>JAKOOJ010000003.1:67998903-68598903 GCA_022577455.1 Arizona elegans | reverse complement strand
ATACTTGGGTGGAACCGGAACTTAACCCCTGTGACGAACCGATCATGGTCACAAAGGTACGCCAGAATTTTGAGGTGAACTGGACACCTCTGTCTGATATAATACGGCGGGGTGCCCCATGCAAACGGTAAATATGTACTAAGAACAGTTTGGACAATTTACGGGCCGAAGGTAACCCTCGACATGGTATGAAATGGGCCTGTTTTGAGAAGAGATCTATCACAGTCCATATAACATTGTATCCATTACTTTCTGGGAGTTCAACAATAAAATCCATAGCGATCTCCTCCCATGGGCAATTCGGTTCTGCTACGGACTGCAAAAGGCTGAGAGGTTTTCCAGGCCGGGGTTTAGCACCTGCACACACTTTACAGCTTTTCACATAGTCCTCGATGTCCTTTCTCATACGAGGCCACCAAAATTGATGCCGTACTAGGTGCAGTGTTTTGAGAAAGCCAAAATGACCAGCTGTTTTCACATCATGACATTTATGCAATATGCGCGATCGTAAGGCTAGAGGTACGTACAGCTTGGCTCCCATCCAGGCAAAACCATTCCTATGTGTTAGTGCTGATTTATGTTCCATCACCCACGTATCCAATGCTAATGTTTTTTTAAGTTCCTTTTCCCACGGGAATGGTGTACATTGGGATGTTCGACCCACCTGTTGGGCTTCTGGTATTATTGCTTGTACGATTTGTTCTTTCTTACTATTATACTGAGGGAGACGTGATAAAGCATGTGCCAAAAAGTTTCTACCCCCTGGTACATACTTGAGATCGAAGTCGAAGCGTTGAAAGTACTGTGCCCACCTTACTTGCTTTGGCGACAGGCGTCTTGGGGTCTGCAATGCTTCAAGGTTTTTATGGTCCGTCCACACTTCGAACCTCATTCCGCTGCCTTCTAATAGATGCCGCCAGGTAAATAAAGCCCACCTAACAGCAAATGCTTCTTTTTCCCAAATAGCCCAACGCCTCTCTGTAGGGGACAACTTACGAGATGTGTATGCATAAGGGGCTAGTCCGGTTGTTGTGGTTTTCTGCATAAGGACCGCCCCCACAGCCACATCACTGGCATCGGCCTGTACCACAAAAGGCAAGGTGGGGTCTGGATGTTTAAGGATTGGAGCTTGTGAAAACAAAGTCTTTAACCCGTCGAATGCTTGCTGACACTCAGGGGACCAGGTTATCAATTGCCCTGGCTGTGCTTTTTGGCATGTGTCCTTTGTACGGAGTAGGTTTGTCAAGGGGAGGGCTATCTGTGCGAACGCTGGTATAAACTGGCGATAAAAGTTCGCAAAACCAAGAAAGCTCTGTAATTGCTTTCGTGTTTTTGGTGCTTGCCATTCCAGCACCACACATACCTTCTTTGGGTCCATTTCTACCCCATCGCCTGAGATCCTATACCCCAAGTAATCCAACTTTGTGCGGTGGAATTCGCATTTTGACAGTTTTAGAAACAATTTTGCTTGCAACAGTTTCTCAAGCACCTGTCGCACCAAAACTATATGTTCCTCCATTGTCTTCATATAGATTAAAATGTCGTCCAAGTAAATGAGAACACCCCGATATAGGTGGTCTTGCAGGACCTCATTTATCACCTGCATGAAGACGGCTGGTGCTCCCTGTAGACCAAATGGCATCACCCTAAACTTGTAACTACCCAGGGGACAGTTGAAGGTGGTTTTCCATTCGTCACCAGGCCTGATCCGTACTCGATAATATGCCTCTCGTAGGTCTAAGTTTGTAAACACCTTTCCGGTTGACAGGGTGGCCAATAGGTCCTTCATGAGAGGCAGGGGATACAGATGCTCAATACAGACAGCATTCAGGCCCCGGAAGTCCACACATAAACATAACCCACCATCCTTCTTTTCCCGGAATAAGAGGGGCGCCGCCATATGAGATCTGCTAGGCTGAATAAAACCCCTGGCTAGGTTTTTGTCGATGTACCGCCTCAACTCCTCTAATTCTAGTTTAGTCATGGCGTACATACGGGGTTTCGGCAAATGGACCCCTGGCTTTAATTCAATGGCACAGTCGGTTGGTCTATGGGGTGGTACTACTTCACATTCTTCTTCATTGAAGACAGCCGACAGGTCACTATATTCCGCGGGGTATTCTTTCGGTGGTTGTTTGTGTCCGGCATCTCCTTCCCCGTCTGCTCTACCAGCCGGTTCCTCTGGCTCTGGCTCAGGACCAAGACCTAGATGTAACCTCCGGTAACCACCGTCCCACCATATAGTAGGTCTCCACTTGTCTAACCAGGCTAGGCCGAGGATAAGGGGCTCAACCATAGTATCAACAACCACAAAGCGGATTCTTTCCCAATGATCCCCCACTTCCAACCGGACCGGCTCAGTTACCTGGGTTGCTGGCCTGCCCCCCAATAACGACCCATCCATTTGTTCGAACTGTATGGGTACAGGTAAAGGCACCATTCGTAGACCCAATTTTACGGCTACAGACTTCCGGAGGAGACAGCGGGTACAACCAGAATCAATGAGGGCATCCCGTTGCACTCCCCCGCTTGTACGTAAGTGCCTTAGGACCACTGGTATCACAAAAGGTCATATTGGTCCACTCACCATGGGGTCTCCGGCTGCGTCGTCGTCACTGCTGTCCGAGGCCAATGGAGTGCTCCCCTGGAGCGGAGGGGGTCTCAGCTCGGTCGCCGACCCATGAGTAGACATCAACTTCAGCGTAGGGGTGGCGCTTTTGGACCATTCCGATGAAGAGCGGACACGGTCTCGACTTTTCCCCACAGAGGACGGTGTTTTGGAGGGAACAGCCGATACAGGAGGTATAGGACAGTCAGCAGCACGATGTCCAAGCTGGTTACATCCAAAACAACGAATAGCACCCCTCCCAACTGGGAGGAGAGAGCGGGGAGGGGAAGAGCCCACCCCCCGCGCACCCATAGGCCTATCGCTACTGCGGCGTGTGGCCGTAGGGAAACCAGCCACCCCTCGGGGACGGAACTCCCATAAACCGACGTCTAGTTCCACTGCAGCCTTAAACCATTCCGTGATTTTCAGTGGTAAACCTCTGTACACACACGCCTGTCTTAACTCTCGGTCCAAACCCAGGTGGAATTGATGGATGAGTAGGCGTTCAGGCCACGCACGTAATCGGCCCGCCACGGCCAGAAACTCCTTAACATATTGCCTGGCAGGACGGCCCCCTTGCTTTAAGGCCACCAGCTCACCTTCTAACAACTGGGTACGTGACTGGTCTTCAAAACGGCAACGTAGCACCTCCAAAAATAATCCCACATCAACCAACTCTTTAGCATGGTCGCTATGCAGGTCAGCGACCCAGTCTGCCACCTCGCCCGTCAGAACAGTGGTGATGGCCACCACCATAGACCATTGCGACGGAAAGAGGTGACCGTACAGGTCCATGTAACTCAGTATTTGGCTTAGAAACAAGGAAACCCTGTCTGGACTGCCGTCGAATGTGGCCTGTAGGGGAGGAGGCCCCCATAGCTGCTCCGGGGTGTGCCATGGTCCAGGACCCCATACGGGGCCCGGGGCCACCAGCCCAACAGCCTGGGTAGCCCTATCACCTCCCCCCTGTTGAACATCCCTCTGCTGGCCTCTGGGTCCTCATGACCCCTGCTGGTCAGGGTGTGAGCCTCTTGCTTGAATATTCTCCCGGTCCTGACCCCGCAGGCTCGTACAGGATACAGCCAGAGCAGGACCAGTTGCTGCTTGGTCCCGATACTCGAGCCTTGGTGGCCCCTTCTCAATACACAGCTTTGGGCTAGTCAAACAAAAGCGCGGTTCCGAGATACTTTGCGGTGCCCTTTGCCAGGTTCGTGGCTCTGACATCCATGGCTGCCACAAGGGGGCGTCCCTGAAACTTGCTTCACCAAACTTTTCATGCAAAACGTCCAGTGTGGACGCCCCCAGTAGAATGACTCGTATCGTATTCGTCCTCATCTGTCCACCTTCGTTCCCTCCACCTCTGGAACGACGACGACCTGCCCAGGTCAGGGGGGGGATGGTAACCACTGACTGGCGGGGCTCCCTCACGCCGGGAACGGCATTCCTCTGCATCAGGTGTAACAACGGCCGCCTGAGGTGTGGTCTCCTTTGGGCGTACAACTGGTAGCTCCGAGTCCTCAGCCGCCAGGTTCTCTGACAAGCCCTCTATGTCCGCATCCAACACCTCCTCGGTCGCTGGGGAATCAGCTGCTGCACCCTCCGCCATGCTGCTGAGCACCGCCGAATGCGAGGAGGAAAACGCCGACTTTCTGTCAGGACCATGTTGCATGTTCGTGTGAGTTGGTAAGAAGAAGCATGCGTGGCCATGTCTTGCTGCAATACTTTATTCTGCACACTCCTCTTCACGCTCCACGGCAAAACTGACGGTATGCGGATACACAAAGTCGGCGTTGGGAGCGGCTGCCTCCCAACGCCTTTTAAACAGCACGCCAGCGAAGGACGTGTACCACCGCCCTTCTGGGGTCTATTGTGCATGCGCTGCTGGGCCATCACCCCTTAGGAACGTTACAGCGGTAAGGAAATCAGTGGTCCTTTTCTCTGGCCGCCCCCGTGTCCGGCCGCCTATGCTTATACTAGCACCCCCCATCAGCAGTGAAAGCAGGAGAAACAGTGTCTGGCGCCCGGGCGCTGCCCCCCCCTCCGTAGTCAGCTCCCGTGGTGTCTCAGTGGGTCCTCGATCCAGGCAACCAGATGAGGTGTTGCATGGATCGCGACAGGCAGTCACTACATGCATGCCATTTGGGGGGCATGTATAAATATGAGCTTTATCGTTATTTTCTTTTAGGGTTGCTATTTAAATTTTGCTTAAAAATTTAAACTTTTTTATAACTTAACTTTAAAGTGAAAAATTTAACCATTTTCAGGCAGTTCAAAGATAGCTGTACTGCCAATTCTGTAATAAATAAACATAGCACTATTATAAAGGTGGAAAGAAAATGTTTTTTCAACATATACAATAATAGATGTGAATTAGAATTTATTTAAACATTCTGTTATTATTGTTATCATTCTTTTATTTTACTTTTATCAACTTTGTTATATAAATTAGAAGAGCAGTTATGAAATATAAACAATCACCAGTCAAGCTTCCAATAACATGTCCCATGAAATAAAATCAAGGCATCCGTTTTCCATTAAAGTTTCTTTATTAGGAACATATCAAATTGACAAGGACTTGGTGCAATTTCTATTCTGACCCAGATCCAGAATTACACTGACTCTGACCCAGATCCGGAATTAAAAAGCAAAAAACAGAAACATCCCCCTGAGTCACAATCTCCAATCAATTCTCAGGCCATCAGTCCGGTGACTCAAAACTCCACCTTCCTCCAGCTGCAGGAATCTTCTGTGTTCCCACGGGAAGGAATACCACCTAGACATAACATTCCCCCTTTATCTCTATAACCCCCCTCTCAACAGTTAGAGAGTGGCAAGCTTGAAGTAATACTAAATTCCTTTACTAGCAAACCTAAAAGCTAAGAAAAGAATAGACAACATAAAATGGCTGCATACTGTATATGTCATCTTCAGGATCGACATCACCACTACCACGATCCCAAAAATGGATATGGATATATATACTGTATGTATGTGTGTATGCATATGGAGAGGGGGAGGGAGGGAGGGAGGGAGGGAGAGAGAGGGAGAGAGAGAGAGAGAGAGAGAGAGAGAGAGAGAGAGAGAGAGAGAGAGAGAGAGTAATGTAAGCTTTTATATTGTAAATATATTGACACAGTTCCCATACTTCCATGTTAGAGTTACCAGTTCACCCTTCTCTACCCAGGATTTACATAATAACCCATATTACAAAGGAAATCATCATTGAGTTATATTAGAATAAGGGGAAGGAAAAAGAAAAAGAGACAATACTGTTTACAGAGAAAGTTTCTATTTTCTATTAGTCATTAAATGATGACATTATTTTGGGTATATTAAAGAATAAAATTCAATACTGTATAGTTCCTTTTATTTATGCCATTTATCTACACAATTTTGTCTTCACTTCACATATAATTTCTCCTAGTAATAATAAAATTTAAAGTCAGAGAGTTAAGGCATTTAATCCTGTTAAAGCCTCATTAAATCTATGCTGCATCTAAAGGTAGGCACTGCCTCACTATTATCCCCCTTGTCAGCAGATTTTCATAAAGTAATTAGAAGAAGGGGCCTGACAAACCCTTCCTTTGAGCCCTTCTCACACACTAATCAACACCGGCTTAAACCCCATTTACCACAGGCCATATTAAAGCTAATGGGAGGTACAGTCCATGTTTAAGACTGTTTATTCTCGTTTGGAGGGAAATTCCGTTCATTTTATGGGGATCTTATTCATAAGTAGTGAATTGTGGACTGAAATAAAGGTGCCTAAGAAATGTTTAATTGATAAAACATTTAACAATTCCATTTGACATTTTGCATGGGATTTTTATCATGCTTTATCATTTTTATCATGCTTTTATCAAACCCTTCTTTGAAGATGTTTCGCTTCTCAACCAAGAAGCTTCTTGGATGAGAAGCGATACGTCTTCAGAGAAAAACCATAAAGTCCAGTTGCCTCTTGATAAAGCACCTTTGGGACATCTGCAAGATGTCCCAAAGCTCAGAGAGCACCAGCAGCCAAGAGGAGACATATCTGTCTTGGAAAGCACAGGCGATCACAAAAGGGAAACAAGCGACAAAACATAACTACAGTGTGTAATGCAAACTCTATCATCTTGTAATTTTGTTGCAACATCATAAAAATATAAGAGACAGAAATTATTCTATGAGGCCACATTTTGGCATCATCATGGCTAGTTACAGAAGACTCTGCCTGAGGATAGTTGTTCAGTTTTGTTTGAGTCTTAAAAGATCGACATTATTGTGGGTGGGGAAAGAGTGTTTAATGTTGACTACCGGGAGAAATTAAAGTGATTTTATACAATCTATCAAAACATGTTTTATGTTGTTGAGCAGGTGATAAAATGATTTGTGAAAAGACTGAGAAAACTGTCGCAATTAACTGTCACCTTCCTGCATTGAATGCTCAAGGGATGTTACATTAGCGGGACAACCCTGTTTAGGTTCTATAACCAGATAAACGAACATAGAAAGAAAATGTAGCTAATTCACCATGGAGAATCCGTTTGATGTTCCTCTTTCTTTGATGCAAAGTCAAAACTACATTTTCTTTTTGATAAATGTGGTGAATCCCATCCTTCTCCATGCAATCATATATAAACTCAAGCATCCCACAGTTAAGAAAATAATACAAAGCCCATCAGTCCAGGAATTATATGTTTGAAAAGGCCTGATAAAATTATACTGGAAATCTAGTTAGGAACACAAGTTTAATGTAGCCAGAAAATCAAGTATATTTATATGTATCAAGGCATTATATAATGACCTCTTTTTCGTTCTGGATGCTGGCAAAGATTAATAAAGATAAGGACCAGTAGACAAAATACAGATAGACCATGTGTGGGATTGAATGTAACAGTTAATTTTAAGCCAACAAGGGATGAATGTGAAGGAGAATCTAGAAAATTTGCAAATCTCTATATGGAAACAATGACTTCATATTTACGATTGACTAAATCCACATTCTGAGTACCAAGTTTGCCAATTTATACTTTCCTTAAAAACAGTTGCTGTGACGAATATGAACACCATGCATTTAATTCTAATTCTGTGGGCCACTACATTTGAAATAATGAAATAGATTTGGAAATGTGCCTTCTCTACGCAGGCCTATAAACCCTTTGTTCCAAGGAAGCCAATTAAAATATTGGCTTTGTCCTTGGAGGTTAATGCACACTTGGCTGCTAAGAAAATAGCCTACTTTCTTAGAGAAATAATGAGTGGGCAGGAGACAAAGGATTAATGAATTATCCTAATCTCTATTTATTTACAAATCTACCATTCCAGCAGATGGTTTTGAACAGAAATTGAGTTTAACAGCAATGAAATTTGGACATCCACAAAGTTATTATCCCCCAGACACTCCTTCAATTCTGCTCTTCTGGATTAAAATCAGTATTCCAAAATACTGGGTGGTCTTTGTTTTTGTTTTCTTTCTCTGGACCAGACAATGACCAAGCCTGTAAAACTTCCTTGTATTGTCTTACTTCTGAAATTGTTATTATAACATTGAGGTTTCTAACCCATTGAGATTTCTAAGCAAAAGTACTACCTGACAAATGGCAAGCTGAAGAAAGTCATGTTTGAAAAGAAACAGCTGTGAAATTGTCTCCTTTTTTAAAAAAAGTACTGAAGTTTAAAAATACAAAGATAAAAAACTAACATAAATTAGGAAAATATTAAAGTGTTATTTTAAAAAAAAATCAGACAAAAGGGAGAAAGAAAAAAAATGTAAGAAAAAAAAATAATGACTTCCCTCTTTGTCAAGACAAATACAAATAATTTCAGTGATCTTGTCTAACATTTTATCCAAAGATATTTTCTTCCCGTATCTCACTTCTTATCAATAAATAAATTATAAAACTTCATCATTCAATCTTAATGGTCCACTAAATGTTTTCAGAAATAACAATTATATATTTTAACCTTAATCAAATAAGCTCTTTGAATTCCTTTCTTTTTTTTAACATCTTAGTTTATCATTAACTTTGAAATTATAACAAAAATTCTTCCCATTTCTTATTTATAAACAAAAAGATTAACCCCTCCTCATTCAATCCCAGTTGAGAAAAAACCATTAACAGCTACTATAAAGAATATAATATATATTAAAGCTTGATCAAATAAGCCACTATATATTCCTTCTTTTTTACCTTTAAAAATCTTGATGTTTACACCCTTTAAAAAGCTGATTTCTTTTCATATCATCTTTTCATTTTCTCAAGACCTCTTTCATAAATATGACTTGTTTCTTTTGTAACTCCAAGATAAAAAAGTTATCCAAATCATTCTGCTGATTTATCATTTGTGTATCCCTTTAATTAAGACATCATCCATCAGTAAGTTCTGTGTAACATCTTTTTACCATACTTGTCTTTTGTCATTTTTTCTAAAACATCCTGATTCTCATTTTTATCCTCTTCTATCTCTTCTTTTAAATCCTTTTTTATGGTAACAGGCAGTCTTTTTTTTTAAAAAAAAAAATCTTAGTGCATTGTTGCCAAATATCCTTGAATTCTTCCAAAGTTAAAATGCTTTTATCTCTGTATTTTCCTTTAATTATAGATAGTTCTTTTGGGTTGCCTTTAGTACCCAGTCTTCAAAGATTCTTATCATATATTTTTTTTTCCTGAACACACAGTGTTTTCCCATGGGAAGATTTCTTATACTTAAATTCAAAATCTCTGTATATATTTTAATTGGATTTTAAACAATCCACATTAGTTTGAAAATCTTATTTCAATCCATCTGACCATCTATTTAAAACCTTTCCAAAATCAATGTTATAATCACCGTTTTGTTGTTTTGTTTTATTAAAAAACTCATTAAAAATTACAAATTAAAGTTTTCCATAAAAATCTTTTATTCATAGAAATATTACATACATACACACACACACACACACACACAGAGAGAGAGAGAGAGAGAGAGAGAGAGAGAGAGAGAGAGAGAGAACTTATTTCACTAAAGATTGAAGATGGATGAAATTGTGGTTCTGACTGAAGGTTCTTAATTTCCAAAAAAAAAACACTTAACAAATAATTTCCAGAAGTATTTATTTATTTA
The DNA here is from genome assembly GCA_022577455.1 of Arizona elegans. Lineage (NCBI taxonomy): Eukaryota > Metazoa > Chordata > Lepidosauria > Squamata > Colubridae > Arizona > Arizona elegans. Next base: position 68,589,209 of record JAKOOJ010000003.1, on the reverse strand, counting down.
TTTATTTATTTATTTATTTATTTATTTATTTATTTATTTATTTATTAGTTCGATTTATATGCTGCCCTTCTCCAGAGACTCAGGGCGGCTTGCAATGCATTAAGCAATAGCCTTCATACTTTTGTATATACCTGCTTAATAGGGCTTTTTGCCCCTCTCCCCAAAGCGGTGTTCTATTTTATACAAAGTCAGCTTATTGCCCCCACAAACAAGGTCCTCATTTTACCTACCTCGAGAGGATGGAAGGCTGAGTCAACCTTGAGCCTGGTGAGAATTGAACTCGCAGTAATTGCAGGCAGCTGGCAGCTAAGTGCTACTTTAACAGCAGCAGTTTAGTCTGCTGTGCCACCAGGCTGCGCCACCAGGCTCCTAATAAAGGAAGTAGAGGACTCAATGTCCATTTAAAACCTCCAAACTCTGGCAAAAAGTCTAGCTTGGACAAAGCTGACTTTTCCTTGACTTCAAGTGTCCTAAATCCCATAGGAGACTGCTGTATTTTGATCTCAATACATAGAGCACCTCTATGGAACACTTATGAGTGATCCCAGGTTGTCCCGTTTATCTAGGGAGGAATTTTGAAGTGCTGATCCTTTTCTGGCTGCTGGTTCTGCTGCAATAATCAGCTCTTCAAAAAAAGCAAAGTCATATTTTAGACTGCCATTTCTTACCCAGCAGTCCCAGTTATAAAATTATCTATTAAAAATAAAGTGAAACTTGAAAGTAATTCAAGGAGGAGAAATATCCAACTGGATTATCAAGTGGATTTGAATAGAAAAGAAACGAATGATCATAACATTATCAGATGAGTATCCTGTATTATGAAAATGTGCAAAGAGGACTTGTGAAATACAAACAATACTGTGATTATTAATTTTTTTAAAATCATAAATACATTTTATTTCCCACAGTGTATCTTGGTGAAAGCTAGATCACTTATTACCAGGGATAGTAAGAGAATTCTATTCCAATATTGTCCCCAGTTTAAAATTTTATTTTTTCTGGATCTCCCAAAGGTGCTTTTTCAAGAGGCAACTGGACTTCCTTTTTTTTTCTTTGAAGATGTTTCCGTTCTTATTCAAGAAGCTTCTTCAGCTCTGATGACAAGCAAAACATCTTCAAAGAAAAACAAGAAAGTCTTAGCCCCTGGAATTGCCTGTACTTCGCCAGGCAATGTACCACACACACGCACTAGAGACTGGAACCAAAACCTGGTTTAATGATAGCTACACAGCAGCTTACAAGGCACTCAGCCATTTGATCAGAAACAAAGTCGGTGACGTTCGTGTGTTCCGCCCACCCATTTTTATAGGGTGTGGGAGCGTTTAACAATTATCAGGTAATCCGTCACAGGTGCTAGTTTCGAATCTGCCACTCGGTTCGTCCGTCCCCGAGCGTGGGCTTATGACATCACCCTCAGCTCTGTCTGACATACGGACCATTAACTGCCAGCTTTCCCCCTCTTCCTGTGTCCCATCCATCACCTGTTATCACCGTGCAGGTAGTCCTATCCCCTCTCCACCATGCTCACATGCTGTGGTCCGTTCTGGGTCATCCATTGTTATCCCCCCCCCTTATGGTTTCTCATGCTGACGTGGTGACGCTGTATTGAGGGGTACTTGACACTTGACAGAAAGTCAAGTTGCCTCTTGAAAAAGCACCTTTGGGACATCCATGACCTGGATGACTGAGAATCTCCATAGACATTCTTATGGATGGACATTTATTCATTTTAATACAGAATAAATTGATCATTGACTTTCAATGGCAGCAGGGATGTCCAGATCAATAAAATCCAGTCTATCACATTTTCGGTATATTGGGTATTCCAACATAAATATCTTTTATCCAACATGCCCAAAAACCAGCAAATTAATCATTAAAATTAACATGTATTTGGACATAACTAATATTGTATCAAAGATTTCAAGATTCAAATTGTTGAATAAATAATTATATTCTAATCTGCCTTTTAGTCTAAGAAAAACAAATTAAATCAGTTTACTTGAAAATATAAGGCCTTAAATTCTCAACAATCCGTGATGATAGAGATTGTCATCAAATAAAGATACTTAGAGAATTTAGTCTGCTATTAGCAAAATCACACCATCTCTTTAATTATTCTTGCATTTTAAAAAAAAAAAAAACAATTCCTGTTTACAAAGTAACATTTTACATTGGTTATAAAAAGTTAATCCAAAGAACCTGTTGCATGCTCAAAAGGTAATAGAAAGTATTAGGTTTTATAACATAACAAATCAGAGAGAAAAATAATGGATCAGAGAAGCATTTCTACATCATAGTACAAAACTCCTTTCCAATAAGGTCCTTTGAGACCGCCAGCCCCGTCGCCCGTAAAAAGCCACCTTTACACCTGAAAGGCGGCTCGAAAAACTCCATTTCCTTAAGGAAATGTGATATAGAGCCGGCGTGGGCAGGTAGAGCCCTCTGCGAAGTCCCCAGAGTTTTTGTTTTACTCTTGGGGACGAAACAGGATGAGGCTCCCTATTTTCCTTGCCGCTGCTCCAGGCTTCGGGAGAACTCTGCTTTTTGCAGAGCCAGGCGATGGGACCAAGACATTCAATGAAAATTAACAGATTGTTTAAATAAAGAGGATGAGATCTGGACTTTGGACCCTAAATTGCAAGTATTTCTAACAATTTTATAAGCGATTTTAAAAGCGAAGGAAAAAAAGTTTAAAATGGTGACTGGCTGAGGCTTGAGAAGAAGAAAGCTGAAAGCAAAAGTCCTTCCACCTGAATAGTTTAACAAGCTACAATGTAGCAGAAATAATAGCACTGGCTAGAATTGAAAAGAAAAAGTTCTACTTTATGTTTCTTTCTTCTTGGAGATTTGATATTGATATTGTTTGGAGAGAAGTCTTTTTCTTTAAAAAGACTCTGTCTGTGTGGCAGGATGGCGTTAAAACTAACAAAGCCAGACAAACAAGCAGCGGGGGGGGGTTCCCCCATTTACAAACCACATGAACAAGTTTTGAATTTGCAGACTCAGAAGAATGATTTTAACCTAAAAGAATTTGTTTTGGAGAAGATGGCAAGACATGATGAGATTGTGAACCAGAATCTTGAAAAATTCAGGCAGGAAATTAAAGAGTTGGTAAAACAAAAATATGCCAATTTGAAACAACAGTTTGTTACAGCTCTGAAAACTTTTTCAGAAGTAGTTATAAAGATGGACAAAGATATTAACTTAGAACTAGAGGAAGTTGATCATAAGATTCATAATTTGGATAATAAAATACAAAGAATTGAAAATGATTTGATAAATATTCAAGATAATAGCTCAGAAGTAAAGTCAAAAAAGGAAGCTGATCACGAGACTTACAATGCAGATAATATAGAACAAAGGATTGAAAAAGAAGTTACAATGATGCAATACAGGTCCATGGAATTTGTGGTCAGAATGAGGAGATTACAGGAAAATAATAGAGATGATTTGAGAAAGATAGCTGCTGAAGTTCTGGCTGTAATTTTAAAGGTTCATCCTGAAGAGGTATCTTGTAAGATTGACAAGGCCTACAGAGTAAATTCTTGGATTGCAAAGCAAAGGCAGTTGCCTAGAGATGTGGTGATTTACTTTACAGATAAAGGAACAAGAAATGATATTGTGCAAAAATCTTTTAACTCTACTTAGAACTGAATGGAAGAAAGATTTGGATATATAAAGAGCTGCCGCCCAAGATGTTAAAAGATAGAAAGCAATTTGGATTTTTGGTGACTGAGCTAAAGAAACAAAACATCCCATTTAGGTGGGATGCTCCAGTTGGTATAATATTGAGATATCAAGGAGAAAGATATCAATTAAATACTGTTGAAAAAGCGGAAGAATTTTACTACAAGGTTCTTAAAATGGATTTAACATCTCCATGTATGCCATCTCTGTTAGGAACACAGGAGGGGAATAAAGAAATGCAAAATGAACAAGAGACTGAAACCCAAAATAAGCAGATGGAGATGGAGATAATGGAAAAACAACAAGTCACAGAGGCTCCTTTGGACGAGCCGCTTTTGGATTCTCCTTTAAAGGTTATAGCTGGATTATTTACAAATACAAGAGAGGCGGCTTTGGATTTTAATGCGATGTTTCATCAAGTTGCAGACCAGCATGGAAATCAATCAGTTGATATACAAGTTATAGAAAGACATCCAGGATGGAGCAAAAAGCTAAGAAAAGAAGAAGCAGGTCCTACAAAACTAAAAATTTTTAGACTAAACAACAATCTAATGCCAGTTACTTAAGAGACGATTAAAATGAAAATATAGCTGAGGTAAATTACTGACTTGTACAATTTTGAGAAGAATGACAGATCTCTGCAGTGCTGTGCCTTAGGGATGTGGAAGAAGGCCTCTAACTGAGTGGACTGGAACTTTCTATATTGTATTCTTTGTAAAACGGATTACGTATATGCTGAGCTATAAGGCACAAGAATTATGGTGGGGCATGCAGAAGATCTGGTTGTTACCCTAACACGGTGGTTGGAATTAATAATCTAGATGAAAGACATTACAGAAGAAATTATATGGAATATAAATATAAAGTCACTTGGGTGGTTTTTTATATATGACAACATTTATTACTGATGGGGGCAGATATCGAAGATACTGAATATACTGTTGGAAACAGAAGTTGTTACCCTAATATGGGCAATGGAATTAACAATCTAGCTGAAAGACATTACAGAAGATATTATATGGATTACAAACTTAAAGTCATTTGAGGATTCTGTTTATATATGGAAATATTTTTCAGTGGTGTGGTGTGGGCAGAAGAACGAAGATATTAAAATATCATGTATGGTAGACCTGTAGCAAATTGGGTGGAGATAGGTCAGGTTACTGATTGTTTAGCTTAATAAAAGGGATGTTATGTTTAGATATAAATATATGTAAAAGATTTGAATTAAGAGATATATGTATGGGGGTGGAGGAAATGGGAGATTATGAGTTGAATAAATGTCAAATTAGGAATTACTATAAAATTTTATAGCTGAAGATTGCTTTGAAATGTATAACATAAGGGGGATATAATAACAATGTTAGAAAGAAATGGTTAGTATGTGGGGGTGGTGTAAAAGGATGGTAAAGTATTATTTAATTTGATATTAACCATTTTGTTTTGAAGAAGCCATGGGGGGAGGGGGGGTGCTAGGGAGGAGGGGGAGGAGGGGGGAAAGGGGGAAAAACTTGTATTTGAAAAAACTTTTTCAATAAAAAAGACAGACAGACAGACAGACAGACAGACAGACATGGGTTAGATAACGTTACGATCATTAAACTGAGTTGACCTATACCATCTATGATATTTTGGGAAGTATGTATTTTGACAATATATAATGCTTATTTTAGGGTCATAACTCCAATATATCAGCACATCGTCACTTTAGAGTTTGCTATCATGGAAATCAATATAGGTACCTCTATTTTACCAAACCATACCTTGGGTTTCCATATCTATAATGCCTACTTTGATCCCAGTTGGACATACTGTGCCTCAATGGAGCTCTTCTTTACAAAGGGCCAATTCTTACCTAACTACAACTGTGATGCTCAAAACAGACCAATAGCAGTCATTGGAGGACCTTCCTCTGACATCTATCTATATATGGCTAATATTCTTTCCCTGTACAAGATACCACAGGTATGTTGTTTCCTTGGAATTAAGAGGCAGGAGATAAAAATCCATACGATATTTTTTCTGTAAAAATCTTCAACAAAAGAAATATTGTGATTGTAATAAAAACGGTATATTTTAGAAAAAAAAAAACCCTCCTTTCCAATAGAGTACATTGACCGCCTAATTTAATTGCAGAATCAATGCTGAGTTTGATAGGAAAACTCATGCCAATCACTAGAATGCATTTTGGCAGGAAAACATCAAGATTGGCTGCTGGCCCAGAGACTAGATATCTAGTTTCTCCAAGGTAATAGAACATTCCTTAATTCTCCCTCGGGTTTGTTTCTTTAACGGGTACAAATGCTTACATACGCAACATATTTATACTAAGGTGATATGGACAGCAACTGGGTTTGCTGACAGTGGATGGAAAAACCCGGACATATTTAACACGTGGCCGTAAAGGTTGATTTGCTGTGAAATACCCACCTGCATTGACATAAGAGAAACGAATTGATTGGATAAGTACATATAAATGAATGTGGACAGGAAGCACTGCAGTGTGGAATGACTTTTCTTGCCTGCTAAGTTGCCATGCACAGACGTTACAAATGGTCCTGAATAGTAATTTTCTTTCTTTTCAGGAAATCCATTTTATTTCAATGTCAGTGGGTTTCAGTTGCAATGTTGGTTTAACTTCACTTAAAGAGTATTTCTGCACAAGAGATTTATAGCTTTTAGCTAACCATTCTTAGAGAGAGATAAAGCTTGTTGTTATTGCAGCAATGGCTGGAGGACATTGTGAACTTCTATGCTCAAAGTCTCAACTCTTTTTAAAAAATTATTTTTTGTTCTAGATGTGAATATTATACTGTATCATAGTTCTGTCAAAATTGGTACTTCCATACACATTTTCTCTGCAAGTGTAATGATCACAAGAAAAGTGTTTGTATTTTAAGTAGTTAGTATGTACTAACTAAGTAGTGGTGGGTTGCTCCCAGTTCGGCCTGGTTCTACTGAATAGGTAATAACTTTAGGAAGTAGTTCTCTGAACCGGTAGTAATGGCAGCCAGGCCACCACCACCACCCCCGAACCGGTTCCCTGGTCGCTGCTTGCTCGCCCACCCGAATCTGACCAGAGCAAAGAAGCCTCTCAGCCGCCTGGCTGCAGGGTGCCAAAAAGTCCTTCAGCTGTGCATGTGCAAAGATGGTGGCAGTGACCGGAAGTCTTTCTGGTGCTGTGTGCCAGTGGCTGGGTTGAAAAGAAGCCTCTCGGCTTCCAGGTTCAACAGCAGGTTCAGTCCCTTCACATAGGGTCACTTTTCTCCATGCCCGAGAAAGATTAAAAGGTGCGGAGCAGCCTTTAATGACAAAGTCACCTAGACGAGGTAAAAAGAAAACAAACCACTGAGGGAAGGAGCCCACCGAAGCTGCCGGTGTTGCAGCCCACCCTCCTCCCTGCAGCTTGGAGCTCCAAGCGGAAGAAATCCTGGACTGTTGCGAAGAAGCGGTAGCTCTGGATGCACCATGCCTGCTTCTTTCTCTCTGAGACCTACTTTGCAAACAAGGTGCAAAGCGTCTCTCAAAGAGAATGAAGCAAGCATGGTGCACCCAGAGCTGCTGCTTCTTCGCAGCAGCCGAGGACAGAAGAGTTCACTCAGGAGAGACGCCAGCAAGGAAGGTGGCTGAGTTGGAGGGAGGCATAGCCCGAGCTCTCTGGGATGGGTAAACAAGTGTGGGGAAGCGAAGGGGAGCGGACTTGGCCCTCCGTGTGTTGCACCCTCCTCCCAGCCTTCACCCATGCCTCTGTGCCACCAGCATCTCCTGAAGCCACCGCTGTTGGAGCCACAATAGGGACTGGGGCAGCCCAGTAGCAGTCATGAGCCGTGCTTTTCTCTAAGCACTGTGGGCGGCAGAGGGAAACAGGTGCTTCTCTCTGTGAGACTTGGAGGAAAGCGCAGCTCATGGCTGCTAAAGCACCTCAATCAGCTACAGCCCAGACGAGCTGAGGAACTGCGGGGAGCCTTCCGTGAGTTGCATCCCCCTCCCAGCCTTCACCTTCGCCTGCGCCTCCGTGCCACCAGCGTCTTCCAAAGCCGCCACCGTTGGAGCCGCAACAGGGTTGGTGGTAGCCCAGTAAACTGGGTGCCCGAAAATGATGCGGAGGTGTGGGGGGAAGGCTGGGATGGGGTGCAACACATGGGAGGCTCCCCACAGTTCCTTGGCTCATCTGAGCTGCAGCTGAGTCCGCTGCCTGAGCTGGCAGAGTAGGTTGCTCCAGCTGCAACCACAAGGAATGCCCATCAGAGGTGACAAGGGGCACTTTTCGGCCAGGAAGGACAATGGAGGGAAAGCTGAGATGACCACCACCACATCCCATTCCTTACTATTGTTGCCACAATTTTCAGTAAGTTCTTTACTATTTCCAGAAGTGTTCCAATACTGAAGAGAAAAGTAAGTAGCACTAATGCCTAGAGCAGTGATGGCTAACCTTTTTGCCATTGCATGCCAAAGCCATGGGAAGCCAGGGGGAGTGCTCGTGCATGCCCACATCCATAATTCAATGCTGCCTCATGCCCCCCGTGCATGTGCATGTGACCCCCCCGCACTCCCCCCACTTTTGGTACGTGATGGCACGGTGGGCACGGTAGGCCTGTTTTTTGCCCTCCCCAGGCTCCAGAGGCTTTCTTTCTCACCCCCAGGAGGTCCCCCGGAGGCCAAAACAGCCCGCTTCCTGACTTCTGATGGGCCCAGAAGGCTGAAAATCAGCTGGTCGATGCGCACTGGAGTTGAGCTAGGACAACGCTTGCGTGCCCACAGATATGGTGCCACGTGCCACCTGTGCCAGATTCACCATCACACATCTAGAGTTATATAATAGAAGCAATAGTATTATTCAAAATAACAATAGGATAACATTGCTGACTCTGTAAACCTCTTAGAGAAGGTTGTATAGCACTGTGAAGTGGTATATAAGTCCAGGTGCTATTGCTGTTTACTTGATATAAACAAAATATTGGAATTATTTCATTAAATAAATTGTCTATTGCTGTATAACTCTTCATGACAATTCATGTAGGAATAAATCCAAGAATTCAAAATATTATTGTTCTAGTGAAAATTATTTTCCATCCTAATTAGTTATCACAAAACACTTTTGTGCTTTTGCACATCTTTTTAGAAATTTAGTTTGCCTGCCACAATGTTGTAATGACTGTTGTTTGAATATATGTTGCTTCAAACCTACTGTTTTGAAAAAAGATATACATACAGTACAGTGGTGGGTTCTAAAATTTTTTACTACCAGTTCGTCGGGGGGGGGGCTAGGTGGGGGTGTGTGACTGATTGGGCATGGCCAATGTGACATCACTCATGCACTCAATCACATGATCCCCCAAGCCACGCCCATCGAAAAGGTGGCTAAAATTTTTGGGACTTTTTGAAACTTTTTTTTTTTTTTTGACACTCTGGCCCCATATCCAGGAATATCCACAATTGAGCAGAAATGATGGAATCTGTTTATTTACTTAGCAATTAATATTTCAAAAGACAAAGCAATTAATAAGTATATATTTTGATGTAATGGAATCTTTTGTCTATAGTTCCATTACTATATTGAGGTTTACTAACAATTCCTAAATTAAAAATCCCAAGAAAAATAAAGGAAAAAATATTGAATAATAATTATAAAAACAGAAATGAATAAGTTTAATAATAATAGGAAAAAAATACCATTAAATTAATTACCATTAAAAATACCATTAAATTAATTAAGAAATTAGCATAATTTACAATACATTTGCACTTCTTGACAACTGATTCAACAGCTGCAATATGAGGCAAACAAAATATTGAAGGAAGAAATTATTTCTTCCATTTTTATCATAAAAATGAACAAAACATATATTTTTATATTAAAATGTTTTAAGCTTTTCACCTAGAATATGATCAAAGATCAGTCTGATTACCTGTTATTTTACATTGGGAAATAATTTCATCAGTGATCTTTCTTCCATGTAAAATGTTCATTTCCAACTACCTTTAATAAAAAAAGGATGCAATATCTGAATTCTAAGGACCCAAAATGAAGCTGTAGATTCATAGCAACATTAAATGAATACACAATGTTTCCAGCAATATTTGATTGGGAACATCAGAGAAAATGCAACAATTGCAATATATATGTATATGTTCTTGATTAAATTGAGTTAAAGTTTTATACACACTAGAATTTAGCACAGCAAATGACTTAGTTTCTAAGATGGCCTAAATGTGTACAAATATTCCAAAATATCAAATGTGTATAAAGGGGGAAGTGAGACACTCAATAGTGCTTTTTTTATTCCCTTTTTTCTATTCCTTTCTTAATATTTTGGTATCTTAATTTTTCTTAAATTTGCTTTCTTCATTTTTTTCTTTTATTAAAATTATATATTACATTTACCCACAAACACAAACATACACATATCCATAGCAGATAAATAGATAGATAGATAGATAGATAGATAGATAGATAGATAGATAGATAGATAGATAGATAGATAGATGTATATGCAAGTCTTGGTGTATTCAGGTCTTTTCCCGTGTAAGATTGAGAGTATCTTGCATGAAGCCGAAGACACCAGCCTGAAGATGCCGAGTGGGACCTCATCGAAACATCACCAAGATATTTATTTATTTATTTATTTATTTATTTATTTATTTATTTATTTATTTATTTGTTGGTTGGTTGGTTGGTTGGTTGGTTGGTTGGTTGGTTGGTTGGTTGGTTCAATTTATATGCCACCCTTTTCCGGAGACTCAGGGCAGCTTACAATGCGTTAGGCAATAGCCTTCATACTTTTGTATGAAAAGTACTCTCAATCTTACATGAGAAAAGACCCGAATACACCAAGACTTGCATACCTGTACCCGTGAAAATCTACGAAAACAAATAGATGTATATGTTTGTAGTTTATGTAAAAAATACCTTGATGCAAGTCACTAATTCTTGCTAATACTAATAGAATATTAACTTTTTATTTAGAATACTTTAAGTCATCTTAATAAAATGTCAATAATTTTTAGTTGTGTCATATAAATATTGTATCAAAATAATATAATTTATTGAGGTTTATAACAACATAAAAAAAAGAGGAGGAATGCTATGAAATTTTCTTTCTTAAAGCTTCTTTTCACAAAATAATTGTTAAAAGACTTCTTTCTTAAAAGCTACAACCTGTATCATTTGCACTTGGAAGTGACACCTTTTCAGAAGTGTCCAGCAGATAGTTGAGAATGCTTTGAAAGCAACCCAGAGCAAAGTGATGCTTTATTTAGCTTGTTTTTTGCTTCTTCTGAAAATGTGAATTTTGGCAGCTTTGTCAAACTCTTTATGAACATTGAGCAATGTATTAGTCATGCTAAATGAGTGTTCAGTACAAAGAGAAGTGAAATTTAGCAACTGGAATTAAATTCTGCTACTCCTCAGAATATAGCTATATACACACCAAAGGATGTTTCTTAGCAAATATTTAATATATAGTTAAATTTAAAATTTACTGTGATTTTAAAGTAAAAAGGTTACTAGAATCAGCAAAAGCTACCTAAAATCAAAAGGGCAAAAATACAATATCACGATTGAATTTTTCTTACAAGTTGAATGATTTTTTTTTTTAAATAGTTTTAGTGCTGATTTAGTTCCCTTGAGTCAGTTTGGTGAGGTAGTTAAGGCTAAGAACAATGAGACTGTGAGTTCTACTCCAGTGATAAAATTTGTTACTACTAGTTCTCTGGGTGTGGCTTGGTGTGGGGGGGTAATGTGACTGGGTGGGCGGGGCAACATTTTTTTTTTACTTTTAAAAGCATTTTTTTGTAAAAAAAAAATGCTTTTAAAAGGATCTGACGATCCCAGCTGAGCTGCGCGATCATCAGAGGCTTTTTTTTTTTTACTTTTAAAAGTAGTTGTAGAAAAAAAAATGCTTTTAAAAGTAAAAAAAGAAGCCTCTGATGATCGCGTAGCTCAGCTGGGCATGGGTTGGGCAGGAATTTCTGCTACCAGTTCTCCGAACCACCCACAGTCATCGCTACTGGATCGGATGATCCGGTCCGAATCGGGAGCATTTCACCTCTGTTCTACTCCCATCTTAGGCACAAAGCCAGATTGGTGACTTTGGGCCTGTAATTCTCTCTCAGCCCTGGGAAGGAAGGAAATGGTGAACCACTTCCAAAATTTTGCCAAGAAAACTGCAAGGACTAGTTCAGACAGTCATCAGGAATCAAGACAGTCTTTAGAGAAGCTACTTGAAGGTGCACAGGTGTAGTGGTTAAGGTATCAAACTAGAAACTAAGTGACTATGATTTCTGCTCCCATTTTAGGCTTAAATCCACCAGGGTGACCTTGGTCCATCTCTCTCTATCTCTCTATGTCACTCACTGACTTATTCATTCTCAGTCTTGGAAAGGGTAATTCCCTGAAGGACAAAATATATTCCTGAAAATAAAGAAAAATACAGTAATGAATAAAAACATTCAAATTGGCATGGCCTTTCAGAATTGAAAAGAAATTTTAAATCAAAATTCCTTTCTACTGGAAAAGCCAGCAGGTTTGTCTGATTGAGCATTGGTATGCATCAGTGAGCGAACTGGTAGTAGTGGCGGTGAGAGGTTCAGCCACCCGCCGGGACATCATCAAATACGCTCTGTGTATGCGCAAAAGTGGCGCACGTGTGCGCGAAGTAAGCACGCACAAGCGAACAAGTAGCAAAGGTAAGTGAAACTCACCACTGGTATGCATAGTTATAAATCTGCATCAAATCCTCTTTGGGCATTATATTAATTAGAATAGCTTATCTTGCAAGTTGTGCTGAGATTCCTTGACCAAAGGATGCCACATCAATGGCATCTGGGGGACAGCTATGAGGAAGTCACCTCATTTACAGCTTTTTATGCCTGTACCTGAGTTCAACCGTAAGCTATCTGAGTGCAGGATCACATGGAAGCTAATATACTTCCTCAATACAGATATCGCTGTTCTACTTCTGATACTTGTTCTGAAATGAACATCCTGGGAGATAGGTACTTTCCCCCTGAACTTGCATGCTATGATTGTCTGGTTAATATAACACCCGAATATGGTTTTAGAAATAGATGCCTGTCTCCACCGACAGGCATCTATTCCATTTCATCAAAATGGAAAAGGACAAGTGTTTCCCTAATGGCATCTTTTAATAAATCTCAGCACTCAGTCATATCTTTCTTCTCCTATTGTTCTGTTATTTCTGAGATCAAAATTAGACTCACCTTTCAATGCCTCCTATCTCTCGACTGGTGAAGAAGCAAAAGTAAATGGGCGGTTTTGCTCGTTCTTTTGCTTTCTTAAAAAAGAAACACACCTTAAAACGGCTAACTGCATTTCAATGCTAAAAATGTGTCAGTTTCTAGTTTTTTAGATCATTTTCTTGCTTTGTCAGAATAGAAAGCAGAATCACACTACTGGATAATATAAAACCTTTCTTGATATCATTAATACTTACACTATTACTTCCAACAGTTAAGATGTGAAGACTTTGGATCGATTTAAAAAAATTAAGTAATTTTAGGCTACTTCTTAAGGTCGCATTGGGCATCTTTATAACCAGATCCATTTACTACTAAACACCAGTCCTAAGGAATAGCAGTAGGTAAAACAAAGGATTTTGCCTTCCTGTTCTGCTTGTGGGATGTTTTGTAGATAGAGAAAATAATAATGTATTTCAGGAATGTATTAGAGAGAATCCAATATATTTCAAACAATTTGCAAATATTCTAATACTTCCTGAAACTAATTATTTTTTTCTTATTTTTGGTGTTTATGGAGATTCTCAGTACCAAAAGTGCTTTTTCAAAATGCAACTGGACTTGTTTTTCTTTGAAGACATTTCACTTCTCAACCAAGAAACTTCTTCAGTTCTTCAGTTAGAATTGAAGAAGCTTCTTAGATAAGAAGTGAAACGTCTTCAAGGATGTCTTAAAGAATGTTTTTTTTTTTTTATTTTCAGCACACACAAGGTATGAGAAATATCTGGTGGAGAGATTACATGTAACATTTGCATGAACATATAATCTTTAAAATGAAGAAAGAATATTTTTTTTTTTAGAATCTCTTTTTTCCATTTGTTACTTTTTAAAAATATTCCGTGTTGCATATTCCCCAAAAGTAACAAGCTGAAAAAAATAACATTTACTGTAGTTCCCATACCAGAAAAAAGTTATGTATTAAGAAATAAAAGTACTCTCTTATGAGACAGGAATTTTTTGTAGATTATTTTTTGGAGATTTTCAGCAGTTTACATAGTCTTATCATGGCTACACAAGCTTATCCTGGAAATTTCTAAAACATGCTTTCTAAACTCATTCAGTCTCTCATGGATACATTATTGATTCTTTGGGGCCTCTGGACTAAGCCGGCTATCAAATCTTGACTGAATTGGTAGATAATTGTGACCAATAAATGCAGCTAATGCTGGGCAAAAACAAATTCACTCTTCCACTTACTGCTCTGATCTTTAGAGTATAACTCACACAAGGCACCATAAGTGAAATACTTATCTAGTTATGCCAAGTTTTATACTCTCAGGCAAGTTCCTTTAACATTATCATTTTAATCATATAGAAAATAAAATATATTTACTAATGGTTTCTTCTCTTGTGCTAACTGAACAATCTTATCTTTATAAATTCTCTGAGTGTGATCTTAAAAGACAATAAGTACCCACAAACACAAAAGAAACTTGTAAAAGGTTGAAAAATTATCTATTTTAATTAATGGCATAAAACAATGGGGCTTGTACCACCACTGAGTTAAATTTCTATCCATCCATCCTTGAGGTAGCAGAAAACTATGCTGGCATGAAATGTATTGCTATTGTTGCTATTCTGCTTTATTGTATCTGTTCCAGGTTACCATCAAATGGTGCTACTCTATCTTGATTACATAGCTCATGATAAGCAAAGCATTTAGCAATTTATATTTAGCCATTTAGCAATTTATATGACTTTGCTATCCTTCCTTTTCATGATTGGCTTTTAGGAAAAATATGACTGTATAGCACAAATGGGAGTGGTCTGGCTGGAAATTTCTATTTATTTTTTCTAAATTATTTTCTATGCCCTCTAGTTTCTGTTCAGGAATGCATGTTATCATTTTATTGTTATACTATTTCTGCCTTACACTAAAATAAGGGTTAGGATTAGAAAGGAAAGAACTTAAATATGGAAGTCTCTGGAGATTCTCAGTCATCCATGTCATGGTTGTCCCAAAGGTGGTTTTTTTTTTTTTTTTTTTTGAAGAGGCAACTGGACTTTCTGGTTTTTCTTTGAAGATGTTTCACTTCTCATCCAAGAAGCTTCTTCAGCTCTGACTGGATGGTAGGGAATCCTTCACCATCCAGTCAGAGTTGAAGAAGCTTCTTGGATGAGAAGTGAAACGTCTTCAAAGAAAAACCAGAAAGTCCAGTTGCTTCTTAAAAAAAATACCTTTGAGTTAAATATGGAAAGTTAATACCAATTTTAAATTGTGATAGCTGGAACACTACAATTACTATAACTGGAACACTACTACTATGCTGAACTCTTTATTATGGTAGCAGAGGAGAAGGTGACCAGTGACTAGAGAAGACAGGGTATTCCATAAAGACCAATAAGGGCCTCTATGGTCCCACTTATAGCAATCTTTCATTTAATGTGGGGAAATTTTCCTAGAATAATTAAGAAAAACTTAAGTTTATCTGTGGCTGAAAACAAATGAAGGCATTATTATGGATCATAGGGAAAAGATAGAATAAAACATGTGTATAGTTAAGGGCAATGGGGAAAAGCCCATAGGAGCAAAATGTTGTATTGTTATTAAAAACATTAATCTTGCAAAACCTATGGTTCATATGGGCTTACTAATTGCTATGATGGGTGAACAATAATATTCTTACAGGTAAGGCTGATTCCATTTCTTTCAGTTAAGAGGACACAAGGGAGAGAAGACAATACAATGAGTAGTTTATCCAAATTCAAAATTTATTTATTCAAAATAAAGTATTACTTGGACAAGAGTGACTTGTGCAGGTGAATTATAATAATAATAATAAAAAAGGCATAACTGCTATTCTTGGTTTAGATTTCATGAGATTTAATTGTCTGTGATAGGTACAGAGGCAATATTCCTAATCTCTTCTGAATAGCCATACCAGAAAAGAAAGAAATGATTATTTGTTTGTTTGTTTTATTTATATGCAGACCTTATAGGACTGCCATTTCATACAATGATTCTAGGTGGCACAAATGAAACTACGATATAAACTACTCACTTTTTATAGCACTGTATATACCTGCATGCACATGTACAACAAGTGGTTCATATGGTATCATTGGAGTTATCACAAAATTGCAGCAGTAATACAGACATCACAGTCCATGATTAGCTTTAGGTTCCATTTGGGCACAGTCCATCAGTAATAGCTATTTTGAAGACTGGCGCAAACCTTTCTGATATGTCTTAAATATGAAAAACTGCAAAGGAATTGAAGAAAGTGTTGTGGAAACATGACCCAAAGTTTATCCGATGTTGATCATAGCCAAGACAGTCTGTGTTGTCTTTTGTAAAAGCATAAACATATGATGGTTCAATTCTCCCATTGTTTACCTTTGCTTCATTTTTATTATGATTTTAACAGCACAGTCACACCTTTTCAAAAATCAATATTCAATTTAATCCCCATCACTGAACATGAACCCCATGTAATAAAAACTACTATATGCCTTTTGCTTTGCTTGCTTTTTCCCTTTAAAAAAAAAAGAGAGAAACAAACACTTTATTTCATAAGTGACTTCTCACTGTGCGTTACTTCTCAACATGCAATGATTCATTTGTTTCCCCTGTGGTGGAATATTGTTTTGATTTTTAATACTGTAAATATGCTCTGACATGGGTAATGTTCTAAGTTTAATGTAATTAAATGATCTGTTTTAAAAAATTGATCCAATGCTGTTAAAATGTACAAAAAACATGTCTTTGTACTATATATCAGTAGTACAATACACCCACACATATAACTATATATAAAAATTTATATTTCACTGATAAAGAAATAAAGGGAGACTAGTATAGATCTATTTCAAGCTATTTAGCTCTCATCAGCTAGCCATACCCTTACTTGGATTCAAATTTGTGCTGCCTGCATGTTAGGCAGTTGTATTAACCTCTGAGCCACAAATTCTTCTCCCTTCATCAGCTTGAGCCAGGGGAGATATTAAGTGATTTTCTATTGAGACACCTCATCTACCCCAGCATGTGGGAGGGAGCATACTGTATCCCTTTCGCCTTTCAGTTCCAATCCAGGAGCCCTCAAGCAGTCGCATTCATGACAAACCATTTTATACCAAATTTATATTTTTCTGATAAAGAAATAAAGGGAGACTAGTATAGATCTATTTCAAGCTATTTAGCTCTCATCTGATATATATATATATATATATATATATATATATATATATATATATATATATATATATATATATATATATATATATATATATATATATATAAAAGACCCTTCACATAAGCCTGATGATGGCAGATGAGATTCTGTCGAAACGTCGCTTCTACCCTTTTAGGGATATACCCACAATTACACGGGAAGAAACCCGAAATATTAAAAACACACACACACACACACACACACACACACACACACACACACACATATATATATATATATATATATATATATATATATATATATATATATATATATATATATATTCAATAAGTCAATCTTTTCTCAGATAGAAAATCATACACATATCTTCCAATCTTTAGGTGAGAGAGTTGTACATGCAAAGGAGCAGGGGTGGTATTCACTTACCTTCACTACTGGTTCACAAATGTGAGCATGTGCAGACCTTCCATGCATGAGCACAGCATCAAAACATTTTTTTTATTGTATATTGTTTACATTGTTCTTGTTGTAAGCCACCCAGAGTCCTCGGAGAGTTGGGCGGCATAGAAATATGAAAAATAAATAAATAAATAAATAAATAAATAAATAAATAAATAAATAAGGGACGTGATGACATCTGGGCGGGTTGGCGGAGCCTCCCACTGCCGCCACTACCGGTTCACCCGAACTGGATAGAACCGGCTGAATATCACCACTGAAAAGGAATGTATATTCTTGATCAATCAGAATAGAGCTGGAAAGGCCCTTGGAGGTCTTCGAATCCAACCCCCTGCTCAAGCAGGAGGCCCTATACAATTTGTGAAAAGTGGTTGTCCAGTCTCTGGACAAACCTCCAATGATGAAGGCAATTCCACTGGCAATTGTTCTCACGGTTAGAAAGTTTCTCCTTAATTTCAGGTTGCTTCTCTCCTTGATTAGTTTCCATCCATTGTTTTTTGTCCTGCCATCTGATGTTTTGGAAAATAATCTTCTTTGTGGCAGCCCCTCAAATAGTGGAATACTGCTATCATGTCCCCCCAGTCCTTCTTTTCTCTAGACTAGCCAAACCAAAATCCTGCAACCGTTCTTCATATGTTTTATTCTCCAGGCCTTTAATTATCTTAGTTTGTCTTCTCTGCACTTTTTCCAAAGTCTCAACTTTTTTTTGGGGGGGGGGGGTGTAATGTGGTGATGTTTTTACAAAAGAAGTTTATTTATAGGATGAAATGTTTACATAAAGAGAATTTATTATTAAAACCCTGCATCAGGGAAAGTTCTATAACCACTATACATATTGGGAATTTACATAAAAACCATTTGTCATAAATGGGATTAATTAATATTTTATTAATCTTAAAAACAAATCTGAAAAATTCAAAGTGAATGTTACATTGATCTTCTAATGCAGACAATGATATGAACCGCATATCTCTGCATTCTTCAAAACCATAACCCAAATCAAGGTTCATCTTCAAAGATCTCCTTCTCTGTTTTTTTCTCTCTTCCTCTCTCTCCCAACATCCCACCCCTCAGAAATGTCAGATAAGCTTCCTGATGGATCTACTCAATTGTCTTTGTACAGTTAATTTAGCAGGAAGAACCTGTTATGTATAAGCTGGTGAGTCAAAAGGTATCATTAACAGCCCATCAAAATTGTTTTATCACTCCCAGACTATTGCTTGCATGTTGGAGGATTTGGAGAACATTTAAGGAGAAAATGATTGCTTTAAAATTTCCAAAATCTCATGGAAAAAGTTTCGCTATATGATTCCACCAACTCAGATCTACATTGCATCCTAGCCCTACTCACGTTTGGAGCACTGCCCTCAACTTGTCATAAAAAGTTTGAAACTAATGGAATAATTTGAGAAATAATTCTTACCTGCTTTCTAACGTGTAATTAATCTCAGAATATGTTGATATGATACAGAGATGCCAAATAAAATTTGTGATATCAATAACTGTATAACTTGGAAAAATTACCTAATGAATATTACTTTATTTATTTATAAAATGGGCAGCTTTTTGAAGTGAATTAATGTATTTTTGATATAGCAACATGCAAATATTATCCAAATACATGTGATGGAATCTAGCAAATAAACTTTAATAAGATATTTATAACAAAAGAATAAGTTATGTGTAATAGTGCTGTAAACCACCCATAGTTGTTTCAAAGTGAGATAGGTAGCAAATAAAATTTGTAAATAAATAAAAATAAATAATTCAAGTAATGATTTATAAGAAAAATCAAAATCTTGTTGACCGTTATTAAGAGAGGAAAAGCTTAAGAAACACAGTCAAGAAATAAATGACAGTAGTCTGTCAACCTTGAAAAACTAAATGTATTTAATAACATGCAATCAGGTGGTGCTTTGTGTAATATTTGTTATAAATCCATTTGCTACATGCCTTAAATGGGCTTTACATGGTCTGGTCTGAGCATAAATCGTATGCATCAAGCATTGTGCTAAATTGCACTAGGTGATGACAGTGTCTTTGTAGTCATATAGAACAATTACAATAAACCTTATGCTTGATTTGAGTTTATGTGACATCACGTTAATGATAGTGCTTTCACATTCTTCATGCTTGTTGAACAAAATAGAGCTGCTTTGACATTCTGACATTTACTTGGTTTAAATATGGGATAATCATAGAATATATGGACTGAAAAGTACTTTGGAGATTATCTAGTCCAACTTTGCTGGTGCTGTCCCCTGAGATGACATTATAGCATTATAAATATGTTTTTAATTATTCTAGAAATGATAGTTCACCAACCTCCCAAGGTAATCTGTTTTGTTATTTTTTTTAAAAAAAAAATACTATTAGGAAATTCTTCCTCATATTTGTTTTCTTATAATTAAATTCATTGTTTCTTTTTTTAAAAAATGTATGTTCTGGAACAATATTTATCCCTTTAGATATTTGAAGACAGGTTCTTCACAGTCTTCTTTTCTTCTAGCTAAAGATTCCTTCTTCCTGTGAAGGAACATCTAGCATATTCTGGGAATATGAATTAGGGTGAAGGATCATTGCAGAAAAGATTAGTCAGGTTGGGGAATATAAGAAACGGATGCAGACTAACACTATCTTGATGTGTGTGTGTGTGTGTATGTGTGTGTGTATGTGTGTGTGTCATGCAAAGATATATGAAACATTTTTCCCCTCCCACTTCCATTGGCTGGATGGCTGCTTCAGAATTCAAAACATAGATGTGCTATTTTTGTGTAATGGCATAAAGTGGAAAAAAATGCTGCATTTTTCTTTTAGAAACTTCCTTTGAGGATGTATTATGTGGAAAATTCCTTAGAGGACATACTAAGATCCTAGTGTATTGCTGAAAAATCTCAAAAGCATACTAAGAAAACTGTTCACTTGTTGGAATGACACACCTGTTAAAAAAAAGAAGAGAACCAACATAAATATCATATTCATATAGAAATTAAATGCACTTATATGTATATATAATGTAACAAATTTCTATAGTTATCACAATTAATCCTTTTAGTATTATTCCACTACAACTTTGCTTAAAACTCAAGGGTGAAGATTTATTATTTCTATGTATTGCTGAAATTCCAGAGAATGTGAATCACTGCAAGTGCCTGTTAAAGATATTTATTTCTTTTTAGGATGAAGGAGTTGAGAAAACCACAAGATACAACTATTTTAATACTTGTTTTATGATGAAGCACAATGCTTTCCTTTTAATCTCAACTCGTCCTTAATCTCACTCCTAAAAAGAACAGAAAAATATGCTTAAAACTATGCCAGAATTAAGAGTCACACAGCAATACAATATATTTACTATTTATTTATTTAAATGTCACTCATCTCTCCAATAAGGAGACTGTGGGTGGCTTACAGAACATAAAAAGCTAAATAGAAGAGCAATTGTTTTTTTTTTTTTAAAAAAAAAAAAAACTATGGACATTAAATTATTAAAACTATGCAAAAAACAGAACCAAAGAGGCTGACAGCATGGGGATGAGGTCTTCTTACCCTGTAAATCACCTGCAGGCTTGAGCATCCCTCTCGTGGCCCCAAGCCAACAAGTAAAATCAAGTTTTAATAACTTTCCAGAACGCAAAATGAATGGAAACAGTTCTCACCTCTGGTCATAGAGTGTTCCACAGGGTCACTCAGGGTCATAGAGAAAAAAGTTTTCTTCTTCATCCTGCCCACCAAAATTTTTCAGCAGAACGGGTCCATAATTGTCCCATTGCACTGAAGTCTATAGTGATGAAGTGCTTTGAGAAACTGGTCTCAGGTCCTGTCTTCTACCAAGTTTCGATCAACACCAGTTTGCTTATAGAAGCAACAGGTTGATAGGGTATGCCATCGCCACTGCTCTACATATTGCACTGAGCCACCTTGAGAAATCGGGGAATTATGTCAGAATACTTTTTATAGACAATAGCTTGGCCTTTAATATCATCTTCCAGGCATTCTCATTGAAAAACTGACTGACCTGAATTTCCCTCCTCTCACTTGTGACTGGATCAAAGACTTGATCATCCACAAACAGTAAGGGTTGGTTCCTTTACATCTTCCACCATGAAGCTCAGCACAGGCTCTCCTCAGGGCTGTGTGCTCAGCCCTTACCTGTACTCACTATATACACATGACTGCATATCTTCTGATCCATCCAACATCATAATAAAATTTGCAAACGACACAACGGTGCTGGGTGTCATAACTGGAGGGGACAAATCAGCATACAGGGAAGAAGTCCAGATGGTATCTGCCTGGTGCTAAAAAAACCACTTACATCTAAATACTAGTAAGACAAAGGATATGGTGCAAGGGTGAAATCCAGCAGCTTCTGACAGGTTCTGGAGAACCAGTAGTGGAAATTTTGTGTAGTTCAGAGAACTGGCAAATACCACCTCTGGCTGGCCCCTGAGTGGGGTGGGAATGGAAATTTTGCAATATCCTTCCCCCAGGAGTGGGGAGGGAATGGGGATTTTGTAGTATCCTTCTCCTGGAGTGGGGTGGGAATGGAGATTTTGCAGTAGCCTTCCCCTGCCACGTCCACCAAGCCACATCATGCCCACCACGCCACACCCACAGAACCAGTAGTAAAAAAAAATGGATTTCCCCACTGATATGATGCTAGATTTCTGAAAGCACAGAGAGGAACCTGCCCCACTGTATATCGAGGGGGGCTGTGTGAAGAGGGTTTCCTCTTTTAAATTCTTGGGAGTGCTTGTTAGTCAAGATCTCACCTGGAAAAACAAAACCTCCGTGGTGATTGGCAAGGCCCAACAGAGACTTCATTTCCTTAGAGTCCTGCGAAAAAATCAGGTGAAACAATGGCTGATGACCTCTTTCTATCGGTCCACAATAGAAAGTGATCTCACATAATGCATTACAGTATGGTACGTTGGTTTAACTGCTGCGGACAAGAAGTCACTACAGAGAGTGATCAATTTGGCAGAAGAAACTATTGGTTTCCCCCTAATACCACTGGATGACATCGCCAGGTCTTGCTGCTTTAGCAGACTAAGAACGATACTCAGAGATGATTCACACCCTGGTCAGTGTCTCTTCACACTTCTACCATTGGGCAGAAGATATCAAAGCATAGCCAGTGGAACAAATATGTTTAAAAGTAGTTTCTATCCTAGGGCTGTCAGACTCTTAAATGCAACCAAAATCATTCCATGAACATGCAGAAACGTATGATTAGTTTTTGTTTTTTTTCGCCTCCCCCCCTCCAATTACTTGCATAGGGATTATTCTTTATACTATTTATGTTGTTTGTATTGTTTGTCATGGATTGCACCAGTGAGGCTAAAACCAATTTCATTGTATACATAATGTACAATGACAATAAAGGCTATACTATAATAAGCCTTTTTACTAGCAAATGTTGGAAATGTAAAAACAAAAACAAAACAAAAAAAAAAAAACCAGGTATATTTTATCATACGTGGTAGACTTGTGTTAAAGCTTAAAAAAAATGGGAAAAAATACACAGATGGATAGAAAAGATAATAGGGAAACATGTAGATTTTAAACCGGAATTGTTTTTATTAGGGTTGATATCAGAAAAAAATTGATAAGAAAAGTATGTATTTAATATTACATATCTTAACATCAGCGAGGATTATTTTCGCACAATATTGGGAAAATGAAGAAATACTGCAAGATGAAGAGACAATTAGGAAGATATTAGATTGTGCAGGAATGGATAGACTTACATTGAAAATCAAACAGAAAGAAGACACAGAATATTATCAAACATGGAACTTATTTTATCAATAATAAGTTGGGGAAAGGGGGTGGAGATTAATAAATAAGCCTTTTTACCTGTCATGAGTGTGGCTGGCTAGTCTCATTGCTTAAAATACCCGGAATCCATGCTACATAAGGCTTTATGGTATTTTATAACACCTTGTAATGGAAGGAAGCAAACTGGTAACCAAAGCAGCTTTTGTAACAGCAATGTTATATGTGCCACCTTAGGAGCTTCCAGAACAATGCACATTCTGCACCAGATGTAGCTTTTGAGTACTCTTCAAGAGTAGCCCCATGTAGAGCACATTGAATTAATCTAACCTAGATATCTTGAGCATTAGTATGCAGGGCCTTATTCTCCCAATAAGGATGCAACTGATGCATAACATAAAATTGCACAAAGGCCCTCCTAGTCACAACTACCACCTGATCTTTGAGCAGGAGTTGTGAGTCCAGAAGAACTCCAGGTTGCATATTTGTCTGAAATAGTGCAAAACAGTCTATACAGACTCATGAGCAACCCTTATGTTCTAGCTCCAGGGGCCTTTCCCCTATCACCTGGGGGAAAGCTGAGATTTTGTGCCACCATGAATGGCCATCAGTTCTAGTAGGCATATCCTTCCCAATATTCTTCCCTGGGGCTGTTAAACTCAATCTTCTGTCTAGGTTAGGGGTCCTCAAACTTTTTAAATAAGGGACCAATTCACGGTCCTCCAGACTGTTGGGGGGCCAGACTGGCTGGGGTGTGTGTGGCTAGGTGGTTATATGATTGGGTGGGTGTGACCAATTTAACAGTCTATTAAACAATACATACAAATTAAACTTTAATTTGTTATGCTCCTCGGGGTGGAAAGCAGGTTAGTGAAGTATGTGGCTGCCTTGGGGGGGTGTCTCTCTCTATCCCCCCTCTCCCTCTCTCCCTGGAGGCTGGGGATGCCAAAATCGGGCCCATTTTTGGTCTCCTTGGCCTCTAGAACCACTCTGTCATCCGATTTTTGGCGTCCTGAGGCTCTCATGTGTCCCATTTTTTGCCTCCTAGGCCTCAAGAAGGCAGGTGGGGGCCAGCGGGAAGGTGGGGCGATGTGGGTGGGGTGGCCTCATGGTCCCTTGCTGGCTGGATTAATGGCTTCAGTGGGCCATATCCGGCCCTCGGGCCATAGTTTGAGGACCCCTGGCCTAGGTGGAGATGTAACTATTTATTAACATAACTTTTAATTAATATAGTTAATATAAATTTATTATTTACTTGTTTATTAAATTTATACATTGCCCATATCACCTAAATTAGTCTTAATTTTCAGAAGAGAGTTCACGAGAGAAAGGATATGAATATAGATGCCTCAAAGTCATCCATTTCCTTAATCAACATCTCTCATCATGACTCCAAAGAGAAGGAATCCCCCAGTATCGACTCTAAGATGTAATACAATGTTAAGTAGATTATGCAGCTCTGTCATATGAGCAATAATACATTTATCCCACTGCTGAACTCATTTATGAACTCTTAACCATCCTTGGGTGGTGACTGATGGTGCAGGTGAGAAATGATAATTCACTGATTTCAGAAGATTATCAAATATACTGTGGACTGTGACCAAAGAGGAGCAGTGAGTGCTCTTGTGAGAGCAAGCATCTGAGCATCATACTCATTCATGCGCAAATGTGTCTGCCTTGTTCAAGATAAAAGAGAAGCCTAATTGTCCCAGTAAGCATATGTCAAATTCTGTAGCATATCCAGGTATAACTATTTTCTTTTAATAATTAATAAATATACTCTGCTTGTATTTCCAATTACAGATTAGCAGAGCACATGGTCATGTTTCTGCAGGTCTTTGGACCACAGAAAATCTCAACTCTATTTATGGGGAAAGTACTGAAGCAACATACACATGCATTGCACATCACAATATAACAGTCTGGACCATGCCATAAATCCACTGAGCATTTGATGATGGATGGATGGATGGATGGATGGATGGATGGATGGAAGAAAGGATGAATGGTGGGAGAGAGGGAGGGAGGGAAGGAGGGGGGATGAGCAGGCTCAGAAAGTTCACAAGCCTGGACCAAAGGAAAAAGCTGTTTTCCAACATTTATTCCTGCAACCAACATTTAAGTCATGCTGCTCATGCATCAATAGATACTAGTCAGCTATCAATATATGCATTCATTGATAATTGCATACTCATGAACCTCTCTAGCCCCTTTTAAATCATCCTAATTGACAAGTATTAGTATAGCTGCTATAGTATACTATACTATTGTAAACTATATGTTGCGTGAGAAATTATTTCTTTATTTTGGTCATGAATCTCTCTGGATTTGGATTATAGATGACCTTGAATTCCAATGTTGTGTGTGAGTGAAAACAAACTGCATATTATTTGTGCTTTACATGATTTATATATCTTGATCATACTTGCATACTTCTATCATGTTCACATACATTATGCATATCACACAGAGATGCTTATTAAATATACTTCTAATAGAGAATATTTTCATGTACCTAGGAGAGATTGATTCTATTATCAGTCAGAGTAAATCAATATTTATGTCAGCCTGTTATCTGACTAATGCTAGATGCCATTGAATAGACAATTGAATCTCAGATACCGAATTTAATAAAACAGACACAATATAGCTAGTAACTATGGCAGGCAATACAAAAAGTATTTCCAGAGAGCAGTAATCTGAAGTTCTTTTAACTTAAAGAGCAGATTTTTCAAATTTAATAAATTGATGGTAGTTATCAATAAAATCTAATAATCATGACATATATTCTGGTCTAAGTGCTTCAAACAAAATGTGAATTACAAGTTCACTGTAACTGGACCAAAAAGAAAAAGATTAGATGAGGTGCAAGCTTCCATATTATCCAGAATTCTTCATTAAGTGTTGAAAAAGAAGAGCTGAGAAATTATTTTAAAAAAAAAAGTCAATGAAGTAAAAATGGAGTTACATTAAGACATATATTAATAGGTAAACTGAACAAACATTAAATTAGATCCTGACAAATCCTGCAATGTTTTCTAATTGAACTTAGAATAATCACTCAGGCTTCTGGGTTAAAAAAAAAAAAAGAAATGTTTATTGATTCATTCATGTGAACATTATGGAATGGGAAAAGAAATGTGATTATCAGTTTTAGCAGCTTTCATCACTGAACATAAATACATACCTCTATGGTGTACATCATTGGAAGTCAACTTTCCATTAAAAGTAGTATAAAAGCAAAGTGCAATGGTTTGTTCTGGATGTGGAATATGGAGATATAGCCGAAATGATAGTAAATTGTCTTATGCCAAAATAGAACAGATTTGCCTAGTCCAATATTGCCTACACAGAAAGCATCCATCTGAATCTATGAGAACGTCAAACTAAACAGTGTTTAGTGAGAGGCACTGAAGAGTAATATAAGGTTATATATTGAACTTAATATGGCCCTCTGTCCAATCCAGGATCTTCCACATTGCCCAGAGAGCTGTTTTCGCATCTAGGTAAACACAAACTCACTTTTACACACTCTATGTTGAGTTCACTATTGGTGAAACTACTATTTCACCAATAGTAGTTGATGAAATTCTAATCAAGGTCTATTTCTTATCCATTTTCAAGTCTTAATGCATTTAGATGAACACTTGAAGATGACCTCATTGTCAGGAGTTTCCTAGAGTTTATATTTTTCTGGAAAGCAGTCTTTTTTCTTTCTTTTTTTTTTTAGTGATGCAGAACTGTTTTAAAAATCCTGATGCATTTCTCAGAATGTGATCAGTGCAGACAAAAATAAAGGCATGTTTTTATTTAAGCAACCAGCTCAGTTGGCACTGAATTGCTGCTATCTCCTAGGGAGATGAAGGGCAGAGGGCAGCAATGATTATTTTATGAGCACTGGCAGAGTCCTGAATAAGCAGGTGTTCCATGCCAATTATTCACCTTTTAGAAATGGTTTTCATTTCACCCAGTGTCAAGGTCAGGGTTTCTCTCAGCTCAGAAGCAAAATGACCATAGAGTAGTTTTGTTCTCCTTGAACACATCTGTCTGCATAGTTAAGGATACTGCTGTGACATATGATCAAAATAGTCAAGCTGCAGTCCAGTACTTCATACTGTGCTTTGAGGGTGAATTGTTAGAAAATGAACCACTTTAATAATTGGACCTTTTGCCAATTAATTAATGGGATCCTTGAAACTGTACTGTGATGATGTTTATATATCAGGAGCTGTGGTAAAAACATCAGAAAAAATATCCTTGTAAGTCTGCACTAGCTGTATCAAATGACTCTAATGACTTTAGAGAATTCTTGGCCCTAGATTTACTTTGACATAATTTTCTAGACAGAAACTTTGTCTCCTAAAGCAAAAATGAACAAATAACTTTGTGATTCCTTCAATTGATTGATTACGTGCCACACAGATTGCGGATGGACAAAATGTATGTGATGATATACTGTATCTTTCTTTCTTGTTACCGATGTCATAAAATTCTTCATTATACATATTGAATTATCCTGGCTTTCTATCACATGCTCAGAATATTTTATAACTTTTCTTTATTTTTTTTTAGTAGTATAGTAATAAAACGCCTTATCCTCATGGAATATGCAAATATGCTGCTGTTGTTTTGTAGTTCCACTTTGGAGACTTTCCTGTGGCTGATCATACATAATCAATAGCATTTATGACTTTTTAAACAGCTGCAATTCTCTCCCTTACCCACATACCCCAAACCTACTCACAAATCTGGAAAAAGATCATTTGATTTAAAGAATAGTAGATAGTTCATGCAAGGTGCAAAAGCTTCTGCGTCATTTCTGATAAAGCCCTATTAATAGACACTATTTTTGATCAGTCTTTTCAGACACTTTTTTTTTTTGACATTATATTACGATGTCATTTGGTAAAAAAAAAAAAAAAAATTTTTTTCAGTGGTTCTCAGTGAACTTTAAAAGGGCTAATTTTGTCATTGAAACTTCTCTAAATCCTGAAATTTCAGCCAACAAAGGTAAACTTTATTGGCTTGCCTCTTTAGCCAAGGCCTTGTGAGCTTGAAGCTCTAAAGGTAATGCCAATGCCAGCCCATGAATCACTTTTCTCACTCTGTGCCATTTAATAGAATATTTGGATTGCTGAAGGAATTCAAGACTGTGCAGTTTTGATCTGAAGTGACACACACACACACACACACACACACACACACACACATATTTCAGCATTTTGTATGTTGTCACCCCATGCATCGCACTCGTTTGGTGTCATCATGGTTAGCTGAGGACATAATTGTTTGGTTCATAGCTGAATATGGATGGCCATACCTGCTTCCTGTGAAGCACATACTTGCATTTAAGAAGACTTAAATGTTGTTTGCTTTGGCTATCCCCCGGAATGGGCTAAATTCCAGAGAATGTATTACTAAGAAATGTGGATAGTTTTGTACTGTTAGCCTCTTAGGTAAGTGTGCTTTAGACTGAAACCTGACGATACTTAACTCTCCTACCTATCTTTATTATTTTTGTTCTAATCTTCAAACATATGTCCCTTCTAAATAAAGGAATATTGGCCATCTGTATGGTTAGTCTTTTATTCCTTTATTTCTCCAGCCCTTGTTAACTATAGGTCTGCATTACAACACTCCATACTGTCTCCAGTAACATTTCTTTAAGTGCTCCAAGCTTGCCTGACCAATCTTCAGTGTACTTTACTCAGGCTGTCAACCTGCTGCTACCACAGTCTATCACAGATACAGGCAGGAGACTCAGTAAATGACTAGGCTGAAAATGATGCGGTTGTGGGATTCATTACAAAGTCAGATGAGCTCTTTGTCACTTATGGAGAGGGGAAAGGCTGACATTAAAATAGGGTTCATTAAAAGTGAATTTGAACTTCTCTCTTCACAGTGCCAAAATATCTGGAGATGATCTAATTTATAGTGGAGTATCTTAGAAAATGTTTGAGCTTCAAGCTAAATGGCAGAGACTTAGCTTAGTAATGATGCAACTGTTGCCCTGCTATACATTTGGAAAGGATTTATGACTCTGAATCTTGTAAGTGCATCAACCCAAAAATTTTACATTGAAAATATGCTCATGCTTAACTCATTCTTATTTTAAAAGCATGTTACTAGTCACTCCAATGTTTGCCTATTGATTTGCTACTCAACTATGTATTTGTTGGCTCAATTAAATATAGAAAAAGAGCACTTAAATAGATTAACCATGGCATATACTTTCACAGTTTCATCCTTCATGACTAGATAAGAAAGTAATAAGCCAAAAATCAAAGAATGAGTACTGGCAAAAGTGTGAAGATGACTTCCGAATAGATAGAAAGTGGTGCAATAGAACTTCCTTTCATTGTCTAAAATTCTGTTGTTAGTTTCCTGGTGTTTAAAATCATCCTGGATCTTCAGCAATTTTCTTATGGCTCTGGAGATTTTGTAATTGCTAGAAAAAGTTAGTATTTAGATATTAGAGTGTATTGCAACAGTTAGCAATTATTAATATGCTGTCATGTAACTACTAAGTAACATTGAAGTTGGGTGAATCCTAGGTAATGAGGAGCACCGCATAACATATTCGTTTGTTTCATATGTTGTGTATTTTTGTTTAGGGGCCTTTTAGAAGTGCATAGCCATTGCCAGTTCATGCATCACAAATTAAATAACCTTGTCTAAAGCCAACTTAATAACTCTACAACTATTAAAAAATTGGAATGGGATTCCCAGATTTATGCATATGTTAAATTGAATAATTCCTACTTTGTTGAAAAAAAAAATCCAATTTAGAATATTTTGGCATCTGAAAACCTAACAGATTCACTCTGGCAAAATTTGATGTAGGTGACTTCCCCCAATACTTAATGAACATACCTTCACAGTTGGAAGTTGGAAGTGTCAAAAGTAAAATCAGTGGGAAAGAAAATTCAGAAAACAATAATAATTATCTAATTAATGGTGGTCATTAACAATACACTCTTTGGATGACAACAGAAATTTTTCACTGCTGAGTTGATTAATGCAGGCAATGTGCTGTCATTTTATTTTCTTTAAACTTTGTTTCTGTACAGGTCATAAAAGATAGATCTGAATCTCTTGATAAAGTTCAGCTGTTGGATGCTGAAATATAGCTATAATTCCCTCTTGTTAAAGAATAGTCAATGACTGGATATTTCAAAACATAGAAATATTGTCCTGTTGCTTTTAGTGTTGTAATGATGTCAGATTTGAACCTCCTGTTTTCCCTCCTATTTATGTAGAAGGCAAGAAGGCATTATTTGTTAATGCCAGCATATATCATCTTGGAAGATGAACAGATGTATAAATCCCTGATGATAGGAAAGCTTTTATTAATAATAGTGGATCAGGTAGATATGGAAAACACCAGCAATTAAGGCATAGAATGAAACCATCTGTAGTTCACACAAACATTTATTCACACCATGAGTGTGTTAGCATCTATGCTTCCACTAGCTACTCATTTTTAATCAAACCTTCCCTTTACTAAACATTGACTTTTTTTACTCTATCCACAATTTCTGCTAAAGTACTGTATATAATTGTACTATATATAATCTACCAATGTGTTTAGGATGGAATTAATGATAATTAAATACAATATCATGGTGGAATTCCAGAAGAGAAGATGTTCCAAAATCAAGTGTGATTATGTTTCTGCTTTAAATATTTGAGACTATTATTATGTATATGGGAACAATGATATAAATACTAAGAACTCTATTCACTAATTGAGACCAAAAAAAAGGAAACTAGAGGTTGTTTTTTTAAAAAATGGTCATTCCACATTCCATAATTTTAGTTGTATGGTTCTATTGATTAAGGAATAACAGAATATCAGAGTTGGAAGGGACATAATCCATCTAGTAAAGCCTTGTTCAGCAGGATATCCTATACCATTTCAGAGAAATGGTGGTCCAATCTCTTCTTAAAAACTTCCAGTGTTGGAGCATTCACAACTTCTGGAGGCAAGTTGTTCCACTGATTAATTGTTCTCACTGTCAAGAAATTTCTCCTTAATTCTAGATTGCTTCTGTCCTTGATTAGTTTCCATCCATTGCTTCTTATTCTGCCTTCTGGTGCTTTGGACAATAAATTGACCCCCTCTTTTTTTGGCAGCCCCTCAAATATTGGAACACTGCTATCATTTCACCTCAGTCCTTCTTTTCATTAAACTAGATACACCCAATTCTAGCAACCATTCTTTATATGTTCTAGCCTCCAGTCACCAGTCTTTTTTGCTCTTCTCTCCACTGTTTGTAGAGTCTCAACATCTTTTTTACACTGTGGCGACCAAAACTGGATGCAATATTCCAAGTGACACCTTATGAAGGCATTATAAAGTGGTATTAACACTTCACATGATCTTAATTCTATCCTTCTGTTAATGTAGCCCAGGACTGTGTTGGCTTTTTTTGCAGCTGCAGCACACTGCTGACTCCTATTTAAGTGATTGTCCACTAGGACTCCAAAATCTCTCTCACAATTACTTCTATTGAGCCAACTATCACCTATACTATTTGGTTTTTCTTGCCTAAACCTTAGGCACCTTAGGAACCGAGCTATATATGTGCATGGGTTTAGTTTTTAGCAATAAATAGCCTATCTATCTCCATGCTCTATTTCAATCTAGGTATGTTTTGAATTGCAACATTGTATATCATCTAAATTGTTTATATCAGAAGCAAAGTCTATTCTGTGACTGCCCCAGAAATAATTGATCTCAAGTTCACTGCAGCATTTCTTTGATCACTATTTGAAACAAGCTATAAGGCTTTTGAAATACAAGGTTAGACTCTCAAGACTTTCATAACCAATATTTAAATCTCATTTTAGTTATAACATATTGCAATTATAAGATATGCATATGAATATATACATACTATATTAACAGAAGACAATCAATTTTTATAATAGCCTCATTCTAGCGTGCATGTACAGTATGTCTGAATTCTATTTATATATCTCACTTATGAGACTCTGTAAAGTAAATAGAATACATGAAGTATAAAAAGTGAGAAGACAGAACAACTGGAATCATAAAACAATTGTTAGCATAACTGAGTAGAAAATAAAAGATCTTTGTAATGGTGCAAATAACAACATTGCAGGGAGAAATTGGATCATGGAAAAACAACTTTGATCAAGCTCTCATTCCCCACCTATCAGGAGCACTACCTATAACCAGAAAGAAAATAAGATTTTAGAAACACATTCTCAGTTGTTGCTTGATTTCTCATTAAGTCACACAACTTTTCAATGTTTGCTGGCTAAAACTGGTATAATAACACTCATCAATCCTACTAGAACATATTATTTATACTTTCAGCTTCATCTATTTAATGGCTTAAAAGTTCGATTGAAATGTTTATTCTGCTATCAAATTTACCTTCTCAATTATGCAAATATTTAGTCCTTTTAGAATAAATAGGAGTAAGGAAAAAGCTGGCTGCAATTATTGTTTTTCGTTACAAGCTATTTGCTGGAAATCCGAACAAGCTTTTACATGCAGAACATTTTCTCACAGTCAGTCAATTTTCTGATGAGATTTCTTAAAAATCATATTATACCCTCCCCTCCATAGCTGATCAATGCTTCAATTGCAATTATCCATCATAAATGCTGGATTCCAGTATAGCTATAATGTGGTAGTTGTGTATTGAGAGAACATCATTGCTATAAAAAAAAGAGAGAAATAAATGGAGCTACTTGTACATTTATTCATATTTTATTTTATGTAACACTGCAGATTCTAGAGGTTTGCAGACTACCATGAGCTTGAAAGGTCACTAGCTTGGAAGAATTGTAGGATTCTGTAGTAATACAAGATACGGTATATTTTGGAGGAGGTTCCTCCCTCCCATTTTCAAGACAAATTGCAATTAACTTAAATGGTTTTTTTTTCATTTTTTTTTTTTTTTTTGGTTCTGTTCTGTGTATTCTCCAAGTGAGGATAATTGTATTAAGCAATAAAACAACTCTCACAGCCTCCATGCCTGCTGCTTTAGCTGTAAACAGGATTCCTAGTGAGGAAGTAAAAAAAAAAAAAGGTATGAAAGCAGATGTTCAGGACCTGAGGACCATTTTGGAAATAAGGAAAAAGACTGTCTGGTAGGTAAGCTGACTGGTGTTTTAATATTATTTGTCATAAAGGAATTCAATCTCATGGGTTCAGTAGAGCATCATTGTACATACGTATTCTCTGTGTGCCTTTTTTCAACCAGGTGGTTGGATGCAAAAGTGAACACTGTGCCTGTGCATTACAAACAAGGTTTGGCTGAACACTGTGGTTACCCAATGTTAAAACTCTGTTTAACTATCTGATTATTAATGTTTGTAGGAAGATCTAAATGCATAAAATGTTTGTCTTAATTTACTTATGCAATGGTCACTTCACCTTTCTGTCCAAAGGGTTCTCAAGGCAGCTAACACTTTAAAGTAAATGCAAACATTTGTAAACCTGTAAAACCTAAAGTGGTGAATATTCTGTTCCTAAAAATAATGTGGACTAAGGATGTTTGAAATCCACTCTCTCAATCATTTCATTCAGCTGAATCTTCTTTTCTGCTTCATTACATACATTATCTCCTACCCACTGCTTGCACTTGTTATTTAATTGTACCTCTACTTAAATGACTTGTTAGGGCTAATTCTACTTGTATTTTAATTGACAATATCAAGGCTCTCCCCCACCCCCCAGAAATAGCATCTTCTGTCAAATAGAACATTATGTCCTTCTCTGTATTTCCCTCCTCTCAGAGTTCTACGGCACATTGCTGAATCATTAGAATGATAGAACAGGCTTTTATGTTCTTTAGACAAAGAGGGCCCTTGATTTTCACTCAAGCAGAGGGCATAAAAACCAAGGCCATAAACATCCATTTTCAATGACAATAACTCAAGACTGATGAAACATGTATAAAGTCAATATGCTACAAGATTCAGCCATTTTTACATGCATCATAATGTCATAAGCAAGACGATGAAAAATATAATTTGTTGTGATAGTATGATGCATGTTTTGTCCATTGCCACCTCAGATGCCCAACCTAAGTTTACAACAAAACATTTGGGCAATGAGATTCACTACAGTGCAATTCGTACTCTTAGATTTAAATAGATATAGGTAGGTAGGTAGGTAGGTAGGTAGATAGAGTTAGAAAGAGAGAGAGAGAGATGATATAGATAGATATAGATATAGATATAGATATAGATATATAGATATGTTGGGCTGAATCTTCACAGATTAATCTTAATCAAATTATAACTGGTAACATTCTATTGTTCCAACCAAAAGATTGTTGGGTTTCATTCATTCATAGTTATTTAGAAATGCCATATTGCCTTAGTCAATGAGTAACTCAAGGTTAAGTCTTGATTTGGTGCTTAGAATTCACAGATGCATATGGATTACTTCTCTGTTCTAGTTACCGAGGGAAGTCATTTCCATAGAACGAGGTAGTACGATGTATTAAATTAATTTTATTTTATTGTGACCTTTAAAACCATCATTTTGTATTGCTGCTACTTATCAAATTTATAGAAATCACATTCTAAGATTTCCTGGAGTATTTCACACAATTATTTCAGGAGGTGTTAGCCTGTTATGAATGTCATTTTGCTCATTATCAAATGTACAGATAAATGGGAAAAAGTCAACTTGCCTTAGTAATAACTTAAGTTGGCAAACTAGGAAGCTATATTAATTTGGTTTGATGGCAAACTTATTTTCCCCCAACTGGATGCATATCTGTTCCAAATGCCATCTGTTTTTGATAGTCTACTCATGTATCTAATAAGGGCTTTCACAAATAATAATTTAACTGAAGCTAATATCCTTTATGTGCAGATTAATACCAATCAATTTTAATAATGTACACAACATCATGACAGAAATTATTCTAAATCTCAGTGGTAGTTCTTAGTCTGCTATCCTTCGCACATCTAATATGGAATAAGGCTATTGCTTTCATTAAAATTTACTTTTAAATACACATGTGTATAATTGTTTTATAAGTGAAATAAGCTAGAATTTGCTAAATTAATCCTAATAATTGCTTATTTAAGATTTAGTATTTGTAAAGCTGTCCTGTAGGCCTACTGCAAGTATAATTACATCTGAATTTATTAATTACATCAGTAAATAGCGATAGATGTTTTGTAATATGACCATATACATGAAGAAAAACAAAATAGCATTACTAGACTTTTATTGTCCATAAGGTTATTTTTGAAACCAGCATTCAAAATTACCAAATGGTGTACAATTTGCATACATGTAAAATTAACAAAATATTGTGTATATATTCTTTATACTGGAGTGGAAAATTTAATTTAGCTATTGAGCTGAATTCACAGGTATCTGACCACCTCAAAGAAACTTAAGTAAATGGTTCTTTAAGTACTGAATACTCTGGAAATCTACCCTGTTTCCACCAAAATAAGACATCCCCTGATAATAAGCCCAATCAGGCTTTTGAGTGCATGGCAATAAAGCCAAACGCTTATTTCAGGGTTCAAAAAAATATAAGACAGGATCTTATTTTTGGAGAAACATGGTAAAATGTACAAATTCTTGAAACTTCATTATTCACGGGTTTTCACCTTGCTGCTTCTTTAACATATATGAACTTCTTAAATAGTTTTTAAGAATTTCTTTTAAAATTAATGTGAAAATGAAATGGAATTCAACATAACTATATTACAGAATAAAAAAGGGATGAACGAGTTAAATCAGATAGTGTAGTTCACCCATAGCTACATTCAGCAATCCACTGCTAAGCAGCTATCACTGATTCAGAGAGTTCAAATATGTTTCTTTCTGGCATCACCAAAAAGCTGATAAGTGTGAAGGAACAGCTCAGATATTATCCTTTTCTGCCTCCCTCTAAACCAGGAGTGTCAAACTCACACCTGTGGGCCAGATGCATCACACGCTGCCCACGCGCACCCCCGGTTTAGTGAAGGGGGGGAAAAGTTACAATATGCCACGTGACGACACAAGTTCGACACCCCTGCTCTAAACTAACTACCTCAATGGATGGAAATGGACAAAGCAGAAGAGCACAAAGAAAGACATCTAGAATCAGCTATAGCTAGCAAGGTGGAGTTTGTTGTGGTCCACTCACATCCAGTAATTTTCTGTCTCTTTTTGCAACATGTCCTTCATTAAGAAAGAGTCAGCATCCACAATCCTTCCAATCTCCTGCCCAATGCTTTTAAGGAGAATTGCTGTATTATCAGTTGTGAAAAGATTAAAAAAGAAGACTTTAGCACTTAAAGACTAATACCTTTTTTCTACAGATCGGTGGCTAGTTTTAGGATATGTAAATACTGATAAGAAATCATACTGCATGCATTGAAAATATTTCCAAATTGATCATTCCAGGTATATACCCTGTTTCCCCTAAAATAAGACATCCCCTGATAATAAGCTCAATTGGGTTTTTGAGCACATGCACTAAAATAAACCCCATCCTTGAAAATAAGCCTTCCCTGAAGATATTTAAATGCACGTGCAGCCGGTCCCCGCCACTTCCTGTGGTTTCCTCCATGCACCTCAGAATAATAAGACCTCACCGAAAATAAGACCAAGTGCTTATTTTGGGGTTCAAAAAAATATAAGACAGGGTCTTATTTTTGGGGAAACATAGTAGTAAGGAAGTCTTAACAAAGATGAGGTTGTATGATAATGGAAAAAAAAACACAAAAAACAGATGATCCTTTTTTGGTATCCTTCAGTCATTTGCTTTAGGTTGTACCACTATCATATGCTAAACTCATATACAGCATATATAGTGGTCACCATAATATAAAAAAGATGTTGAGACTCTGAGAATAGCAGAGAATAGCAACAAAAATGATCAGGGGGCTGGAGACAAAAACAAATGAAGAATGGTTGCAGGAATTGGGTATGTCCAGTTTAATGGAAAAAAAGGACTAGGGGTGACATATTGCAATGTTTCAATATTTGTGGAGCTGCCATAAAAATGAGGGAATCAAACTATTTTCCAGAGCATGAAAAGGCAAGACAAGAAACAATGGATAAAAAATAATCAAGGAGAGAAACAACTTAGAACTAAGAAGAAATTGCCTAATGGTGAGAAAATCAACCAGTGGAATGGCTTCCCTTCAGAAGTTGTAGGTGTCCCATCACTGAAGGTTTTCAAAAAGAGACTGGACAGACATTTGTCTGAAATGGTAAAGGATATCTTGCTAAGCAGGGGGTTGGACTAGATGGATTAGGTACCTTTCAACTCTTTATTTTTTTATTTTTTATTTGATTTATATGCCGCCCTTCTCCGGAGACTCAGGGCGGCTTACAATGTGTTAAGCAATAGCCTTCATACTTTTGTATATTTATACAAAGTCAGCTTATTGCCCCCACAAACTGGGTCCTCATTTTGCCCACCTTAGAAAGGATGGAAGGCTGAGTCAACCTTGAGCCTGGTGAGATTCGAACTTACAGTAATTGCAGACAGCTGGTGTTAATCACAATGCTTTTAGTCTGCTGAGCACCAGGCCCTTAACTTCTATATTCTATATAGAGAATTCTATACTCTATGTTTAATTTCCTGGCATTTTTTTGTGCTTCAGAACATATTTGTCTCCAAAGGAAATGTGTACAATGTTGAAAATCCCACCTTGATTTATCCTTGTACATCTTTTAGAGATCCTTCATTATAGGCAGAGGATAGATGCACCACTAGGTATTGCCATTAGCAGTCTGTTCATTCCTCTCTTGTACCACATTTGCAACAGGGAACATGAGAATATATTCCCAAGTAACACCGGTTGCACATTCTCCTCTCATTTCAAGAGTGCTAATTGCCAAATTTACACTATCAGCTGCATCTCTGCTATCCAGAGTTGAAGCTACAAATGGTAAATAATATGTTAAAGATGTAAGATATTTAGCCCAGGGAAATTGAAGAGCTGCCACTATTTTATTAATTAGCCTACAGTGTCATGCACAGCCAGTCAGTTTATTATTATTTCTTAAGAAAGCATTATAAGTATCTGTCTCATTAGAGAACAGAAATAGCAGACAGATTAATGCACATATGCTCCCACATTAATTAGAAAATCAGATTTCTCACAAGATTGATAATTTGATAGCAACAATTGTAGTTGCAATTAATTGGCTCCCTTGTACTAGGCTCCTGATGAGGCATGCAACAGCAAAAGCACATTGAGACCCAGCATACTCTGGACCTAAGAAAGGAGCATCTACAGCACAAGATAAATTGCCTCTCCATGGGAGCCTACCCAGTGTTTTTTCAATAATATTCCACTGTGTATATTGTCTCTCTCATTGAAGCCAAGAACAGGAGTGGGAGAGGATTCAGATATCATTAAGGATAACTTCTGGTTTTTTTTTTTTTAAAAAAAATGTAATTAAACAGACAAAGGTCCCAATCAAGAAAACAAGCAATCAACACTCAAAATGCCCTTAATAATTGGAAGATGCTAAGAAAATAAGAGAGGAGAGAAAATAACTATTCAAATTATCAGCTCTGCTGACATTTAATACATTCATATTTAAAAAGTGACATTTAACTAACTAAATGATGCAAATGAGAGCTACATTTACAGAAGTTTGAAAAAAAGCAACAACTTCTGATCTCTGGTATTTTCCTACACACTGAAATGTCTTCAATCTATCAGCCACAGTAAAAAAAAAAAAAAAGACAAAAAGCCCCCAACTGCTATGATATCTGTTCTTTTTCCAGTATGTTTCTTGTTGATTATTACAGTATTCTTCGTGCATTTTTCTCTCAGCATAGTGATATAAAACTCCGAAGTAATTAGCTTTACCATGACTGAAAACCTTCAACTTGGAATAGAGGGTTATTTCAACTGGAGTAATCACTTTGTAAGAAAATGTCAAAACATATCAGTGCCTGGTTTGGTTTTGTTTTTTTTCATCTTTGTAGGCTCATTTTCATTGAAGAAAGCCTACCAAATAATGTAACATGACTTTGCTGCCTTAAACGCAAACATGTACATGAACAAAATGTTTGATGCTAGGGTCCTATTATTAGGATACAAGAAGGTTTTACTCCTACAGTGCTACTGTAGTAATAAACTTTCCTACAATACATATGAGCTATAGAAGTGATATCTAGGAACATGAGAGGATCAATGAGAATTTAATATTTACTCTTCTCCCAGGGTCCTTAATGCTGGTGGTGGTGTGGCCTGATGCAGTAGGACTGTTGTATCTATCTATAACATCTCCTCTCTCTCTCTCTCTCTCTCATCCATTCACATTAATGGACAAATGTTAGTTATGACTTATTTAAGATCTTCTTCTTTGAATGTTTCTAACTGAAGCAAGAGAGACTAGTGACTAGCCAAATGGTAGGAAAATAAATTATTTAAACTATTCT
Source organism: Arizona elegans (assembly GCA_022577455.1). Lineage (NCBI taxonomy): Eukaryota > Metazoa > Chordata > Lepidosauria > Squamata > Colubridae > Arizona > Arizona elegans. Next base: position 68,549,476 of record JAKOOJ010000003.1, on the reverse strand, counting down.
CACACACTGAAGTTACCTCTGAGAATTAACAAAATCAGGAAAGAAACATTGTTTGGAAACATTGTTTGTGTTAGCAGGGGGACAGAGGTTGACCTCAAGGCGCCTTGTTTGTGGGGTGCTGCAAGGGTTTGTGGGATGCCGCAAGGGTCAGCCCTCTCGCCCCTTCTGTTCAACATTTATGTGAAGCTGATGGGCAAGATCATCCGTGGTTTCGGGGTGAGGTTCCACCAGTACGCTGATGATACTCAGCTGTACATCTCCATCCGGACCACTCCAATGATGCCCTTGACGTGATGTCCTGGTGTCTGGAGGCCGTGTGGATCCGGATGGGGAGGAACAAGCTCAGATTCAACCCTTCCAAGACTGAGTGGCTGTGGTTTCCGGCGTCCCGGTATAGTCAGCTGGTTCCATCACTGACTATTGGGAGCGAGATCTTGGCCCGCTCAGAGAGGGTTCACAACTTGGGTGTTCTCCTGGATGCACAGCTGTCTTTGGAAGATCATATGATGGCCGTGGCCAGGGGAGCTTTTTATCAGGTTTGCCTGATATACCAGTTGCGTCCCTTTCTGGACCGGGATGCCCTGCGCACGGTCACTCATGCCCTCGTCACGTTCCGTCTGGACTACTGTAATGCTCTCTACATGGGGCTCCCTTTGAAGAGCGCTCGGAAGCTCCAACTGGTCCAGAATATGGCTGCGCAGGTGGTTATGGGGTGACTCAGCTCACCCACGTAACACCCCTCCTGCATGAGCTGCACTGGCTCCCGGTGGTCTTCTAGGTGCAATTCAAGGTGTTGGTCATCACCTTTAAAGTGCTCCATGGCTTAGGACTGGGGTATATACGAGATCACCTTTTGCCAGCAACAGCCGCCCACCGGCCAATACGCTCCTACAGAGAGGGGCTTCTCAGGGTGTCGTCGGCCAAACAATGCCGACTGGCGACACCCAGGGGGAGAGCCTTCTCTGTGGGGGCACCAGCCCTCTGGAATGAGCTGCCCCTAGAGGTTCGTCTTATCCCCAACCTGCGTACCTTTCGCCGCACCCTGAAGACCCTTTTGTTCCAACAAGCCGGGCTGGCCTAATACAAATTTTATAATGGGTGTATGTTTGTTTTAATCTGTGGGCCAAATTTTTTATATATTCAATTTTAAATTGTTTTAAATTTTGTAATATATATGTGTTTTAATATGGCTGTACGCCGCCCTGAGTCCTCCAGGAGAAGGACGGTATAGAAGTCCAATAAACATAGACATAAACATAAACATTCTATGATTTGGGAATCAAATGGGTTATGGAAATCACAGTGGTGGGATTCAGCCAGTTCGCACCACTTTGGGAGAACCGGTTGTTAACTTTCTGAGTAGTTTGGTGAACTGGTTGTTGGAAGAAATCATTAGAGCAGAGAACCGGTTGTTAAATATTTGAATCACACCACTGTGTAAACACCTTTACAAAGTAAAGAAGATGGGAGATACACTTAGGTAATGTTTAACATGAAGATTAAATCTTTCTCTCTTTAGGTGTCTTCTATAACTGTCTGTAGGTCTATAGGTATTTTATTAAAGTGTTTCATCAGAAGCACATTTTTTCCTAATAGAATGCTTTTGTTTAGATAATACATAAATATCGGGGGATCCTGTTTGATCCATTGTAAAATCTTGCATGCTAGATTGTATAGATCAGGGATGTCAAACTGGCTGGATGTGTCATGTGCAGGCCATGCCCATCGAAGCTCCATGAAGGGGAAAAACGTCACGTAACGTTACATGATGGCAATGTGATGCAGTGAGTTTGACACCCGTGGTATAGATGGTATAGAAATATAAGCAAACATGTTCCTACATAAATACATTTCAACCCAATTAACACTTCTGGAGTTACTGCACTATTTGGAACAAACCATTAATTGTATCTAAACAATATGTCGATCAGGCAAAGTTGTATGAAAGAAATGAAATACAAAATGTATTTATTAAAGAATAAAGTGTATGTATTTGTAAAAATATAAATTTATTTGTATTTGTAAAAATACAAATAAAAATTAATTTAAAAGACCTTAATATTTTTTAAAGTCACAAAAAGATGTTGCTATTTGACAGAATGCATGGATGATTAAATAAATGAAAAATTGGAATAGACCAGATAATGAGTGAAATGTACATTTCTATTAATACAATGATCCAACTGTATGAAGACCAGGTAAATAATGGGGAAGATTGCTCATGTACCTAATATTGTGGTTCAGATAAAATCTCCCAGAAATTGCATATGGAGGACCAATTATAAAAATCTATCTATCACTGTAATTTACATTTTTTTAAAAAAATCCAGTACACATTAATTAAAACAATTAGTCACCCTGGCAGCAACTTTAGATTTTTCTACTCTACTACTTAATACTACAGAACAATGTAATGTTATCCCAAATACATAGTGTCAGTGTGTTCTTACTACAGTGTGTTCTTACTACATGGGTTGGTGACCAACTGACTTCACTCAACCACTTCATGAGCTGAATGAATATAAACATGCCTAAAATTTTCTTCATAACCATCCTGATATTCCTATGTTATCTGGACAAAAGGTACTGTGTTCTTTTCCCAATCTCTGCCATATACCTTTTTCTTTATTCCTAATTGTGAAATTTCTGACAAAAAACTGGTCTTGTAATCTGACAGAGAAAAAGACGTTTTCCTCTTTGCCTTGGATAGGGAATTTCAAATTAATTTGTTGCTTTGTGTCTAGGATGAAGTTTCTGGGCCTATAGTAATTACTTAATGTATTTAATTATATCCTGCCTTTATTATTTTTTATAAACAACACAAGGTGGCAAATATATCTGATGCTCTTTCCTCCTATTTTCCCCACAACAACAATCCTGTAGGATGGGTTGGACTGAGAGAAAGTGATTAGTCCAAGGTCGTCAACTAGGTTTCATGACTAAGGTCAGACTTGAAGTCACAGATTCCCAGTTTGATGTCTTAATTACTGGACCAAACTCTCTCTGGTTTGTATACTGACACAACATTTAAACAGAATGAATGGACTACAGTGAAAGTTATGTCAAACTCTTTCTAAAATAAGTGGAACTTAAAATATTCAATTAATGCCCGAGTCTCATAATTTTTTGTGAAATGTTTTAAAATATTTTATATCGTTTTTTTTTAAAAAAGGTTAACAATAATGAATGGAATAAAGGAAGCATCAGGCAGCAAATAAATTATGAATATTCTTAGATCTCTACATCAGAAGAATCAGCAGTGTCAGACCTAGTATTACACGGGGGACATGGGTATTACATTTATTTTATGTGGGCCACCAGAAATATTACATTTTCTGAATGCACTCTCCAGCTCACTGAATAGCCAGTGATAATTTGTATTACAAACACTTGTAGGAATTACTTAAATAGAAACTGAACATTTAAAGAAACCAATCAATGACTATGCATTAATGACTACAGTCAGAGTGCTCATTCAGAGAGCTTAGATGAAACAGTATCAAAGAGGAATAATACATAATAAGATTTCACTGCTTTGATTCAAACAGGAGTAGAATTTCATATAATAATAACCAAAGCAAATTGAAAGCCTAAGAAGAATTAAGAAAATGATCCTGCCCTCATCGTGCCTCTTCCATCTTTGAAATGAAGACACCAAGCACAAAATTAACAAAAAGAATGAGAAAATAGAAGCAGAGCTATAATGATGGAACTGTGATAGCAAGGAATGCATTGAGTGAACGACTTCCGACTCTGCTTAAATGATCGCAAGTTGGTCTCCAAAGGTGTCACAAAAAGGAAGACAATAATCAAAGGCATTGAGTAACTACCATGTTTTCCCCAAAATAGGAGCCTGTCTTATATTTTTTTGAACCCTGAAATAAGTGCTTGGCCTTATTGCCATGCACTCAAAAGCCTGATTGGACTTATTATCAGGGGATGTCTTATTTTGGGGAAAACAGGGTAGCTAAACAACTCTGTTCCCTCCATGTGCATGTCACCCTTTACATATCTGAAAAATTGAGGCAGGGATACTTTTACTGAAGAATTAATAAATGATAAATGACAATAAATGAAAAGATGCAGGGGAAGAATAGGGAGCACATATAGATGAACTGATGCAGCAGGATTCATTAACTACTTTATATACACAATAATACATGAAGTAAGTTTACAATACCAACAGCAGATTCACAGTTTCATTTCAGCTCTGATCAGCAGACAAGTTCACACACACACTGGTTTTCGTTTTGTTTCTCAGAACCGACTCAGAAGCTGCAGACTAAGATACACCCTGACTCCAGTCTGTCACAGCTCCTAATTGACTGATTTAGTTGCTATGCCTATTCATTGGCTGACCTTGTTACCATGTCTTCCCAGTCATGAATATTCTGACAAGAAGTATTAAGAATGTGAATATAGAAATAATCTGCTGGTTCTGCCAATAGGTTTATGGTAGTTTGTTTCCCTATGGAGTTTCTAAATAATTATACTGGACCTGATCTTACTGACCTATTTTCACTTAGCCATATCTATTGCTGCCATCCACCTGTTTCAGAAACAATACATGGTGATGTTATCCATGGGTATCAGCAGTAAATGGAGGTTTTATCAAACCAACAGAGCATACATCATGATATCACAACATAACCTTCCTTCCTTCCTTCCTTCCTTCCTTCCTTCCTTCCTTCCTTCCTTCCTTTCCTTCCTCTTTTTTTTCTTTTCTTTTTCTTGTGACATCATGATGCAAGAACAAAAGGGATAGAATAGCAGAATGTGTGTGGTGCTGTTTTGAGCCCATTCCTGCCTAATACTCCAGATTCGGTGTGTGATCATTTGTTGCATCTAGTTCCATTGCTGGTAAATGCATGCATTATTAAATGAAGGAAAGATTGTATAGTGTACCACAGTACATGCAGATTGAAGAAATCAATCCACAAGTTTCCGACCTTATTTGCTTTAACAGTTGGTTTATTTTCCCCTTTGAATCCATTCTTGATACTGGAAGTGTAACAATTGCGAAAACTGTGGAATAGTTTGAAAGCTAAAACAATGAACAAGAATCTTATGCTGAGAAAAGATACTTTATGGTTTCTTATACTGTATAGCTACATATTCTGTTGGTAATGCTTCTGAAGTTTCAAAAGTTATTTTACAAAAGCAATTTAAAGATGACGTGAAGACATCTCTGATTTACTAAACTAAACACCAAAAACCACTGTCCCAGCCTAAGCAGTGACACTCCTTTCCAATCATAATGGAAATGGTTTTAAATTCCAACCTTACTTTATTAATTGTCTTGAATCACATAGCAACAAACAAGCAAATAAAGAAACAAAGAAAAAAACAGGACCCTTTCCAACATCTTAATACAATAGATATTCAGAGATGCTTTATAAACTAGCTGAGAGATGTCATGTTGGAGTATTATTCCCTTAAAAAATAATTAATTGTCCCCCACAATTAAGGCAGACTAGCAAGCTTGCCTTTAAAAATATATCCGGTTTAACTCTAAATTTATGTGCAGGAAAAATTATGACACATTCAGGAATGTAATGACTCAGTCTAAAACCCTATAGATATTCCAAATGATAATCTCATTGTGATCTATGGCCTCATTCACTAAAGTAACCATCTAGTTATTTCAAACTGAAATATGTTCAGTATCCAGAGATTACTATACTCTTAAAACTACTTGAACGTAATGAAAAACATTAAAACAAATTAAGTAGTCAAGAAAGGCAAAGCTAGAAAACTGAAGAGAAAACTAATATCTTTGGGAAACAATAAAATGGATAATCATGACACACACATATATAATAAGTTTAATTGAGTCCACAGTTAGAAATGCTCCTGGGTAGGGTTTCTGACAAATAAAGTATAAGGCGATGTTGAAATTCTTACTTTTAAAAAATATCACATATTCTTTACTGTCTTGTTTCTGATGGAAATAAAGCAGCTCACAATACTTTCTTCATTGTTTTGCTATGGCTAAATGTTTTACTCTTAGGACCCCAAGATTTTATTTTTCCCCTTTTATTGGGTGCTACTTCTTTTCTTTTCTTTTTCATAATTAGTTCCTATTTCCTTTTTAAAAAACATGTAGTCTTGACCATTAATGAGATCTGTTTGTCAAGAATCTCCATACCCATGTTCAGGGATGACTATTTTTGTTAGGATTTAGACTATTGAAATCCAAAATATAGTTACAGACTGAAATCTTGAGGTAACCCTCAAATAAATATTGCCTCTGCATCAAACTTAAAAAATCAGAAGTTATTTAGTAAACAACAAAGGTTGCCAATTGATTATTATTATATAGAATCATTGAAGCTGTATATAAGTCTAAGTGCTATTGCTATGGCTTATTTTGTGTCCAGACATTGTGAATAAGTTTCAAGCCAGTCAAGGAACCACGCTATGGCCAGGAAAAAAAAAGTTGTATACAATCTTCACTTACCAAATAATTTTAAAAAATCCCAGGGTCAGAATTTATTTTGTTATTTTTCTTTCGAAAATGGAGTCTACCAGTGCTTTTGTTGCTTGCTTGCTGATTTATTTATTTACATTTAAAAATAAATTCAGAACGAGACGTAGGCATTCTACAAAGTGAAGCATCAGTCTTGAGCATCATCTTTACTTCCAGTAATGCATAGAAATTATACACACAGAAGCAATCAGCATAAAAAAGGTTGAAAGATTTTATGTTACTTTACTCTGTCCTAACAAAGGAGATAGGAGGTGATCTGACTGCTCCCAGTCTCATGGTATCAGCACTTCTCTTTGTCATAATAATACAGCTGGAAGAGAATGATCTCTGAGGCCAAAGGAGCGTTAAATTTACCTGTTACGTTTGTGAAGGTTTGAAATGGTGATCAGGGTCAATTTAATAATGCCTTCTGAAGCAGTTCAGGAAAGAAAAGAATGAGAAATCTGAGACGGCAAGGCAAACCAATGAATACCTCATAGGCTCTACTGGGTAGTAAAGTCATCATGGTTCATAATATCTTTGCAATTTGCATCTCTAGTATGAATAATTTCAGACAAAAGTTATACAATATTTAAGAAGATTTGTGATTTCTTCTGCTTCACAACCTCTTTTACTGCTACATTGGCTTAAGAAAGAGACCCTATTTCTGGGGTACAGTATATCTGTTTGCACAACTTGAAAAAGTAGGGTTTTCTGGAGAAGCTAAAAACAGTCATTTCTGATCACATTAGGGCTCTGCTCTGATTATCAGACAGTCCCCCAACTGTCCCCTAACTATCTTTCCCCCAACTATATACATAGGTCATTCTGGGACATATTGTGGTATGTGTTACAATAGTCATACAGGGCAGGACACCACCAAATCCATTAAATTGTATATCAAATGACTTGGTAATATAGTCAAGGAAGTTGGAACTATTATTTATAGATTCATTTTCTCCTCCTTCTTACTACTATGGTCACAAAATATTTTCATAAATTACTTTTCAGTTTGTAAGTTTTTTTCTTTCTTTGATTCCCTGCTGATTTATCAGGTTTAATATACATTGTTAGACACAACTTGTACACTTACCAATGTAATCTATCCATCGACCTAATCATAAGATACTTGTAGTCTACACAAACTTTGTTTGCCTATTCATACCACACATTTAATAAAGCCAGTTCATCTAGAAATTAAATTATCTAATATGAATGTGATCCATATTCAGTGAAAAATAGAACTTGAAAGTAGCAAAAGAACTTACTGTGTTTAAATAAAAGCAAAAATAAGCAAGGCAGAGAAAAGCAGAGCGTTGCTTCTAGAATTTTTTGTAATTTTTTCTTCAGCAGCAGCCATAAGAGACAATTTATTTTCTTTTATGCAGCAAAGAAAGGGGTTCTGTCTACATGTGCTTGGGAACCATGAGTGAGTTGTATATTCTTTGCTCAATGTCATATGACCAAGAGGCAGACTTAGAATGAAATACAGTTATCATGTTGATGAGTAGATAGAGGGAGAACCATCTCTTTGTACAATTTTCTTCCAGAATTCTGTTGGACTGGAAAGAATAAAAAGATAATTAATACTTTGAGGTTTGTTTTTAGCTTCTGTCCTCATTCACCTAACTGAATATAGAGAAAATTTTGTAAAAGTTGCAATCCATTTTTTAAAAGTATTTTGTTTTTAAAAACGAAACTTCCAACATAGGGAAGAATTAAAAAGATGAGAGAGGGGGGGGGAGATGGAGAGAGAGGGGGAGAGAGAGAGAGAAGAAGAAAAGGAGAGAGAGGGATATTTAAGCTACATCAGTAAGATGGTATCCAAAATATGAGCTGCTGAGAGAATATCTGAGGCAGCACCTCTCTGCATGGAATGAACATTGACAGAGAGCTGAGCTGGATCATGTTCGGAAATTGTATCGGTGGCTGGAAAGAGCTAAACAAAAAAGACAGCACAGAAGCACTGATCATAATAGCACAACAAGCACTAAGCGCCAGATCCATAGAAGCAGGTGTCTATTACACTAGACAGGAACCAAGATGCAGGCTATAGAGACAGTCCAACACAGAAAGGCTATAGAGGCAGTCCAACACAGAATGACAGCTCCTTGAATACAGAAAGATTTCCCAATGTGGAAAAGAAAGTGAAATAAGCAAACAAAGAGCAGAAGCAAAATATTTATTGGGGAAACTCCAACAAACTACACACATATATAACACAGCTTCACACAGTTTACACATGGAGTTCCTCTTCATTTCCTGTTTTATGATCTCAAAGTATCGACTCTGACCAGATGTTTCATCAACCTTGACAAGGAATACCCATAATATTTTAGAAGAAATTTGAGGACACATCAGGCTGTTCTTTTGCAGTGATTTTGTACAGTCATTTCTGTTTTTAAAAAATCTATCAGATACAGTATATTTTCATTTTCTCCTGGTCTTTGGTAGATAATTATTTCACTTTAGCATGCTGTCACAATTCCATGAATCTGTGTGTTCATATGGACAGATGGATGTGCTTTGTTAGACTGAGTAACATCAAAGTTAGCTCATTACCCATCATGATCATCATAAATGCAATGCAATTCTGCAAACTTGTTATATTTTGTTCAAACATGGGTTATCGCTGGTCCCGCTAGCCTTTGATTTTGCTAGATCCAAAATACCCTTCCAAGATATTAACATTAACTGTCATGTTTCCCTGAAAAGACGACCTACACAAAAAATAAGTCCTAGCTTGATTTTTACATGTGCACTCAATATACAGGTAAGCCCTTACCTGCCCCGCCCCAAATAAGCCCTAATTAAGACCCCACCCACTCCAGGGTTTATGAGTAAAAATTAAGCTAGGGTGGGGATGGGAGGTGGAGCTGCCCTACTACTTACCTTCAGATAGTTGCAGCCAGGCCTTGCACACCTCAGCCCATTTTTCTGCAGCTGGCAAAGCTTTCCTGAAGTCCTCTGTAGCCAATAACAGAGTTACAGATCAATCCGGAACTCTGTTATTGGCTGCAGAGGTGTTCAGGAAAGCCTTGCTGGTTTTGCAGGCTGAAGAAATTCCTGAAGACAGTGAAAAAGAGGCCAGGGGGCGACGCACACAAGTGAGGTGAGTCAGTGGATAACATCCCCCCGCCAAAAAAGAAGACCTGATGCCTTTTTTTGGTGGGTGGCAAAAAAATATAAGACTGGGTCTTATTTTCGGGGAAAAATGGGTAGATTGAATTTTAATTAAAATAATTTTTTTTATCCTGGCTTTTTTCATTACTTGAAATATATATTGTGATATGTCCAGTGGTGGTATTCAGCTGGTTCAGACTGGTTTGGGCAAACCGGTAATGATGACATGTGGGTGCTCGCTCAACCACCTTGACGCTATGCCGTCCTATTTAGCCATGTTTTCTAAACTGCACACATGTGTGCAAGCTGTGCGCGCAAGCAAAGTGCATGCACGGAAGCCGCACACGGTCACATTTTCAGTGTGTGGCAAACCAGTGGTAAAATTATGTGAAACCCACTTCTGGATATGTCCATGAGTCCAAAAAGCAGCTCCCAGACTGCATCACTTTATTCTGTACAGTAAAGAAGGTGTCCTTGATGAAGATGTACAAAGTCCATTGCTAAGTTTACAAAAGATGAGAAATATTTTGAGTCCACAACAGACTGATAATCTTAAGAAGTGACTTAAACAGCATCCTAATTCATTAAAGTGTAAGGTAGGAGAAGAGTTATAGCGCAATCAGATTTGTAAAACTGGCATTAGCCTGACCACATTGCTTAGACCAAGAAGTCAACTCCACGAGAAAGCTCAAACTTATTTGATCTTAGTATGATAACCACTTAAAAAAATATTTCTGAAAATTATCTATCTGTAGTGGACTTAAAATATTTTTCACTACCATCACCCTAACAATGGTTCTTGCATGTCAAATAAATATTCTCTATAATTCTGGTTATGCATCACTTGGAATATTGTGTCAATTTCTAGGCCCCACATCTAAAAAGAAAACTGATAAGTTGCAGCAAGGTTAAGGAACTGGAAATTAAGTTCTGTGTGAAGCTATTAAAGGCATTGGCTATGTTTAGCCTGCAGACAGTGAGACTGTGGGGAGATATAATAGAATTCTTCAGATTTTTGGAACTTGGCATATAGAGAAGGAAATTGATTTGCATTATGTCACCCCAGGAGACAAGACCACAACCAAGAGGTTCAAGCTATAGAAAAATAGGAAGGCCACTATATAAACTATTTTAGCAAATTCTGCACTGAATTGGAGTAGATGACCAATGGAGATTCCTCCAACTCTATGATTCTATGTCACTTAAAAACCAAGTGAAGCCTGGACAAGTTGTGTACACCTGATTTAGGGGAATTCCAAGGATTGCAAAAAAAAGAAAAGAAAAAGAAAAAAAGATTCTATTTGACGGGAGAGGCAAGATTGAGCAGAAGCATTTCATATTTTTTTAAAAAAATGCTATTGTAAATGCCACCACTGGGCAGGCCATTTCAGAAATAGTTTGGTTCGGTTCCATATGGTTTACTTTTTATTTATTACAATATCTATGATCCATGAATATGTTTTAGTTTCATGAAATGAAAATGCTTAGCAGGAATGTCTTAGAAGGACAGATTTGATTTATATTTTATGAGGCTGAGAATCCACTGTTCCTTTGGAATGTAATAAATCGTTTGCTATATTGCATCAGAGTTTACCTAATTTAATAGCCTTTGCAACAACTCCAGCATGTCATAGCTTATCAGAAAGTAACCAGAGATCGCTAAGAAGACAATGACCTATCTACCTTTCCCAGGATAAGAAATAAGTAAGGATTACTTATCCTACAAAAATGGAACATTCATCGAAATCATTCTATTTTGTCATCCCACGGAGATTAACATTCCTCAAGGGAGGAAGACGACGAAATAAAAATGGACCATTACTTTTTTTTAAAGAAAAAGGGCCTATGCAGGTACTAAAATTGGTGATCCTCCAGGCTGAAACAGCCGTAAACTGTGCTGAAAGCGGTGTGTGTGTGTGTGATCGGGAGGGGGTGATCGTGCATCATGGGTGTTAGTGATGGGTTTTGGGGCGTGGATAGGGCTCTACTTGCACGGTGTTGGGTGGAGCAGGATCACGTGGGGTGATAGGTGTGGGACTGATAGGGTTAACAGATCTGGGCTGACGTCAGCACAGGATGCCCCTGGAAGCCGGAAAGGTGGAAATGGATGCCGGCTTCTCAGCACGCTATTTAAACAGCGCTAAACGCCGATGCGGGAACTCTGACTTGATTGCTGTTAGCATATCGGTAGCAAGATGAGCACATTGTAAGCCGCCCTGAGTCTTCGGAGAAGGGCGGCATATAAATCAATTTTTTTTAAAAAAGCTATTGCTGTTAGCTGCAAATAAACCATCCTCGAACCACCACCCAAGCGTGTTTCTTTGTGGAATTGCTCTGGCAGCCAGCGTTGCCGAGACTTTATTCATTGATGAGCTTCAGGACACTGATGGTTTTCCTACAAAAGTTAATATATATCATTTTTATCATTTTTATTTAATTTCAGTGTGGAGTATATAACTAAGGCCCAATTCTATCATGTTCTAATTGAAGGAGATTAAAGTATAACATAACACCTCAATGGACATTCATGTACGGTATTTTTTCCACAGTATTACAATGCTGTATCACACAAAATACTTAGCAGAAAACCAGTCTGTATGATTATTCTTCCATGTGATTAAGTTGCAATGAATAAATCCAATTATAAACCTTTTTCTTATTATTATGTATGACTTCAGTTGCACTATTACTGCAGTGTTTCTCACAATGCATAAGAGCTGGCATTAAAAATTGACCTTTAGTTGTAATATACTTCTTGTTACCACATACTGAAAAGCACTGGCAGCCCTGTGTTTAGGGCTAAAGGCAACTTACTAGGAATGCTATATTTTTTTATGTACAGTAATATACGTAGTATCTCTGTCAATTGATAAAATAACTGAGACAAGAGTGAAGATGAATCACAGCATAGTGTATTTTATGCATTCATATTTCTCTTTCTATTGTCGATAGAAAAGGAATGAAATGCTATTCCTTTGTTTAGAAATAACATTGTTATTCAAAGCCATATGAATATGAAAATATTGTTCTACAAATCATTTCATAACTATTCCTCATGAGTTTTTTAAAAGAACTGTTTCTTAATTTTAATATTTATTACCATCAGTTTGTACATTATGCTGAAATTTAGATTAAATTAGACAATAAACCATTTTTTCAGGAAAATTGATGAGTTCATTTTAATTCTTGTGCAACAGTTCCAAGAACTGAAAATATAGCCAAAGCTTTCTAAAATTTCTACATGGAAGAATATTTTATAAACCGCGATGGGGGAATATTTTATAAACCATATATTTCCACCACCCATTGTCAAAGTAGGAATTGGAAAGTTTAGTTGTGAGACTCAATTTTTTATTATGCTGTTTTCAATGATTCATTGGGGTGGCAACATATACCCTGTTTGCCCCCAAATAAGACATTCCCTGATAATAAACCCAGTCGGGCTTTTGAGCGCATGGCAATAAGGCCAAGCGCTTATTTCAGGGTTCAAAAAAATATTAGACAGGGTCTTATTTTCAGGGAAACATGGATGTTTCCCTGAAAGGCCTGGATGGGGAAGAATGATTCAGAAGTGTTCCAGACAGACAGGAATATGAGTATAGAAAAACAGAATTTTGTAGAAGCACCTTTTCTGGCTAACACATTTTTTAAAAGGTATAAGCTTTCAGGAGCTGCAGTTCACTTCATCAGATTCCTAGAATGGATAGACTGAGCTAACAGACAAATTGGGGTGAGGGGAGGGGAGGAGAAGAGAGAAAGACAGGCTATGCAAATGCAGGCTACAAATTACCAGTAATTTATCAATTTATAATGTGTAAAAAAATCCATTGTGTTGAGACCTTCTGGGATTGTTTAAGATCCTTTGATTTAATTCTGCTCAATGGTAGAGTTAATGTCCCATTTTTCCAAAGTCTCCTTGTCTTGGGAGACTGAAATTATCTTCTTCTTCCTTCCTCCTTTTTCTCTTTGCTTCAGGTTGGGCGACTGTTTGTATTCAAGAATGGGCCCACCACCCACTGTCTCAGAAAAGTGTCATAGTCCAGTATGAGCTATACATTATTAGGTCATGCTTGAGTGGTTTGAACTGTGACTTGTAGATAACAACTAGAAGTTTCTCTTATTCTGTTTCTGTGGTTTGCTTTAAATTTGGTCCTCCAGGGGAATTGATCTGGCTCTATTGATTTTCTGTTGATTTTGTTGGGTGGGCAGTTCAGTCTCCTGAATTCCTAGTTTAATTCCATTAGTTCAGCATCTCTGACAAGTGGGTCATATCAAGTAAGGTTGTACTGTTAAGTTTAGCTATAAAGATGCATTGGATGGCACATCTGGGAAGGAAGCTGTAAGAATATTGGTAGATTTGACAATTTGTAAGTTTCTTCTCTAATGTAGTATTTATTTGATATTGTGTAGCTTTATGGTGATGTCAAGAAAGTGCAGACAGGTCTAGGTTGAGATTGATGGTAGGGTAGAAGTTGTTGGAGGCATGATATCATTTGATGAGAGATTTATTTCCATGGGTCCAGTTAATGAAAATGTGAGTCTCAATCTTTGTGGAATAATTGACAAAGTCTTATTCTAGGTCAGCCATTAAGATGTTGGCATATTGATAAATTATGTGTGCCTGTGGCTGTGCTACTGATTTGCACATCCATGTTATTGCCAATGGTTAAACAGTTTATCATAATTCTACTAATTTTTAAAATAGCTTGATGACTTTTAGGGTTCCATATTGTTTTTTCTTCCCAGGAATTGGGTTTCAGACCATTATAATCCATTGGAAGAGGTTTTACATAGGATTTTCTGTGTTTATATGTCTTTCTTTTAGTTTATGATTTTATGTCTTTTTAAAAAGACATAAATATTGTTTGTTATTGTTATTGTTGTTATATTGTTATTTAGAGATATATGCCACCTTCAGTCATGCTGAGTGAGTGGATATATAAATTGATTATTTGAATGAATGAATGCGTAGTCTTATATTCTGCTTTTTTACTATAATTCTCAAATTGTTTCACTGTATTTTTAACCAATTAAAGAACACCCCCAGAACAATACCTTCTAATAAAAAAAGGACTCCAGCAGAAACTGACCTCAAATCAGGAGCTGGTTCTCCATAACATTAGGAAAAAAATCTTCTCTGAACTGAAGTAGGCATTTCTTTGCCTACCATTTTCTTCTTTGATCTCTCCTGTTTCTGCCTCTTCTGTGTCAGAGCAGGGCAGTCCGTATTAAATGACTCTGCAAATGAGGCTTGCTTTAATAAATATGCATTAAATTGAGCTCATTAACATTACTGTTCGGGGAACATTTGTCAGTGGCCTCTTTGATGAATTTAGGGAACTCTACAAACTGTCAGGTTTCTTTATTTGATTTACTTGTTAAGCATTACTCAGAGGGAGAGATAAGATAATAGCTACCCCACCATCACACACACACAAAAGTCTAATTAAGCTTTAAATTTCTTAAAATCAACATGATCTAATAACTTTTGGTAGCGCTTGACTTTTGCTATGCTAAGCCATTCAGTGATCATCTATCCCATGACATTAGAGACCTACAGCCACCTTAATGGTCAATAAATACCATTACTATTCCAAACTAGAATTTCATTATCTGGGGGCTCTGTGTCAAAATCCCTAAAGCCTCAAAGAGAATCCAAAGCTTCTGACATTTACAAAGCTGTTTCTAAAGACATAAAGACATAAAGAGAGTGAAAGGTCACCACAGCCAAAAATACTGAAGGACTGCAGACATGAAAATATTCCTGTCTCTAAAGTTTAAAGGAAGAGTTGTTTTACAGAACAAAGTTCTCAATTTTTCTATGAATAATCACTGTAATCCTTTCCAGAGGGCAAAAAAGCTTATGCCTGTACTGGTGGTAGCTGCACATAACTAGTTAAATGCAACAGTGAGTGGCACACTCTCATTTACTTCCAGCAGTGAGGATCTATCTTGGTAGACTCTTGGCATTCGTTCAGAAAGATTTAATCAAGTAGAGAAGTAAATATGCTCATGAGCCTTTGGGGAAAAATAAACAACCAAAAATGAATATAATCTCATGTTTGGTCAATGAGCTGAAGACTTCCTTTTGTTCCTCCCCAAACAATCTATAATAGATAGTTTAGGGATTATCTGTAGAGAGCAGGAGCAAAATCATAGACAGCATTATCTCGGCAATTGCAGTATTGCAGTTACCAATAAATATAGCCGGTTTCATCTTATCTAAATGATGAAATAATGACTCTTTCATAACCAAAACCAAATTTTAGCAACAATGTCACCCTGACTGAAGTAAGCAGTTGGGTTCAAATCATATTAAAACCAAACTAGACAGCATAGGCTGCAGTCTAGTTAGTCGCCAACCCACCCCTTTTATTTTTTTCTAGCAAACTTGGTGTTTTGGTTGACAGAACTATGAATATGTCTTTGCATATGAATATGCAAAGCAATAAATCAGGAATGTTTTTTATCTGTTTCAAGCATCTTCAGAGGATAATGTTATTAAAACTTCACAATCCTTCAATGTGTGTGTGTGAACTATGATATTTCATGTGGTGGTACACAGTGACGAAAGGGTACCAAATTTGGTCCAAGGGCAGTAATGCAGTTCACCAGTTATACTATGTACGCCAGAAATCTTTATATTTTGTAAGAATATATAAATATCCGCAATTCTTTGGTACCAAAAGAACTATATAACCACGCAGTGCTAGATCCATATGGTATAAGGAGATAAAATCAAAATTAAACAATCAAGTACACAAAGTATTTTATAACTTAGTATAATCAAGTTATCCATTTTAGATCTCTGCCTGAGCTCATCAACAATAAGAAAAAGGTACACTAGATTCCTGATGTTTTACTATTTAGACTTGCAGGCAAATGTTGAATGCTAGAGGCAATAAAGCACTTTAAGCTAATCTTTTTACTCCTCTTTTGGGAATATATTGTCATATCTTTTTTGGGGGGGAAAAGTAATAATAAGGATAAACATGACTATAAAAAATCCACTTACTTCAGTTTGTTGGTCACATGACTTTGGCACAGAGACGTGACTGAAATAAACCCAGCTGGTTTTATAGGACCAGTCTATAAATGTGCAAAGACACCAGTCTTCTGATAAGAATTAATGGTTAAATATAACTTAGATCACAGAGCTCATGAATTAATTGCTAGCATAAAAAGAAAATCTCACAAGGTTTGTTTGCAGGCTGACAACTGGATTGTAGACTTGACATTGTCTACCTTTCTGTATCATGAAGATAATATTTCATTGTTTTCTTTTCTTGATTTCCAACTTTTTACTTTCCTCCATGTTTAATATGTTACCAGACTAGACAAATTCTGATAATATGATAACTATGCATTTTTAATATATACAACAAAGAACTTTCCTGAATGTAAGGTTTGTAAGGATAGATTATTAGAAAAGGCATATTGTTACAATGCAATTTGTATGGGAAATCTTTTATTGGAGAAAAAGTAATCTTAACATCTTTTCTAATAACAATTGTTAAGAACATATCCTGCCTATTCAGTGATATACAGAAATGCTGATCCAGATATTAATATTATGAATTGACATAATATTTGTAGAAGCCTTTTATATATTGCTTTTCAGCTGCATAAAAGCTAAGATGGATTTTGCAGGTAAGTTATATGCAAAGTGGTAGCACTTTTTTCCCCCTTTTAAATCATGCTATTAAATACGTCAGCTCTTGTCCAACCATAGTTGTACAGAAAGCATAGGTACTTTGACTTCTATTTAGTTAGTCTTGGCAGAAGCAAAGTGCTTCTGTTACATGTGAGACACATTTTCCTTCTTTAATTGCATTTTTAAAAAAGATATAATTGGAGCATACCCAGCCAGAAAATTTACTTTTTTTCCTGAACCTTTCAGATCAGCTTTACTATTCTTAATCTGAAACAGAGTAGCAAAAGATAGTGATATGTAGGAGCTTTGCTTTTGACATTGTTGCTATTACTGTAAGTTAAGTAACAACCTGACTTTTTGCCCAGGGAATAGGTCATTTAGAAGGATGTTGACTACCTCTGAACCAATGGGATGATCACTCTCTGGCTTTGTCATTTTGACAGATAGCGCAACATAACCATTTAGCACTGAAACTGTGAACAGAGAGTACAGTGGATGAACAAATAACCCTCTTATTTTTACAGTTGTCCCAAAACATCTCTCTCTCTCTGTGTGTTTCTGACTCTTTTTTCCACCTGTGTTTTATATAACACATTTGACAAAGAAGGAAGAACCGGAAACAATAACTCACATTCTCATTATACCTGGCTGGATTACGACATAGTAATGATATGCTCAACATGGGGCTGCTTTGAAAGGCTATTTAGAAAGCAAAGTTGGTACAAAATGCAGCAGTGCATTTACTAAGTGGTACTTAACACCATGTACATCAATGCTTCCAGTCTCACACTGGTTTTAAGTAAATTTCTGGGTGCAGTTCAAAGTGCTGTTCTTCAGCTACAAAAACCCTAAGATACCGTACCTGCAGGACTTCCTTCCAGTGGTGGGCTTCAAATAATTTAACAACCGGTTCTCTGTGCTAATGATCGGCTGGGTAGGCATGGTTGGGGGGTCCTGTGACTGAGTGGGCATGGCCAAGTTAATGTCACTCATGTCGAAGGGCATTTCGCCTCTCCCACCCTCTCATGACTGTGGGGATGCTGCAACGATCGTAAGTGTGAAAAACGGTCATAAGTCACTTTTTTCAATGCCCTTGTAACTTTGGTCACGAAATGAACTGTTGTAAATCAAGGATTATCTGTACAAAAATACAAAAAAACTTCTTTGGTTGCAAAAATCTGCCTTAAATATCAGTCATTAGATTAGAAATGGGGGAATACACCCTGAAGATCAATGAGTCACAGCTGTCATGGAAAGCTAAACCATTCTGTCTGAATACCTTCCTTTTCCTCAGCAATACCTGCCACCTGGAGTTACAGATCAGGCAGGTTGCCAGAGCACTTTGAGGAATTAAAATAATTAAAATACAAGGATAACCATCAGCAGCCAAGTTACTTTTGCTCATAAAGTGAAACCCTTTAGCAGAGAGGTCATTTAAGCTCTCCAGAAAGTGGGTGGGTATATTTGGGCTACAAAATGCCAAGCTAAAGAGACAAATTAACAAATTAACATCTTGAGTGAGGGCTAATCCCATTCTGCCTTTGTTCAGACCTTGCTGCAGGGAATTTTTTGCCTATGAATATAGCTATCTATCTCTTTATCTCTTAAGTGCTAACATCTGCTATGGGCTATTAAGGAAGGTGGGGGCTGCTTTCACCGTCTAAGAAAACATGTTTCTCCATTTCTCATTCAGGAAAATATATTCTTCCCTTTTAATATTTCTCAAAATATTTCATTCTTCCAGGAGAGGGGTGGGTGCTAACTTTCCTGGATGCACAGCTGTCTTTGGAAGATCACATGATGGCCGTGGCCAGGGGAGCTTTCTATCGGGTTCACCTGATGCACCAGTTGCGTCCCTTTCTGGACCGGGATGCCCTGCGCACGGTCATTCATGCCCTCGTCACGTCACATCTGGACTACTGCAACGCTCTCTACATGGGGCTCCCCTTGAAGAGCACTTGGAGGCTCCAACTGGTCCAGAATGCGGCCACGCAGGTGGTTAGGGGTGTGACTCGGCGCACCCACATAACACCCCTCCTGCACGAGTTGCACTGCTCCTGGTAATCTTCCGGGTGCGATTCAAGGTGTTGGTTATCACCTTTAAAGCGCTCCATGGCTTAGGACCAGTGTATATACGAGACCGCCTTCTGCCATCAACAACCTCCCACCGGCCAATATGCTCCCACAGAGAGGGGCTCCTCAGGGTGTTGTCGGCCAAACAATGCCAACTGGCAACACCCAGGGGGAGAGCCTTCTCTGTGGGGGCACCAGCCCTCTGGAATGAGCTGCCCCTGGAGCTTCATCTTAGCCCCGACCTGCGTACTTTCCGCTGTGCCCTTAAGACCCTTTTGTTCCAGCAAGCCGGACTGGCCTAGTACAAATTTTATAATGTGTGTATGTGTGTTTTAATTCACGGGCCAAATTTTATATATTCGATTTTAATTGATTTTAAATTTTATAAATCTATGTGTTTTAATATGTATGTTCACCGCCCTGAGTCCTTCAGGAGAAGGGCAGTATAGAAATCTAATAAACTTCAAACTTCAAATTTCCACAATTGGTGCCATGTTGCTATGCCATATTACCATGACAGCAATCATGTAGCTTGGCCACTCTGAAGCCATGCAAGAGACTTCTGTCCCAGAGGTGCTTTTTCAAGAGGCAACTGGACTTTCTGGAAAACAAGAAAGTCTAGTTGCCTCTTGAAAAAAACACCTTTCTGCAAACCCAGGGGAAGTAAGGTTAAGAGAAGATGCTGCTTTATCACAGCTCCTGTTTTCTGGAATGGCCTTGATAGGAAGTTCAACTTGCCCCAATCTTGTTATTTTTCTAGAAGTTGGTCAAGGTAGAACTCTTTGGGACGGCTTTGAATCACTTAATTAACACCATCAAAATGTTAAATGTTATTGGGACCCTGTTTTACTCTAAATGAATGATACACTTTACAGAATGTTTTCTCTATTTTCTTTTACATTCTGTTGTATATTGTACATTTTTTATTTCTGGAATCTCACCAAGAGTCACAAGATTGTAATAGATTAAAAATGAAAGAAAATCAATCAATCAATAAAATGCATCAAATGAAAGTATATACAACTCTGTAGTAAAGCATTAATCAGGGAAGAGTGATTAAAAATATCTCACACAGCCATAGAAAAAGTAGCTTCAGTGGGAAGAAACAGTAATCAGTTTGATGAACTAATACAAGGGCCACTATCTGTTTTCAAACTACAATTCTTCTGCAGGACAAGAAAGGAGTCAGACTTTATGCGGATCCTAAACTGATCATGTAGGTTGGTGTGGGCAGATTTTCCTGAAAACCTTTCCAACCAATATTAATTAGAGGGAGGGAGGAAGGAAGGATTATGTTTGATAGTGTATGGTTCAGGATAATGTGGAAACATAGGAAAGTATGGGATGGGTTCAAGACAGGCTGATTTTAAGGAAATAATCTACATGAATAAATACAATACACTGAGAGGCTAATGAAGCATCACATTCAAATACTGTGTTGAATGTTATATTTACCAGCAAAAAAGTAAAGGGAGACTAGTATAGATCTATTTCAAGCTATTTAGGCCTCGTCAGCTAGCCAAACCCTTCTGGGATTCAAACCTGCGCTCAAATCCCAGAAAGGAATGGCTAGCTGATGAGAGCTAAATAGCTTGAAATAGATCTATACTTGATTCTCTTTATTTCTTTGTTGGAAAATATAAAATTCAACACAAAAATAAATTGTCACGAAAGTGACTGCCTGTGAAGGCTCCTGGATTGGGGCTGAAAGGCCAAAACGGAAGCAGTATGCTCCATCCCATATTTGGGTAGACCAGATTGTCCTGATAGACTGGTCTCACCAGAAAAAGCATTCAAATACTGTCTTGTCTCCTCACACCCACACACACTCCAAGGGTTTGAATTGTTCTTGAGACTTCACCAGCCCTGCATAGGATTCCTTAGGATTCCCACACAGGAATTAGAAGAAGACCCAATGAGTCCACTTTCCCAAATCAGGGAAAACAAACAGCAAGTCCAGAAAAGACAAATCCATGGTCCAAAACACAAATCCCACAAGCTGAAATCCAATTCCAAAGTCCATAAACAGTCAAAGGTGTTTCAAGATAAGGTAGACACTGGCTGAATAAACACATAATCCAAAAAAGGAAGTTATTGTCAGCGTCTCTCTGCTCCACTTGCAGGGATAAATAGCTGTCAGCCATGCAATTAGAAGGGAGGAGGCTGCCTCCTTGCAAGTAGCCTCACCAACCTCTATTGCATATCTCTCCTCTCAGCCCTGCACACCCCAGGACCCTGCGGAGCAGGCAGCTCTTCCTCATCCCTGCTCATCAGTTGTAGTTGTGCCCCTTCTCTTTTTCTGACCAGCCTTCCAAGCCTCTTGGCTGCAGCTGCATTTCTTATTTCCCATTGTCAGCCAGCTGCTTGTCCAATCGCTCCACTGGTCCTTCTGAAATTATTGGTCTCTCCTCCTCTTCTTGCTCATTCCCTTCTAGCTCAGAGTTCCTCATGACTTCCAGACGTTCCGCCATGCCCACTTCCCAAGTTCCTGAAGCTGGCTCTTCTTTGTCATTTAAGACTGCTTTGGGTGCACCCATGACTGTGTTGAAATGATATGACTGACTTAGCTGACTTCTACCTTGGCAAATTGCTGATCTCTTGGAATTAGGGTTGTAAACCTTGATTGCAAACCCAATCAGAGTTGGTAGGAGCTTTAACTTCCTCTGCAATTGTTTTCTTTTTCTTTTTCTTTTTGTGGGGGCGGTAAAGAAAGAGAAAGAGAGAGATGTAGAGTAGTCCCTTTTTATAGATTTGCCAAAGAACTTCCTTTCTCTGTTGATAGTAGAAAGTAAAAGATAACATTTTGCTCTCTGTTCATATGACATAACTGACTAGGAGACAATAGTTTAAGCCTAAATAACTCAAACATTTTTGGGGATGCAATGCTCACTTGATATAAACTATCGCCACATATGAACCACTTAAGTATGCTATGGCAACATAGCAGAGAATGGTGTTTGAATTTCAATGAAATTTCTAGATGGAAATATTCTCCATTTGAACTTTGTTCCTGCTTCCTATGAGGAAGCCAGAATATAAATCAATATTTCAAAAGTATAGTTACAAAGAGTTTTCCTAACAGTCAGCTGTGTGGGAGGATCAACTCAAAGCAAGGAAAAGCCCAATCTTGATTTTTCAGGCAGTAGCAGCAGTTTTTCTTTTAGGAAGAAACTAAGAAAAAACATTTTCTAAATAAATTGAGAAGTACAAGTCTGATCTCAGCTTTTTTAAAGCCCCCAAATCCTCTTTCTATATTAGTGTTGTTATTTTTCTTAGTCCATTAAGATAGTATGAATATCTTACCCTTTGGATTTCATTTGATCTTCAGGAAATAGCATCTCTTTATTCTCCATGGTTGAACCCACAGGTTCATCTTCTTCTAATTATTCATTTGGCAATCGTAAAAACAAGAGAGGAAAAAAGTTCTGTAAGTAATATATATAAAAAAACCTTTGGCACATGCATGTGATAAACATTGTTATACAAATATTCTTCAAAGAATAAGGAACAATTGCGCTTCTTATTCTTGTTTATTCTTGTTTATTTCTTTTATTTATATGGCCACCCATCTCAACAAGTGACATTAAAATAAAATGAAAATAATTTCAAAATTTAATTTCAAAAATTAAAATATAAATCAGCAAAGAAACAGCAAAACCAAACTACTAATACAACTAACAATCAGGTCAGGTCTTTAAGGTTTTACAAAAGACCAATAGGTGTTTAGTTTTTTCTCTCATTATTAGGGTTTTGTGATGTGTGCTGTTGTTGGGTAGTAGAGTGGCAGGGTGCTGTGGATCCTACCCAGTGGTGGATTGCCCCCAGTTAGGATCGGTTCTATAGAACTGGTAGTAAAACCGGAGGGAGGCTCCGCCCATCCATCCCAACATCATCAAAATGCTTCTGCGCATGTGCAGAAGAGCGTACATATGGCCCCATTGCGAACCGGTAGTAAAGGTAAGTAGAACCCACCCCCGATCCTACCCCCATAGATGGCACTTTTGCTTTAACCCATGTAGCTCTGAGAAGGGAGGGAGGGAGGGAGGGAAGAGAAAGTATTGGTTCAATTGACTCTTGAGTTGCCACAGTGAATATATGACTGATTCTTTCTCCTGGGTAAGAATCAAAGGAGGAATTGGTGGTGGGTGAATGGAAGGCAGCCTTCTACCAGCTGATGGCATGAGCAGGTGAGAATTCCTGTGAAAGTTACTTTGTATGAATGAACTGTAGTAATGTGTTTGAGTGCTGTGATTGTGGGGAGATAATAGATGCTATCCTGATGAGATCTAGTGAAGCTAAATTGACTCCCTGCCAAGGTATGATTGGAGAGGACAGCAAAAGTCCTTGACCTTGGGGGGGGGGTTGTGGATTTGGCTGATGGAGCTGCATGCATGGTGGAAGCAGGCCATAGGATTACTGTGGTGAAAGGGGAAGAAATGATGGTAGAAAAGGAGTAGGCTGCTTCCAGGGAACTCAAGACCATTGCCTTACTCAGTTTTCTGTTCCAGTGCTCTGTCAGTAAACTTTCAGTGGCCCTGACTTCTGGCTGCTGCATCTAAAAGCCAGGTGAATCTGCAATAAGGCTTCTGACTGCTCATTTTAAAAGCCAGATCAATCTGTAATAAGGTCTCCTTCATCTGTGATTTATCATGGATGATATGGCCAATCTGACTTGTATTAGAAGGGGAGTTAATCTATTTGGAAATACACTCAACTATGTTTTCAGGTACTACATCAGCTGGGGTTGGCAGTGTAGCAATTGTCATATACCGTAGGAATTGACACACTGCCAACCTTGATTGATGCCACACCTGAAATGATGTTATTATGTTGTAATGATTTTGTTTTAATTGTTGTTTTTATTTGATTGTTGTACATTGTCCAGAGTCACTTCTTATGAGATGAGTGACTGTACAAATTTGATAAACAAATAAAATACTGTTTTTATAGTGGTACAGTGTGAAACCCCTATAATTATTTGGAATTAAACAATATCAAATGAAACAAAGAAGAGGGATGGTGACTCAGTGGCTTAATAATGCTAGAGATGGTCTCAGGTCTGGTGATTTGAGCCCTAGATCTATGCCAGGGCGCCAGGGTGAGTTCTGTGACTCGCCTCAGCTTCTGTCCACCTAACAGTTTGAAAGCATGTTTTATGCAAGTACATAGATAGGTACCACTTTGGTGAGGAGACAATGCTCTGTGAAGGCAGTCAGATTCCTGACAACTCTGAACCTTCCTGGCTGCAGCACACATTTGCAAGGCAGCTCTCAAAAGAAAGGGGAGCTTTGGTGATTCTGCAGGAAAAGTCATTCAGCTTTCTCTCTGGTGCAAAGCCAGTTTGCCTTCCTGTGGCACACCGTGAGAAGCATGCATGCTTTTCCTATAACTAGACTGAGACCTTGGCAAGCCAAACCATTACTCTGCAACAGCATTGTGATGTCCTAGCTCCTGTAACAAATATTAATGATGATGATGATGATGATGATGATGATGATGATGATAATGATGTTTCATGTTTAATGAATAAAATCATCATCATCATCATCATCATCATCATCCCAGGTCCTTGGTAAGGACTCGATAGTTAGACAAAAATGTCAAACCCAGTTTGAACATCTTGATGACTTTGCGATGATCAATAATAATAAATAAAACAAACAAATAAATAAAAATATTCCATTAGTATCAGGTATTAAAGTATGAAATATTTGTTATAATAAGATTAATTTACTCAAATTAATTTACAAAGTCTTATTAAATACATAAGTATCTATACAAAAGTCCTGTTGAATTCAGCTGGGATTATTTTAAGGATACTTTAATAAATACTCTTTGGTTAGGTAACCCTCTTTATGAATTTTCACAACCAGGTTTCCTCTACTATAGAGTGATAGTAGTGTCAGCATTTATTTGTCTCTCTCCCCCCCTCCCCCAATCTAAACAATTCACACAGTGGTAGGAAAGAAATAGAGATCAGCTACTTTCAGCTACATAGCACAAGCAGGCTTTGTTTTGAAGAGCCTATAAACTCTACAAAACAAACCCTTTTGTGTGTGTGTGCTATACATGTATTGTTTTAGGGGGGAAATAGTGAAAATGTCGACATTCCTTTAAACAAGAGAATATAAATTAACACTATTCATTTGAAGATTTTGGATCTGTTGGTTAACATAAAGCTTGTAGAAATGAAGACAGAATGGCCAAAGAGTAGCCACAGGCATTATTCCCTATTGGGGAAAAATAAAAAGAGAGAGATAAAGAAACAATATTTGCATTCAGTCTGGTAATAGAATATGAAATTAAAGCATGAAGGGATTAATGTTTGAAAGCTTGACTTGATGTGATAAAGCTAAGGTATTAGAAGACACAACAGAGCTGTTACAAAATAGACAAACTCAGGCAAAGCAATGGAGAGAGTCAGTCTAGAATGGCAAAACGATGAATAAATACAAAGGGAAATTGTCCACTGAAAAAGAGTTTGGTGAGTCTTCTTGAGGGACCAGACATTGCAGCAGGCTGTTTAAAGATAATGAAAGAAGCCCAGCAAAAGCAAAGAAATGCATTTGATTCTGTCGTGAAGTCATTTGTGAACAGTTTAAATTACCCTAATCACCTCCCCTCCAGCCGTTGATACTGTATGTGCTGTCTCTTTAGCTATTTTTTTTAAAGGTTTGGGGAGAGGTGTTCTGTAAATGTAAGCTGCAAAATAATTATACACACACCATTTTAGCATTTTAACAATGCAATCCCAAACATTTGTTCTCATTAGAATGCAAATCAACTCATTTAATAATCCCACATGAGAATTTTCCCACACTCAGCTTAAAAAGCACAATAGTATTCAAAATATTAATAGACGCCAAATACAGAAACTTCTGTACCTTCCTAACAGCTAATGGCAGATTTTATTTTTAAAGTAAGGTTTTCATTTCTAACTACTATCCTCCAACCAAATTTTAATTGAAATTTAATAAAGAAAAGGCTCCAGGATGGGTTCTGAAAAAAAAATATACGATGACGATATAATTTGCTTAATGCATAAATAGTTATGCTTTTTCCCCATATAGTCATACAAATCAGTTTAGCATTTTGCCTTAAGTAGCATTTAATGTTAAAAAGCCATTTTATTGTTAATACTTTTAACATCTAGTGCAGGTTCAAAACAATATATTCTAAACTGTTTTACTGAGCTTTATGAACAAGAATAGCTTTAGATGTGACAGAACGTGTGTTGAGGGTAAAAATTTCCCTCTGCATAGTAGGCAACAGACTGGACAGCAAAGAGATATGTTGCTGGTTAAACATTACAGATACTGAATGGTGAAAAAAACATTCTTTACTCTTAGTGAAAAAACAAACTTGGTTTCTCAAAAACAATGATAACATGTCTTTGAATAATCACTCTCTAACACAAAACATAGTTTGCTTACAGTTCTCTTCAGTCACACACAGTCCCTCTTCAGAAGATCAATCATCAAATAGCAGGAGCAGGAGCTGCCGGGCTTCCTGTCTACTTTTATGGCTGCTTGATAATAGCACAGCCAATCATTCCTCTTATAACATTTAAAGTCACAAACATAGTTTTTCCATATATTACCTACCCAACTGTAGGATACGTATCCAACATTCTCCCCTTTGGGTAGCTAAATATATTTACAATCTCAAACCATATTGTTCACATGTATCTTTATGTTTCCTACTTCCTTGTGCTTTCATGAAATGATCAGCCACATTGTCTTCTGATGCACAATATACGAGTTCTATCATCTTGTTCATTATACACTCTCTTACATTTAGATACCGAAGATCTGTATGCTTCGTTCTAGTTTTCACAGCTATATTCATCGCCATTTGAATCGCTGCCTGATTATCTTCATATACTGTTATAGGATCTCTTATATTGATTCCTATATCTAGCATCAATTGCTTAATACTAATCAGATCAGTACATAATAAAGATAAACAAGAAAATTCTGCCTCCATTGTAGACATACTCAAATGCTTCTGTCTAATTGAACGCCACCATATCAAAGATTTTCCAAGAAATATAGCAATTCCTGAGGTTGATTTCCTTGTATTCACATCTGTTGCAAAACTAGCATCCGCATAAGCAGTTACGGGTAAATCTTCTGATGGTTGTAGATATAATGCATGATGCATATTATATTTCAAATACCTTAGGATACGTTTTGCTCCTTGCCAGTGTCTTTCTGTAGGTTCCTTGTTAAATCTAGCCAATTGGTTAACACTATAAGAAATATCGGGCCTAGACCAATTGCTGATATATGATAAGCTGCCCTTTATCAAACAACAGACTGTTTACATCAGTGTTACAATAGTCTTGAACCATAGGTGTCTTTGATGGTTTATATAACTCCATCCTAAATTGTTTTAATAAATTATTGATTTTATCAGTTTGGGATAATTTAAATCCTCCTCTGTTTTTGTTTTTTTTTGATTTGTAAACCCAGGTATTGTTGTATCTCCCCTAGATTTTTAATTCTGAAATTAGTTTTTAATTGATCAACAATCCTGCTAGTCTCTTGTTCATTTTCTGTAATCAAAGATATGTCATCAGTAAAAAGAAGTAATAACGATACTTTACCATCCCTCTCCATTCTAAATAAACATGGATCTGCTAATCCTGCTTTGAATCCAATCTTCTCTAATATTTTTACAATACACTGGTTCCATTCGTACCCTGACTGTTTTAACTCATAAAGGCTTTTCCTTAATAACAGTCAGATGTCCCATTCTCCTCTAATCCTGAGGGTTTCTTTAAAGAGATTTCGTGCTGTAGTGGTGCATGTAGGTATGCAGTCTCTATGTCCAAATGATTAACTATATATTTATATCTAGCTGCCCATACCAACGCTGCTCTTAGTATAATGGCTTTTAAACTTGGAGCGAATACCTCATCATAATCTTCAGGAGATTGATTAAATCCTTGAGCTACCAGCCAAGCCTTATATATTGGTTCACCCTTTATACCAGTCTTTAATTTATATATCCACTTACTACCGAGTATAATTCTACCTTGTGGTGTTTTTACAGTTTCATAAACATTTAAATTCTGCAAAGATTTTAATTCTTTTGTCATCGCAGATCTCCACACCTCCTGGTCTTCAGGTGGAAACATGGTTAACTCTATGTTGTAGGAACTTTGTTTATTTGATAGACCATTGTTGCCTGATACCTATCAGGTGGTCTTGTTACTCTATTCAATCTTCTTGGAAGATCAGAACTTACAGATGGTCTCTCCACCTTCACCTGTTCCTGTACTACGTCCTCCTCTACCTCTTTGTTCTAGATTTCTGGCATTTCGTTAGTAGCTTCAGTCTGAGTTTCAATGATAACCTCATTCTCAGTCCCCAATTTATTCCACCCTACATGCCCCATAAACTTTGCATTCACACTGTTAATTACCGTTGTTGTTCCTTTTAGCCAAAATCTGTAGGACCTGTGGTTTGAATTATAACCAAAAAATATTAATTGTTGTGCCCTACTCTAGCCCTTACGTCTTAACTGCGATGGAATATGTACCCATGCAAGTGACCTGAATGTGTGAATGTAACTCAAATCCGGCTTCTTTCCATTCCATACAGTATGGGGAATTTTCTTAGTGGTTGTATTTACGACATTGTTCAAGAGTGTATTTGCACACGTTATGGCTTCTCCCCATAGACTGGCCGGTAAAGCCTGCATCAGCTAACATTGCTCTCATCATTGCTTGTAAAATTTGCCCTCTCCTTTCAACATATGAGTTACGTTGTGGTCTATATGGAGCTGAACATTTATGTTTTATACCAGCATTGTCCAACATTGATTTAAACCTCGTGTTTACAAGCTCAGTACCATTATCAGTTACAATGGTAACTATTTTTTGCTTTGTTTTTCTCTCGACAAACTTGATCCACTGAAATGTATCTGTCTTATTCCTCAATAGGTAGCAAAAACCATACCTGGAGTAATGATCAACTATGCTTAGGACATAACAAGCACCCCTAAACTAGCTTTCATTGGCCCTATTAGATCAGCGAATACCACTTCCAGTGGTCTCTTTGTTTTAAATCCATCAAACCTATTGGCAGGGAGTGTTCTGCTCTTTTTCTGATTACAAATATTGCAATTTAATACTAGTTACATGGCTTCAGCTTCAACCCATCAACTAATTTAACAGTTTTCTGCAGCATCTTAAAACTGATATGCCCCATTCATCTGTGGAGCAAGTGAACACATTCTTCATGTGGTTTGACATTTGAGTATACTGCATTTGTAACATGATTATTAGATAATACATATAAACCATCTTTCAGTTTTCCAGTAATCTTCGTTCCACCTTTTTCAATTAAACAATCATTATCCCTAAAATTTACTGTTTATCCTAGCTTAACTAATACTCTAACTGATAATAAATTAAAGTTTATATTTGGAACGTATAACATATGCATTTTTTCTTTTATGTATGGACATATCGCTGTTCCCTCACCACATGCCTTTAGTTTCCACCCGTTTGCTAAAGATATCTTATTATTACTGGGCAACATTTTTACAAAATAGTTTCTAGTTCTGATAATGCACAGTGACGTTCCGCTATCAATAACCCACAATTCGTGGTTAACCGGTGCCTTATCAGACATAGCTACATTACATTGTTTCCTATCTTTAACCATGTTGTTTGTTTCAGCCTTCTACAAAACTTGGCTATATGACCCTTCTTGCCACAATTAAAACAAGCATATACATGGTTATTTGCATTTGCATTTATATTAGTCGACCCAGGTTCTTCTCTCAGCTGTTTTCTTTCTTCTCTCCTTCTGGCCTCTTCTAATAATCATGAGGTTACATTGGCCAAAGTTAGTTCTTGCTGTGTGAGGACTTCAAATGATGTTACTACGTCGTCGTAGCTCTCATCCAGCAATGATAACAGTATATAAACCTGTTGCTGCTCAGAAAAAAACACCTTCTTCTGATGTAGCTCTCGAAAAACACCTTTCATGTAATTCAGGTGTGTTAACCTGAATGTCACCACCCTTAAGGAGTTGTGTGCGAAATAACTTTCGTGTAATATTAATTTATGCCCCCACAGTGTCACGAACATAAAGCCGTCTCAGATTACCCCAGCATCTTGCAGCAGACTGTTCACCTTCAATGTGAACAATCTGAGTATCGTCTAGAGTCAAACCAATTATGCACAATGCATTCTCATTTTTCCTCTGGAACTCCGCTATCTTCCTGGCATCCTCGGCATCATCAGCATTCCAGGAGGCCACATCCGGTGAGTTCTACACTACATCCCATAGCCCCTCTTTGCACAACAGTAGACTGCACTTGGTGGACCGGGATTTGTAGTTGGTGCCATCCAGTCGGGTAACCAGTGATAAATTTGAAGCTTGACCATGTGCCATCCTCACCAGGATATGAAATATATCAGAACTCCTGGAGGAGTAATGTGGAGTAATGTGTGTCGCAACTCGCTTATTGCTGTAACAATGTATGTATTGCTGTACATACATTTTGGGCCCATAACCAGTGTTGAGGGTAAAAATTTCCCTCTGCATAGTAGGCAATAGACTGGACAGCAAAGAGATACGTTGCTGGTTAAACACACTGATACTCACAGACTCTGAACGGTGAAAAAAAACATTCTTTACTCTTAGTGAAAAAACAAACTTGGTTTCTCAAAAACAATGATAACATGTCTTTGAATAACCACTCTCCAACACAAAACATAGTTTGCTTACAGTTCTCTTCAGTCACACACAGTCCCTCTTCAGAAGATCAATCATCAAATAGCAGGAGCAGAAGCTCTCAGGCTTCCTGTCTACTTTTATGGCTGCCTGATAATAGCACAGCCAATCATTCCTCTTATAACATTTAAAGTCACAAACATAGTTTTTCCATATATTATCTACCCAACCGTAGGATACATATCCAACAACGTGTCGTTTTCATACAATAAATTTGGGGCTTTTTTTAAAAAAAACCCCCAAATTTTAAAATCAAGATTTTCAGTGAAATGGTATACTTATAGCCATTGTATTCTCTTGGAAAGCAAGAATGTATTCATTCATACAACACACGTGCACGCGCGTGCACACACACACACGTTTAAAAATGCTATTATATTCTGAGTGGTTTTAAGAGACCCAATAGGTAATAGTGCCAGAGACTCTTGCAAGACAACCTGTATAAGAATGTTCATATTAGGGAAGTTGTGCCAAGGCTGTGTATGTTAGAATGAATATTGTAGAAATAAATGTGAACTTTTCTTTTTTTCTTTTTCTTTTTATTCAGATTGAGACATCAATTGAATGGAATGAACCTATGATGAAATACGTGAAAAATGGACATAGACTGGGAATTTAATCAGTAATTTAGCCTGAAGTTCTAAATTGGTGCCATTGAATTCAGAAGGACTTGAGGGAGCTTGGGGAAATGGCAAAGCTAATCAGTTTGGTCAGGGGAAAAAAAACAATAAATACTTTTTTTAAAAGACTGGAAGCCTTATATGGACTGCTTTTGTTGAAAAAAGAAAATACTAAATTGATAATTTATGGATTTTGGGGATTGAACAAAGTCAAAGAGAGAGAGGAAATAATGAGATGGTGATCACTTGATAGAAAGGATTGAAGTCAAATTCTATGGTTTTTTTCTTATTTTTTCATTTTTCTTTTTTTCCCCTTAGATGAGACAATAGATGGGGAACTCATCAAATTTGCAGATGACACCAAGCTGGCAAGAACAGCCAACACTCCAGAAGACAGGCTTAAGATACAGAAGGATCTTGACAGACTTGAACATTAGGTCCTATCTAACAAAATCAAATGGTTTCAATGGTGAAAATAGTAAGGTTCTACATTTAGGCAAGAAAAATCAAATGTACAGGTATATAGGTGGTACCTGACTCAACAGTAGTAATCATGAGAGGGATCTTGGAGTCCTAGTGGACAATCACTTAAATATGAGCCAGCAGTGTGCTACAGATGCCAAAAAAGCCAACAGAGTCATAGGCTGTATTAACAGACAGATAGAATCGAGATCATGTGAAGTGTTAATACCACTTTATAATGCCCTGGTAAGACAACACTATGAATTCTGCATCCAGTTTTAGTTGTCATGGTGTAGAAAAGATGTTGAGGGTAAACAAAGAGTGAAGAGCAACAAAGATTATTAGGGGACTGAAGACTAAAACATATAAGGAATGGTGGCTGGAATTTGGTATGACTAGTTTAATGAAAAGAAGGAATAGGGATGACATGATAGCAGTGTTTCAATATCTAAGGGGTTGCCATAAAGAAGAGGGAGTCAATCTATTTTCCAAAGCAGCTGAAGGCAAGACAAGAAGCAATGGATGGGAACTAATCAAGGAGAGAAACAACCTAAGGAGAAATTTTGTGACAGAACAATTAATCA
Source organism: Arizona elegans (assembly GCA_022577455.1). Lineage (NCBI taxonomy): Eukaryota > Metazoa > Chordata > Lepidosauria > Squamata > Colubridae > Arizona > Arizona elegans. The sequence continues at coordinate 68,516,738 of JAKOOJ010000003.1, read as the reverse complement.
GTGGAATGACTTGTCTCCAGAAGTTGTGGTTGCTTCAATACTGGAAGTTTTTAAGAAAAGATTGGACAACCATTTGCCTGAAATGATAAAGGGTTTCCTACCTAAGCAGGGGGTTGGACTAGCCTTCCAAAGGTTCCTTCCAACTCTGTTATTCTCTTCTGTTGTTGTTGTTGTTTATACTGAATTTAAGATTCTTTTAATTTTGAGTACTTTTATGGTACTGAACACTTTTTAATGAAAAAGAAATAAGCTGGAGTTATTTCTCAGCAGCAGTGTATGAGATTGTAGTGTTAGAAAGATTGTTAAGAAAGAAAGCTTCATTAATTATGAAAAATACTTTGGGAGACACAGTAGAGCCTTGCTTAATTTCATTTAGCAACAAATTACATTGCTGAAACAATGGCAACATCAAGATCCATTTGCTAGAAGTAACAGGTGGATATATATCTTCAACATATCTCATTAAATTTAGAACCAGCTGTACAAGAGGCGGTTTCCAGTATATTATCAATAGTGTTTCCTAAATAAATTATTTTTCAAAAGCATGTATTCAATAAAGACACAACGTAATATATTCTTAAACATGTGTGTATGTGGGGAAGGTGAGTGTCACATTTTTCATTTTACTGTATCTAATTTGGTATTTATATTTTACTTCCCTTCCTAAAGGCACTTTTCTCAATTAAAAAAAAAAAATCTATAAAATGCATAAGGAGCCAAAAAGAAGAAAGATAGGAAGTTGAAGGCTTTTAAGCAAAAGAAAGATGTTTGATGCCATTAATGTTCAGGACAGGTTTGTAGAGGGGGCACTCTCTAATTTGAACATCCAATGGTCCTACCACTTAGAAAGGGAACAAAATTGCTGCAGTTTCATTGCTATTGAAAGCAGAGACAGTGAAATTAAGTTCTTTCACTAGGCGGAAAGAGCAGATCTCTTGCCTTGTCTTTCCTCCATGAGAAAGGGTCAATGGCAGCAAAAATGCAGTCACCCTGTTTCTGTTTTTCCTGAGTAAATGGCTATCAATGAAAATACAGCAACCATTATCCCCATCACTTTGAAAAAAAGAGAAATTCTCACGATGGCCTCTTTCCTTCATGAAAAGCTTCTGCTACAGATTGGAAGAAGAAATATGTGTATATATGGTTGGCCACTTTATTTCAGTCATTGATCAGCAAAACGGATCTTTGAAAAACAGAGGCCCATTTTTGAGCTGATGGACTTCTTACGTAAATCAGAATTTCAGAACCTTCATTTTCATTTCTCTTGTTCACTAACTACATCAAGGTCGCTACGTATTAATGTCATTATGATGAAACTTAGAAACTGCTTTATATGTTATCTACCTCTGTAACAGAATCCTTCTGAAGTGACCTGAAACAAATCAATCCCATCAAGCATTTATGCATGACTTGGCATTCCTAAACCCATAAAAAGGGGCAAATCGTTGTCTTTCTCCACCTCCAAATATTACATTTCTATTTAATTTCTCTCTTATGAAAAAGAATAAAGTGAGAATAGAGATGGAAGGATGATGTGAAAAGTCTAACATGCTTATTTTCTAATCAGAAGGCATTTCCCAGTCATAATAGTTTGGCAACAGTGCATAGCATCTACTATCTTCATCCAAAAGATACTTCTGTGTGGATTTGTGTGTGTTTTTGCTTTTGTCTTTTCTGTGTGTGTGTGTGTGTGTGTGTGTGTGAGAGAGAGAGAGAGAGAGGGAGAGGGAGAGGGAGAGGGAGGGGGGAGGGAGGGAGGAGGGAGAGGGAGAAAGAGAGAGGGGGGAGAGATTTGGTTATTTTCTTGCTCTGCAGACAGTGCTTAATAAATAACAGAATAAACTTTTATGCTTGTTTGTTTACTTTAAATCATTTTTGTAAATATTTCCTTTGCATTCATCCCTTACCTTTTGCTATAGATTTGGGAGACTTTATTCCTACCAAACTGGAGAATATACTTGAAAATGTTATCAGTGAGAAGGGAGCAAAATATATTTATGGAACATGTCCTTGCTTTGAAAATCAAGTTTTAAAAGCAACCTAACTTCAAAATCTACGAACTAATTTATATAAATGTATTTATTGTATTTAATTTCTATGCTACCCATCTCTCCTACAAGGTGACTTCTTGGTGACTTACAAATTATAGAAACAGGTGAAAAATAGTTAAAAAATTAAAATAAACCAGCATTAAAATATTTTTAAAATTGGTGCTAAATCCACACCTATAAGAGCCAAGAGACAAATTGGACAAGCTTCATCAAATTTTAAAAAATTCTACTGTCCCTACAAATTTCATCCCATTTTGTTGAGAAGTAAAATGATAGCACTGCAGTTTTTTCATTCTAGCCAATAGCAACCAGGACTCAGGTAATACATAGAATCCAAAGCAATAACTTAGATCCATACCTAAACTCAGAACTAATGAACACTCCACAGGAAACACCACTTTATATCTTCTCCCTATAAAGTTTTAGAAATTTATTTTATTTAGAACATGTATATAGCCACCTTTCTTATAATCACCTCTGAGAAGTTCCTAATCAAAAGATAATGTTTTGAAATAATCATAAACCAGCCATAGAACATGTTCCAAATTTGGTATTATTTTGTTTTTCTGGCCTGGAACTTTTACTAAAATCTTACAGGTTTTCCTAAAATGTTCAGTTAACATTTATGGGAAGGTTTTTGGTTGTATTACAAAACCTCACAGTTGGAAAAGATAAGAGGGAGAGAGTTTTTCTGCTGTTCTTCTTGACCACATGATTCACACAACTGCCACTTTATTTAGAAGAATATTTAATCTGGGATGCTGTCAATGTCATGGCTTCATTAGACTGTTGTAATTCGTTTTATATAGAGCTTCCCTTGAAGCAGTTTATTCAGAAAATACAACTGGGCCAAAACACAACAGATCATTGTTGACTGATAGTAGCTAGTTCAGGAGAATAAGACCTGTTTTGCAGGATCTGCAGCAGTTTCTGATAAGCATTTAGACCAGTGGTGGGTTTCAATTTTTTTTACTACCGGTTCTGTGGGTGTGGCTTGGTGGGCATGGCATGGCTTAATGGGCGTGGCTTGGTGGGCATGGCAGGGGAAGGATACTGTAAAATCTCCATTCCCACCCCAATCTAGGGGAAGGTTACTGCAAAATCCCCATTTCCTCCCTTATCAGCTGGGACTTGGGAGGCAGATAATAGATGGGGGCAGGGCCAGTCAGAGGTGGTATTTACCGGTTCTTCAAAGTACTAAAAATTTCCACTACTGGTTTTCCAGAACTGGTCAGAATCTGCTGAAACCCACCACTGATTTAGACCAGGAGAAGATTTTGATGATTATCTATCAAGCCCTATGTAACTGGATTTGTGTTAACTTCAGAGCTGATTTCTCCAAATAGAGTCCACCCACTCTACAAGATCTAGAAGGGAGAAGATGGTCTAAATCAGGGGTATCAAACTTGTAGTGTCATGTTGTCATCATGTGATGCATCACGACTTTTGTCCCTTCACTAAACTGGCCCACACATGACACATCTGGCCCGCAGGTCGTGAGTTTGACACACCTGCAGTAAATGGCCACCCACTGTGATATCTTCGGGGTAGAGACCATCTGGGACCCTTAGAAAGACATTCTCAGTATCAGATTCCTAAGGTCAGGTTGACCTTTATTATTTTGACCTTTAGAAACTGATGAAGGCAGGAAGATTTTAACTGTGCAGCAGAAGTTTCTGTTTTAATGTTCGTTAATTTTTATAGGGCTTTTAGCTCCATATATTGTGAGCAAACTGGAATTGCAGTAGCAGGTGGCAGGCACATGTTGGCAATCAAATACATAATAAACACAGGGATGGATTTAGAAGGTTATTAACAGAGTATGGTTTTAAGGTTAAATTTGATTGTTTGTTTTCAATCCCAAATTACAAATTGGAGGAATTGTATGCCACTCAGGCTTGGTTGATTGGAGTGGCCAATAAACTGTGTAAGGAAGTAAATAGGTACATTTATATATTGGTTGGGTTTTTTTTTTTTTTTAAAAAAAAGAGAACCCTTTATATTTTACTCATATATGCAATGTTGTAGTTAGTCAAGTAGAAGATGTTAATAGCGAGTTTATAAGCAGATGGTGATGTGATAGCCGTGCCTTACTTTTCATTCTTTGTAGCAAAAAGAATACAGTAATCCATAAATTACTGTTTCTCCTAAGCTTTTGCTTCATGTGGCATAATCCAAGGAGAACAAAGTAGACCAAATGTTACAAACATGAAAAAGCTTAGCTCCCCCTTTGAAGTTTATGAACAATTGAAATCAAAGCAACTGAGCATAATAGTGCTCTTATTTAATTAAAAAAGGTTTGCATTGTTTATTTAGTTTTCATGCTCTCCACTGCACACCACTTAAGCAATCACATCTGACAGAGTATACAATTATTCTAAAAAAAAAAAAAAAAATTCTGCTTGCTTAGATTGTATTTGCCTCATGCTCGAGCTGCCCTAAACATGCAATTATTATGCTTGTTGTGTCTGGAGGATAAGTATTAGAAGTATGCTATTTATAAAAACAGGAAGGAACCCATATCCATTATCAGATTAAGCTGGTGATAGTGTACTTTTTGAAAATGTTTTCATTTTTATTTCAGCATTGTAATTATCATGTAATGGAATTTTTTATGTAAAATAATTCACCCAGTCCCTAAATAAAAGCTCTTAACTCACTAGCATATTTAACTTTCAGTATTTCATAAACTGTTTCTGCTTACCATGGTAAAGTGGGAAATCAAATTAAAAAAAAAAAATTGGTCTGACAATATTCTGATTACAAAAGTGTAGAATCACTGTAGTTTATCCAGAGTCCTTTCATTTTCTAGATTCATTCTAACTCATTGTTAATTTTCTTTTATGTATCTCGGCGTAATTACAAGCATAGAAAATAGTACATTCATATTTTCTGAGAGCTGTAATCTCTTACCACTCTGCCCCCCCCACCAAGTTTTTCCAAGACTGTACATATTTAAACCAGAGGCTGGGCTGATTTACACTGAAACAAGAGCTTGACAACTAATCATATCTTATTGACTTAGAAACAATATACAGTATCTCCCACAAGGCTTCTGCCCATTCTAGTGTGCAATAAATTTATATTTAGCTGGTATATAGCGATAACTAATGGATTGTTTCACCTTGGCATATCCTCTGATATCCTTCCACATGTGGGTTATAACAAAGCCATGAAACTTACTAAACAATATAAGAAAATATTGAACTATAGCAGCAGTTCCAAGATTATATCATCTCTTCAATGAATCAAGGGAACCATAGCCTTGTATAAATTACCTTAAACCTATAACCACTGAGTCTTTTTTCCAGAGAAGATTTTAATACTCTCTCCTTTAGAGTAGATAGCAGATATAATGGAATCTCTGTAGCACTTAGACAATGTCCTTGTATTCTGATGAACATGAATTCTTAAAATATGATTTCCTAATATGTAAAATCCACACAGACCTGCACTCTCAACTAATTTACACTCTTTTGGAAAGACTGCCCAGCAATCTTGATCAATGTTACTTAGAACTTTTCTTAAATGACAGATTTCCTAAAATGACCTACATAACTGCTAATTCTTGGGTTGTAGCCAGAAAGCTACATCATAGCCACATTTGTTAATAAAAGAACACCATGTATTAAACTATTAAAATATAATTATATATTTTGGGATTGTATTTAGGTTGCTTTAACTGATTTTGTACTGGTCTTTAACCATCATAAAGAAATACTAATTGATTGGATGGTCACCATTTTGGAAAATTGAGATAAATTTATGGAGGAGAAGGCTAAGAATAAGTATTAGTCATATATTCTCCAAACTACTTATTCATTTTCATGGTGTTTTCATTGTCTTTGCTTTTATTGCAAGCGACTGTGAGATTCTTCCACTGATGTATAAAGGAATAAACACATACATACATACACATGCATATACATTCATATATACATACATACACATGCACACACACAAATATATCAGAATAAATAATAAAAGCCATTTTCATTTAAAATTACTCAGTGGTGCATCAAAAGTCAAATACAGGCACAGATCCCAAGATATGTAGTCTTTTATCATTTATATTGCAATAAGTTCAGAGGAAGTTGCTGAAAGAAACAACATAAAAATAATCCTTCTCATTTGAGCAAACAACATGAGATAAAAATGCTCTCTACTGATAGGGAGGCATTTCTCTAGAGGAGCAATAGGTCTATCCCAAAATATTGATAGTATACCACATGGGTGAGCTAGCTGCAGTGGTGGGATTCAAATAATTTAACAACCGGTTCTCTGCCCTAATGACTGGCTGGGTGGGTGTGGCCAGGGGTGTGACAGGCAGCACTTGGGCTCCTGCACCCCCGGGAGCAAAAACAGGCTGTAGGGGGGAGAGGGGAGTTGCCGCCCCCACCCCCATGGCCCATTTTGGGCCCAGTAGGCCTCCCTGCAGCCTCCTGGAAGCAAAAACAGACCGCAGGGGGACTTCTGGAAGGGGTAGGGTAGGGCCAGCCAGCAATTTAACAACCGGTTCTGCCGAAGTGGTGTGAACCGGTTGAATCCCACCACTGGCTAGCTGTCACATTATTGTTAGTGTTTCTGCTAGTAACAGAGACTTACATGAACAACTCTGGGAATTTATCTATTAGACTCTATGTCTCATTAGAATTTCCAATTCTCTGAAAAGATGTCACCCAGAAGAACAGCAAGACCTGTTTTCCATAGTTGCAGAATATATGACGTGAAGTAATGGATTCATGTAAGAGAAAGACTGTCAAAGCTTTCTAACAGAAAGGGCAGTTTGATCTAGAAATTCAGAATTATTCAGTGAGGTGCTCTCCTTTACTGCCTTGTGAATGCTTAGGTTTGGATTTCTGTCCTGAGTAGTGGGCAGGACCTAGTGCACTAAAGGGCCTTTACCAGATCTATGATTTCATGATTCTCCCCTAGCAGTGCTTCTTCTTAGTTCCTGAAGTTTCTTTTAAAAAAGAAAGAAATCTTTTACCATCAGAAATGTTCTCGTGTCATATCACTGTCAAACTTTGGAAATAATGGCCCATTTTAAAGCAAGTGAGGTGGCAACCAGCAGTTTTCAGGCTAGACAATGCTGTTAGGTAAATACTGAGCAAGTATCCCTCACTCTGAAGACTGGGAACAAATGAAATAATTTCCATTGACACAAAAAAGTGGGTGGAAGGAGCAAAGAATTGAAGTCCTGTGACATTTCTATCTCTGTCTCTATTTCAAGATCTATAATATATATCTTGTTTCCTTCATTTATTTTATTCATTTATTTAAAATATTTGTATATGTTATATAATCACCTGTGTGCTGCTCCCAATCAAAAGATTCTGAATAAGCAAGTTTTATGTTCATAACTTTTACCTTGTCTAAAGTACAAGATAATCTTCTGTAGCTCTGTTGTGCATATGAGCTTCTGCTATAAGAAAGATCCTCCATACAGGATGGAGTGTAGGGAGAGCTGAGATTTACCATTATGGTGATATCAAGTCTGACTTTCATCTGCCAAAACCCCAGCAGGCTTTGGAAGCATAAAATTGTCCAAGCCCATTTGGAACTGTTAGATAATTCTGTAACCCTACCTACATCTGTTGGGGAGTAGGTCAAACCATAACTTAATTTACTGGGACTTATTTCGTATGCATAAGTTTGGACTAAAATACCTACAACAAAGCCATCCAACAGCCTTCAAAGATCAATGAATATTACAGATACTTCAAAGGCAGTAAGAAGTAAAACAGAAGTGAATATTTCTCTTGAATAGAGATGAGAAGTAGAATAGTGTCTTGCATTTGCAGGGAGAAACTGTCAAAGGTACTTGTAGCCAATTTGCCAACCCCAAATTGCTGGATAATTCCTAACTTTCTTCATAATTAGCTGTGCATTTGCTATACTGTTTTCAAACGGAAACACAGTTGGGCTACCTTGGCAGATACCGTGATATCGCTAACTAGGAGCCTCATTTCCACAAGAGCATTTAAATTCTTTAGGACTCTACTTTCATAATTGGGCACACGCAGCTCAATTAGTAGCAGTGTATTATCAGATTTAATCTGCATAACATTTGTTATCATTGGACCCTTGCTAGACTTTGTACAGCAGAAGCATAAAACCAAGAAGCGATGATAAAAAATATGGCATGGTGTATAGCACTGTTGGCTTTATAAACATCCATACTTTGTTTTCATACAGCCGAATATCTCATTTTCCTCTGGCTTAATGATCTGAGTCAGAATGCAATTCCAGATGCAGTGCACAGATAGACAGTACTTCTTAAAAAGAAATCACATGGCTGCACTTGCATAAAGAGCATATGTGCAATAACAGATTCTCTCTAGATTTCAACACTGTACCTCTTCAGTCAGCATTCAAAACCTTTTTTTCTCTTTTTAATATGTCCTTAACATTTCTCAGTGGAAAACAACACAGCTCAAACATGAACCATATAATTGGAGGGTACAGCATGCACTTTTAATAAGAAGTTAAATATGTGCTTTACATTGTTAGGCGAGGCACTCAAATAACAGGCAGGCAAGTCATCTAGGATACATTTACAGCTACTGCTCTAAAAAGAATCTATTTGTTCACATTAGGGAATGCAAATACAAGCCTCTCCAAAGTCACATAATCTCAGCCATTAAATATGTTGTGACCTAGAAGGTTGGACAACAATTTGCTTTTAAAATATGTTCCAACATAATTTACTATAATGCAACATTTTCAGGGAAGTAGGTTTCTTTCCCCTTTTTAAATAATGAGAAATAAAATATATTTTCTGAAAAGGAAAAGTGCTTGGTCATTCATGACAACAAAACATGAGCTTTTAGAGAAGACTGTAGCTGAATGTTGCCTGGTGTGCTAAATGTTGAATCTGCAAAGTGATAGTGCTGAAAAGCCTAATACAGGTTGGCCTTGATTTACAACAGTTTGTTTAGTGACCGTCCAATGTTACAACGGCACTGACAAAATTGACTTATGACCCTTTTTCACACTTCCTACCCCCGTGGTTATCTGATCAAAATTTGGATGATTGGCAACTAATTCATACTGATGACTGTTTCAGTCTTCTGACAAGCAAAGTCAATGGGGAAGCCAGATTCACTTAACAATCATGTTACTAATTTAACAACTGCAATGATCCATTTAACAAATGCCGCAAGAGAGGTCGTAAAATGGAGCAAAATTCACTTAACAACTGCCTCACTTAGCAACAGAAAATTTGAGCTCAATTGTGGTCATAAATCACCTCTATAGAATTACAGAGAAAGGGCAGGATTAAATCTTGCTAATAAATACAATTTGTAAATGAAAGAAAACAATTTGCTTAAACCCTATACACACTTACTTGGAAAATGGCCTGATTGGACTCTATGGGCTGAATAGAGGCATAACATTTGCACAGACTAAGAATTCCTAAATGTTACAGTTTAAATAAGATGGAAGCTATTTATCTGCTAAGGAATAAATCTCACTTAGAAAAAAGATTAACATGGAACTCTGTCAAATAGATTGAATAAAACAGCAAGAATAATATTAGCTGAGAACATTGTTTTGAGCAATATGACATTTTAATTATAGACCTTTGCCCTTATTATTTTAGAATTACTGATGTTGTAGGACAGATAATTTTCCAACAATAAATCTATCAATACGAACCTAATGTACATTGTGGGTGCTCTTACATGCACGCACACAATTTAACAATGAGTTTAGGACAGAGCTGGGTCTGCTCTCCATCCCAACCTAAAAGGAAAATGGGATTATTTTTTTTTCATTCAGGAAAACTGAAAAAGGTGAAAATTGAGGTTTTTTAAGAGCCTTTGCAATTTATGAAATTATGTTCCCTGTAAAGAAAGTGTTAAAGTGAGTAAGTAAAGATAGTAAGTTAGCTGGTTGGTTGGAAAGGGTTAACTGAAGCTTTCACACATTATTAGCTCATTAGTAGTGTTCCATGGATATTTTAAATGGTGTATACATTTTGGTAGCAAATGAGTGTTATATATAAACATGAAATATATTAACCAATTAATCAACTAATCTACCATTTAACCAGTATTACCTTATTTTAGGGAAGTGCAGCGTATTGTACATTCATAGTAAGATTTTCTCATTAATCTTTGTCTTGCACCTTTCTACATATTCACTTTTTCTCACCAATCTTTGCCTTATGCCCTTCTACATATTCACTTTTCCAACCTTTCCCTTTTTTCAGTTGTTGTTTTTTCCCCCTATCCATTGGGCAGTGTTATCTTTCAGATTCCTAAACTTTCTTACACATTATTTTTCAGTATTATTAAAACCATAATGTGCTATATGATGATTATTTTAGTTTGCTAGTTGTTAAAGATATTGTTGTGTTAACCAACCAGCAGAGCGTAGAGCACAGGGAAACAGTGCTGAGAGCAATGAATAAAATACATACAAACTGGTTTATCAAAGTTTTTACTTTGTAGTAGTGACAGACCTCTGCAGTGCTGTACTTTTGGGATGTGAAAAGGGCCTTAAACTGAATGGATTGGAACTATCTTTTTTTTTTTTTTGATTCTTTGATAAATGTACTACATTTATGCTGAGCTACAAGGCAAGAGAGCTATGGGATTGGGGCACGCAGATGATCTGGCTGTTACCCTATTTCGGTGGTTGGAATTAATGATTTGGATGAAAGACACCACTATAGACATTATATGGAATACAAATATAAAGTCACTCGGGTGGTTGTTGTTGGTTTTTTTTTAGAAGATATTTGCTATTGATGGGGGCAGATGGTAATTGAAGATACCGAACATACTGTTGGAATTAGGATGTGATGTTACCCTAACATGGGTGATGGAGCTAACAATCCAGCTGAAAGACATTACAGAAGATATCATATGGATTACAAGCTTAAAGTCTTTTTAAGAGGATTTTATTTACATAAGGGAATATTTTTTAGTGGTGTGGGCAGAAGAATAAAGATACTAAGAATTATTAAGTATGGTAGTCTTGTAGGAAAGTGGTTGGAGACAGATTAGTTTATTGATTGTTTAGTTTAAGAAAAGGGATATTATGTTTAGATATGAATATATGTAAAAGATTTGAGTTAAGAGATATATCTATGTGGGTGGAGGAAATGGGCAGACTATGAGTTGAATAAATGTTAAATTAGGATTTATTATATAGTCTTATAGTGGAAGGTTGCTTTGAAATGTTATATTAATATACATAAAAGATTTGATTTAAGAGATATGTGTATGGGGGGAGAAAAAGGGTAGATTACGAGCAGAAATTGCTAAACTGGGAGATATAATAATATTATTATGCTAAATTAGGAGTTATTATATAATGTTATAGTAGAATGTTATTTTGAAATGTATAGTATAAGGGGGATATAATAACATTATTAGAAAGAAAGGGTCAGCATAGGGGGGATGGAGTAAGGGGATGTTAAAGTATTATATAATCTGTTATGAATTTGGGTTTTATTTTGAAGAAGCCACAGGGGGAGGGGAGGGGGAGGGGGGTTAGGGAGGAGGGGGGGGAAAGGGGGAAAAATTTGTATTTGAAAAACTTTTTCAATTAAAAAAAAAAGTTTTTACTTTGTAGTGAAAAACATTATCATAGTCTTTAATCAATCCAAGTCTTTGCCAGTCAAATCAGTCCAGTGATACAAAAGTCTTCTTACCAAATAAAACAGCAGTAGGTAATAAATAGCAACACATTCACGCTGGTAACAGACCATGCTGGTAGCATATCCACACACGATGGTAGCATATCATCAATGACTACATTTCAGCTCCTTTCTTAAATATAGTTACAACAGAGCTTATCCAATCAGGGTACAATGACTCAGCATTACAATGACTCAGCATTGCAGTGAGTCAGCAGTACTTCTAAAGTTATAGAATACATATTCATGTTAAAGTCATAGAACATATATTGTCCATATATTGCCTGGAAACCTGTTAGGCATATACCATATCCTAACACTAGTAATTGTATTTTTCCAAATATCATACCAAACACTCAGCCTTCAAGTTTGTTTTCTGCATGAGAGAATAAACAGTTCGAAATAAACTTTGGATTTGGCTCTCCATAAAAAAAAAATAGGGAATTATAATCTCATAAAATCTCTTCAACCAATGGACAGAACCTATAGTAGGTCTGATTGCTTCTCTCTGTGCCTGCCTTAAATCCATTCTGGGTGTTATTATTTTTTAGTTTATATTTGGGTTGTGAGTAATGTATGAAAAGGGAAAAAAATCTCCTACTGAATGAGCAGAAGTCTAGTGACATAAAGAATAGATGTTAACATACAGCATATGGTTTTCTTTGGACTCTAGATTCTATTGTATGCACAATTCTAAACAGAAAAATATTTCTAAAAACACAGATGTTTTGCTTTTCAAACAGAAATGCAGAATTTGTTTCAATGCAGTTGTTTTCTATTTCAAACTGCAATTTATCCCACAAGAACTATATGAGTGGCTTGCAGTAACAGGAAGCCTATTTGCTTTTACTATAGCATAAGGAAATCAGCTGCTATAAAAACTTACTGTCACAGTAATGCTGTTTCAGCACAAAACAGTTTCAAATGGTCTTTATTCTATTATGTTAAATAGATTCTCTTTTAGGGCCATTATTGCATGGCAGATGATTATAGAGGCAATAAGTCAATCATTACTTGTTTTAATTGCTTAAAAATAAAGTATCAGTAATTTGTAAGTAATGAAAAACTAAGGTTAAGGACATAAAATTCTATGTTCATACAAATGACTTAATAGAGTATTTAGAACGTGAGAAGACCTTTATATTTTATAAACTTATTTAGAAAGACACACAGAAAAATAAAAAAACAAGTTTCTCAGGCAGGACTTCTAGAGATAGTAAAAATAATCACTGACACGTGGCATGATCATTATGTCATTATAGTAGTTTTATTTCAAGGTTCAATAGTTATTTGCTGTCTGAAATTTTTAGGAGAAGTGTGTGTGTGATATTGATATCACTGGATTCATATCCATATTTGCAATCTAATCCAACATTTCAAGTTAAGACTATTACTAATATGACTACATCTTGCATGCCAGCTTTATAGATTCCTTGTTTTTCTGGTTTTTTTTCTACCTGAATGTTAGTGTTAATTTTTTAATCTTGCTTATGATTGAGTTTGTGAACTTCAGCTAACTTAGTAAAGCTACTTGTGTCAATATTATTTGGGATTTTTTTTTATTGAAAAAGTTTTAAAGCAAACACAATTTCCCCACAACCCTCCCATCCAACCCCCCCTCCCCCTCCCCGACTTTCCAGAGCAGAACACAAGGTATTTCTATTAACTTTTAACAATAAACTAAATTGCTTAACCAATCATTAAACTAACACCCCCTAAAAAAAAAATCCTTAACCCCCCCCCATAGTTAAAATCCTACTTCTTAGACATAAAACGTCTAATATCACTTATATAACGCTTATACAGTTAAAAGAAATCATTCATAAGCTATTTGATATTTTTTGGTCTGATACTTATTTTGAATATAATCAATCTTCTCCAGTCCTGTATATACCTTTCTTGTGTATGATCCTTCAAATATTATTTGGGATTTTTTTAAACCTATCAGTCTGGCTATCCTTTTTGCTTAATTAACAAACTGATTTTTAAAAAATAAGCAAAATTGCAAAATACTACTGATCCATAACTATTTTTTTTAAAAAAATCCTCAGAAGGTCAGAATCATTAAACACAATGCTGTTTAAAAACATTTCCTCAAATTATTATCCATGTTTGAATATTTAATTGTTTCCTATAAGTGTTCCTCACTGCTTTCTTTTTTTAAAAAATATAATCATTTTGTAATAATTTATCCAAGCTTTTTCTTCATAGCAACCACACTTGCATTAAACTGACTATTTTTCTATACTTTTTATGTTTCAGTTTGATGACAATTAATATAAAAAAATAGATACACGTAGAAAAGGAAAAGAACATTCTGCAGAAATCAAATAAATGGAGTTCATGACTTATATATTTTATTTAAAGATGACTAAAATGCTTCCTCTCTTACATTGTACATTTCTCCCTTTGATGAGCAGAAACTCCCTTACATTCCCACATTTCATTTATAACTCAGAGGAAACCACTGTGAAGGAACTTCTTCCATGACCCGCACAATGGAAATCAAATTTTTGTCATAGCAACCACAAATTGATACTAGCATGATATAAATGGTCCTCAACTTACCACAGTTTGTTTAGTTACCGTTCAAAGTTACAATGACCATGAAAAAGTGACTTATGACCATTTTTCATACTTACGACCATTGCAGCATTCCTATGGTCATGTGATCAAAATTCAGAGACTTGGCAACTGACTCATATTTATGACAGTTGCAGTATCCCTGGGTCATGTGATCACCTTTGGCAATCTTCTGACAAGCAAAGCCAATTTGGAAGATAGATTCATTTAACAACTGTGTTACTAACTTAACAACAGTAGCTATTCACTTAACCAATGTCTCATTTAGCAACAGAATTCTGGGGGTCAGTTGTGATTGTAGATAAAGGACTACCTGTATGTGAACATTAGCTGGAAGTGACAAAACAAGATTGCCTATGCAATTATACATGATGCATTAACTCTATTACCTGCTTAAAAAATCCCTTATTCTTTATTTATTTATTTACAGTTTTTATTTTATTTTATTTATTTATTTGTGAAGCATATATAAGATAACAGGTAAATGTATAAACATAATTTGAATACATGAAAAGAGTAAGTAAAATGGAATATTAGGACAGGGGCAATAGGCACGCTGGTGCACTTATGCACGCCCCTTACAGACCTCTTAGGACGTCTAGGAGTGATATTTGCAGGAGTGCTATCTTCTGGAGCATCCTCACATCCAATCATAAAAAAGGTAATCTTTCAAGTAAATGATTCTCTCTAGTGAAATCAACATATATTGCTAACCGATTTACTGAGCTGATCAAACAAAAAAGTTTCCTCCTTCTGTGACAGCAATTTGTCAGGTAAAAAAGGCAAATTCACTGATCCCAGAACATTGCATCTTCACCAACAATTAAGAAGCTGTCTTAAATCTCTTAAGCTCTAAAACGGCAATAAGCATACAAAGTATTTTTTTTTAATGTTTCAAACTCCCAGGAACTGCATCTCTAAAAATAAAACATGACATCCTGCTCAGGAAGCTGGTAACCTTGGGCCAATCAGCATGAAACTGCTGGGTAAGATCATCCAACGATACGGGGTGGGGTATCAGCAATATGCTGAAGATACCCAGTTGTATATCTCCACCCCGTGTCAGTTCAGTGAAGCAGTGGATGTGATGTGCCGGTGCCTGGAGGCTGTGCGGGTCTGGATGGGAGTCAACAGGTTCAGACTTAACCCAGACAAGACCGAGTGGCTGTGGGTATTGCCTCCTAAAGACTATGTCGACTGTCCATCCTTGGTTCTGGGGGGAGGGGGAGAAATTGTCCCCCTCAGAATGGGCTCGCAATTTGGGTGTCCTCATAGACTCACAGCTAAGATTAGAGCAACATTTGGCAGCTTAGCTAGGGGGACCTTTGTACAGGTTCGCCTGGTGCACCAATTGCGACCCTACTTGGATCAGGAAGCTCTTCTCACAGTCACTCATGCCCTTGTCACCTCATGGTTAGATTATTGCAACATGCTCTACTACCCTTGAAGAGTGTTCAGAGACTACAGCTGGTGCAGAATGCAGCTGCGCAAGCTATCATGGGTACACCTAGGTACACTTACATTACACCAATTCTCCGTGAGCTGCACTGGCTCCCTATTGGTCTCCAGTCACAATTCAAGGTTTTGGTTATTACCTTTAAAGCCCTACATGGCTCAGGGCCAGGCTATCTTCGAGACCGCCTTCTACTGCATAGCTCCCAGCGACCGGTAAAATCCCACAGAGTTGGTCTCCTCCGGGTCCTGTCACTAAACAATGCCGGCTGGCAGGCCCACATGGGAGAGCCTTCTCTTTGGCTGCCGCAGCTCTCTGGAGCCAGTTACCTCCTGAGATCCAGACTACCCCCACTCTATTGGCCTTCCAGAAAGCAGTGAAGACCTGGCTTTTCCGGCAGGCCTGGGGCCGTTGATCTCGCTGTTGCAATCTTGCAAGATCCGGCCATGAATGGTGTGCATGTGTTTTTAATATTTTTAAATGTTTTATAAATGTTTTTTTTTATAATTTTTTTTAATAATGTTTTTTTAATAATGTTCGTGTTATTTTTGTTGTAAGCCGCCCAGAGTCCCTTGGGAGTTGGGTGGCATAGAAATGCGATAAATCAAATCAAATCAAATCAAATCAAATCAAATCAAATCTCTCAATGTAAATTGTTCCACTGAGAAGATAAAGTGGGATAATGCTGTATGTATCATCGCAATCTGTGGAGAGAAGGAGTGAGACAGAAAGATGAAAGACGATAGCAAGGTGGGTAGACAGACAGGCTGTCAGATGGACATACTTGAAGGACAATGGAGATGCACTGCAAACTCTTATCTTCTTTATTTACTTATGAAGTTCTGCAATAAATCCATTCAGATCTTTAGGCGCTAAGGACATTTGAAAGTTAAATGTTTCCATTAAATATGTTATTTTACTTCTCTCTCTCCTCCCCCTCCCCCTTCTCTCTCTCTCTCACACACAAACACACACATACATATGAGAGAGAGAGAAAAAAACAGGGACAGAGAGAGTTGGGGGGAGTTTATGGTTGCATAGCTCTAGCATGATCTACAAATTACAAACTGTAAGCTGTCACAAAGAATTCCACTTCCTGATATGCTTCCTGTGGTAGATATTCTCCGGCTATGTGTATCAAATAGATGGAATTAATCTGGGAAAGGTCACTGGTTAGATAACCAGTTATAGGGTGCTTTAAAATGGGCAAGTAGAATTTTTAATTGTGCTTGGAAACCTACTGATAAAGAGTGTAGCTCCCACAACAGTGGTGTGATATAGCACAACTGCAACTGTCTTTTACAATAAAGAATTGAGAAAAGAGCATGAACAATTGTCCTAACTGTTCTGGGTAAGGAATAAGACATCTAGTGCCCTTTCCTTTGAACTCAGGATGGAGTTGTATAACTGAATATCATTAGCATATTAATACCAATAGCACCTGGACTTATATACCGCTTCACAGTGCTTTATAGCTCTCTCTAAGCAGTTCACAGAAGGGATCACCTATAGTAGCTGCACAACCAAATAAATCTAGCAGGGTTGCTTTGCATCAGGTTCCTTGTACTAAATAATACCATCTATTGGGATGCTAAAAAGCAATTGCCCTCTGGAATGTGACATCCCCTGAATAGTCCTCATCTTCAAGATCTGACTGTTCACCCAGGACTTTGGGGACGGTGAGTGAAGCTCTCTTTGGATTGTGTGGATCTGCTTCTCGTTCATTCCTGTCTTGGAGTTGTTACCCTTGCCAACTTCTTGTTTTTTAATGGTCTATTGTTATGTTTTTCTTCATTAACACTGTCAAACTATTTACTATTTACTAAATCTGCACTACTATTAATCTTTTCATCGTTCCCATCACCCATCTCCTTCCACTTATGATTGTATGACTGTAATTTTGTTAGTTGTATCCTTATGATTTATATTGATATTGTTTCCTGATTGATTATTTGTACCCTATGACTATCATTAACTGTTGTACCTTATGATTCTTGATGAACATATCTTTTCTTTTATGTACACTGAGAGCATATGCACCAAGACAAATTCCTTGTGTATCCAATCATACTTGGCCAATAAAAAATTCTATTCTATTAATATTTTATTACAAATGTTATTTAATAATTATAATATTATTATGATTATTATAATATAAATATAATATTATAATAATACTAAATGTTATTTAATATTTTAATAAATATTATTTATTTTTACTTATTATTAAATTTATTTGCCAACCATCTCATGGTTCAAGGTGAAACATTAGATGAGGCTTTCATCTGAGAGTGCATATGAGCAATATTATGAATGGATGATCATAATTTACAATGCTCTGAAATGGCCTCTAGAAGAGCCAGATATTTTTTTATTTAATAAGCTGTTTGATATAGTTATGATTATTTTGTTAATCACATTTTCATGGCTGCCCATACAACCCAAGAACATAAAACATTCTTTTAACATATTCCAGGACCTTAATAAATTGACACCCTGTCCTCTGTGTCTTCAGGCCTTCACAGTCTTTAAGAAGGCCAATCGTGTGGGAGCCATTGATATCTGGAACAAACGGAAGAAAGGAAAGAATGAAAACAATTCTTGAGCTCAATTTAGTTAAACCAGCCTAAAACATTGATGTTGTATCTAAATGGAAAGGATAATAATTCACAATGAGATACTGTATGATCCCGTGGGGAGAATTTCAGAGTTAGAGAATCAGACAGCGGTCCTGTGATAGTTGTTTATTATTTCCCAATAGACATTGCTTGGGGTTATTCGAAGATGCAAAAGGCTTCTGTGAAAAGTCACTGTAAGTGGGAAGGCAAAAACTCATGTGGAAGAAAGAAAGCTTCCTGAAACCTAAATCACAAATCACATTAAAAGTCATTTGAATAAGGTTCAGAAAAGGGTTGTAAGACAGTTTTGTTGTGAGTCACTTGCCCTTAATTGACAGTCTCCATTAACAGTCTCCTTACATTTTCCAATGCTTCCCAGTAAAAAGAACTTTAAGAAAATAAAGTTGTCCCAAGACTCAGATTGTTACAGATGTGTTCCCAATTCAATCCATGATTGTCCTGTCAGGCAGAATTATTAAACTGCAATTCATTTGACAAAGAACAGTGACAAATTTATCAGTAGAGTGCCAAATGGTTGTGCTAAACCAAAAGCTTCACTTGGCTAATATAATGTTATATTAACTTCCCTTCAGGGATAGCTCTGGATTAGCGGGGGAAAAAACTTCTAAAAATAGTTGCATCTAATTTACATCCTATTCCTATTTATTTGGAAATTGCATCCCATTTTTTAATGTATTGGAATGTTAAATAAAGTGATATATGTATTTTCTGGAATGTCTAAATACAATGTAAAACCAATGATAAGCTACAGTACTATAAGCAATATAAGAGACACAAAAATAATGCTTAAAACAATATTGTCAGTATAAACCGGGCAGAAAAGGCGACCATCATTCCTCAGAGATTGAACTTTTCTCTCTTTTTCCAGAAGCAAGATTCATAATAGAAATAGTGGTCATAACTAATAACTAATGTCATAACTAATGTGGGAATATAAGTTCAATGGTAATGCTTCATCCAAAATGTGCACACAGATACACATACAGACAGAGAGGGAGAGGGAGGGATAACAGCTGAGAATTGTAATCTAATGAATGTGACCACATTGATGTCCATTGCTATTATTACCATTTCATCTGTTTTGGAAATCTTTGTAAATGAAATGAGATGCTGTAAAGAACCTCCTCTTTATTTTCTTTTTACACTCTGTATTCTGCTCATTTAAATCTATGCATGATATTACTTAGCCTTTTCTAAGAGTTCAGCAAAGCCTTTCAGCTCCATAGTCAACCGTTGTGATTAGTTTGAGCGCACAGAAGACGGACAGCTGATCACAATGCCAAGCAGATTAGAGGAAGCATCTTCTGTGATATTTCAGAGAAACATATTAGATTAAAATTCAAATACTTTCCCATGATAGATAGTTACAAAAATGGGAAATGGCACAAACAATCCATTGCACAAATGAAGTTTTTTTTTTCCTAAGTGAGAGAGAAGGAGAGGGAGGGAGGTAAGGGGAGGGAAACAGAGAAAGAGAGAGAGAGAATGAAATGGAGAGAAAGAGAGAAAGGGAGAGAGAGAGCAGAGGTAGGTTAATTATAACTGAACATTCCCTACGGAACTTTGAGGAAATACAGCTCAGTCTATTTCCTATTGACAGGTGGCAGTGTAATTTAAGTATACTATTATAAATTCAAATCAGATATCAACTGCTCATCATCTAGACTACAAGCATAACAATAAGGTGCCTTTTTCACATTTGCAACAATTTTTCATAAAGGTAGATTTATGGTCATCTTGCAACATTTGTGAGCTAAGTAACATGTATTCTGAATAACTTGTCCCATTTTCATCTGTAAATTACTTTATGAATTTTTTTAATGTAATACCAAGGCTGTTCTTCCTTCTTTCTGTAATTTCTACTAGTGAAGAAAGAATGCTTACATTATTTTGAAACTGAATCTGTCAGAATCCAAACAAATTTAACCTCTTGTGTAGGTTAAAATCATGTTGATTTCAATGGAATATACATAAAGCCTTCTCACATTATTCAAATAACATTAGAAATGATTACTTCTGATTAGACTGTCTAATAAAGAAACAGATATTGATACAAGAAGCAGCTATTCCTATTCATGCTTATGAGCATATAATGTGTCTTTTATTGTTCTAGAAGTAAAACAATCAGCCAATATGCTCAAATATTTTGCTATCTGTATTATCTGGACAGTATTTGACAACAGCTGCAATGTTCAATATATTCTAGACAATGAATATTTTATAATAGCAGTTAAATTATTCTGAAAATGTTACATTCTGTTAAAGAACAATTTGAGATATCAGAAGCATGCATAATAGTATATAACAGCTTTTTGGCATTTCAATTTAGAAATTTAATTTGAAGTTAAATTTTTAGTTAAATCAAAATATTGAGCCGGAAAATCAAACTGAATAATCAGATCAGATGCCTACAAATTGATCTGAGAGTTTTACAAAAGCTTTGTTTAAAAAAAAAAGGTTTTATAAATTGTTTCAGAAAATGAAGCTGAGCAGACTAATGCTTTCAATTAAAGGTTCAAATCAACTTTATCAATGAAATCAAAATTTTAAATTGAATAAGATTAATAATCTGAATTGGATTCAGTATTCAAAATGGATCAGGGCCAATCTATATACATCTAGAAACCATACCCTACTTTCTCTGTTGGGTTTAAGAAAAACATTTAAGCCAGCATATTGCTTTTTCAATTTGAAAAAAAAAACCCAGAAAAGACAATAATTCTATTAACTTAAAAAGAAACTTTATTTCTTTGATTAGAGGCCAGTGAGGAAGGCAGGATTGCGCCATTAATAGCAATCACCAATAGTAATTGGTGTTTGTTTTCTATACATGTAAAAGAATTGCATATCTACTTCATTGTTCATCCAGTTTGAACAGATCAGTACAATTTATCAGAGAAAATCACACAGAGCTGGTAATCAGCATTGTAAAATAAGAGAGATATCGAAAGAAATGTCTTTATGGCAATGTTCAGACCAAGTGAAGCCCTTTATTTGTAGCATAAGGAAGGACTAGGAGAGAGGGAGGGGTGAGAGAGAGAGAGAGATTAAGTATTGATTATAAAATGTGTATGCTCTGATTGATCCAGATTTCCTATAACAACAAAAAAACAGCAAGAATAAAATAAACTATCACCTTTTTAATTCTCCGGGTATAACTAATATTATTAGCCTTTGATATACTGTAAACTGTATATGGACATTAAATAATAATTTAAAAATGATCTTTAAGTATTAAAATAATTTTAAAATGCTTTTTCAGAATATATGACTTACATTTAAATTTTGAAACAATGAAGCATATTTATTTTCAAAACAGTCCTTTCTCTAGCCAAGAATTGAATGTGTCTGTAAAAAACAAGCTTGCAATGTAGCTTGCAATGGTCTGCTTGGAAACTATGTTCTGCACCTATCCTTCAAGAGAAGTCAGCATCACTCCAGAAAGATGGAGTGTCTTTTGTCTTTTTACTGGATCATTTTGTTTGGAGAAAAGTGCTGCCCTTTCCATAATAAATAGATACTGAGTTGCTTGACCATAAAAGAAGAAACCATGAGGTTTTCCCTTCCTTCTTTATTATAAGATTACTGCATTTTTAAATTTAATTTAATTTAATTTTATTTACCATTTCTGAACACTTTAGCTATGAATTCTTTGTGAGAAGATAAGTTTGGAAAGGGAAGGCCTTCTATCTGAGTAATGATATCATGAAATATCCCTAGACGAGAAGACAAGAAGCCATTTCCTAGTTCTGCTTCTATGCCACCTTGCCTCTTGTATTTCTTCTTGGACATCTTGACCTTTCTCCATATTCTTAATATTTCTCACAAATGTAAGTTTTGAATACTCAATCTTTGACTCATCCTCTGCATAGACCTAGGTGGCTTATTCCTCATTTTACCACTGCTATTCTGATTTCTTTAGATGTCTCCTATTTTCTTTTTCTTTGAAATTACTTTTCATTGTGCTCTCAGTATTTAGATTGACCAAAACAACACACACACACACACACACACACACATACACACACACAGAGGGAGGGAGGGAGGGATGGAGAGAAAGAGAGAGAGAGAGGGGGGGAGGGAGGGAGGGAGGGAAGAGCCAATTTGGTGTAGTAATTAAGGGACCAGGCTAGAAACCAGGAGACTGTGAATTCTAGTCCTATCTTAGGTACGAAAGCCAGCTTGGTGATCTTGGGTCAGTCACTCTGTTTTAGCCCATCTTATTTCACAGTGTTGTTGTGCGGAAAATAAGAAGAGAGTAAGAAGAAGGAAAATAATAATAAGAGGAAAATAAGAAAAGGGAGTATTAGGTACAGTTGCCTCCTTGAGTTATTTATAAGTTATTTATAAAAATAATGAAGGCAGAATTTTTTTTAAAAAATCTGTGTGAGTCTGAAAGAAGCTAAGAAGCTAGTCTTCAATAGCAGAATGTAAACCACTGAATAGTTAAAAAAGAAAAATAAAACAAACAGACATTATTAAATTGGAACTAGCATGAATGAACTGACAGCTTATCTGGAGCTTTATATAATTTGCCACTTTATATAATATATACTTATTGATTACCATATATAGAAAAGAGATTTGTGGTTTTCTTTGTATTTTTTAGCCACACATAATATGTGTACTGTTTACAACTAGAAAAAGAAAATAAGCAAATGTAAGCTTTTTTTGGTCCCCCTACCCAACAAATATATAAAAATGCAGTCATTTTGTTGTCAGAAGCCTAAAGCTTGCATTAATTACACTACAAAGTTTTGATTATTAATGCATCTTTACTTATTGAAGTGTGAAATAAGCAATAGTGGTTGGAGTGTGCCTATTAAATTAAACTTTGAGATCAGAATTTATAAACAGGGTTGTCTTTTGATTTATAGCTCAATTGTAACAGTATATATAACTAGGTGCCCTAGCCTGGTCTGTCAAAATTGAAATATCTATTTTTTCCCCCCCAATATTCAAGGATCTCCAAATTCTGAATTTTTATTTTTTCTAACCAATGATTTCCAAGCTCTTATCATATATATCAGACGTGGGTAAACTGTGCAATAATGATAATAATAATAATAATAATAATAATAATAATAATAATAATAATAATAATAATAATAAATTATGGTTGGTCGCATAGTCAGCCAGATGTTTAGGCTAGATTTGGCATTTTTATCCACATACTGAGTCTTTCTATTATTATTACTATTTAGATTTAATATAGCTGCCCACTCTATGTTGCCAACATAGTGATTGAAAGGTAGACAAATTAATTTACACAAAATATGGTTATTTACAAAAGAGTTCTTCATGACTCACAAAAGTACTAGATATAACCTGCTTTGTTTTTAGAAATCTGTTTCCTACACTATTTTTTTAACGATACCTTATAATTATGTATGGTTGTATTAGCTGAACAGGGATAGAATGCTTGCAATAAATGTAAGTTTTTATGAGTTTAAAATTCAGATTGGTTATCTAGTATTGCTGAGCATTATAGGAAATTTCTGCACTAGCAATTTATAACATTTTAAAGTGCTATTCAGCCATTGCTGTAGTGATATAAGCTCTGTCTTCGTTATTGATAAAGGAGCATGTTGATTTTTCTGAATGATGTTGGAAGACAGTATCAATCACTATTGTGGAAATAGCTATTTCCACTATTGTGGAAATTCTGCTTTGAACTGTTCGTATGTCATGAGTTTTGGATTGTGATATTGTGTATTGGGTTTTATTGTTGCTCTGTCATTTGATGTAAAGCCTTTCACCAATTATAAATATTATTTCAGAAATGAAAACCATGACTGAAAAGGAGTTTTTGTTCTCTTCCACTTTATCTTGACAGCTGTCTATATCCATGAAAAACTATGTATCCATTAAAAAAAAAAACCTTGCAGTATACTACCATGTACTTATGGTTCTTTATATTTCAGTGATATAAAAATACAGTTTTTAACGAATGACTTTATACAAGTCATTTATACATGTCACTTATACAAGATTTTTAATTCTATCAGGTAATGATAAAATTAATATTTCAGAGATAGATGCTGGGAAATCAATATTTATGATAATCCATGTTTACTTGAAACTTATGTTCCATTCTCTTTAATATTGTTTGGTAAGCATAACTAAGTGTACAAGATTCAACTAACCTAAAAGAATGGAAATATCATTTTAGAAAATGAAATTAAAATGTGTCTGTTAGTTGGAATAGGCTTAGCAATAACTTGGGAAGGTTGCCATTTGAACAGAATATACAATATACATTTTCTGCCAAAATTAACATAACAGAGTTGGAAGAGATCTTGGAGGTCCTCCAGGCACCCTGCTCAAACAGAAGACCCCACACCATTCTGGACAAATGGCTGTCCAATCTCTCCCCAAAATCCTCCAGTGACAGAGCACCCACAACCCCTAAAGACAAGTTGTTCCATTGGTTAAGTGCTCTCACTGTGAGGAAATTTCTCCTTATTTCTAGGTTCGTTCTTTCCTTGATTAGTTTCCATCCATTGCTTCTTGTCATGCTTTCAGATGCTTTGGAGATTAGGTTGACCCCCTCTTCTTTGGGACTATTGGCTATAATGGGTTATTATACAGAAGATTGGTATCTTCTCTTTACTACAATCTGCTTCTATTATTGAAGTTCAGCAAAGCTATTCTGTAGTCAAATTCTCATATAGTTTTAGAGGTGGTCTTTGACTTATGACCAGAACTGGGACCAGAATTTTAGTCACTTTGCTTTGCTCCATGACTATTCTTCCTTGCACTTCTGATTGTAGCTTCTAAGCAATCCAATGGGTTGTTAAGAAGACAGTCCCAGTTAAGGAGCATGGAGGTCCCTCAGGCATGGGTTGCTATTGAGTTGGGGTAGAGTTGCTGCATTTAGTGTAAAAATTTAGCAGCCTTGGGTGGCCTTAAGTATCCTGTCAAGTATCCATGTAAGCATCCTAATCTCACAATATTTCAGAAGCTTCATTCCACATATCATATCATATCATATCATTTGGAGAAGGAATGGCATACTCAATTTGTCTAATGAGATTTCCAAACTATCATGACAATTAGTTGCCAACTAAGAGAATGGCATGAAGTAGCCTTGGTAAGAAGGCCTGCACAGCAAGGAGCTCCCTAAGGTAAACTGCATAGGCCTGTCAGCTGAAAGAGAAAAATGGCTGAAGGTGAGCAGCACCTGGCAGTTGGACTGTGTAGAATGGTGCTGGCATAGCTGATTGCAGTGTGGAGAATTGGGTATTTTTCAGTGGCAGTGGGGCACTGGGGCTGAAATTGAAGTCCGGGGGCTTGAAATTGAGACCTGGCTAAGGCTGCTAAAGGTCCTGGTCCTTTATTTCAAGCCCAGCCCTATGTGGTCCTGCTGACAGGTCTGCTTGGCAGGATAGCCAAAAAGGCATAGATTAGGGGAGATAGATCTGTAGAGGGAGTTGTAGTATTCTTACATTATAAGTGAGGGTGGGCTCCCAGCCCCCAAATTTTGATCCATAACTTCAGGCATGGATTGTAAATCCCTTCATTCAGCACCATTATAATTTTGAATTATCACTGGGTGAATGATCTTAAATCAAGAACTACCTATTTATGCAATCTAGGCAATTTTTTATAACAACAACAACAAAAGCTGCTGGCTCTATTCAGGTCTATGCCCAAAGATGTTAGTGAGATCTAATCTAGTGAAGCTCATTATTTGCTTACACCTAATAGACAGAATCTTGCCAGATTAAAACTACAAACTTTTAATCTAATAGATATATTCTGGGAGATTCTAGGGTGTGACTACCCTGAACCATTTTCTCCCAGTCCCATCCAGTTCAGGATGGTACAGTCTCTTGCATTGGCCTTTTTTCTGGAATGTGTTGCTTCCTTCCTGGGAAGCCGTGTTGCTACTGCCAATGTTTTATTTACTTATTAAACTTGTATGCCACCCATTTTCCCCTACACCCCTTCTTCAGCTACACATTCCATCACACACTGCTTCTTGAGAAGAATTGAACTGACATAAATTAAATAATTGATTTATGTCAACTCATTTATCACGAGAAGGAAAATGTACGTTTGAATTTAAGATTCTTCATGAATTATGATAACAACAAATTCTAATATGCCACTTAAGAACATTACTGCAATGTTACTTCTAATGCACAAATTATCTTGCTCATCTTATACTTAGTGGCACACAATTATAAGAGCCAAATTAGATATTGGGAAGGAATATTACTCTTTTTCAATTAAATAAATGTATGTTCAATTCAATAATTATCTTATTTTCAAAATTCTAAGACAATTTTTTTTCAGAAGTACAGATGAAAATTAATATTTCTCTCATTCAAGGCCACTGTTCATTGTGCTTAAGGAATAACATGAAGTGTGATCACATTACCCTCCGTCCCTCCTTCCTCCCTCCCTCCCTCCCTCCTTCCCTTCTTTCCTCTGGAAACTTTAAGAACTCTAGTGTAAAGTTTCATGAAACAAAAAGTATTTAAAATGCCTTTTCATTTCTAGAATTATGCTGTTTATTAGCAAAAGCAATAACAGTTAGACTTATATAACACTTCATAATGCTTTACAGCCTTCTTTAAGTGTTTTACAGACTCAACGTATTGCCCCAGCAATCTGGGTCTTCATTTTAGTTACTTCAAAAGGATGGAAGGTTGAGTCAACCTTGATTGGTTGGGATCAATGGCAATGGGTAGAGTTAACCTGCAACACTGTTTTTTAACCATTGTGCCCCAATGGTTCCTTAGTTATGCTGATGTTATATATTGTTGATGCATGCTCATATATGGATTTGCACATGCCATACATCAATGCCTCATGTTTCCTCCTATAACATTAAGAAAATGTAGTTCATATGAGATCAAATATTCTTTTAAAATTGTTGTAATTATGAAATCAATTGTCATAATTCAACTACAGTATGGTTTTAAAAAAAGTCTTCTGGGGTCATTTTTGCACTTTGGTTTTTATTTGCTTGATAAAGCAGTAAAGTTTAGTTTTGAAATCTATAAAAGCCCCTACTGTGTACCCTCAGTCAGAACTATCATCATTTTATTATTATTTTTAATGACATGAGGTACATTCAAGCTAAAATTATAGGTTTGGGTTGAATATTTATAATCTGAGTAAAATCAATGATGCTACAACAAAGTTGGTACCACTTCTGAAATGTCTCATCATTGTTATACTAGGATTATACAGCATTCTGAATCCAAAAACAGAAAGGACACAAAGGTAATATCTGGGGAAAAGATTATTTTTATATAAGAAGTTGTGAGCATATTTTACTTCACACTCCTTTAAGTATCTTTTTTCCCTTCAAATATCTATTCTAAGTCCTCTAGCCCTCATGTTCTATCAACTGTATCTGAGTTATTATAGCTTAGCTTTTAACATAATATAGACCTAAAATTCTTTCTTAAATACTTATCTACATAAATGCTTAATAGTTATCTCAAATGTTATTTTTAAGGACATTTTATTTCCCCCTTATTACTTCTCCAATTGAATGGTATATAATGTTATTTGTTTTGTTTGATTTCTATAGCTTCCTACTCAGTAAATGACTCTGGGTGGCTTACAATTTAAAACATATATTACTATTAAAATTTAAGAAACATAGTAAAACAATAAAAACAATAAAAAACATTAAAAACAGCAGAGAACATTAAAAGATATAATTTGAAGTATGTACAAGGGCAAGATATCTGTTAACAACATTGACAAGAGGCGGGGTCCTTAGTGTGTGTGGTGGCCCAGACTCGGGAACATCATCATGTTTTTAGAGCTTTATGGAAAGCTAAAAGGGTTGGAGTTGGAGTCATTCTAATCTTCAAAGAGAGAATGTTCCATAGAGTAGGGGCCACTGCAGAAAAAGCTTGCCTTTTGGTTCCCACCAACCAACATTCTTTGGCTGATGGGATCTGCAGTATGCCTTTTCTATAATTGACAGTCAGTTAATTGCCAATTGTCAAGGCTATATATCAGGTTCATATTCCCCCCCGCTCTCTCTCCAAGGCATATTGATACTCAATTTTCAGTATAACGAAAGTATGGTCTTCTCAAAAACTCCTGCTTCATGCCCTACTCATTTCATACCTACACTTCTGCAATATCCTATCTAAATATTCAGTGACATTGAAATACAAACTAACAATTCTAGTACTGGGTTAAAGAGCAAGTATGAATTGAACATTGGTATTCTGACACACAAGCGTTATGGCAGTACTATATTCATTTTAACATGGAATTTACAATATAAAGTTGTCTGAAGAGGCAGCAGAGCCATTTGGAAGAAAGGATTGTGAGCAGAAATGGAAATAAAGAAGCAACAGGGTTAAACAATAAACTAAATATTTTCGTGTATAAAAAACCACCCGAGTGACTTTATATTTATATTCCATATAGTATCTTCTGTAGTGTCTTTCATCTAGATTATTAATTCCAACCACCGTGTTAGGGTAACAACCAGATCTTCTGCATGCCCCAATTCCATAATTCTCGTGCCTTATAGCTCAACATATACGTAATCAATTTTTCAAAGAGCCCAGAATAGAAAGTTCCAATCCACTCAGTTGGAGGCCATCTTCCATATCCCAAAAGCACAGCACTGCAGAGATCTGTTATTCTTCTCAAAATAGTATAAGTCAATAATTTGCCTCAGCTATATTTTCATGTATCATCCGTCTATAAATCCCGCTTGTTATATTTAAACGTCTCTTAAGTAACTGGCATTAGACTGTTGTTTAGTCTAAATTTTTTTAGTTTTGTAGGACCTGCTTCTTCTCTTCTTAACTTTTTGTGGTTTAGATCTCCATCCTGGTTGCCTTTCTAGGACTTGTATATCAGCTGATTGATTTCCATGCTGGTCTGTAACTTGATAAGACATCACATTAAAATCCAAAGCCGCCTCTCTTGTATTTATAGATAATCCAGCTATAATCTCTGAAGGAGAATCCAAAAGTGACTCGTCCGAAAGGGCCTCTGTGACTTGTTGTTTTTCCATTACCTCCATCTCCATCTGCTTAGCCTGGGTTTCAATCTCTTGTTCATTTCGCATTTCTTTATTCCCGTCCTGTCCTAACACTGATGACCTACATGGAGATGTTGGATCCTTTTTAAGAACCTTATAGTAAAATTCTTCCGCTTTTCCAACAGTATTTAATTGATATCTTTCTCCTTGGTATCTCAATATTATGCCAACTGGAGCATCCCACCTAAATGGGATGTTTTGTTTCTTTAGCTCAGTCACCAAAAATCCAAATTCCTTTCTGTCCTTTAATATCTTAGACGGCAGCTCTTTATATATCCAAATCTTCCTTCCGTTCATTTCTAGAGTGGAGTTAAAAGACTTTTGCACAATGTCATTTCTTATTCCTTTATCAGTGAAGTAAATCACCACATCTCTAGGCAACTGCTTTTGCTTTGCCACCCAAGAATTTACTCTGTAGGCCTTGTCAATCTTACAGGATACCTCTTCAGGACTAACCTTTAAAATCACAGCCAGAACTTCAGCAGACATCTTTCTCAAATCATCTCTATTATTTTCCTATAGTCCCCACATTCTGACCGCAAATTGCATGGACCTATATTGCATCATTGTGACTTCTTTTTCAATCCTTTGTTTTATATTATCTGCATTATAAGTCTCGTGATCAGCTTCCTTTTTAGACTTTACTTCTGAGCAAATGTCTTGAATATTTATCAAATCATTTTCAATTCTTTGTATTTTATTGTCCAGATTATAAATCTTATGATCAGCTTCCTTCATTTTAGACTCTAGTTCTAAATTGGTATCTTTATCCGTCTTTATAACTATTTCTGAAAAAGTTTTCAAAGCTGTTACAATCTGTTGTTTCAGATTGGCATATTTTTGTTGTACCAACTCCTTAATTTTCTGCCTGAATTTTTCAAGATTCTGGTTCACAATCTCATCATGTCTTGCCATCTCCTCCAAGACAAATTCCTTTAGGTCTTTAAAGCCATTCTTCTGAGTCTGCAAGTTCAAAACTTGTTCATATGGTTTGTAAAAGGGGGAGCCCCCTCCCGCTGCTTGTTTGTCTGGCTCTGTCAGTTTTAACGCCATCCTGCCACACAGACAAACTCTTTTTAAAGAAAAAGACTTCTCTCCAAACGATATCAATATCAAGTCTCCAAGAAGGAAGAAATATAAAATAAAAATTTTCTTTTCAATTCTACCCAGCACTATTATTTCTGCTACTTTGTAACGTGTTAAACTATTCAGGTGGAAGGACTTTCACTTTCAGCTTTCTTCTTCTCAAGCCTCAGCCAGTTGCCATTTTAAACTTTTTCTCCTTCGCTTTAAAATCACTTATAAAATTGTTAGAAATACTTGCGATTTAGGGTCCCAAATCTGGATTTCATCCTATTTGTTTAAGCAATCTGTTGATTTTCATTGAATGGATTGATTCCATCACCTGGCTCTGCAAGAAGCAGAGTTCCCTCGAAGCCCAGAGCAGCGGCGAGCTGTATGGGGAGCCACATTCTGCTTCCTCCCCAAGAGTAATAAAAAACTCTGGGGAGTTTGCAGAGGGCTCTACTTGCCCTCGCCGGCTCTATCTCACGTCTCCTTGAGGAGACAGAGTTTTTTGAGCCGTCTCTCAGCTGTAGAGACGGCGCTTTACAGGCAACGAGGCTGGCGGTCCCGAAAGACTGTCTGGCGGCGACAGATTCGAGAATTGGTCTAGCAAATGTTTTGTATGCTCTGGTTCGTAGTGTGATATTACCGGAGAAGAAGCTATGCAAGATTAAGTTTACAATTCTTATTGCCTTTTTGGTGATATTGTTACAGTGGGCTTTGGCACTTAGATCATTAGATATGAGTACTCCAAGGTCCTTGACAGAGTGAGGGTCATCCACAAGGTCGTGTCCACTCAGCTTGTATTTTGTGTTCTGATTCTTTTTGCCAATGTGTAAGACAGAGCATTTGTTGGTTGAGATTTGGAGTTGCCAATTGTTTGACCATGTCCAACACAAAGTCAAGGTCTTTTTGAAGGATAGCAGCATTGTCGGTGGTGTTAAATACTTTTACATCATCGGCAAAGAGAACACAGTTGCTTATAATATGAACACAAAAGTTATTTATGTATAGTATGAAGAGTGTTGGTCCTAGAACACTGCCTTGGGGGACAGCACTATTAAAAGGTGCAGGACTTGATAGGGCATTCCCTATTTTGACCACTTGTTGTCTGTTTGACAGGAATGCAGATATCCAATTATGTAGGGATCCAGAGATGCTATAGGATTTTAGTTTTAGAAGTAGGTTGTTATGTACCACTGAAACAAAGGCTTTACAGAAGTCTATGTAAATTGTGTCTATTGCTTTGCCCTGATCGAGATTTGTAGTACATATGTTTTGGCAGTGTAGAAGTTGTAGATTACAGGATTTTTTTTTTCTGAAACCAAATTGTTTATTAGAGAGTAGGTTGTTTGTTTCTAGGTGGAGGGCAATGGATTGGTTAATGATTGATTCCATGATTTTGCAGGTGATGCAGCATAAAGAGATTGGTCTGTAATTTTCAACTAGGCTGGGGTCTCCTTTTTTGAAGATAGGGATGACTGTGGCTAGTGATCATAGGTTGGGTAGGGAGCTGGTCCTGAAGGATTTTTCAAAGATTATGCTTAGGGGTTCTGCTATAGCAGCGGAAAGCTTTTTTAAGAAGTATGCACATAGTCCATTAGGTCCGATAGATAGAGATGGTTTTAGTCTGCGTAGTGCCTTTTCAATGTTATCTTCTGTGACATCTATTTGTGTTAGATCATTGTAGTTATTTGTGGTACAACTAGCGAATGTTGGGCATGAGCCATTGCTGTTTACAAAGACTGAGCCAAAGAATGTGTTGAAGAGGTTTGCTTTAACTGCTTCATCATTTCATTCTTTACCTTAGATCCTTTTAGGGGTGGGATGGATCTCAAGTCTTTGTTTACAAAATTATAGAAGGCAAGGTTGGTACTCGTGTGCAGGAGGTTCTCTTCCTGTTTGGTGTGGTAATTGGTGCTTTCAGTCTTTATTTGGTGGCATATATTTTTGTAGTGGCTTTTAAAGTTAGCTATATATTTTTTTTGCCAGAGGGATTTTTTTTTTATTGAAGCTTTCTTATTGATATGGGTAATTTTTTTTCCTGGTTTTGGTGGTGATTAATGGTACATATAGTTTAATAACTCTATTGATTTTGAGCAAGAAAATGTTATAATGGTCTTTGGCAGAGCCAGAGAATAGAATTTGCCAATCAAGAGATGAGAGGTCGGAGTCTATGAGAACATAGAAATGATGCAGTAAAAGTGTTATACTCAATATGCCAGCAAATTTGGAAAACTCAACAGTAGCCACAGGATTAGAAAAGGTCAGTTTACATTCTAATTCTAAAGAAGGGCAATGCCAAAGAATGCTCAACACCATTGCACTCATTTCACATGCTAGCAAAGTTACGCTCAAAATCCTACAAGCTAGGCTCCAGCAGTATGTGGACTGAGAACTACCAGAAGTGTAGGCAGGATTTCGAAGAGGCAGAGGAACATACGCTGGATCATGGAGAAAGTTAGGGAGTTCCAGAAAAACATCTACTTCTGCTTCATTGACTATGCTAAAGCCTATGCTAAAGCCTGTGTGGATCACAACAAATTGTGGCAAGTTCTTAAAGAGATGGGAGTACCAGACCATCTTATTTGTCTCTTGAGAAACCTATATTTGGGTCAAGAAGCAACAGTGAGAATTGGACATGGAACCACTGATTGGTTCAAAATTGAGAAAGGAGTTCGGCAAGGCTGTATATTGCTGCCCTGCCTATTTAACTTATATGCAGAGCACATCATGAGAAAGGTGGGGCTAGACGAATCACAAATTGGAATTAAGATTGCCAGGAACCTTCTGATGCAGGTGAAGGAGGAGAGTGCAAAAGTTGGCTTGAAACTCAACATTAAAAAAACTAAGATCATGGCATCTGGCCCTCTCAATTCCTGGCAAATAGATGGGGAAGAAATGGAGATAGTGACAGACTTTATTTTTCTGGGCTCCAAGATCACCACACATGGGTACTACAGCCAAGAAATTAAAAGACACTTGCTCCTGGGGAGGAAAGCTATGGCAAAGTTAGACAGCATAGTAAAAAGCATCACCCTGCCAACAAAAGTGCATACAGTCAAGGCTATGGTTTTCCCAGTTGCAATGTATGGTTGTGAAAGTTGGACCATAAGGAAGGCTGAGCACCAAAGAATTGAGGCCTTTGAACTATGGTGCTGGAAAAGACTTCTGCAAGTCCCTTGGACTGCAAGGCAATCAAACTAATCAGTCCTAGAGGAGATCAATCCTGGCTGTTCTCTAGAAGGCCAGATCCTGAAGATGAAACTCAAATACTTTGGCCACTTAATGAGAAGGAAGGACTCACTGGAGAAGAGCCTAATGCTAGGAACTATTGAGGGCAAAAGAAGAATGGGACAGCAGAGAATGAGATGGATGGATGGAGTCACTGAAGCAGTCAGTGTGAGCTTAAATGGTCTCTGGGGGATGGTAGAGGACAGGAAAGCCTGGAGGAAAGTTGTCCATGGGGTCACGATGAGCTGGACATAACTTCACAACTAACAACAACAATTCTGCTGATGTTTTGAACTGTTTTGATGATTTGGACATAACTTCACAACTAACAACAACAATTCTGCTGATGTTTTGAACTGTTTTGATGATTTGAAGGAATCTATTTGCTATTTATCCATGTGATCATAATGTATATTTCCTAAGGATGGTCCAAATTTAGAGACCCAAACACTTCAGATTGTTAATCTCTCCATAAAGAGGAAGGAATGAGAAAGAAATATTATAATGCAAACCTTCTCTTCTCTTCTCTTCTCTTCTCTTCTCTTCTCTTCTCTTCTCTTCTCTTCTCTTCTCTTCTCTTCTCTTCTCTTCTCTTCTCTTCTCTTCTCTTCTCTTCTCCTCTCCTCTCCTCTCCTCTCCTCTCCTCTCCTCTCCTCTCCTCTCCTCTCCTCTCCTCTCCTCTCCTCTTCCAGTATCACTAGGGAAGTAAAATCAAAACATGCCATGGATGTCTCCCAACCGCCTTTGTTGCTATTATCTGGCTTTTTAAACAAGATGTTTTACTTTATAGACTTTGCAAAAAGAAGGCCTTTGAAGAAATCAGCAACTGCATTAAATAGAGAGCTGATATAAATGATGTATTCACCTACTAATCACCCTTTACAAGGACCCAAACTGGTATTAAAATAATGTTAAAGAGCTGCCACACATGGAAATAGAAGCTATCTCTTGGATTTTCATGGATTAGAATGTAAAATTCTACTAATTATGGACAGATATAAAGACATGGACAATCACAGTATAGACAAGAAAGATAGCATTATCTGATGTAGAACGTAATCCGTGGATTTATTAATAAACCTGATTTATTTATAATGCTTTTATCCAATATTGGCCACGTAGGTTTCATTCTTCATCTATGTGCAAAACAAAACCAGAAAATATTTTATTCATATAAAACAAAATTACTCAACCTGAATTTGTTTTTGTAATTTTCTTAACTGTTGTCCAATCATACCTTTTTTCTGCTTGCACAACTGAACATTATTTAGAAAAGTAATTTAGATTTTAAAAAACCCCTTATCTTGCTTTTAGATTCATCTGAGATAATAGCTGATATCTGTCAAATGTTAATATGAGATAATTATAAATAGTGACATAATTGCATTTTCTGATATTACATTTGTTAAGTATTAGTAAGATTTGCAGTATTATTGTTGTTAATCTTATCTAATATTCTTCTAAGTATCATCACACATTATTACAAGATAAAATAGTTCCTGCTTGCAGGCTGACAAACCGATAGACATAACATAAAAAGGAAAAAGGGAACGAACAAAAGGAAAGGAAATGCTTTGTAAATGTAGCTTTTCTTCCAGTTATGAAATCCCTTGATCTGTTTCTAGCAGAGAAGGCAAAGTATCATTTTACATTCTGACCCATGAAAAACCGAGAGACAGCTTCTATTTCCATGTGTGGCAGCTCTTTAACATTATTTTAATAACAGTTTGGGTCCTTGTAAAGGGTGGTTAGTAGGTGAGTGCACCATCTGTATATCCACTGGAAAGATGATGTAGAGACATGATCCATTATCTAAAGAGACATACTCTTCAGGGCAAAACTTGATGGCCACATTAAAGTGCTTTCCTTTAGTCCTTCAGCCATCAGAAAAGCATGACAGTGCAAATTCTGCTGCCCTAATTGCCAATTGTTATTCTGCCAAAAGACTGAGACTGGTGATTGGTGTTGCCCTTACTGATTTAATTCAGAACAAGTCAAAAGAAGAAATTGGTGCATATGCCCGACTTTGTTGCTATTCCCACTGGAAGTGAGTGTCAGAACTGGCACAATTCAAACCTCTAAATAGAAATGATCCTTGGCTCCATTTGTTGAGAAAGGTAGAGTATAGTTTATTAGAGATTAAGTAGATTGATGTAGTGCAAAGCCAGAACTAAAAATCTCATGGCAAAATTCCTATTTTCCCCTTCCTTAACTGTGTCTTATTTCCCACCCCAGCGTAACCAATCAGGTTCAGGCAAGATGTTTTCCTAACAGTCAGTCCAAGCATAGTTTGGTATGTGGCCCTCTCCTTCTTCCAGCTGGGTGATCTTGAGGCAGCATCTCAATGAGATACAACAGTTACTTTCATTTCCTGAAGCATGTCCCCCTTCATTTCCCCTTCCCACAGATCATGGCAGCCTGTCACCACATAGCAGTAAAGCACAAGCAAGCATTAAGGTGACAGTTGATAGTGGGGGTGAGGATGGGAAACTTACCAATCATAATTTTTCCTAACACATTGGGTGGCACTACATGAGTGTAAATTGTGTTTCGAAATGCATGTTTAGCCACCTCTGAAGTTGCCCAATTAATAGATGGTAGTTATGAAGATGTATTTTACCTGTGGCATTTCTGAATAGCAGTCTAATCAGATTATTCCTCAACAAAACTTCTAAAAGTGCTAAAATAGACTGGTTAACTTAAGGGCTTCAGGACTAAGCAGAAAAGAGCAAGTCATATCAAGTAAACTCTATACTCAAGTAATGTTGACAGGGAATGGCAGTGATTCTAATGAATGACTAAGGTTTTTAGTCTTGGCATCACTCAAAAGTAATAAAGTGATAAAGGAGGAAGCCACCCCTAATAATCAGAGTATTGAAGAGATAGAAGCAGTTCTAAATGGGCCCACAGTTGTGTTGACTGTTGAAACTAATGAAAACTGGAGTCGAGATTAATATAATGCAGCCAATGGCTGGTTAATTTTCTCAGATCTTCAACCTGACATAAATAGCAATAGCATTTAGACATATACTGCTTCACAGTGCTTTATAGCAAGAGATAGGCTGCTACTAATTTACACCAGTTCTCCTGAACCGGATGTTAATTTTCTGAGCAGTTCGGAGAACCTGTTGTTGGAAGAAATCTTTTCCCACTTTACAGGGCTTATCCTGCAAGGGAGGCAGGAAGGAAATATTCTGGTATGCCTGTATTTCTAGCCTAATCCTTATCTTAATTGCCCTGCTGCTTTAAGTGTTTTCAGAAACTGCCTCTGGATTAAGCTTGTTACATTGCA
This sequence comes from Arizona elegans, assembly GCA_022577455.1. Classification (NCBI taxonomy): domain Eukaryota; kingdom Metazoa; phylum Chordata; class Lepidosauria; order Squamata; family Colubridae; genus Arizona; species Arizona elegans. Next base: position 68,479,734 of record JAKOOJ010000003.1, on the reverse strand, counting down.
AGCTTTACAGCCAGACTTTCTGTCTGTAGACTGAGCTTCTCCGTAGTCTCCCCCCACTCCCCCAGTTTTTTGTGGTACTTTTATTCCTGGGGCTTGGCTTTCTTAAAGATTGTTAAAGGGTTGTTTTAACCTTTTTGGAGTACACTTCCAACAGGGCTGGAACAGCTATTTACAGAAGGGTTGGCATAGCTATAGAAGAAATGGCTGAGAGGCAGGATGAAAGCTTAGCATTCTGTCTGATTATTTTACTCCCTTTCTGGGGGCATGTGATGATTACCTAAGATATCTTGTGAGGTGAGTGAGACCAGCTGATATCTTTAAGTGGTGCAAATGGACCTAATGATTTCTTCTCTTGGATGCTTTGTCAGTTCACTAAGCACAGGAGCCTCTTATCTATGAGGATTCCTCAGTTATCCAAGTCATGGTAATCCCAAAGGTGCCTTTTTCCAGAAAGTCCAGTTGCCTTTTGAAAAAGCACCTTTGGGACACGAGTCTCTTGCATTGCTTTGGAGTGGGCAAGGCACATGACTGCTCACTGATAGTAAGTGGATTCTCCTTCCAATTTATTTTAGTTTTATTTCATGATAATATGGCATAGTAACATGGCACCAATTGCAGAAAGTTAGGACCCACCCCTCTCCTAGAAAAATGAAATATTTTGAGAAATATTAAAAAGGGAGAATATATTTCCCTGAATGAGAAATGGAGAAACATGTTTTCTTAGACGGAGAAAGCAGCCCCCACTTTAATAGCCCACAGCAGATGTTAGCAAGAGATAAAGAGATAGATAGCTATATTCATAGGCAAAAAATTCCCTGCAGCAAGGTCTGAACAAAGGCAGAATGGGATTAGCCCTCACTCGAGATGTTAATTTGTGTTTTTTTTATTGCAAAAGTTTTACAATTACATTTTCACCCCATTCCCCAACTCAACCCACCCCAGATTCCCCAACCTCAACCTCCCTAACCCTCCCTAACCCTCCCCTCCCCCCAGACTTCCACAGAATATGCTCACATCAAAAAAAACCCTTTATATAAGACTTGAACCCCTCCATCCCCCATATATTTTTTCATCTTGACTAAATTAAAATATTTCTATCTTAATATAACATTTTCAATTAAAAGCTATTTGATACTTCCTTGTCTGATATTTGTTCTGCACACAATCTATCCACTTTTTCCATTCCCACTCGTAAGTCTCTTGTGAGCAATCTTTTAAGTATGCTGAAATCTTAGCCATCTCTGCAAAACTGGCCATCTTCAAAGTCCATTCCTCGATAGTGGGCAAAGCTTCATTTTTCCAGTATTTACCTATCAATAATCTAGCTGCTGTTATCATGTACAATATCAACTTTGTTTCACCCAATGTAAAACCCTTAACTATACCCAGTAAAAACAATTGTGGAGAAAATTGAATTTTTTTCTTCAAAACATTCTGCATAACCCAATTTTTTATCCAAAAAGCTTTAACTTCCTTGCAAGTCCACCAGACATGATAATATGTAGCATCTAAACAATCACATCTCCAACATTTTGGCTGAACATTAGGGTACATGCATGACAGTTTTTTAGGATCTAAATGCCATCTATAAAACATTTTATAAAAATTTTCCCTCAAATTCTGTGACTGTGTAAATTTAACATTCTGAACCCATATTTTTTCCCATGTTTCCAACATCACAGATTCTTCAAAATTCTGTGCCCACTTAATCATACAATCTTTAACCAATTCAGTTTCTGAATCTCTTTCTAACAAGACATTGTAAAGCCTTTTAATATGCATTGGACCTTTCTCTTTTATATGTCTAACCAATTCTTCCTCATGCAACATAATACCAGTTTTTTTGGTCCTCTTTCCATCTCAGTTGAAGTTGATTATACTGTAACCAAGTTAAATTAATCCTTTCGTCCAACAGTGTCTCTAGTGTCTTCAACTGCCATCTGCCCGCATCTGTAAAAAGAACCTTTTGTATAAAAAATCCCCGAGTGACATTATATTTGTATTCCAAATAATATGACCAAGATCCAGCCATAGCGGTATTTTATAATCCCATTTGAGTCGGTGCTTCTTCCAAACTCTCATTAGGGAGTCTCTAAGTATATGACTTTTAAATACTTTATCTACTTTATTTTCATAAAATAAGTAAGCATGCCATCCAAATTCAAGATCAAAACTTTCTATATTCAATATTCCAGTCTTTTTCCTTCCAAACCAATCACTTGCTTGAGATAAAGCTGCTGCTTCATAATATAACTGTAGATTTGGAAGTTTAAGACCTCCCCGTTCTGGAACATCTTGCATAATTTTTAATTTCACTCTCGGTTTTTTCTCGTTCCAAACAAACTTATTCACTCCACTTTGCCATACTTTTAGTTGTTTATCGCTTTTAAGCACCGGAATCGTTTGAAACAAAAAAAGAAATCTTGGCAAAATATTCATCTTAACTGCTGCTATTCTTCCAAGTAGAGACAGTTGCAGTTTTTTCCAAGTCTCCATATCTTTCTGCACATCTCGCCACAACACCTCATAATTATTTTGAAACAGTTTCATACTTGATTCTGCAACCTGAACTCCTAGATATTTTACCTTTGGTACAATCTCAAAACCTGCCCTCCTTTCAAGCTCATGTTTACGATCTTGTGTCATATTTTTGACTATCATCTTAGTTTTTTTCTGGTTTAGTCTAAAACCTGAAACTTTACCATAGTCTTGTATAATGTCTTTCATCTGGATTATTGATTCCATTGGCTGTGTTAGGGTAACAACCAGATCATCTGCAAATGCCTTTATTCTGTAATCCTCTTGCCTTATCATTATACCTTTCAAGATATTAGAGTCCCACATTGTATTTAACAAGACTTCTAGTGTTAAAATAAATAGCAATGGGGATAACGGACATCCCTGTCTTGTTCCTTTTTCAATTTTAAAATCTGTTGTCAAACTTCCATTAATAATAATCTGTGCCTTTTGTTCTTGGTAAATTTCTGAAACCGCCTGTGTAAATTGGTCCCCAAAGTCCATCTTTTTTAAAGTCTTTCATAGAAAATTCCAATCCACTCTATCAAAGGCCTTTTCCGCATCCAAAAAGACCAGCACTGCAGGTACCTGTTTATTCCTCTCAAGATATTCCAATAAATCTATTACTTGCCTTATATTATCCTTCATGTATCTGCCCTCGATAAATCCCGCTTGATCATCATGAATCACCTCTTGGATTACTGGCATCAACCTGTTGGCTAGTACTTTTGCATAAATTTTATAATCATTATTCAAAAGAGATATTGGTCGATAATTCTCTGGTTTTTTAGGACCTGCTTGCTCTTTTGGTATCAAAGAAATATAAGCTGTTGTCAATGATGGGGGTATTTTACCCCCTTGTTGAATGTTGCAAAATAAATCTCTATGTTGTTCCACCATTTCTGCTTGCAAAGTTTTATAATACACTGCAGTCAAACCATCCGTTCCAGGAGCTTTAGCTGTTTTTAATTGTTTAATTGCTACTATAATCTCCTCCTCTGTTATAGGATAATTCATTCTTTCCTTTTGTTGATTAGTAATTTTTGTAACTCTTTTATTATCTAAATATTTTTCTATAAGTCCATTCTGCATATCATCTTTAGCATATAGTTTAGTATAATAGTCTACAAAAGCTTCTTTAATTAATTTTTGTTGAAAAATTTCTTTCCCTCCAATATCAATACTATCAATAGTCCGTATACTCTGCTTCTTCCTTAATGTATAGGCCAACCATCTGCCCGGTTTATTGGCGTTACAAAATGTATTGTGCCTCGCATATTGTAGATTTGTTGCAGCTTGTTCCGCCATAAGCATTTGGAATTGATCTTTCAAAAGTTTTATAGCACCACGTATTCTTTCATCTGTTGGATTTTTAATAAGTAGCTGTTCTTTATTCTTTATTTCTACTTCCAGTTCAAATCTTTTCTTTTGTTGATTCAGTCTATGTTTAGAATTCATATAAATGAGTACCCCTCTCATGTAAGCTTTGCTCGCATCCCACACAATTTCAATTGGGGTACCCTTATTCAAGTTTATTTCAAAAAATTCTTTCAGCTGCTTTTTAAGTTCCTTTATATTTTTTTCATATCTGAACAAGTTTTCATTTAATCTCCATGATCGTCTCTCAATTTTACCCATCTCAATTTCTATCCATACTGGGCTATGGTCGGTCAAAGTTCTTGGAAATATCTTTGTTCTTTTTGTCTTAACAAGTAAATCATCTGACAACAAAATAAAATCAATCCTAGAGAAGGACCTATGTCTATCTGAAAAAAAAGTATAATCCAATTCTTTTGGGTTATGTATTCTCCAAATATCTTTTAATTCCAAATCTTCTTTCATATCAAAAAAAGTCTGTGGTAATCTGATCCTTGATTTTGCCAAACTCTTTTTATCTAATTTAGAATCAATTACTCCATTCCAATCTCCCATAATTAAAATAGATCTATAGTCCCATTGCAGTATTTTAGTGTGTAACAGTTTATAGAAATGATCCTGTTGTTGGTTGGGAGCATAAATTCCAATCAAAAGAATTTGGCCATTTACTGTAAGCAATTCAATTGCTATAAACCTACCATCTTCATCTACTTCTATAATTTTAGCTGTCAATCTTTTGTTTACATAAATAACCACACCATTCTTTTTTTGCAAAGTTGAAGCTATAAAATGTGTTTCTAATTTAGAGTTTATCAAGTATTTTTGATCTTGAGTTCTAATATGAGTTTCTTGTAAACAAATTATATCATTATTAAATTGTCTCAAATATGTGAATAACTTCTTCCTTTTCTGTAATGAATTCAACCCATTCACATTCCAAGATAAGCACTTAATTGTCATCTTCATCTTTTTGAAGCGATGAGCAGAATAGCCGAAGATCTTCCGAGATCTTTGGTTTTGCTCCCCCCATGGCTTCAATCTCTTGTGTAGTACTCTTAGCTCCCTTTTTGTATTGTCTTTCCTGTTGTTGCTTTTCTTTAAGTTGCTTAGAATTTGCACGAGTTATACGCTGGTCTTTGACTTCAGCCATCCGAGCCGGACCCAAGATTGGAGAAGATTCTAACAGGTGCTCCTCCAGAAAACCTCCTGCAGCACCCTGCATTTCCTCTGGCTCCGCTTGCTTAGACTGTTCTTGCACCTCTTGCTGGAGTTGCTTCTTATCACTCTCCTTAATCTCCAGCACTGTGGATGTACGTGGAGATGGTGTTCTCTCTTTAAGAACAGTAGAATAAAAATGTTCCGCCTTCTCAACAGTGTTCAGCCGATATCTTTCTCCATTGTATTTCAGAATTATACCAATTGGGGCATCCCACCGGAATGGTATCTGTTGTTTTTTCAATTCATTCACTAGAAAACCAAAATCTTTTCTATCTTTCAACATTTTGGGTGGCAATTCTTTATAAACTCCAATTTGAGCCCCCTCCACTTGCACAGACGAAAGAAAAGATTTTTGCAGGATATCATTTCTTATTGTTCTGTCTGTAAAATATATCACCACGTCTCTAGGCAATTGTCTTTGTCTGGCCACCCAGGAGTTCACTCTGTAAATTTTGTCTATTTTATAAAAAACCACCTCAGGATTAATTTTTAATAACACGGCCAAGGCATCAGCACAAATTTGTCTCAAATCCTGTCTATCATTCTCTCTGATTCCTCTGAGCCTTATAGCAAATTCCATGGCCCTGAATTGCATCATCATAATTTCATTTTCAACTCTCTGCATTTTATCATCAGCATCAGAAATTTTATAATCAGTATACTTAATCTTAACATTGACTTCTGATTTGAATTCTTCCAATTTGGAATCCACTTTAATAATAAATTCTGAGAGGCCAGACGCCACATCCAATATTTTTTTAGTCACCTTGCCATAATCCTGTTTCACCATATTTTTAATTTCATTAATTTCCTGCATAATTTCCTGTTGAGATTTTTGAAATTTATCATCTATTTCCTGTTGAGATTTTTGAAATTTATCATCCAAAGCCTGAGAGATAAATTCTTTTAAATTTTCAAAATCAAAATCTTTTTTCTGAGTCTGTTGAGCGGGAGGAGGCTGCTGTTCATGTTTGTGTGTGGGGGATCCCCCCCCTGCTGCCTTTCCTTCCTGCTTCTTTGAAGCCATCCTGCCACGTAAGTTAGATTTTCTGAAAAGGGAAATCCTTTTCCCTTTTCCACCTCCACAGAGTCCTCTGAAAAAATCCCCCAGGTTTAAACAAACTGGGGATAGAAACTAGGCTGAAGCAGACTCAGATTTTAAAGAAAGAATTTTTTGCTTTTCTCCTGTTCCTCTTCATTACAGGCAGCGCAACTTTGTAACAGATCAAAGTAACTTCACAAATCCACTCTCGCTAGCTCGTTAACTCTGCTGCTGGGTGCCATTTTTTTTTCAAATCACTTTCACTCGTTCGTACTTTCTCTTAAGTCAAAAAGTCACCAAAGCATTAATACTTGCGATTTCCAAGTTTGAGGGTTCAAGTTGATATTTCCGCTGTTTGTTAAGGTTGGTTTCATTCGATTTAAACATTTGCTGCAGCCGGCTTGTTCTGCAAGAAGCAGAATCGTCCCACGCCGTCTGGAGTCTGGCAAGTTGAAAGGGAGCTGCACCTGTTCCTCCCCAGTAACGACTTTCTGGGGGCTCACAGGGGCTCAACCTGTACCTTGCCTACTCTCCTCCTACAATCCTACGGATTTCAGAGTTTTCAAGCCGCTTCTCGATATCGAAGCGGCTCTACAGACGGCGGGGCTGGCGGTCCTTAAGAAGAGATCGTCTTCACCGGAGGCCAGCAAACCGGAAGTTATGTTAATTTGTTAATTTGTCTCTTTAGCTTGGCATTTTGTAGCCCAAATATGCCCATCCACTTTCTGGAGACCTTAAATGACCTCTCTGTTCTACTTTTATGAGCAAAAGTAACTTGGCTTCTGATAGTTATTTTAACTATTTTAATTCCTCAATGTGCTCTGGCGACCTGCCTGATTTGTAACTCCAGGTTGCAGGTATTGCTGAGGAAAAGGAAGGTATTCAGACAGAATGGTTTAGTTTTCCATGACAGCTGTGACTCATTGATCTTCAGGGTGTATTCCCCCATTTCTAATCTAATGACTGGTATTTGGGGCAGATTTTTGCAATCAAAGAAGCTTTTTTGTATTTTTGTACAGGTAATCCTTGATTTACAACAGTTCATTTAGTGGCCATTCAAAGTTGCAAGGGCACTGAAAAAAGTGACTTATGACCGTTTTTCACACTTACGATCATTGCAACATCCCCATGGTCATGAGAGGGTGGGAGAGGTGAAGCGCCCCTCAACATGACATCGAGTTGGATACACCCACCCATCCATGCCCACCCAGCCAGTCATTAGGGCAGAGAACTGGCTGTTAAAAAATTTGCAGCCCACCACTGTTTATAGCCCTCTCTAAGTGGTTTACAGAGTCAGCATATTGCCCCCAGTAGTCTGGGTCCTCATTTTACTGACCTCAGAAGGCTGGAAGGCTGAGTCAACCTTGAGCCTGGTAAGATTCGAACTGCCAAATTGCAATCAGCTGGCAGTCAGCAAAAGTAGTCTACAGTACTGCATTCTAACCGCTGCCTCACCTTGGCTCTAAAGCCTTCCTTTTTTTTTGTTTGAAGTCCTCAAATAGAACTCTGGAGCAGCATGACTATTACAACTTTTTTTTTAAAGAGAAATGATGGGAAGGTATCAAATTTTAAAACAATGCATTGCTAGTAGTAGGTAAAACATATACCTGAAAAAGATCTCATAAGCTAACTGTATTAGCTTATTTTCAGAATTGTTTGGATTCAGATCTGCTGTTGGGTTTGGTTTTAACATCACTTTCAAGTGAGCAAATATTGTATTTCCAGAAAACGTCTAAGAGTGAAATGTACATTGGCACTGCAGCATTGTCCTCCGTTGGCAGTGAAGTGCCAGATTTAACCAGAAGAGTTTGCTAAATCTTATTTATTCTGGACATACGAACACCAAATCCTCCTCAATTAGATTAAATAGCCTGCAGTTGTTCAGTAAACCCAGATCCTGCACTTACCAGATTGGTTAGGGCATTGCAGTCCTCCTTTCCCTCCTCTGATTTGTACATTTTCTTTGAAGATTTGAGAAAGTGGTAATTGAATTCTTTAACTTTCAGAATAAAAGGTGGGGGGGAGTAGCAGGGGAGCTTTGTCAGCTCACTTGATGTCTGGAGGCTATTGTACCCATTTTTCAAACCTGATCAAAATTCAGGCTAGCTGTTTGTTACTAAATTATGTATCTCTGAAGCATAAGTGTGTTGGTTTTGAAAGTTAGAAATTAGTATATTTCCATACAGCCTGGGAAAACATGTTTCATATCTACGAAGAAGAAAAAAAGTATTATCCTGTAACAAAGAAAGTTTCTATATCTATCTCAAAAAAATAAACCAACAAAAAACACAACCCCTTTCACAAAATTTCCACTTTGTCACAATAAATTATTTACTTTTACTTACTCGCTTCCTTACAAAGTCCAAAGACCTCTTTTTCAGTCTATGTAATAAAGGTTATTTTTATAGCAGCGCTCCCATTTGTTATGCACTTTAAAAATGACTTTACTCTTGTGAAGCAGTGTAATTGCCGTCCCCATACCTGTTGTATATTTCAGATCTATAAATGACTGCATCCACTTCCAACAAGCATTGCTAGACTGCCAGCTGACATCGAATTAAATTTGTGTTGCAGTTACAAGAATTCTCAGCCTTTGCTCTTAATGATTGAAGTCCTATGTTAATGTAAAACCCATTCAGAACAGGAATTTCTAATCTGAAGGAGGTGGGCATAGAAATGCAACTTTGTTAATTTTATAAATTATGTTTAATTTAATAATTCTGCTACTGCTTGATAGAATGGCACATGCTTTCATGTAAAGGATCACAACTTTTTTAAAAAAAATTTGATTTATATGCTGCCCTTCTCCGAAGACTCAGGGCGGCTTACAATGTGCTCAGCAATAGCCTTCATCCTTTTGTATATTTATACAAAGTCAGCTTATTGCCCCCACAACTGGGTCCTCATTTCACCTACCTTAGAAAGGATGGAAGGCTGAGTCAACCTTGAGCCTTGGCGAGATTCGAACCCTGCAGTAATTGCAGGCAGCTGGTCTTAATAACCAGCTTAATAACAGGGTGCCTTAAACCCCTGTACTACCAAGGCTCTTCTTTATATCTTTATAGTCTTTATAGTCTTTGTATCTTTATAGTCTTAATTAATCCTTATAATCTTACATGTTAAGTGTGGTTAGAAAATAACAATTATATCACCTTGAATATTTGCTTTGTTTCTCTTTTTTTTCCAGCTGCACATTTCTGGTACTATTACTTACTAAAGTTATAAAATAGATCACTATTTTTGAATATATTCTAATATTCATGTATTTATATATAGTTTTTCAGAGTGGATTCATTTATTTCAAGCATATTTCCCTTACCGTGAAATATTATAGACACATTGCTTTCATATACACATCTACGCTCCTTTTTTATCAATTGCAATTATTGAATATGTAGATTTTGGTGTGAATATGCTTTCTGATATAGCTATAAATTGGGGAGTTATGTACATTATAATTTAAAACTGAGCAAAACAAATTTCTCTATATCTCTTGTATAGCCAGTAGTGTATATATATTTATGTATGTATGTATGTGTATCTATTTATATGTTTTTGTGTTTTTGTGTGCATATTATATATATATTGATTAATTCCATTGTTTTTGTTTTGTTCACCCTCAGAGTCCCAACTGGTTATATTATTAATATGATTGGTTGCACAATCAGTCAAATAGTTAGCCTCGATTTGGCATTTTTATGCACATGTTGAATCCTTTCTAAGGACCTGGGGTAGCAGATGTCTGATGGTGTTAAAGGTATTGTTGAATGATGTAAGCTGTTGCACGTAAAATTGTGTTTTGCAAGTGGTATGTGTTTATTTTATTTTTTCACATTTCTGAACTGCCTTTCTCCCTCAAAGAAATATTTCTTGCATATTTTCTAATTCACCATTGTTGATAGTTGATAATTCCATTGTTTGCAGGTAGTTTGTGAGTTCTTCTTGTGGCAGCTAAATGAGTGGTCCACTGTTTCTTCAGCTTCTTTGAAGAGGTTGGCATTTTCTATCTTTTGCTGTCTTTTCATTTCTGACTTTCTATGCATTTGTGGTTAAGGCTTGGTCTTGTGAAGCTGGATTTAACTCTCTGTCCCTTTCTTCAACTTTCTTGCTCTTAGCCATTGCCAGGTCTTATTGTTATCTGCTTTGGCTGCTAAGTTTTTTTATATTTACTGGCCATATAGTACTTTGTCTTGCCATCACTCTTTTCTATTCTTCATTTGGTCTTTTTGTAAGCTAGTTTGGTGTCTCTGATATTCTGTAAACCTTCATGCTGTACCAGTGCATCTTTTAGTGCATCTTTTAATGCATCTTTTTTCTTCTACAATTCATTATTTTTCTGGTCTTTCTTTTCATTCTGCCTGAGTTCAGTCCACTATTCCAGCTGTGTACCTAATTGCCCAGGTGTTAGTTGTCTTGATGTTATTGCCTCTATTGTGTTTTATTTTATTTTATTTTTTTATTATTTTTAATTTGATTTATATGCCGCCCTTCTCCGGAGACTCAGGGCGGCTTACAATGCGTTAAGCAATAGCCTTCATTCTTTTTTGTATATTTTATACAAAGTCAGCTTATTGCCCCCACAAACTGGGCCCTCATTTCACCTACCTTAGAAAGGATGGAAGGCTGAGTCAACCTTGAGCTTTGGAGAGATTCGAACCAGCAGAAATTGCAGGCAGCTGTGTTAATAACAGGGTGCATTAAACCACTGTACCATCAAGGCTCCTGTGTTGGACTGTGTTGGACTTTAAGATCTTCTTCACTCTCATTATTAATATTATCATGAACCAGTCAGATGCGGTAGGTTGATTAAATAAAGAGAGAGCTCAAAGCTCAAGTTAATTGCCAAACAACATAGGCTCAAAACTGTTTCAGATTGTTTACATCACAAAGTTTTAATAAGTAGTTTGGCCCCATCCAAATAAGGTCCAGTATTTGAAATAATCAGATTAGTGCATTCATTCAAGCAAAACAAAAAAGGTAATGAATTAAATTATAAACCCAAAATAGGTAAAGAGATAATTATGGCTATGAAGAATGAGTGGAAGTTCTTAAAGTAAGACCAATAAATTTGAGAATTTGAAGACATCTAAAGTCCCTTACTGTGATATTTACTTATGTATTATATTTACTTTACCACCTGAAACCAATTAGATTCTAAGCAGTTTACCAAATTTACATAATAAAAATAGGATATAAAGTTAGATTAAAGTGAATTAAAGTAGCAAGTAAAATAAAAACCTCAAATCATACAATTGTAGAAAATGGCTTTCTACATTTTCTACAATTTTTATTAATCTTAAAACTTCCTCCGGGAGGGCTGTATTTTCATTGCTTCCAAAAAGCCATAAGAATCCGAGTAAGGGTATGGCTAGCTGATGAGAGCTAAATAGCTTGAAATAGATATATACTAGTCTCCCTTTATTTCTTTATCAGCAAATATAAATTTAATATATATGTATGTATGTATATAAGAATAGGGGCCATCCATGCTTCAAGGCCATTCAATTCCAGAGGAGGGGAGCTGCTACAGTGAACACTTCCTCCTGCACCCTAATGTCATATTGTAGGAAGGAAATATATAAATCTCAGTATGTCCAGAAGAGAGAAAGTAAGATGTCAAGCGATTTGAAAACAAAATGGTTGGAGAGATGTGTCTGCTTATCTTGGAGAACAGCGAGGATGCATAATAGCAGTCTTCAAGTATCTGAAGGTTTCTCATATACAACACAGGGCCAAATTGTTCGGAGCTGTTCCCAAACAAAGAAAAATAAAAGCCATGAGTTTAAATTAACAGGAAGCAGATTTCAGTTAGATGTCAGGACAAATATCCTATTGGTAACTGCTGTTCAGAAAAGGAACAGACTGTTTTCCTTTCTCTATTGCTGGGGAATTTGTTTAAACAGAATCTGGAGGACAATCTCTAAGGGATGCTGTGTATGATTATTACACTGGACTGAAGGCTAGATTAATGATCTTTAAGGTTAAATTCCACCCTTACTTTCTCTCATTTTATGGCTCCATATTCCTAAGAATATGGAGCCATATTTTATTATTATTATTATTAGTAGTAGTAGTAGTATTAGTATTATTAGTATTATTATTAGTATTATTATTATTTTAGTATTTTAGGTTTTTCTACAATTCTTATGTATTGGCCCATGAGAAGAAAGAACACCCCCTTCCCCTTCCCGTGTGTGTGTGTGTGTGTGTGTGTGTGTGTGTCTCAGGCCTTCCAGAATTCTGCAAAATCCCCAGATTGCCTGTTCACTTTTCTGGCTGTGGAATTTTAAGTTATCTTCAAATTTACCAAACTGTGGAATTTCCTCATTATATTGCAGCACTTGGTTTTCAGAAGGGAATATTTAACAATCCCTTTTCAGATCTTAAAAACATAAAACGGAAAATAACTTTGTATGAACTGCCTTATTAGATGTTTATTTGGAAAATTGAGCAGCTTTATTTTTTACAAACTATCCTTTATTTTCAAAAAAAAAAAAAAGCTTTTAAAGCAATTTCAAAGCTCTTACTCTCAACCTAGTTTAAGTGCTGTATTTAAAATGCAATCTCTCTTTCGAACAAGTATTATTTTTTCCCGTTACAAGTCCAAACTTTGCTGATTTTTTTGTATTGTGTCTTTGGCTCATTTGGTGCTATCTCCATGGTTACTTGTTTACAAGGTCAGTCTAAGGCTGAAAAGTTATGGTTAGGTTCTTCTTTTGTTACTGCCTTGATATTATGTTGGCACTTGAGTTTGGACAGGAGTATTAATGATTCACACACTTTTATGCAGGTCAAGTTGGAACAAAACTATGTGGACATTGAGCTTTAAAAATGCAATTCTTCCACTAGATAATTCAAACTGCCATCCAACCAGGATCATCAATTATTTCTCCCTTCCACATTTCAGAGCAAGAAATGAATGTTGGCGGCATATCTTGAGAAATAAGTAGTGCATAAGAGGTTATGCCTTTCTGAGGCAATAATTATTATTATTAGCTTGCATGTGTGCGTACATATATTAGGCAATGTAATTGAAGCAGCCTAACAACATCACTGGGTCGGGAAAAACGTAAGAGGTGTTTCAAAGCCTAAACTAAATCATTGATGGCAGTCTTTTGTGCTCTGAAAATTGACAGTAATAATAATATTTAGCACTTTTACATCTGCTTGAAATATTCTGAGGAAAAAAAGACTCACGTTCTTCATTGAGGCGACACTCAAAATTTAATAGCATTTTGAATGGAAATGTATAGAAGGGAAAGGACCAGCTTTTAGGCAACATTTTCTATTAATTTCAGAAAGATGTAGGGATTTGCTATTTTTATTTTTCATTGGCAGACAGTCAGATTTTGAAGCTCAAAACAATGACTTGAATTCAGAGCTAGTCATCCACAGGAAAAGATTCATTGTAAGTAAAGTCAAAAATACAAAACTCTCTTACTTGCTTGGAGTGCTCTGCCCAGGCTAGAAGGCACACATAAAGCAATGGTTGAAGAAAGTGTCATTAAATCTGGATTCAATTCCTGATGACATCTACAACTTTAATACAAATCTTCGTGATTTTTTAATAATAAAGTCTCTTTCTTGTTGTGCAACTATTCACATAAAGTAACAAAAGGAATGCAGGAATTGTATAACATCTGAAAATTACACTTACTATCACAAAAAAGGCTTTGTACATTATTTATTATCACTTCATGTTATTTATCCCTTAAACTGAGACACTGCTTTTATGGCTTTCTGCTTTTTCCCTAACTGTCCTATAAGGTCACCTTTCCCAAAAAAAAGAAAAAAAACCCCCTTTCATTAGTCATCCTATTATACTATTATATAGTAATCTCTTTTTCAGAAACTATTTCATTTGAAATATTTCATGGGGTTTTTTTAATGCAGGATGAAGACAGCAATAGCATTTTTAGAATACATGGGTTGAAATCAGTGGTGGGTTGCGCCCGATTCGCACTGGTTCTATAGAACTGGTAGTAAAACTGGTGGGAGGCTCCGCCCACTGACCTTGATGTCATCAAAACTCTTCTGCACATGCATAGAAGCTTCTGCACTTGCGCAGAAGATTGTGCACGTGAGCGAAGTGAGCGCGCGTTTGCAGCCCTGCTGCAAATCAGTAGTAAAGGTAAGTAGAACCCACCCCTGGTTGAAATGCATGTAAAATGTACAAGAATTCAGTACAGTTCAGTTGGAGAAAGAATTTGTATCCAAAATATTTGCATTCATGTATTGGATGGTCTTCTATAAACTTCTCTCCAGTGACCTGCTTATAATTATCAAAACAATATTTCTATCTTCAAAGCAGAATAGAGTCCTAGAGCTGGCGTGAGAGTGAAGTTATTTTTATTTCTAGTGTATTTATTTTCATGTCTCCAGTACAAAACTTAGCAGAGAAAAACATATCAAAACTATAATTCACATAAGCCTTCAGCAAGGGACAGTGAAACCTTTGCTTGCCATTTTTTTTTATTCTTGCCTTACATGTTTCATTTACTATATTACAAATTCTTTGCTGATTGTTGTGAATCTTCGAGAGTTCAGTGGCACACAGGTCAAATTAACAACCACTTCATGGATATCTCCTTGTCATGGGGAAATGGAAGTAGTGGAAGACAGAATAGATGTCTGGAATTGAAAATATGGACTTGTCAACATTCCAAGAAGCATCTTTCAAGTGACTCCTTATTGTTCTTATTATTTGTCATCTCTATGATGTTACTTTCAGTGATTTAGAAGAAAAGAAATCTTAATCACCAAACAGCCAAAAAAAAAAAAAAAAAAGCTAGTAAAATCTCACATTTGCTTTAAATGAATAAACTGAAGCTTTCTGGAAAATCAGAAATTGAAATCTATTCATTAACAAATAAGACTTTTTAACACAGATACAGCAATGAAATTGGGCCCAGATAAATGTGCTACAATGGCAATAAATCTGGGTAAACTAATGAAAAATAATTCAACTGAAATGTCCAATGATCAAACCATCAGAAGCCATCAGAATGAAGCCTACAAATCTCTGTCCTTTTTACATTTGGTTAACAACAAGCATGGACAGGTTAAAAATGTGATTTGTAAAAGATTCAGAAAAGTGGTAAGGGCAAAATTGGTGAAAATACTGTCAAAACCATCAATACATGAACCATATCTGTGATACAATACATTACTGGAACAAGCTGAAGTTTGGACCAAAAAGAAAAAAAGAAAACCGAATAAAGCTAATGACTTTTTACTATGCTTTACATGCCTGTGGTGATATTGATAGGTTACATCTGCCACTCAGAAAAGGAGGCAGAGTTTTACTTTAAGTAAAACAAGAGGGAAAGTATGTTTCCATTGTGCCATCAATCTTTGCATAAAACTTCTGTTATTTGTACTCCTATTAATTCTAGTCACTTGATTATCCAGTCAAAGTGGTATAGAGTTGAATGCCTTTTTGTAACCAGTCCAATCTACATTCAGGTTGGCCTTCCTTCTCTTATAGGTTTCCAGAATCATCTTGTCAGTTAGGAGTTGATCTTTAGTGTCTCTGCTGTTTCGGCTTTTTCCTTTCTGCTTAGATAGTAAAATATTATTTTCAACTAGATGCTGTTGGGCTGCATCAGCAGTTAGCAATTTGAAAGTTGTTGAGAAGCAGGTAATTGGCCTGTGGGTACCTGATTCTGCCCTTTTTTGTTGGGTCTGTCATAATCAAGTATATTTTCTCAAATGTTAAGCAATCTTCAAATTTTCCTCCTTGCAGTATGATGTTAAACTGTTGGCAATGACTGGCTGCAGACCAGTCAGATGTTTTAACCGAAAATAGTGAAGTTCATCCTTACTTGTTGCTGACCAATTCTTTTCTCCATTTCTGCTGTTAGTATATTTTTTTAATTTTTATTACTTTTTTATTCTGATGTACCTCCTTTTGCCAGGCTGCATTTTGTTTATATTTCTTTGGGTTTGTCCAGAACTGCACTGTTTCTTCTTTGTCAAATGTTGTTCCTTCCAGTGCTTCGTTTTCATTGTTTCTAGTTGATATTTCTTGATCAGATATTCTTTGGTCTTCCAGTTCTTCAGTTTCTTTCCTTTCTTCTGTACCAGCTTGCTTGTATCTTATTGATCTTATTTTTCAGGCTGATCTTCCATTTTGCTGATGCACTGTTTGTTAATTTACATTCCAGTATTTAGTTATAGTTGTAATAATGCTGAACATTAGTTGGTTTGTTTCTTGCAGTGAACTTATATTTAACATTACAGTATTAGTATCTTTTAATACTTGTGCTGTTTTTTGGGGGGAGGGGCGAGAACAAGTTTCAATGCAGATAAACTTATTCTCTTGTTTTTAAGTTATTCTAAATGGGCACTTATTTCCAGTTTTTCTTCTTTTTCTTCCTCCACTCCCAACTCCCCCAGGTTTGCCCCCACACTCTGAATAACTTATGACAAGGTTTCTATTTCTTTGCTGCATAGATCTTTGCAATGATCTTCTAGACAATGAATATGTCTCAGCCAAGGGATACCTTCACATTGCCTATTATTCATGGAGACAGAACATTAATATTTATCACAAAATACAATTTGGACTCATGAACTAAGGGGTTCCATATTTGTAAGAATATCCAAATCCAGGAGTGAAATGCTCCCGGTTCGGACTGGCTCGAGCAAGTAGGTAGCGATGACTGCGGGCAGTTCGGAGAACCGGTAGCAAAAATCCCACCCCACCCCCCAGCCTCCAGCTTGCTTACTTTAGCTGCTGGTTGCAAAGCCTGCCTTGCTTCACTTGCTGTAATCCCTGCAATCCATTGTATCATCAAGCAACTGAATCTCCCTGCCTGTAATCAAGCTCATCGGTGAGCAACTCTATCTGCCTGCCTGCCTGTAAGTTTTTCCCCCCTTTGGGAGCTTTAAAAAAAAAGTTAATTGGGTTTTTTTTTTTAGTTGTTCTTGTTTTAGACCTAGCCATTTAAAGTTTAGGAAGTTTTAAATTTAGCTGCTTTTATATAAAAATAAAATAAAATAAAATAATATTTGTGCAGCTTTCTGAGATTTTGTGTGTTTCTGTAGTGTTTCACTCTAACTACAGAAACACACAAAATCTCACAAAGCTGTATGTGGAATTGTGTGTGTGTAAAGTGTGAAAGTTGGTTTTCTGGACTTTTTGTGGCTGTGTGAGGTTCCTGCTTGTTGCAGGGGCCATTTTGGGTCTAGCACAGCTGCTTTTACCTTGTGGGTGAGCCAGTTGTGTTGTGTTGTGTTTTGTAGGTTAAAAAAGGGCAACAAAGTGATGTTGACTTGGCCATGCCCACCTGACCAACAGCCATGCCCACCCAGTCACCTGACCAACAAGCCCCACCCACTAATTAAGCCATGCCCACAGAACCGGTAGCGAAAATTTTTGGATTTCACCCCTGTCCAAATCTGATTTTTTTTCCAAATCTGAGATCAATTCTGCACTAATCAATAGAAAATCAAGTCATAACGAAGATTATGTATAATTACTATGACTAATAGGTACCTCCTTTCAATGGCATACCAATTTTTTATAAAAGGGGGTGGGCTAATCTCACTCGCCATAAATGAAATTACTTCATAAGAACTCTACAAGTAATTTTCCTATTTGTCTTTAATGAACACATTATAGCTGCTTCTAGATTTGTTAATCTGATAGGCAGTTTGCAATTAAGACTATTAGTTTCTCTCCTGCAAAGAAATTCAAGAATTCAAAAGCTTCTCTCTCTGTCTCTGTACTGGAAGTGCAAACAAATAGCAAAAGAAAATGGGTTTTGGTCCCCTGATGCACTGCCTGACAGCTGACTCTGCATAGCACAATGAACAAGACATGCATCATTTGAGAAGAGCAGCAAAATGTCAGTTGGGGCTATCAATATAGTGAATAGGATGTGATAACCTTTAAATACATATAAACAATGTGTCCCAACATATTATACTTTCCTATTCCCTCCAGAAAGAAATATTTCTTTCCCAGCTTCACGTTCAGCAGTGGAGGAAATAAAACCAACTAACCATAGATTAATTATTTCACCTGCAGGGGAAAAAACAAAATGTATTTAAAAGGTGTGTTTAAAAGAATGGATAAGGCAAATGCATAATGTGCATCTGCTGGTTTGTAGTTTATTTGTTTCCTTTTTAATTCAAGAATCTCAGTTGGAGTAATCCATCTGTTCCAGAAAGAGTTATATACATTACTGAGTTTCAGTTCAAGAGGCAAGATTCAATAGGAGTCATCTGCTAATAACTTTTCATCCGCTCTGCTATTAAAGTGTCACCAGAGAATACTACTGGGAAAGTTCCATACACATTTAGCTTAAGGCGAAAATAACCACCTAAAGAAGATTTGGACTCTAGACTTCAACATTACAACATGTGTATTTATGTTATTTTCACTCACACTAAAAGCAATTTATCCAAGGAGTACTGCAGAATTAATTTTCAAAACAGTTTAAAACTAATAAAAAAATACATGCGAGATTCAATTGCAGGTCCGTTTGGCGGTCTTTTTTGAGCCCAAATATTGTTTAGAATTAATTTTATAATCAAGTAGATCGTAATATTAAACAAAATGCTTCTTACTGGAAGATCGTGGAAAAAAAGAGCCAAGTTAAAAGCTGAGTCAGATATGGTTAGTATTTAAATGGAAAATTCCACCAAAATCTTTCAGAGCTCTAGGCTACACTTGGAAGTCAACAGAGCATCCTAGAAGGGATTACCTAACCATTTGTTACCTCTCTCCCACTAAAAAAACAAACCACATATGTAATTGTGTCCATATAGTGATCAGGAATCAAACTTAACTTACGGAAATTGTTACCTTTAGTTTTAGTACAGAATAAGTGACATATTTTTTCTCCATTTTGAAATTCTACATGATGCCCATCAGAATGTAATTTGTTTTAGCTTGCCATATGGGTAGGATCTTGTCATTTAAACCCATTGCCACTGTGATCATTTGGAATAATGAAGCTAATTTCTAAAAACAGAAGTTTGCCAAATGAATAAATAAATAAACCATATGCTTTACATTAAAATTTATGTGAATAAATTTCCGCTGTGGTAGGATCTTCTCTTCATTTTCTCCATCACAGACTGAAGAATTATTTTCTTAGTAATGTCCATTGGATTAGCACACGGAATATAATTAGATTTATTTTATTTATTAAACCAATTTTTCACAAGCAAAGGCAAATATATGTGTCCCAGAATAATGTTGCAGGGTTCAATTTGGGTTGGTCACCAGGACCGGAGGTTTAGTTTTCTGAGCTTTTGAACTTGTACTGGAGCCCATCCTCAGAGAACTCTCCTGGAATGTATAAGGCTTCCTTTATGGAATGTATTGTTTGTTTGTTTATTAACTTTATATGCAGTCCATCTCACTGTTACAACATTCCTGGGTGGCTTATTGAATGATAAAAATGAAAAAAAAAATAGATAATACAAAATATTTAAAGTTAGAAATATTAAATAAAAAAAAGAAGAAGAAGAAGAAGAAGAAGAAGAAGAAGAAGAAGAAGAAGAAGAAGAAGAAGAAGAAGAAGAAGAAGAAGAAGAAGAAGAAGAAGAAGAAGAAGAAGAAGAAGAAGAAGAACCAAGAGGATGGTTGATACAGTAGTGGGAATCTTCTCTCCACCCTGTCAGTCACCCCAAGCCTAGAATGCCTCTACTGGGGGCTTAGGACCACTGGCAGAGCCAAAGTTTTAGACTCCACCAGAAGGCCTACCTATATTTTCCTATACCTGCAGAGTGAAGCTGACTTGGTACAGAGTATGAAGAAATTATGTTTCTGAACAATATCAATGCAATTGGCATAATTGCACGTGTGTGTATGTGTGTGTTGTCCTTTATATCCAAATGTCAATTCTTAACTATTTCAAATCTTCCTTTTATCATGCATGGTCTATCTTTTATAGTCTACAGGCATGAACAGATGAAGGACATATAAAATACCTTTCTATAGCTATATTAAATACCATAATACACAACCTTCTCTTGGACAGTTTGTTTGGCATGGATTTCCATTGTTCCTGTCTAATCTCCTTAGATACACTCATCTACAAGTTCTAAAAATATATGACAAGTTTCTAATTATATTCTATTATCTTGTTCCAAACAGAATTATAAATTCAGGAATATAAAAAATAAGCCTCTGGAGAATAGTAAAATAAAAAGTAATTGTTTACAAATCACAGGGAAATTTAAGTTGGCCATAACTTTGATGCTTGCAAACTATTTCTTCTATTTGACTGATTTCAGATCTATTCAAATGTTACTGAGAAATTGATGGAATCATTTAGTATAATTATGGACATATTGTAGAATTAATTCTGAATTAGTTCAGTGGTGGGTTGCTACCGGTTCACCCTGGATCGGGCACCAGTAGTGGTGGCAGAAGGCTCTGTCCACCCGGCCGGATCCTTCTATGCATGCGCAGAAGCATTGCATGTGCATACAAACATGCACACACCCACAAGCGAACCGGTAGCGATGAGTTTTGAAACCCGCCCCTGAGTTAGTTATATAATGTTTATACTGATAAAAAGTGAACTTTGATTCTTGCTTATAGTGAAAGAAAGTACATTTACCTCCATGCTTTAGATCAATGGGACATGAATTGGATGCCTATTTCAAAAAGGCCAGCCAACTAATTACACGTTTGCTTTATATATTAGAGCATATTTATGTTTGGGGTGCAAATTATATGTCTTTCACCTTTTGCATTTATGTTTTTTTTTTTAATTGTACTTTTGTTGTTTCCTGTTGGTTTGTATTATTAGCTACCCAAAGTTTTTTGCTTAGGATAGACAGGCATTTAAATATTCTAAATACCAAGAGAAGAGAATATTTGTAGGTCAAGGTTGAATTGTGGAATCAATGGTGCTCTCTGAACTGGGTTGTTCTCTTGTAGATGTTTCACCATCCAAATAGGTAACATCATCAGTGCTAGTCATTTTATAAATAAACAAGTAAGTTTACTTCTTCTGTAAGACAACTCATCCTAGCCACAGTGACCAAAAAAAAATCCAACGTTCTGTTCATTTAAAATATCACAGGGATCAACAGGTGATCTTTGAGTTTCATTTCAAAATTGTTTTAGGAGGAGAAAACAATCTATTCTGCTTTATTAGCTAGCTTTTGCATTTATTATCAGAGACAACCTTAAGATTTTAATTGCATGGGGAGTAGCCACAGCTCAGCAGTAGAGATTCTAGGCCCAGTCTCAATTCTTTCCAGGTAAAAAAAGGCCAGGCAAGACTTGACATGAAAAGTTGCTGCTTAAAATTTCAGATTTAGTGATATAATAATCTAAGAGCAAAATTAAATGTATTGATGTTCTGCTTACAGGAGAATGTGTGTACTTTATTTATTTAATTAATCATTTAATTTATATTATTAGAAATTATTTCCACTGAAATAATTTCTGATCTATTGTAAACCACTAAGATATCTGCTAACTGATTAAAATCCATCTTATTTAAATTTCTGTATCATTACCCTATTTTCACATTTTTTTAAATTAAAGTCTGTTTTTTTCATGACCCAATTTGGACCCAACCTTCCTAGCTCTAATTTTTACTAAGCTGTTCTTGTGTTTCCCTTATAAAATAAAGGTGTTTTTATTTTTTTAAAAAAAAACCTATGAAAACTATACTTGCAAATGGGGAGGAAGCAGATGATTCTACTTTTAACAGATTGCTCAGGGATCTAAAATTTACAACTTTTTCACCACTTTCTAAAAGCAAAATTGAGCTAATCTTCTAGTTGGCAAAATATGAAATTTAATTACTGTCTTGCTACTATGATAGGTTTTGTTTTGCTTTCCAAGAGTTCTGTGAAACATGAATAGAACCAGAAACAGAATGTGCCTAACCTAATTATGATTATATTTTCTGAAAAATGTACTGCTCCTTCAAGATTAGAAACCTAAACCATCTCTGCACTGAATGAACCTAATTAAACCATAGCCCAGTTAAATTTATCACTAGAATTCAAGAATGGCTTCTTTTCAGAGTAGCAGAGTAGTAATAATAGCAATTTCAAAAACTTCCTCATATTTTTAATTATTATAAAATGCAATTTATTTTTCTGTTATTGTTGTTTTCTGACCTGTAGTCTAACTAAAATCAATATATTTTTTTTCCTAAAAGAGAGTTCCTTAACCTGATGTTCCTCCATTTTCACACCTAGGGTTTTTTCTGCCATTGTCATATTTTAGTCTAAATTAAGTTCATTACAATTAAAATGATAATGACTCAGGAAGAGGTTTGACTTTTTCAAAATAAACATATTAAATAATTAGTGTTTATTTTCTCTAATAATTTTCTATTTTCAGTGAGCGTGTACATTTGTTGCAAACTGTTTCCATTTGTAAGATGGATTGTAAGATGGGTCATCTTCATGTATCACCAAACACAACACAACACAAAGATGACTAGAAATTCTGCCCTCATGATGGAGTCTTTGTTTCATCCTCAACTCACTGAATATACAATTTAAATTACTTACCTTCATGTACCATTCCCAGTATTCTTTTTCTGCCTTTTTTGGTGTAATTTTTGTCATGGACACAATCTTGGATGCTTATCATCATTCACAAGATAATGCTGGGATCTGCACAGATCCTGTTGTTCACTTGAATATACTATACAGACATCCCCTTCCTTCCACTTACGGAACATTACTGTCCATGGCCATTTTGACCTGGATTGCAGGAGAAACCATATACTTGAATTCCACAGATGTCCAATGTCTATCTGATATTTCACAAAGGCTGACTAACTCTACATAATGGTACTGTCTGATCCCAAATTCTTTGATTTCTGCCTTGTTAGTTCTAACTTTCATATCATATCTTTCTATTCCTTGTGTCCTCAACTCTCATGAACTTGAAGCATCAAGAATTATTTCCCTGCAGCCATAACTATCTAATGATTAGCTGGGGTTAACAAGCATGTCCTTGTGTGCTTATCTCTTCATCCCTTCTTTCTGTCAGGGCACAGGTGGTAGAAGAATTTACAGTCCTTCTGTTACATTCAGAAAGTTTGCAAAGTTACTGAAGTTTCTCTTTCTGCCACTCAACCAAAGAAGAAAGGGAAGGGGGTTATTTGTTTAGAAAGAATTTCCATTTCTACTTGGATTGCAGTAGAAGGAAATTCTGTTCTCATTTCCTCTTGGCCCATCGTAGGGAGGAAGAGAGAAATTCTATGTCCACAACATATTCAACAGCAATTTCTTCCAGTTCAAAACTCTCCCCAACTTTCAAAAGTGGATGCTTTCTTTCATTCAGAATTTGAATATTTGTTCTTCCCCCTCTCTCAACTTCTTTGCACCTCAGAGTTAGTCCACTGATACCAAACCTAGAATTGGTTTGGATGTTTGGGTCTGTGGAGGTAGTGCCAATGGAACTGTCAGAAATGGCATGAAGCATGGAAATTATCATCTGGTCCCTAGGAACTCATAGACTGGCTTTTCCAATGAATTAAACATTTTGGTCTGCTGTACAGTAGGAAGAGATGAAATATGATCCCTTTTATCTATTGAATGAGAAGGGTATAATGGGTCAGATATATGGTTTGCATAAGGAGCAAATGAGGTAGTCCAGGTTGGAACATAGAATCATAAGGCTGGAAGGGACCTTAGAGGTCTCGCAGTCCAACCTCCTGCTCAAGGCAAGAGACATAATACCATCCTGGTCAAATGGTTGCCCAGTCTACTTTTGCAAACCTCCTGTGATAGAGCACCCACAGGTCCAGAAGACAAGCTATTATATTGATTAATTATTCTCACTATTAGAAAATTATATTTACTTCTAGACTGGATGTTACTTTAACAAGCTTCCATCCATTACTTCTTGTCCTGCTCTCTGATGCTTTGGAGAGTAATCTCCTCTTCTCTCTGGTAGCCCCTCAAGTACTGGAAGGTATTTATCATGCCCTCTCTAATCCATTTCTTAAATAGGCTAGGCATACCTAGCTCCGTCAGCCATTCATCATATGGGTATTACGGAGACCTGGTTGGGCCCGGAGGGTGGCGTCCCTCTGGTGGAAATGTGCCCACCAGGCTTCAGAGCATTCCATCAGCCGAGGGCCCAGGGGAGGGGCGGGGGGGGTGGCGGTTATTATTAACGAGGATCTGAGTCCGAGGGAGACCACTGTGCCTCAGATAGCCGGATGTGAGTCCCTCCTTGTGAGGTGGGGCCGTGGGGTTCAGATGGGCTTGTTGCTTACGTACCTGGCTCCCTGCCGCGTGGCAACAGCCCTACCTGAGCTACTCGACATGATAGCCACGGTGGCGGTAGATACACCCAGGCTTTTAGTCATGGGTGATTTCAACTTGCCATCCGTCGGTGAAACGTCTGAGGTGGCTCAGGAGTTCATGGCTTCCATGACGGCCATGGACCTGACCCAGTTAGTTCATGGCCCTACTCACAGGGGAGGTCACACTCTGGATTTGATTTTTGTCTCTGGCCAGTGGTTGAGTGGTCTTGTTATAGGGGATATAGACGTGGAACCCTTGTCATGGACTGACCACTCACTCCTTCGCCTAGATCTTCGAACCGCGACCCCTCGCCGCAGGGAGGCGGACCCAATTAGATGGATCCGCCCCAGGCGCCTGATGGATCCTGATAGGTTCCAGACGGAGCTTGGGCCATTTCCTGAGGATCTAGCACATGACTCGGCCGAGGACCTGGTAGCCGCCTGGGATTGGGCGGCTGGTGGGGCCTTGAACCGAGTTGTGCCTTTGCGGCCTCTGACCCGATGCCGATCCCGTGCAGCTCCTTGGTTTACTGAGGAGCTGAGGGAAATGAAGCGCCGGAAAAGACGCCTGGAGAGCGGTTGGAGGGCCAGTCTCGCTGAATCTGATCGAACACTGGTAAGGTCGCATATTAAGGCCTACCTAGTGGCGATAAAGACGGCAAAGTCTAACTACTTTTCCGCCTCTATTGCATCATCAGGGAATCGTCCGGCCGCCCTGTTTAGGGTGACCCGCGCCCTGCTCCATCTGGGAGTGCGGGAGGATCCCTTAGAAGGCAGGGCGGAGGATTTCGGACAATACCTGTATGACAAAATCGCTCAGATCCGGGGGGATCTGGACTCTGACTGGGTAGATCAGGGCAGGGTGACGAGGAACAGTCCTGAGAATGTTATCTGGGAGGAGTTTGATGCTGTGACTCCCGATGATGTGGACAGGATTTTGGGGAGACTTAGTGGGGCCACATGTTTACTGGACCCGTGTCCCTCCTGGTTGGTACTGGCTTCCCGGGAGGTTACACGAGGCTGGCTCCAGGGCGTCATTAATGCTTCTTTGAGTGAGGGTCACTTCCCCGCTGCCCTGAAAGAGGCGGTGGTGAGGCCTCTCCTCAAGAAGCCGTCCCTGGATCCAGCAATATTGGCCAACTATCGTCCTGTCTCCAACCTTCGCTTCATTGCGAAGGTTGTTGAGAGTGTGGTCGCGCAACAGTTTCCGCAATTCCTGGAGGAAACATCCTATCTAGATCCGTTCCAGTCGGGTTTCAGGTCTGGGCACAGCACGGAAACGGCATTGGTCGCGTTGGTGGATGATCTCTGGAGGGCTCGGGACAGGGGTTATTCCTCTGTTCTGGTCCTATTAGATCTCTCAGCGGCTTTTGATACCATCGACCATGGTATCATGCTGCACCGGCTGGAAGAGTTGGGGGTGGGAGGCACTGTGTTGCGGTGGTTCTCCTCCTTTCTCTCCGACCGGTCGCAGTTTGTGTTGGCAGAGGGGCAGAGGTCGACCTCGAGGCCTCTCATCTGTGGAGTGCCGCAGGGATCGGTCCTCTCGCCCCTTCTGTTCAACATTTATGTGAAGCCGCTGGGCGAGATCATCCGTGGCTTTGGGGTGAGATACCACCAGTATGCTGATGACACCCAGCTGTACATCTCCACCCCAGGCCACCCCAACGATGCCCTTGAAGTGATGTCCCAGTGCCTGGAGGCTGTGCGGATCTGGATGGGGAGGAACAGGCTCAAGCTCAACCCTTCCAAGACTGAGTGGCTGTGGCTCCCGGCATCCCGATATAGTCAGTTGACTCCATCGCTGACTATTGGGGGCGAGTCTCTGGCCCCCTCGGAGAGGGCGCGCAATCTGGGAGTCCTCCTGGATAGGCAGCTGTCCTTGGAGGAACATCTGACGGCTGTTACCAGGGGGACCTTTTATCAGGTTCGCCTGATTCGCCAGTTGCGGCCCTTTCTTGATCGGGATTCCTTGTGCACAGTCACTCACGCCCTCGTCACCTCTCGCCTTGACTACTGCAACGCTCTCTACATGGGGCTCCCCTTGAAGAGCACCCGGAGGCTCCAGCTGGTCCAGAATGCAGCAGCGCGGGTAGTGATGGGAGCAACATGGTGCTCCCATGTAACACCGCTCCTGCGCGAGCTGCACTGGCTCCCGGTGGTCTTCCGGGTGCGCTTCAAGGTGTTGGTTATCACCTTTAAAGCGCTCCATGGCATAGGGCCTAGCTATCTCCGAGACCGCCTGCTGCTACCAACGACCTCCCATCGACCCGTGCGCTCCCACAGAGAGGGCCTCCTCAGGGTGCCATCAGCCAAACAATGTAGGCTGGTGGCCCCCAGGGGGAGGGCCTTCTCTGTGGGGGCTCCCACTCTCTGGAATCAGTTGCCCCCGGAGATAAGGAGAATCCATGACCTCAATGCTTTCCGTCGTTCCCTGAAAACCCATCTTTTCCAGCAAGCCGGGTTGGCTTAGAAGAAATTTTTAAATTTTAAATTTTTTTAATTAGTTTGTTATTCTTAACTTTCGGCCCAAATCTATATATATATTTAAATGTTTTAATATTTGTATTCTATGTTTTTTATCTTGGCTGTACACCGCCCTGAGTCCTCAGGGAGAAGGGCGGTATATAAATTGGAAATTAAATTAAATTAAATTAAATATGATTTAGCCTCCAGACCCTTTCTCTTCGTTTCTCTTTGCACACTTTCTCGGGTTTCCATATCTTTTTTTTTTTTTTTTTTTGGTATTGTAATGATCAGAACTGTATGAAGAATTCCAAATGTGACCTCACTGTAGTGTAAAGCAGTATTATCACTTCTCGTGATCTTGATGTTATCCATTTGTTGATGCAGTCCAGGATTTCTCTGCCTTTTTTGGAACATGTCACTTAAATGGTGGGTCACAAGGACACCTACAGCTCACATATTGTTGAGCCAGGTACCACCTACTCTATATCTATTCATTTGGATTTTCCTGCCTTAGTGCAGGATCTTATCTTTCTCACCACTGAACTGAATCTTGCTGGATCAGGACCAATGCTTAAATCTGCCAAAATCCTTCTGAACCTTGAGTCTATCCTCAAAAGTGTCAGCAATTGTCAACAGCTTGGTGTTATCTGCAAATTTGATGCATTCTGTCCCATCTAGATCATTGTTGGGCTTAAGACAGAACCTTGAGGTACTCCATTTTATCCTTCCTTGTAGATGTAGTTCCATTAAGGACTACACACTGGGTGCAATTAGTCAGTCAATTGCAAATCTATCTGGTGGTGGTACTATCTAGACTACATTTTTCTATCTTGTCAAGAAATAGGCTATGGTCTACTTTATGAAATGCCTTACTGAAGTCCAAGTATACTGTATCCTCAGCATTTTTCTGGTCCATTAATTTAGTCACTTTACAAAGAAGAATATAAGATTCTTTTGGCATGATCTGTTTGTACAAATCCAGAATAGTGCCATATCATGTATGATTTCATTATAGTTGGAAGCTGCAGGCAAAAGGGGACAGGGTTGTTCTATATAAGGACAGGAAACTATATAATAATCTTGACATTCAACATTTTAGGCTATCGTACGGAGGGGAGAAGCTTTATGGAAAGTCAAAGACAATGTTCAGAACACTAGTGATAATGATTAGTAGAGTTGCTAAATATCTTGGTGCAATCCAGTTGTTCTTCGATGCATGGCTTTGAGTTTTTGAAACAAACAGGAGATCTTTCAATGAGGAAGGGTCAGAAAGTATTTGGCTATAGATGGTAGTTGGTAATCATGAATGGCATAAAATGGTACAAATGGTAATATTTTAATAAAAGTGAATCCAGTATGAGGAGTTATCTAGGCCAGTTATCTTCCTGTTAGTTCCTACAGCAATGAAGGTACTACTCCATGGTATTGTTTTCTTTTTTTCCCACCATTTTTTGTGATGTGCAAGAAACAGAAGAAGCTGAGAAAGACATCACCATGAAAGCTTGAAAAGACATGGGTAGGTAGGTTTCAGTTATGGAAAATAATGTAAAGTAATAAGAAGCACAGGAAAGGATATAACATAGGAGTCATCTTTGAGAAAATATCAGGCACCACCAACTGACATTCAAGGGTATGGAGAGTAAGGGATAGTGTCATCTGGATATTTGTTAGTGTGACAAATATGACAAGACTAAAATACAGGTATTGATATTTTCTGAAATGTGAGGTTCACGATTTTACTCCAAAACATCCAGCTGGCTGTGGTAGAGCTGAAAAAACTTTCATTACAGAGATAAGACATGTAGTTACGTATTGAGATGCAGTGTTTCTCATTAACAGAAAAGGAGAATATGAACATGAAAGATTTCCCTGAAGGAGAAGCCCATAGAAATTGTATCTCATTCTTGCTAAAGAAATAGCTAGCTGAGCACGGAAGGGTCAGTATTCCAGAGGCTGTATCAGGGATGGAAAGCAGGGAATTCAGAAATAGTGTTCATAGAATATGAAATAGTTTAGTGTATGATGAAAAACATCTTCTCTTACTTTCTGATCTTGGAATATAGGAAATATGAATGTTAAAGAATAAAATAATTGTCCTAATGTGATCTATTCAATTTGATAAATCTATGGGAAATCTGCAAATATTCCAGATTCTTATTGTCAGTTTGATTGTTTTGATATCATATTCAGCCTTCCAGAAAAAGCATCAGTATCTATTGTTTTAGGCAACAGCTGCTAATTACCTTATAGTTAGGAAGGAAGGAAGGAAGGAAGGAAGGAAGGAAGGAAGGAAGGAAGGAAGGAAGGAAGGAAGGAAGGAAGGAAGGAATATTTGCATCTATTTGCTGCTATTGTCATTATTAATAATAATTTATCACATTGTTTTAATTGTTGAGATATTCTGCCATAGTTTTCTCATGTACAATATAGTTAGTCAAACTGGAGTGAAATAGACATGTTAAATGATGTCATTATCTTTTGTTTAGATAATAATAATTTAAAGTAATATTACTGCCACAGAATGAATTGTTGTATATACCATAATGTACATTGTGAGCTAGTAAGAGATGTAGATTTGCCTTAATTATAATATGATCAAAGAGCTGGAAAGAGAGAGAACCAGAGGTGGACTGCTGCCGGGTCACACGGGTTCAGGCGAACTGGTAGCTAAGATTCTGCACAGTTCAGCAAACCAGCAAATCCCACCACCAGGTGGCCCTGCCCCTACTCATTTTTGGCCTGTTTTCCGGGCTGTTTTTTGGGCCAAAAACAGCCTGAAAAGTGGCCTGAAAACAGCCTGAAAAACATTCCGAAAACATCCTGAAAACGGCCTGAAAACAGCCAAAAAATGGGTGGGGTGGGGCCAGCAGTGGTTGGATTAATCCCAACCGATGAATCCTACCTCTGCCTTTGAGGCGAGTGACTGGGAGGCGGGGCTGGTGTGATGAGTGATGTCACCCACCCAGTCAGATGACCAACCAGCAATGCCTACCCAGCCAGAGAACCAGTTGTTAAGTTATTCAAGTCCCACCACTGGAGAGAACCCTTCTGTTGCATAAATTCAATCCTTGAATTTACAAGTCAAATATCACATTGCTGTTAAAGCTAGACACAGGACAAACAGTTTCTGAACACTTTGAAGGCTAATCTTCTTAATCTTATTGTTTCCCTAGGTCCATCACTCAAACTGGGTGTGTTTGGTCACATGCACACACATGTGTTTGTGCGTGCGCACACACACACACACACACACACACACACACACACTTTACTTATGATAAGATTTTAAGTAATATGTAGTAATTGCTTGAGAACATGGCAGACCAACTTGAATTGCTTTATACTTGCAGAGTTTAACTAACATTTATTAAGTGATATCATTGGTATTTTACAAAGCTATTGAAAGAGTCACAACAATTAGTTAATCAGAAACCCACAGAAATATTTTAGTTATTAGAAATTCATATCTAGATTTTACTTTATTTAGAAGAGAAATCACAGTAAAAATAAATACCCTCCCCACAATGCTTAATCCTAGTTAATTCTATGATTCTAGAACATAGTCTTACAGTACAACAGTGTCTACCTTCAATATCAGAAACAAAAAAGCTCTCAGAATATTAGACCAATTTCGAACCAATGGTTTTATCTGGCTAAACACTATATAATTCAGAGTTCTGGTGAAATTAATCAATGCTGTCGGTAGCTAGAGAATGTTTGGCCATCAGCCTGATGCTTCTGTTCTGACAGGGATTTATTCCAAAACTGTATTCTTAGAATGTCAAACCTCTAGCAAATAAGAAACCCACCTGCATCCTTGAAATGCTAAACAATGTTTTGTCTAAGTATATGAACAAACAATAACACAGAGACATGAGTGACATTCGTGCTTATGCACTCAATCCTCTGTTGTGTGAGATTTTGCATCTTTGGGTTTATTTGCTTCCGATAAAGGACACTAAATCTTAATACCTAGTGTGGATCCTTCTGCATCAATATTTGTGCAATTAATTCTACTCAGACAAGCCAACAACCCACATCTATAAATATTTACCATACTTTTTCCTCAGCCTGGAGAAATAAACAGAAACTTTGTGCAGTGTGTGTATATACAGACACAAACACACACAAACTGCACCTATATTTCTTGGTATGACCTTTTCATAATCTATATTTCTTGGAATAGTAGATTTTTTTAACTATTTGAAAAAAATAATATTGCAGCACTGTGTAAGAATTCAGTGGCACATTAACTGTAGGTTAGAAAGAAAAAGTGAAAACAGACTCTGTGTGTGTGTGGGTGGGGAGCGAGGCCCTGCATCTATGTTTTTCCCAATGGTGGTTTTTCAAAAGGCAACTGGACTTTGCTGTTTCTTGAAGACATTTTGCTTCTCATTCTAAAGAGCTATTTCAACTCTGACTGGAGGGGTGGAGGATGGAAGGATTTATAGTCATCTGGTTGTTAGCACTCTTCCTGAGAGTCATTGAGGCCACTGGAGAATTATCTGTGCCCTCAGAGTAAAGTGAATAGTGTAAACCGGTGTGGAACCTTCTTGGAACTGCTGAAAGGACTGTGTTGTAAACAGGAGGTATTCATTCAATCAGAACTAAAGAAACTTCTTGGATGAGAAACAATACCTCTTCAGGGAAAAACAAAACCCTGTTGTCCTTTGAAAAAGCACCATGACCGCAATGACTGAGAACCTCCATAGACATGCATCTGTGTTTGTTTCCTTATGTTCATTCTGAAAAATGAAAGGGAACAAATTTTGCCTATTCTTAGAACTACTTTAAATTTCTTACCATTTTGAAAATTGCCTAATCACAAATGTCTTCTTTGTGGGCTTTCTAGGTTTTGAATTTTACTGTGATAAATTTTGGAAATATAAGAAAGACCTAAAGCAGCATCACAGATCCATAGAATAGCAGCCTGGTAAGCCCATAGAACAGCTGTCATCTTTGCCTCCCATTGCACAACACTGTAACATTAGGTTGAGTCTTTTGAATACTCAGTTTCTTACTCTGTTCTTTTCAAGGGAATAAAGCAGTCACTGTCTGAGAGAAGACACGGCACACTAAGGCTCATTGAGATCATTAGTCTTAAGCATGCTCAATTTTTTTGCTTGGAGGAAGTTAACAATTTTTAGCTTTTCAAGAATTTCCTAATTCTTCTGAATCACTCTCAAAATGGCCTGGAAAAGAATAGGTCATGATCCTTCAGGCTGCTTTCAGTTTTTAAAAAGCATAGAATCTAGTCCATCCATCTATTTGCCTGCTACTGCCAGTGCATTATGTTTTCATCCACTGATGAGTCACCACAATAACTACTCTGTTCTACCTTTGTAGGAGAATGCCCTTCAGTGATCAGTGAAACAGATATAAAAAATGAAGGCTATAAAGTAGAATGAAAGTTAGTTCATCAATATCTACAAATAAATGGTGTCCCAGTGGCACTGCTTTCCCTGGAGGGAAACTCATTTCATTAATGGTCATAAGACACAGAATTCAGTGCAAGTTACATCAAGGTGAATGGATTGTCCTTTGTGCATGGGAAAAATACATTCATCCCTGTAGCCGAGTTGCAGTTTGGTCAACAAATATTAAACTTAAGCAGTGCAGTGTCAGCTAATTCTGATTTTAAAATTATCAGTGCAGATTAATTGCTAAACATTTCTCTGCATAGGTTAATATTTCATTCTGGCCACTACATAGGTTAATAAAGTGATAGGATGGATGGGTGGACAGACATATCAGTTCACGGGCTCAAAATGCTAAACTAGAGTGCATCAAAACAATTCTGGGTTATTTTTAAAGATACTTTATAGGGAATCAATGATTCCAGTTTCTATGGATGCAATTTAAAACTTCAGTAAAGCTTTACTTCTTATACCAAATGAGCAATGTAAAGTTTGTAAACCAGCATTCCTTATATATTAAGGTGACCAGATTTTAACATTGGTAAAGAGGGACATTGTGGGCGTGGCTTATTTTGTGGGCGTGGCTAGCTGGTCATGTGACTGGGTGGGCGTGGCTAGCTGGTCATGTGACCGGGTGGCCATGGCTATGTGTATAGGGTAAGGTGAACAGATTTTAACATCGGTAAGAGGGACACCATTGTGGGCATGGCTTATTGTGTGGGCGTGGCTTGGAGGCCATGTGACTGGGTGGGCGTGGCTAGCTGGTCATGTGACCGGGTGGCCATGGCTGTGTGTATAGGGACTACTCAGAGGGCTGAAAAGTCATTTCTGACAGGTCCTCACACTTTTGACTGGTCCTCACACTTATGACCATCCTCACATTTATGCCCGTGCAGCATTCTTAACAACCATGTCACTCATTTCACAACTGCTTCTCTTCACCATGGTGACAAGATAGGGCAAAAAACGTAAAATGTGAGGACAGTCGTAAGTTCGAGGACTGGTCAAAAGTGCGAGGACCAGTCAAAAATAACTTTTTCAGCCCTCTGAGTAGTCCATATGCACAAAAGGACTAACCAGAGGGCTGAAAAAAGTCATTTCTGACAGGTCCTCACACTTTTGACTGGTCCTCACACTTATGACCATCCTCACATTTATGCCCGTGCAGCATTCTTAACAACCATGTCACTCATTTCACAACTGCTTCTCTTCACCATGATGACAAGATAGGGCAAAAATGTAAAATGTGAGGACAGTCGTAAGTTTGAGGACTGGTCAAAAGTGCGAGGACCAGTCAAAAATAACTTTTTCAGCCCTCTGAGTAGTCCATATGCATAAAAGGATACAGTAATAGAGAGGGATGAAGGAAGGGAAGGGAAATTAGAGTAGGAGTGACAGTTAAGAGAGGGAGGAAGAGAGGAGGAGAAGAAGAAAGGAAGAGGAAGTAGGGAGGAGAAGAAGAGGGGGGGAAGAGAAAGTAAGAAGGAAAGTAAGAAGGAAAGAAAAGAGAGGTGGTAGGTTTGAGGAGAAAGATTGCTGTACAATAAAAAAGATGAAAGGGAAGAAAGCCAACCCCAAACAAATATAAAGATATTAAGATAAAGAATGAATTGTTAAACTTTAAAGAATAAAAGAGAACAAATATGAATAAATAGCAATAATTAGAAACACACATACATACAATGTATTTTCTTTGAACAGAATATTTGGCTGGTTCACAAATTTAAACAGTGTTTAGTCATTTCAATTAAATTTACAATTTCTATATTTCCTTTTTGCCATATTTATTCCTCATTTATTTTTTAAAAAAAACAATTTTACCCTTCATCCTCATCTCTAATCTTAATCAAATTCAATTTTTCCCTTCTATTCTATTTTATACCCCTTCCCATTGTCATCTATTTTTATATCCATCCTCACATTGGTTAATTATGTAATTATGTAATACAGTTGTTTAATACAAATTCAACATTTTAATATAAATCAATTAGTTATATAACTATCTTTTTTGTATATTAATCAATATGAACATGAATATTCCAATTATTTCCATGCAATCCAATTTCTTACAAATCAATTAATTATACTTACCAATAATAATAAACCAAATAATTTCCCCCATATATTCCTCCAAACCACAACTTAACCATTTCTGCTTTCAACACAGTATACAATTAATAATATCTCAATTATTACAATTCCCTAGTTAAAAATAGCTTTTTTTTCTTTTGTGTTTTAAAATCTTGAACTCTCCTCTTTTGCCCTAAATAATTTTCCATTGTTTGCACTTACCTTTTTTGGTGAGGAAAAGGAAAATAAATCTGCTGCCTAATTTTCCAACGTTGCAAGCAAACCGCAAAGCCAACAGCCTGTTTTACTTTCAGTTTCGTTTTGAGCTTGGTTTGCACAAAGAGGAAAAAAAAACTGAGCAATTTAGCAAGAGCAGAGCCCTGTGCAAATCAGCTGAGAGGGGGAAGCCGAGCTAATTAACGTAGGGCGGCCCTTTGAAGCCCCGCGGCAAGAGTTTAAACAGGTTTTTTCCCTCTAGCCATCAGCGGGGATTCAGGAGGCAGCCGGGAACCAGGAGGCAGAATGAAAAATCGGGACTTTTTTAAAACGCCGCGGGACGCGGGACAAATTGCTCAAAAGCGGGACTGTCCTGCCAAAAGCGGGATGTCTGGTCACCTTATTATATATGTACTAGGCAGAAGAAATAACTTTGAGGAACAGGAGGAAGAGCCACATCCAAGAAAACAGTCAGATAAAAGAAATTTGAGTCTGAAGCAGAAATATAAAATGAGTGTCTTAGATTTGATCCTCCCTGATTCCCATGAAGATGGAGGGAGCGCAGACGCATAATCAGACTTGCAAGATTCAATTATTTTAGTCTTATAATAAAAGTAGTATTAGCATTCATAACTTTGGTTTTCTTGTCTGGCCTACTTTGACGTGCTGACAATACCCTGAGTTTGCTCTGAGTTCTGCCATAAATAACACTTATAGTTGAACTTTTAATATTTGACATGAAGCTACATTAGTCCATTTCATGTACTCAAAGTTCATCAATCTGGATCAGAAGCATAATAGAAGACAAATTGGCTTATTGTCTCCACAGTAATCCACACAGTACTGTAGAAAAGTACTGTGTGGATTATTGTAGAGACCATAAGACAATTTGTCTTCTATTATGCTTCTGATCCAGATGGATTTTTTTAAAAAAAAAATAATGTGGGGAAATACAAAAGTATCATATTAATTCTTTTTTTTTTAACCTTAGAGGAGGATAATACTTTATACCGATACATATAATCATCGATCGGTGTCATCTATAGTGGAAATAATAACATAGACTTTTCATGTTCTATTTCAGATCTTCTCTGAATTAGCTAAGGGTTTGAATTAGTTGTACTTCTTATTGCTGCCTCTGATTATATTGTACTTAGCAATCAAAGAAAAAGATAATCAAGGAACTTGTTAGAATGGCTGATGAAATCAGGCTTGGCTTAGAACTGATTTCTACTTCTGATTCACCAGAAGACTATCATGTATTCTCATTTATCAAACTTAGTGAGGTTTTTCTGCTAACCCAATACAAACCATACACTGTTATAATTTTAAACTGTTTTAATTGGGGTATTGATTTTAATTTAATTTTATTGTGATTTGTATCATAAATTGTCATTTTGTAAGCCGCCTTGAGTCCCTTGGGAGAAAGGCGGCATATAAATCGCAATAATAAATAAATAAATAAATAAATAAATAAATAAATAAATAAATAAATACTATCTGTTCAGAGTCAGTGGAAAAAAATCTTTCTTCATATTGTCAGTGAAATGATCAAGTCTATCAAGTGAAGAGGTGAATGGCTTTATACTGAGTTATAAAGAATAGCACACACTATACTAGCTTGATGGGTTCCCATTACAGAAAAGATGAACAATGTTGGAGACATGCCAAATGTTGATCATCAGATAATGTTTTATTAAATTTATAATAAAGAGGAAAGAATGTAGGGCACCCATGTATCTAAGAGAATATATCTGAAAAATATTGGGAACTATCTAATGGAAACAAGCTAATATATGGATACAAATGTACATTCAATTATTCATCAGGGCTGGCAGCAATACATTTCCAGCTGTCTTGTTCTCAAGCCATTCTCCTCTCTTGATAATGCCCAACCATTTAATTAGGCCCCCTAATTACACGGAGCCTTCAAAGTTACATGGTAACCATAATAAACTTCAACCATGTGATTTATTTTCTTCTCATTGACTAATCACCCCTCCCCTTTGATATTCTATGTTTATTTTCTATTTATAGTCTGAGTATACACTTAGCCAACCTTGCCTGAGTTCAGAATCTAAGCAAGGTTAGGCCTAGTTAGCATTTGGCTGGGAGACAATAGCTACAGAAAATGAGAGACAATAACCACAGAATTTAGTGTGCAATATTTATTTTCAAAAATAAAAACAAAGCAAAACACACCCATTGTTCCAAGAGGAATGCATTTATATAATTATTAACTTAGAAGCCTATGTGAGATTATAATTATGGTGTTCTATCTGTTCTGTTCACCAGTATTACAGTCTTACAGTCCTTGTCTTAAAATATGTATGTGCTTTTGATTTGTGAGTATACAAAAATTCTCAGTCCTATGGCTCGTCTGTGTCTTCCTCAGCCTCAAGTCTTCTACAAATGTGAGAGTTCTGCACAGTAACAGCTGTTTCTAGCACTGTAATTCTGGGCAGAGAGCTCTGATACTTTTCATGGGTTGTGTTGGAGCTACTCTCCCAGTTTAGGAGTCACAGTCCCCATCACCATTGGGATCACTTCAGCCTTTACTTTCTACATTGTAAAGGGCCAGGGAAATCAGGAGATTCAGGCAGTTCAAATGAGTATAAAAATCTATTGTAGGCTTAAACTCTCTACAAGAATCTGAGTTACTAACAGTTAAGGGAAATTAGCGACAATTAAGAAGGCATTCAAGATGGGTTGGACTTAGATATCTTGTGGGAAAGCAGGGATTTATAATGCATTTGACCCTTTCCTCAGGCTCAGCCTTGTCATCTACTACATACTGTACATCCTTTCTAGTGCTCCTTCATGCCTTGACACTTCTTCAGCTACCATATACTACCATATATATCCTAGTTTTGCTGTCACTTGGCATTGCTGCACCACTTCTTCTAGTCCGTATCTAATGCCATGATGTCTGATTGATTGGCCAGTACCTGTCTGCATCTTATACCCTGCCACTGTGCATTGGATTGTTTCTGAGGCATCTCTGCACAATCTACATCTTGAGTTGTATCCAGTGTGGTAGAGCCCTGTTTTTATGCATCTGGTGCTTAGGGCATGTTCTTGTGTTGCTATGATCAGTTCCTCAGTGCAGACTTTTGATTCAGCCCTTTTCAGCCACTAGTAGAATTTCCCAATGTCCACCACCTCAGCTTTTTGATAGTACATCCCATGCAGGGCCTTGTCACTTCCTCTGCTTGATGATCTTCCCTTGTCTGCTGCTGTTTCAGGTATTCGCTCAGCAGCACAACTTTGGGTGCCATCTTATTGATGTATTACTGCATGCTTTGGGTTTCATCCAGGATAGTGACTTTGACATTCACCAGACCCTGACCACCCTTTTTGGTGTACAATCTCTAAGTGTTGGACTTGGGGTGGTAATCTCTGTACTTTTTGAGGGGCTTCTGGGACTTCACAACAGCAGTTTCCATATCATTTTTTGGCCAGCATACTCTACTGACGTGGTATCTGAGGGCTGGCAGGGTGTACATGTTGATGTTGTGGATCTTGTTCTTCTCTTTGAGCTAACTATTCAGTATCTGATTTCCTGTGGTGGTAATTGGATGTTATTATTTTCCTTGCCTCCTCATTGTGGTTTCTAAGTGACTGTGAAATACCAAGGTATGTTTATTATATGGCCTGCTAATGGTCCCACTCCACCACTTTCTTTTCTACCATCTGGCCACACTTTTCTAGTCCAAAAGACATCCCATGTTCTTACTATAGATCTGTGTTAGATACACACACACACCTTACACACACACCGCATACATACCAGTATATAGAATGGTCCATGGGTAAACTTGTGTGAATATTGGATGGAAGAATAACCATCCTGCAATACCAAGAGCTTCTAGTTTTGTTTGAGAAGCACGTTTTCCCCCATCATTTTTATGCCAATATCCTGTCCATTTGTGCTTTTAAAATCCTTAAAGTGTATTATGACAAAGAAAAATTAGAGGTTTGAATTATGGACACAGTGATTCTCTAGTGCCCTACTTTTCCCCCTATTTTCTTTTCTCTCTCTCACTCACTCATTGATTGATTGAGTGCCATTGT
The DNA here is from genome assembly GCA_022577455.1 of Arizona elegans. Lineage (NCBI taxonomy): Eukaryota > Metazoa > Chordata > Lepidosauria > Squamata > Colubridae > Arizona > Arizona elegans. The sequence goes on along the minus strand of JAKOOJ010000003.1, from coordinate 68,441,080 downwards.
TTCTCAGCTGCTACTGATTAGCAGGGATGTCGATCTTCAGCCCAACTAAAAGGTTTTCCCTGAGTTATAAACTGCACAAAATTATGTACTGTGACTGGCTTTATAAAATTAATATCAGTACATTATTCTCACACTGTCACTAAAAATTATAATTGGGAAGTTTTAAAGAAAAGCTTCCAGTCATGAAGTTCAGTAACTTCATTGTTCACATATTTTGAACTTGGCTGCTAAGCATACCCAGGCAGAGATGGTTTTCAGTAAGATAAGAAAAACACAGAGGGCCCATTTGTTTTAGTGATTATGCTTTCAGAAAGAAAAAATGCATATACCTGACAAGATGATCATAGTTGTAGCCTACAGAAAACATTGAACCATGTAGAGGCTTATGAATTGTGCTAATTTTTATAACTTCAAGTCAAATAGTGCCCTGAGGGGCATATGAAATACCACAGGAAGTCATCCTATCTGTCAGAAAAAAGTAATGACCTAGACTAGCTAAGGGAAGACTAACTAGACACGACTCATAATTTTATAAAAGTGACTTTCTTGCCATAAGCTTTTGCAGGCATTAGCTTCAAGAATCTTGTCCTCGTTCAGCTAATGGAAGCATTCAGGACTCACTGCTCCTAGCAATGAGAAGCTATTCAGATAACATTTACCTGATACACTAAAAAAAGCAAGATAGTAAATCAAATCAAATCTTTCTTTTTTTTCTTTTGAAAAAAGGCATACCACTTATTTTTACAAGATGGTGAAATTTTTAATGCATTATTAATAATATAAAACTTATTAGTTCTTCTGTCAAGACTGATAGAGATTTGACAAAACCCATTCAATGACTCATTGTTTTTCATCGAATACCTAACTTATAAATAAGATGTGTCAGTAGAAAGGACAAGTGGAAACTCACGCAGAACATACAAAAAATGCCTTGTGGGAATATCTGCAACTACAATGGACTAATCAAAACTGTTTTGAAATTTTCAATTGAATTATGTTAATCAACATATCAATTTATAATGTGAAAGCAAAGAATAGCAAGCACTACTTTTTATTTCTGTTAAGCATGAAATTAACTGAAGCTTGTTTTTATAAACATTTGGAGTGAAGTATTCTTGTGGCATGCATATAAATTATGATTTTTCAAAAGTTGGTTTTATTGTGTATTTGACTATAGAAATCTAAAAACCATGCCAGGTACAACTAACTGTTCACTTAACTGAATATTCAATCTGTCTTTTTGAAATGCACACATAACATTGTGATTCAGCATTGGTTCAATCTATCATCCAACTATCATCCAACTATCTATCATCCCCATACTAAAAGAAAAATAGATTATGTTTGCTTTGTAAATTTAGAGGAAAAATCCCTAAACTGTTTATAGTATTTTTAGAATACTCCGAATAGCAAAATGCTAGGAATTGAATATACTGAGATGATGGATAGATGGATGGATAGATGGATGGATGGATGGATGGATGGATGGATGATAGATAGATAGATAATAGATAATAGATAATAGATAATAGATAATAGATAATAGATAAATGTGTGTCTGTGAGAGAGAGAGGGAGAGAGAGGGAGGGATAGTATCAGTCTTGACTCTAATGACCTCTTGGACAAATCCAGGTATTTTTCTTGGCAGTGTGTTTAATTGTGGTTGGCTGAAAGAGTGATTGGCCCAAGGTCACTAACATGCCTTTATGACTGAGGAAGGACTAAAACTGATGTCCTCCATTCCTTTAGCAATTAGACCAACCTCACAGGAGTGCATAATATTACTTCATTAATTATTTAAAATATTGTATAATACTGACTTCAAGGCAAATAAAAAGGAATCTGTAGTATAAACTAAAAAGATGATCTAATACAAGGCTGTCAAACTCCTGGCCTGCAGGCCGGATGTGTCATGTGCTGGCCAGACCCATGCCCGGTTTAGCGAAGGAGAAAAAAGTCCGGATACATCATGAGATGCTGCCATGATGTGAGTTTAACACTCCTGATCTAATACGACTTCCACTATAATTAACAGATCAATCAAAATACACACACACAAACACGGATAGCTATATAGTTGGATATTTGTTTTGTCAGTTCTTATTCCAGGTTATAGCTTTAGGAATTGGTAGCTTTTTTAATGCAAAGTTTTATTTTTTTTATCATGATTTTATTTTTAAGATATCTTTGACTTGCAGCCAATTCTTTAACTAAAAGTGCCCTCAAGATGATCATAAAAAATGCTTTGTAAATATTATTTGACTAGAATATGTATTTTTTTTCCAAGCCTATGTGAGAAAAATAAGATACAAAGAATTGAGTCATCACTTATTTAATGTTTTCATCCTTCTTCTTCCTTCTTTCTTAGAATCATATTATGGCCATTTCCATAGAGGATTTTTATACCAGTTCTAGACTTCTTGTTCCAATGAGGTATATAGACACAACTGCTTCAACATTTCTTTTTTTCTTTTTATATTGATAGAAATAGATTCAGAAACGGAATTAGTTAAGGATTGCATGATAAAATGGGCACAAAATATTCAGGAACCAATAATGATGGAAACTTGGGAAAAAATATGGGTTAGAAATGTAAAATTTACGCAAGCATAAAATTTAAGAGAAAATTTTTATAAAATGTTTTATAGATGGCATTTAGATCATAAAAAGTTAGCTTGGATGTATCCGAATTTGCAATCTAAGTGTTGGAGATGTGATTGTGATGATGCTACTTATTATCATATATGGTGGACTTGTAAAAAAGTTAAAGCATTTTGGATTAAAATATGGTGGATTATCCAAAATATTCTTAAAAAGAAGATAAAGTTTACTCCACAGTTGTTTTTGTTGGGTATAATCACAGATTGTATGGTTATAGAGACTAAATTGATCTTAAATTTAATAACTGCAACTAGACTTTTGGTGGTGCAATATTGGAAGAAGGAAGATTTGCCTACTATTGAAGAATGGACATTAAAAGTAGCGCATTTAGCAGAAATGGTGAAAATTTCATCTTTTTTGAAAGATCATTCACAAGAAAGATATATATCGGAATGGAGAAGATTGATTATATTCAAAATAAATATCGGACTAAAAAGTATCAAATAGCTTATGAATGAATAGAAAAATTAAGAGTATTTATATTTAGTTAAGTAAAAGGGGGGTTAAAGTGTGAAGTGGGGGATAGGAATCCATAGATAGTTAGCTTAGTTTAGTATATGATTGTCAATTGTTATACCCTATATTTTGTTCTGGGAAGTTTGGTGGGGGGGGGTAAGGAAAGGAGGGGGGAGGGGGAAATATTTGTAAAAAAAAAAATTTTTTTTGTAAAACTCTTTAATAAAAAAAAACCATTTCTTTTTTTTTGGGGGGGGGAGATATTGTGACACAATTTCCCCATTGGAAGGATTACTGATTCCCTTTTGTTCAATACAGGAAAAATTTAGCAAAGTTTCAGGATATTTTCCTTCCTTCCTTCCTTCCCTCACTCACTCATTCACTCACTCACTCCCATCTATCAATCCATCCATCCATCCATCCATGGAGAAGGAGAAGAGTTAAGTCCTGCAGGATTTTGTAGAAACTCAGGGTAAGATAATATCTGTTTCTTATTTACACATTCCAAGAAATCAAGGATGAATATAATTCAGGTTCACAGTTGCTGAAGTTTTAGAAGAATAAAACAGTGGTATGGTAGTATGGAGCTACTCTTAATGCTAAATTACCTTTAGGTCCTAGAATCACCACATAAAATGTATCTTATCCTGCTAGAATTTCTAGTTCATTTAATGTTATATTTTTATTGATGTGCTCCATTCTATATCGTTGGTACTTGAGTTTAAAAATTGAAAACATCTTGTAAATATACTAAATTAATAAAACTTCACAAAATTTTCACTGCTAAATATTTATGAAGTAGGGCACACCTGGAATGCTTGTAAATGAGAAATAAAAAATCAGTTTCTAAATACTGATTTAGTAAAAGAAATTGCCAACATCTATGTTTAAGAGTTACATTGATAATGAACATTGGAAATATTCAGATATATATTGTATTCAGTGTCTATTGTTTCTTTCTTTGTGAAATTTCTACCGACTGCAATGGTGACATTTTCACCCTTGACCAATTTTGCAATGGAGTTTTTACACCCTGGGGGAAAAAAAACCACCTGAAAGTTTTACAGCTCCACTAGTCAGTTCACTGGATTTTCAAGACAGTAATTGGTGCAACCTTGGAAATAATGACACAATGCAAGATCTTACAGTATTCTGCTGACAAAGTTTGTGTACAATAAAAACAGTGGGTTTGTCAATGTAGTTTGATCTAATGTCTTGCCCTTTCAAGGTAAGGAAAAGAGAAGCAAAGGGTAGGAGGCTAACTACTCAGGGTGAACTACTTTAGTTTCTATATCCAATCTCTGATTATTACTTTTTCTGCCTAAACTTTCTTTAGCAGGAAATTCCTATACTATTCTTCATTTTCTTCCTTATTTATAAAACATGTCACTATTTTTTCAGTTAAAACTATAACATATTTAATGGATTTATATGAGTAAATATTTAATTACTTGCAAAAGCTTTCACAAAACATAAAGGTTTCATCAGGATGACACAAACACTACATTTCATAATCAGGGGTGGGTTTCACTTACCTTCGCTACTGGTTCACAAATGTGAGCACATGCACAGAGTGTTAAAAACGGGACATGATGATGTCCAGGCAGGTGGGTGGAGCCTCCCACAGCCGCCTCTACTGGTTCACCCAACCAGATACAACTGAATACCACCACTGGTCATAAAACAAGTTCTCCCTTCTTATATACATGTTATAAACCTTTTACTATAATAAGAGCTTTTATTGTGATGTCACAATGCTTATTTAATCCTTTGGTCTCCCTTGTCCCCTCCCTGTAAATGCCAATGGAAGATGGCTGCTTACAGATTTGAGGAAGACCAAGACTTCTGAGTGAAACACAACTCAAAAATATGTATACAAGTTTTCTCAGAGAGAATATGGATCAGAAACAATGCAAGCCCACCCTTAAAAACTTTTGTAGTAGTTTCTACAAAATATAACTTTTTAAACTTTTTGTTAGGATGGGGTTGAGGTTGACACTTTTTTTCCTTCCTTCCTTCCTTCCTTCCTTCCTTCCTTCCTTCCTTCCTTCCTTCCTTCCTTCCCTCCCTCCCTCCCTCCCTCCTTCCTTCCCACCAAGTCAATAGGATATGAATCCTGCCCATCTAGTATCCCAGTACAGAATATTCACAGTTTATACTGTATGGAAGCTGCTATTTAAGTGAATATGTCTTATACTCCTATATAAAGGAATATATAAATAATTTAAAACACATGAAGTGATATTTGCTATTGATACTACTATAGATTCGGTCTGCCAAACTGCTGGCAGCCGTTGATCAACAGAAGTAGTCTGCAGTACTGCACTCTAACTGCAGCTCATTCATGCTTGCTTGTTTTTCATTTCTGTTAAATTTAGTAAATAACAAACTTGCCAAAAGGCCCAAAGGGAGAAGAATGTAATTCACTGAAATTTTATTTTATTTTTTTTAACATCATTTAAAAAAAAATAATTCACTTAACTTTTTTTTTTATAATCCACTTTGTAAAACAGCTAGGGCTACCAAATCTGGGTTGCTAAATCTGGGTGGCCAGTTGATGGCAGCATAGGGACATTGAAAACTTAGCAACTAGTGGTCATCTTGTTTTGTTTTGTTTTTTACTACCTGGAAGTGATAGCATTAGAATCAAGCAGAAGGTATTGTGAGGAGTTGAATGGTTTGAATAATGGCCTTAACCTTTGCTGCTTGGTCTGAACAAAGCTCCAGGGTTTCCCTGTGTTCTGTGCTGTTTTTGTGTCAATTCCTCTCACTTTATTTTCCAAAACAGAAACAAAATGCTGATCATTCCTTATAAACTTTTATATTGTTTGGGGTTAAGGTTGCCTGAGCAAATCTCTTCTTCCATTTCGTCTCGCCTTTCACTCCGACATCATCTCAGGAGGGTCATTTCAGCAATTTGGGATGAAGTTTTCTCTATTACTGCCTCAGTAATAGGCAGTAATGGAGCCTCCCAAAAGCACTAAAAGACCTCTCTTTAGACAGTCTGTTATTTATTTATATTTTAATTGTGTTGTATTAATTGTATTATTTTTAGTATCCTTTGTTTCATATCCTTTATATGGACCAAGCTGATTTTTACCATTTGTGAGATCTAATTTTTAAATTTTATTTTATTTGGGATGGAAGAAAAGTCACTAGTTTAAAAATTAAGTCAAATTAATGTTGTTCAAATTCAGCTGCAGATAAATATATTAATTTTATGCAACATAAAAATTTGAGGGATGCCCTCTCTCACATGTGTTTGTCAGATATTAAAAATAAGTGTCATCACAGTAAAACTGTCTCTTCTCAGTCTGAAAGCACATCGATAATCTACTTTTCTTTTTTTTTAGCTATTGTACAATTCAAATCATAACAAGCTGGCCAAAGGATAATTCATGTTTCAAATTCTAAGGGCTTTCTTCCTCCTTCTTCCTGCTTTTTACATCCAACTGTTTTTAGGGATTATTTTGTATTATTACATTTTATACAGAGCATTATAAACTAACATTTTTGTTCTGAAATCCTTATCTGTTTTCCCTTGATCATGATGCAGAATAACCCCAGTAGACTAATACTGTTTGGGAAATGAATTTGTAAGATTCCAAGCCCCTATTTGAAAAGACATATTTGCATAATATTTAGTTAAATCCCCAATGGACACAGTAAGACCTTGACTTTGTTTGCAGATGCTATCTTGAATTCATAAACAGTTATATTTCTTCCATACTTTAATGCTTTAAGATACATTTTAAAGAAGATTCTATGTTCTCTGAGTAGAATCTAAAAGTGAAGCGTCATGGGAAGCTTTACAAGGAAGATTTATTTCATGCACCACTATTAATCTCATTTTTATTTTACTTGCATCAATAACTCTGGGAAGAATCTGAAATAAATTATTATGAAAGGCATATGGATTTTGAAGAATCTCTACATCTACATCATCCACACTAGTTATCCTCAAATGGAATTAACAGCTAGACTTTCTGGTTCATTTGCTATCACACAGATAACAATTAATATTATCACCAACTTTTAATTTTTTCTTTAACTATATGTAAAGAAGGCAAAATAGTTTTAGCTTCTCTTATTTTTAATTTCTTCCAGACATTTATTTTTATATTTAGCCATCCAAAACAATGCTGTTTAATACACATGGAATTCTTTTTACATTGCAAGAAGTGAAGAAGCAGCTGGTGAAAGAGTAGGACAGGGAAAGACGTATTTAACCTTAGGTAGGTACATTAAATCTCTGTTTGAAAGAGATAAGTATGAAGTGTAAGCGAAACAAATGGTAAAAATGAGACAGGACTACAGATTCCAATTTCTAACCTTTATAGATTGTAATGTTAAAGGTAAGTTTATCTAACACAGGTAGATCATATTTGAGGTTGTAAAACTTTATAACCACAAACATCAGGCCATGTAAATATGTCCTGCTTTTTCCTAATATCAGATCTGCTTAATATTCTCAAGAATTCACATTATTAACCTTGTGAAATTTGAATTGGTTACAGTCAGGGTGGCTTTGGAAATGTTTGGAATGGACCATTGTATATACCTACACTTTGTATTGTTCACTTTGGAGAGAAAAGAAAAGAAGAAGATGATTCACTGCTACCTGAAATTACACACTAGTCTACCAATCCATAATATCTGCCTATCAAGATAGATTGGACTCTCTGTGCATCCCAAGCATCTTGTTTTGCAAAGCAAATGCAATCAGTGGGGAGCAGTGGAGGGGAAAAATACAGTTCCATGGACAAAATCTATTGTGTTAATGAATCCCACACTGGAAGCCACTTAAAATTAGGCTGGAGTACATCCTGAATTAAATTTGGTTTCTAGTTCCAAAAGTTCTTTTTTCAGGGTGAGCCATATTGCCTTTGAAAATGAGTTGGACATTGCTGTCTGAAAGGTGAATAGTACCTGAGCAAAACAACAATAACATAATTTAATTTAATATTAGTTAAAAATGGATTGCTTTGTTCCTTCCTAACTTTTTAATTAAAATAGTTGTTTAGTTTAAATACATTTTAACTAATTATCCAGTTCATACTTTTGGTCAGTATATATACTGACAGAATATAGCATACTTGTGCTATATGATGTTTCTCAGTACATGAAAATGATAATTGACTATTGCTCTAATGGATCAATAATGTATAAGAGTTAATTGGCTTTGCAGACCCCTCATTTTAAGAAAACATCTTTGCTTCTACAAACATGTATCCAAAAAATGTCTAAATATTGTTGGTTCATCTGTGTCCTCAGAGTCACCTAAGTACTGCAAATGACTGTGGAGTCTTCTTGGCTGTAGGATGTTGATGAACAGATGAACCTCCAAGTGGCCTCAATGATTGTCTAAAGGAATGCAAATGACCAAATGACCAACTGTCTTCAAGGAGTATAAATGTTTCCATTACCCACCATCCAGTCAGAGCTGAAGAAAGTTCTTGGATGAAAAGTGAAACGTCTTCAAAAAAGAAAGAAAAAACAAGAAAATCCAGTTGCCTCCTGAAAAAGCACCTTTGGGTATCCAATAAACCTTTCATTTACCCAGTTATTATTATGAACTGATTTACAGTGAATAAAACTGATTAAACCAAAAGCTGAAATCTGATCTAAATAGTTTTACTGTTATTTATGAGTGGTTCAGCTATATTTAGTGCATATAATTATTGTTTTCAATACTATCTACTAAGATTTTTCTTTCATGCAAAATGTTTGTGAATGTTTCCATATTTAGCTCTAGTATTGGATCAAGACACATGTAATATAATGAGCATACTATAGAAGCTTTCATTGTTTGTTTGACTGTTTAACATATACAGTAGTGTTATGCAGTCATCTAATTCATTCACAAGATACAGTCTATAATCTGATCATATGCAAACTGCTGTGCAGTTTTAATGGAAACAGAATTGGGTTAAAGAAGAATGTGATATGTCCTTGATTTTTACTCTAATATTTGAACAATAACTCTTGGATATGCTCCTGGTTTTTCATGTTTTCTCTTCTCTCAGTTCAGATTCACTAGGCTTGAACTACTCAGCTATAGTCTCTAGAGGGATACAGAGAATGTCCACTCTGATTTTCTCCTTGATCATTTTTTCCCTGTGCATTACTTTTCTCACTGGGCTTTCTAACTCCAACCACAAAGTTGTGACATTGCAGTATTCTAACAAACGAAGACAGTGCAGGTACAGTTGACTTTTTCATCAATGTAATGTCTGTATAGAGTCTAAAAATAGAACTAAATCCAAGGTTAATGTTTAACAAAGTCAAAGAAAAAACAGACATTTAGGACTCCAAAAGTAACTGGTACAGCCCAATTAATCTCTAACCTCTAAAGAAGGTAAAATGTGAATGCAACTTCAGTGTTACTTGTCACTAGAAATAATTACTTTTATGGCCCATGCTTCATTTAGAAACATGCTTAAAACAGTAATGGTTAAATGTTGGACAAGGACAGAAGAAATCTAATTTAAACAGTACACAGTCATGAAACTTATTTGTGATCTTGGACCAGCAACTATCACTCAGCTTAATTTATCTCAGAGCCTGCTTATAAGAATAAAATATAAAAGAATAATTGGATGAAAAGCAGAAGAAAAGAGCAATCCATAGTCTTCATATCATAATACATAGTTAGCAATACAAAGAATTGTTTTAAGTATCCAGATAAGGAGTGAAATCCAGCAGGTTCTGACAGGTTCTGGAGAACTGGTAGTGAAAATTTTGAGCAAATACTAACTCTGGGTGGCCCCAGAGTGGGGTGGGAATGGAGATTTTGCAATATCCTTCCCCTAGGAATGAGGAGAGAATGGGGATTTTGCAGTATCCTTCCCCTGGAGTGGGGTGGAAATGGCGATTTTGCAGCATCCTTCCCCTGCCACGCCCACCAAGCCACACCCACAGAACCGGTAGTAAAAAATTTTGAATTTCACCACTGATCCAGATGTCATGAAGTTATCAGATAATAATGATAGCCAGGTAACCAAATGATGCCAGTAACTGGGAATGTTGAACAACTGCATGAGTAGAAAAATATTGAAATTAAACAAAATTCTGCCTCTGGGATACTTCCAACACCAGTATAAACATGGTTTCTTTGAGTTGCCTGGAGAACATAGTTATGATTCTGTGAAGGTAGGGAAATCTTGCCATAACTTCAGAGAATCCTAAAACAGCCCCAGATGTATGGCATAAATAAAAATTGGGTGACTCACAGTTTTTATTAACTGAATGATTCAAATGAGCAGAATTAAAGGAAATGATGACAACCATCCAATGTTATTTGAATATCTGATACCCACCAGTATTAGTTAAGGGTAATTTTACCGTGGATCTAGGATGCAGGTTCTTTTATGTAGCTGGATTGTCTCCTATCATTGCCAGTCTTCTTTCTTGCTTTATTTCATTGTTTCAGAGTATGCATATGCATATACAGTATATTTATTTCTCTGGTTGTCTATCTGTGGCCTATCTCTATCTCTATAAATAAAAATGTAAATGTTCATTTGTTCAAAATCGTAAATCTCCGAAAGTTCTTCACAGATTGCTTTGAAATTTTGACACAACATTGCATTCGAATATCCGCATGTTTTTATATACCTATATTATATAGATGTCACACCTGTGACAGGTAAAAACATGCTTTCTTGAAAAACAGTGCCATCTGTTGGATGTAAAAGCAACACACGCTATACTAAATATTTTACAATTCCATTTCAATGTTTCTGATTTATGATCCATTTACCATTTCCAAATTTCCAATTTTACGATTCCATTTCAATGTTTCCGATTGCATTGTTAAATTGAATTTTCATAGATTTCGATTTATTTTCATTTTGGTTTAATTATTTTGTGCAACATTGCATTGGAATTGAGCTGTGCCGTATCCCTCTGTAGCTCAGGTCATGCCTACTTTGCCTACGTCCCACCAGTCTTTTCACTCGGTTGATTGCATTCAGACCTGGGTTGCCTTTCTCTACATTTCTTTTTGGACTTTAACGTCGCAGCACCACAATGGCAGGCGCGAGCCTGGTCTTTTCCCCTCAGCGCCACCGCCACCAAACCCACAAGCAAAATGGCAGGAAATGTCAACCGCCGCAAAGCATCCTCCTGACTAACGGAGTATGCCGTACCTTTGGCAGGGACCCCGATGCCGCCTGTGGTGTGGAGAGCTGCGAAGGTGAAGGCGGTTATACCGGCAAGCCGGGAAACCAGCTCTTACACCCACGGCAAAGTATCCTCGGAGGCATCTGAAGACAAACCTACGGAGCCCCAGGAACGCAAACTCACTGACGGCAGCCCAGGCGGAGGCCTCCACCAATCCCACGACGCGCAGGTGCCAATACAAGCACCAAATAGGTAAAACTCCAAGAAAGCAATTGATTAAGTGACGTTAAAGTCCAAAAAGAAACATAGAGAAAGGCAACTCAGGTCTGAATCCAATCGACCGAGTGAAAAGATTGGTGGGACGGAGGCAAAGTAGGCGTGACCTGAGCTATAGAGGGACATTATTGGCACTCGGTCAAAAAATATTGTATACCCACAAGACTGGGCCACAGCAACGCATGGCCGAGTACAGCTAGTTTAATAAATAAATATGAGATTTTCTGCATTTCACTCTGATATTGAATATGTTACTTTATGGTAGATGAATTAAATTAATTATTGTAAAGAGGAGGTAGCTAGTCCTTAAATAAAAGTAAACAGAAGAGGTGTCATCAGAGTAGCCTGGATCACCTGTTCACCCATTTTCTACTCAGCCAGTTAACCAGTTACTGTCCTATTCAATTTCTCCTAAATTAGGCAATTGGCTTATTTCATAAAAGAATTCCATAAAGGATATCAAAAGAAGTTGGGGGAAACTTGTGAAGACTTGTAAACTTAAAAGTTTACAAGACACCTGTTTGAACTTCACTGTTTGAACATGTGAATATGCTTATCCAAAATGCTATACAGGCATGTTCAAACAGTGAAGTTCAAACATGTGTCTTCTCCAGATTGGAGAGACCAAAATCATTTCCACCTCAACATGAAAATTGCATACTTGAAAAGAAAACAGAAGTTGCCAAAATTTCTTGAAAATAGTTTGATCCTCTCCAGTTATATTTAATATCTATAAAAAAGATTTCCTGCCAATAGTGACTATCCCAAATACACCCAGGGAGCATCTGAGACTGAGAATGAGGTAAAACCTTGATCTCCTAGGTGCCAATCCACACTGTATCTGCCTCACCACACTTATTCTCAGTTAACTTCCCAGTTTATCCCAGATAGATTCTACTATCCATAAATTTAATAGTTTTCCATTCATACAAGAACTTGAAATTCATTATTTAATTAATAGAACTGGTAAATAAATAAAGATAATTAATTTAATAGTATACAAGAACTCAATTTGAATCAACACAAATTTATACACAGAATAAAAAAAACCAAAGAGAAATATATGTTTTTAGTATAATTAAATACATTTCCTGAATTATTAATAAAACTGAATGACAGAAAATCATGTTCAGATGAAATGACTAGAAGCTGCCACTACTGTTAGTGTGTTGTTCTTAAGAGGTGCTTGCAAAGTCTGGAGGAAAAGTAAAACAATATTCTATGAGAAATGGTTTATGGGTGCTGAAAAGAAAAGAAAAATGGGGAAAAAATGTTCTCCTTTTGGAATATTTTTACTAGCAAAAATACATCAAAACATTGTTTATTATTTTGTTTAAAGTGAATCTGCAAATCAATCTAAACAGGGGGGAAATGGGATCAGAATGGATGATCGTAGAATAACAGCCTGTTAACATTGTCTGACCTCCAATGGATGTTTCTTGCAACCTTATCCAAGATTGTGTATTGCTGTTGGGCACATATTTCCTTGTCTGCTTTCTTCATTGTTTTTTAAAGAAACTTTCCCTGGTGCATTAGACAAAATGGTTTTTGCAACCTTAATGAAAACAATACATCATTTATGAAGAATTTTCAAGTAAGATCTTGGAGATCTCACATCTCCATGATTGTTTAATTTGTCAAACATTGCTAGGAAAATTTAGACTCGACCTATTTATCTCACACATCTTCTCTGGAACATATCCAAGCAAGGGCAGATCATTAGGGCTACAATAGAATCAAGGGTTTATGTGGGTTTGTGTGTGTGTGGTTTTGAGAGGAATATGATATGACTAGTACATAGGTCAAACAATTTCATTTTACTTTCTTTCTGATCAGTGTTCTCAAAACTGGAATATAAATCAGGGGGTTTTTTTTGTGTTAGTTGACACAGATTACTTTTTCTCCCTCCTCTCCCTCTTTCCATTTCCTTTCAAGATATGCTACTGTGACTATCAAATAGATTTATGAGGCATTTTACATACAAGCAAAAACGCAATGCTGAGAAAAAACACTCCAAACAGTACAAACACTTCGGTGTTTTTAGACAGTTTCATTTAGAAAAAATCATTAGTTTGTAATTACCTTTTAAAAGTAATCAAAACATTTGTAAAACTGTGTTTGGAAATAATTCATAGTCTTGTTCTTTGAAGGTGGTTTTTAAGTCAATTTAAGGATAAACATCACGGTATACTTTAGCTGATGACTGACTGGTCACTAATTAGGAACCTGGCTTTTACATTACAGAGTATAAATTAAGTGAAGACATCTGCAGAGGATTTGCTCTGAGTTATAGGGTGTTTCTTTAATTGGTCAATACCAGATGTGTGGACTTTAGTTTCTAAAATCTCAAACAATAGCTATGCTGGCTGAAAAATTCTATGAATCAAAATCCAAACATCTGCAAGCTGCCCAGCTCAGAAAAGATTTCCAAAAGACCCAGTGGCCAAGAAATACATCAATAAAAGACTATGAAAAGAAGTCATTGTAATCAATAGAATGGTGTTATTTCTTGTTCATTTTCTTGGTGGTAGCTATCCTTTTTGATCAGCCAAGATGTAGAATGACAGAACTGAAGATAAGTGCCATATAGTCATAAAAGACCATTCATTGGAAAGGAAAGTGTGAAGGATACTGTTGACAAAGGATAACAGGGCAAGCTGTAGCGGTTTCTGTCAGAACAGCCCCAATTTGTGCACACAACTATCATTTTTTCAGTGTCCTAGCTTCTGCAATTCTCATGTATCCTTTGAAAGGTTATAGCAGAGCAGGTGAACATTAGTAATTGTGTGTCCATGTGTATGTATGTGTCATGCTTTGTAAATTTTAATTAATGAAATTTCATAGGTGAATATATCTGTGTGCCATGTGTTGGTAATGATACATATAATTATTAAGGATGCAATAATAATGCATTAGGTCCAATGCTTTCCAAATATTAAAAATATAATTGATAAACAATAAGGATATGTTTTTCTAGTACATTCCGTAGTTAAAGTTCCCCTAGAAGATGGAAGTTTGCACTGAACTTTGGGAAGTTATCACTCTAGTTCCAATTGAAGAGAAAATACTATTACATATTCTGCATAAAAATGGACAACTGTAAGGGCAGAATAACAATAGTGCATTTTAGATTAAATGGAGGTTAAAAAGCTCTAACCTCTGGCTTTTGCATTATGCTTCGACTTGCCATTATGAGCCCATGCCATTTGTGAAGGGAAAGTACTTTATAATTTCAAAATACAGAAAGTGGGAAGAAAATTAGTATCTCATAGAATTCAGATCAACATTTTATCATTTTCTTTGTCTGGTAGGATTTATAAAGCAGCTTGTTCTCCATTTTCAATGTTTCCATGAGGAGCATCAGCATTTTAATCATTTATTTATGGATATTTGTGGCTGTCCTAATTCTAGTAATATAACATAACAATGCTCCATTTTCTATTCCCTACTTGCAGTGGCTGTGTACATATTCGTCTTTTCCTGTCCAAGGGAAAAATTATCTATAATTGACAATGCCTTGCAGATTTTCAGTTGGTTGTTTAGTTCCTAAAAAGTGATACTGCAATTCCAAGGCATAGATTTGCCTAAATAATAATAGGAGGAAATTTTGAGTTTCAGGGACATAATAAAATATGGGAATGACAATGTTTTTATTTTTTAAAACGGGAGTTGTGAACTTCATTTTTAAAAAATCTGTTAAGGCTATTTTAGGGCTTACATTGTAACTTGTATAGCTCTTCCATTTCAAAATTTATTTATTTATTTATTTATTGGTTCAATTTATATGCTGCCCTTCTCCGGAGACTCAGGGCAGCTTACAATACGTTAAGCAATAGCCTTCATACTTTTGTATATACCTGCTTAGTAGGACTTTTGGCCCCCCCAAGCAGTGTTCTTTTTTATACAAAGTCAACTTATTGCCCCCACAATCCGGGTCCTCATTTTACCTACCTCGAAAGGATAGAAGGCTGAGTCAACCTTGAGCCTGGTAAGATTCGAACTTGCAGTAGTTGCAGGCAGCTGGTGTTACTTAACAGCATTAATCTGCTGTGCCACCAAGGCTCTTGGTTGGAAAGTGATCAGCAAATGTTTGTAGTTGTGCTGTCAGTTTTCTAGGTTGATTTGTAGCAAAATAAAGCCATATATTTTTTGAGGTCTAGAAGCTTCAAGTTTAAGCATCAAATGTTGAAGGAAGAGCAGGATTGATGTCATTGTCCAGGCAGGGTATAGTTTATAAAATGGCTTTTCCCTTGTTCCCATATTTCTCTGGACAAGCTAAGTTGCATCTGTCAGTCCCATGCTGCTTTTCCCACAAAGCAGAGCCCTTCAAAGTCAGCAGTAATGTTGTCTTACCCGAAAAGCAGCTAAACATCCAACAGCCAGAAGAGTAGAGAAAAAGAAAACTGATTCCAGCTGTAGCATGTCCTTAAGGGACTAAATGCTACCATAAAATACAAATTATATGAACATGACTTTGTAGATGACCCTCACTCTGTCAAGGATCTTGGAGTACTCATTTCTAAAGATCTAGATGCCAAAGTCCACTGTAACAACATTGCCAAAAACCATTAAGAGTTGTTAACCTAATCTTGCATAGCTTCTTCTCTGGTAATATTGTACTACTAACTAGAGCATACAAAACATTTGCTAGACCAATTCTCGATTAGAGCTCATCTTTCTGGAACCTGCACTGCATATCGGACATAAATACAATTGAGAGAGTCCAGAGATATTTTACGAGATTCCTCCATTCCTCTACCCGCAATAAAATACCTTATGCCACCAGACTTCAAATTTTGGGCTTAGACAACTTAGAACTCCGCCGCTTTTGGTCTGACCTAAGCGTAATACATAAAATTATCTGCCACAATGTCCTACCTGTCAATGACTACTTCAGCTTCAACCACAACAATACATGAGCAAATAATATATACAATCTCAAGGTAAACCACTCCAAACTCGATTGCAGAAAATTTTGACTTCAGTAACAGAGTGGTCAATGCCTGGAATGCACTACCTGACTCTATGGTTTCTTCCCCAAAGCCCCAAACCTTTAACCTTAAACTGTCTACTGTTGACCTCACCCCATTCCTAAGAGGTCTGTACGGGGCATGCATAAGTGCACCAGCGTGCCTACTGTCCCTGTCCTAATATTCCTTTTTACTCTTACTATTTACATGTATTCAAATTATGTTTATACTTTTACTGTTATCTTATATATGCTTGACAAATAAATAAATAAAAATAAAAAAATAAAAAAGGAGGATTTAAGATTGTAAAGATACATACACTGAAACCAGGTCCTGTCCAAATGCAGAATAAAATAATTGTTTTGAATAGTTTTAGGGATTAATAGTAGTAGCCACCTGATCTTTTATTCTGCCTTCTTTTTTAATTTTGCAGTATTGCTGTCTATTGAAAGTTCCACATGTATCACAAGCCTTGTCCACTACTTCCAGAAGTAGCTAGCTATGCTGAGATGTAATAGAAACACTAGTTTATCAGTAGGCCTGAAGTAAAATTAGTATCATTCATTAGATGAAATAAGATGGATTCTGCTTTGTCATTTCCTTTGGACTATAAAATTCTTCTCCCAACTCTACTGTACCTTCATTTTAAAAAGATTAGGCAATCTTTAATCTCCACAAATCACAATTCCTAGCATCCCTTTCTAGGAAAGAAATAATCTAGCAGTTTTAGAGGACAATCACTTTCCCACTCTTCCTTAAATAATTGTAGGTGATTTATTCAAGTTGTCCTATAAGATATATTTTTTGTAGCACACACACACAAAAAAAAAGTTGACTCTCTCATGATTAACCAAATCAAGTCAAACCTTTATTGTCAATGCACAACATGTGTACAATGAGGTTGAATGAACCTCCCTTGGTGCAGCTCCCCTGAAACATAGAATACATGTCAATAACTCTATAAATAAAAGAAACAGAAATCCCTAAACCCAAATAAGTAATAACTAGCACACATTCATATTTATTTATTTATATATATATATATATATATATATATATATATATATATATATATATATATATATATATATATATATATATATATATACACACACACATACATATATATACCCTGTTTCCCTGAAAATACAACCTACCCTGAAAGTAAGTCCTTGATTTTTACACGTACCTCCCTACCTCCAAAATAATTAAGATCCTGCCCATTCCAGAGTACATGGGTAAAAATTAAGCTAGGGTGGGGATGGGGGGGTTGAACTGCCCTACTACTTACCTTTGGATGCTTGTGGCCAGGCCTCGCACACCGTGACAGCTGCCTTGCTGGCCCATTTCTTCTGCAGCTGGCAAGGCTTTCCTGAAGGCCTCTGTAGCTGATAACAAAGCTCCAGATCGATCCAGAGCTCTGTTATTGGCTGCAGAGGCCTTCCCAGCTGGCTATGCTTCTATATCTCCTGCATGATGGTAGGAGAGTAAAGAAGTGCTGACCAGGGTGTGAATCTTCCCTGAGGATTTTCCTCACTCTGCTAAAGCAGCATCAGGATTATATCTTCAATCTGTTTTTTCAAATTAGCATAGTTGCAAGTATTAGCTTCTAGCATAAGGACTGTGTATGTGATTGTATGCCCATGTCCATGTATGTGTGTACACACACTCATATATTTATATAAATGATCCTGACCCTGGTCATCTTTCTATTGCTCCATAGAAGTATACTGATAAGATTTTTAATTTATTGATGATCCTGTACTTTTTCCATTCATAAATTCAATATTAAAATGTGCAACATAGAACATTGCCTATGTGGTTTCTAACTGGCGTTATCTATGATGACTCCCATAGTAAATATGTATCTTCATCATTATAGCAATGTTTGCTCTTACTATGTACGTGCTGCAATTTTATGCTAGGAAGGAAGGAAGGAAGGAAGGAAGGAAGGAAGGAAGGAAGGAAGGAAGGAAGGAAAAAAGAAAGAAAGAAAGAAAGAAAAAGAAAGAAAGAAAGAAAGAAAGAAAGACTCAGACACTACTGCAAATTTTTCTCTGAAGTCAGAGTTATAATTGAAAACTTTTTGAGAGTTAACTTACTTTATTTTTAAACATTATCTTAATATAAAGACAGTAGGACATTTGTTTTTAGTACATATAAGTTTTATAGGAGCCATGGTGATGAGGTAGAATACAGTATTGCAGGCTAAAATTCTGCTGACTACCAGTAGTTTAATCCTCAGTGGCTCAAGGTTGACTCAACCTTCCATCCTTCCAGGGTCGGTAAAATGAGGACACAGATTGTTGTGGGCAATATGTTGACTCTGTAAACCGCTTAGCAAGGACTGTAAAGCACTATAAAGCAGTATATACGTCTAAGTGCTATTACTGTTGCTATATGATTTCCCCTCCAGACATTTCTTTCCCCCACTCCATTTCTTTTTAATCAACAGAAAATTGGCTCCAATTCTATTTTTAAAGATTGTCCCCCAGTCTAGTGAATTCCAGCAATACCAGCAAATATAATACATCTAAATATAAGTATCTTTTGATTGTGTTCTCTGCTGAATAACTCATCTGACAATAATAATGACCTGGCAAATATATGTTAGCCTCAAGCAATTTTTGAGGACTTGCTTGTTTAATATAATTCTGTGGATATCTGAGCATATACCTTCTTTTCTGGAAATCTCCCAAAGAATTTGCAAATAGTCATTTTTTGCACAGGATCAGGGTTGAAATGCAGTAAAGACCTTTTTTGGGCTGCTGGGACTAACTTTGCCACTTTCCTGAGTTAGAACAATACTGTTTCATTAGGGCAGATGAAAGGCAAAGAACTACATGTGTACTTCATCTACCAAGGAATTTCTACTTGGCCTTACTGTGCAACAGCTGGGTCTTATTTTGCTTTTGAGAGCAACCAATTCATAATTATTACATGTTTGCATATTAGATAAAACAAATGTGGGGTTTAGAAAAGAAAATAAGCTATTTTAAATTCTGAATGTGTGGTGGCCTTTTAGAAGACATCTTTTTCTAAACCAACCAGATGTTGCAACTATATGTGATGTTCATTTGCAATAGGTACCATTATTTATTTTTATCTCATAGAAATCCCAGGAAAGATCAGAGAAAAACACTGTAAATATAATATTTTCTGAATCAGTCAAATAATAACCCTTCTTGTAATAAATCAGTATGTATCTTGCAGTGGGGTGGCTGGGAATCTGTGTCCCTTTATAGGTTGCTAAACTAAAACTACCAACATCTTATATTGTTCCAATTTAGCAAGATCAGGGAGGAGGAAATGTTTTCAAAAAATAATAATGTAGATATTGGAAGCAAAACTTGCAAATCCTGCAATAATAATTATAATGTTTCTTTTAGAGATCACATTAAGAAATTGGTAATATTTAGATATTCGGGTGAATTTTCAATAGTTTGTCAAGGAAAATGGAAATATTTCTGAAATTCATCCAAGGATGTAGAGCCATGACAAGCTTCCTGACCACAAACAGAATCCTTTACTTCTAACAACATTTTATAATAAAATTCTTATAACTCTTCTTAATATATGTCTTGCTGATAGACAATAGTAAGAAAACAGCCAAGCACACAATAAAAACTCACTTGTACTAGTACTTACTTGCTAATATTTGTATCACTGTGCAAAAACTATAAGCATATTAGATGCTATGCAAGATATTTAACCAGTTACCTAACATAATTTCTAGTACTTTCTGTGGCTTTTTTTGCAAAGATTCAAATGCAAAATGGTTTTTTTTAGACTTAATATACTTTTATATCCCTATTTGTAATACATTGAAAGATGTAACAAATTAAAAAAAATTGCTAACAATCACAATATTAATCAATCAATTACTCAGCTGAAAAGTGGCCATTTTGCCTTCAAATTTCAGCCATTGATTTTGGGAGTGTGTCTTGAGGGCTACAAAATGTAAACAGGTGGTCTGCTTTTGTGTTTCAGTGTTTTGGTGTTTGTATGTGGCTTCCAGTCATAGTTGACTCCTGGTAACTGTGCAGTTTTCTTGACAAGAAATGCATAAGTGGCTTGCCATTTCATGTTTCCTATGGTTGACAGGGAGTAATTGGACCAAAGTCACCCAGCTGGCTTTATATTTAAGCAGGAGTAGAACTCACACTCTCTTGGTTTCTAACCTATCTTATCTAAACAATTTTCTTATTTAAATCATAAGATATATAGTATTTTCCTCTACTGTTGCATTCCCTAGAAACAGAATGGTGAGTCAATGAAAAATCCATAGTATACTGGGCAAACTGCAAGGGAAAAGTGGAAAAAATATTTCATACGAAGTACTCCACATACATTCCACATTTTAAAGGCTAATGAAATTCCCTGATTTGGAAGAACACTTTAAGGTTAGCTGATAAAAAGTGCATATTATAAACTGATTAATGCATGTAAGAAATACAATTTTAAAAATAATGCAAAGGTGAAAGGCATGGACAACTTCTTTCTTGTCTGATTATTATGTTATTTAAATCAGAAATTAACCCTTTATATTTTGAGCCCACCCCAGCAATGGAATTTAACACACATTCTTTCATGTATTTTAAATGTTGCAAGGGGAAAACAACGACACATTTTTTCTACCTCTGTTCTATTTTCAGCTTCTCTCAAAGTGGGTTAAAAAAATAATAAGGTCATCAGATTTACAAAGAGAAGGAACAAAGTGAATGTCAAAATCTGGGTGCACAACTTAGTCCTATGGTTGTTCTTGCTTCTTTTATAAAAAGGAACATCTTGTGTTTCTATTTAGTATTTTATGTTGTATATAATTAAATGCTTTTCTAAGATCTAACAGTTTTGACTTTTTTTAAAAAAATGACTTTACAATGAGAAGCTTCAGTCTGAAAAGTTGTAAAACAACATCTTTATTGTACAATATCAAGGACTGTTTCCCTTGCAATAGTGGAATACTTGCAAGATATATTAAAGGCAGCATAAGCATTAATCTTATGTTTAAAATTATAAGCATAACCTTATATTTTGTTTACAATTTAATAGAAAATTGGCAAGCTCTAGTTACAAGAAATAACAAACACTTCATGCAACATTAAATTCCTTATTTTGCGTAGTGTCTTCTTACTTTGTAAATTCTCACTTTGTAAATTGGAAATAAACTAATTAACCAAAATACCTACAAAGTGCAGAATTGGACCATCCTAAACAAGTTACAAACTATTATATGTCTTTTTACTTACATAATTAAAAAAGCCTATTATATGTATTCTTAAGTATGAAAAAAATCAATTTTGGGAAGCAGTGTACTGATACATGCTTTGTAACCTTATTATAGTATAAGACACTCAGAGTCACTGTATTAGTGAAATGGGCAGCATAGAGATTTAATAAATAAATATGAGCTTTTCTGCATTTCACTCTGATATTGAATATAATGTTACTTTATGGTAGATGAATTAAATTAATTATTGTAAAGAGGAGATAGCTAGTTATATGATAGGTATTAATTTACCCAAACCAGCACTGGAAAATCTGAAAATTCCAGATTGCTAGCATCTCAGCTATTGTAGTTAACAGAGATAGATTCTGGAAGTTGTAGTGGAAAAACATCTCTGTTTCTGCCATAAAATCTCAATGACTCACCTGAGATGAATGAGATTTGGGCTGCACAACTCAAAGGGATGGCAGCAAACAGAGGGAAAACAGAAAATATGTAACATTCACAGTAAAACATTCAGAGTCTCAGCCAACAACATGACAACAGCTGCATACAATGACATGTGCACATTACTAGTGAATGTGCCATTAACATCACTATAAGCATTCTTCAAGGTATTATCCAGTCAACTTTATTATTACGCAACTATCTCCCTCCTTTCTCACTATTGAAGAATTCACTAAACATTCCATTATTTCTCAAGCATTATTTGCTTCCATCCTGAGCTTGCCTTTTGGAGTGTTGACTACTCCTGCCAGCTTAGTGTCATCTGAAACTTTTATGAGCTTCTATTCTATTCCCTCATCTAAGTCACTTATGAAGATATTGAAGAGCCTAAACCTGACAATTACATTAAACTGACTGGAAACCAATACAAAGAAATCTACAAGAAAATTTAACAATTGCGGTACAAATTTATTCAGGAAATTTAATAGATGAGTAAAAACAGAAGGGCAAAACACAAATCAGATATCATGATTTAGGAATAAACCAAAAAAAAACAAAAAAAACATAACAAAATCAAGCACAATGTCAAACACTAGCAATTTTTCCCCCAACATGATTGTTGATTTTTAAGCAATCATAAAAGTGATAGCTATTGTCTCTGCATTTCTGCTTTAATAGGTGACCAATAGGAATTTCATATTATACTTCAGAGGATCTGTTCTTTAACTAAGGGATGATCTTCTTTTGGAACATTGTTCCTATGATCCCTGCACCTTCTACAAATGGTTTTATAGAACATCTCATGCAAAGATGGGCTGCTGCCAGTTCAGACTGGTTTAGGCGAACCGGTAGTTCTGACCACTGGCTGGGCCCGCCCACCTGCTCTGATGCTATCCCATCCTATATATCTCTCTCTTTAGCTCGCTCGCCCTGCCCACGCAGCCCAGCTGATTTCTGGCCTCACCCACTTTACTCACCACAGCTGCTTGAGAAAGTGTGCTGGAAACCACGCGCATGAAATCACAGTGTGTTTTTAGCCACACGCAAGTGTGGAAGGTGCGTGTGAGAGTGAAGCATGCATGTGCTCACACACTCACATTTTCAGTTCTGCACTAGGCGAACCAGTTGTTAAATTGTGTGAAGCCCACCTCTGATCTCATGGGTCACCCTTCTCCTCTAAGAAAGAATCATCTAGAAGAGTTACCACAGTATCTTTTCCCATATTTATTATTAGTATAGAAATCTGTGTTGCCATAGATAAGTGTTGTTTGTTTCTTCTGTACCTTCCAGTACATAGTCAGTTTTAGTAACAAGTCAGTATTTTCCACTCCTGCCACAGTGACTTAGCAGCTGAAAGACAATATGTCTGGTTTTGTTTACACTGTTGTGCATTCTCGGAAAGAAAAAAGTATAAAACCTACAAGAAATAGCACAAAATGGGAAGTGACAGTCAGCATGTGCTAATGCTCTATAACAAAAAAAATAAAAATAAAAATAAAGATTCAGGAAAAAAAATGCCACCAGTATAGCACTAGGAAACAAATGTCCTAGCAAATTATAAGCAAAACAATTTCAACATTTTATCAAGATGAAGTTCTGAAACCTCCAACACTGATTATGAAATCTGTGAGTAATAGCGTGTGTGAGAGGGGGGGGGGCAGGGAGAGAATGCCTGGGTGTATACATGTTGTGCATATCTGGGGAAAGTAGACAGAAATTAATGTAGTAAGACAAGTATTAATAGAAAAAAATGTAACATTTTGAAACCATTGTATTTAAAGGCTCTGAGACTTGCTGTCATCAGAGACTGCTCAACCTTTATATATGGCATTTGCAATTAGCAGAGACATTTGTGCTCCACAGTCCCCACTTTAAAACAAAAGGTTTGTGAACAGGAATTCAAGTTCTCCTCCCACTCTTCAGTCTGCTGAACCATAAAGAAATGATGAAGAGTGCCTGCTGAAGAAAATGAAAATGAAAAGATTTTCACAGCAACTCTATTACATTTTTTTGGTCAAAACCATGGTTAAGTTTTTAATGCTTTGTCCTGTAATAATTAATTTTATTACTGTGATAGTGAGGACAAAATATGTTTTCTTCATATTGCAAAATTGTTTGAATGGCAGCCAGCATTTGATTAATGAAATATTTTGCAGCCATTTGCTTCATATTACATATTATGCATTGAACAGAGTTTGGAAAGCAGCCAATCCATGTCTTAGGTACATCCTTGAGACCGAATAACTATGACATCAGATAATATGATAACCTTAATGTGTTAATAACAAAACAATTCATATTCTACTATATGATTTTGATCAGACATTTTTAAAAGACATAGGGCTCTTCAAAATCATATTTCAATATTAATACAGATTAAGTAAAAAAAATTGAAAGACCTTCAATCATGTGAACAGTCAAGGCGAAAGGAAATAGCAAGTGGCACCCCGGGTAAAAAGTCAGCTCTGAATTTTGAAGGCAAGTTGAAGAAGCCAATTCAATCAAATATTTAAACCAAATCAAACTGGAAAGTAGAAACAAATTATCAAGTTGAACTAAGGAGCTCTAAAACGAATCAGCTATATTTAGACATTCAGATCAAATCAGGACGTGATTCTGAATCAGTCTTGATTGGACTATAGAACAGAATTAGACCAATTTTTGCTGGATATTTACAGGACTAGTGGGTACACATGGAAACCTAGACCCTACATTCATCCTAACAAATACATAAAAAAGGAACAGTCGGTATTGAAATGTATCCACATTCTAGAAGCCAAAATCTGTTTTCATAAGATAGATATAAAAGATACATAAATCTTACTGGAAACTGTTAATTTTCTTGGGTTTGGGAGATTTTAAAACTGTGAAGTATTAATATTCACTGAATGCACAAAGTGCTACATACAAAGATCCAAGAATGAATTCATATACAACGGAAAATACAGCATTGTAGTTTGATAAGGACTCAAGTGATAGAAAATTAAATGCATGTATGATTATGGATCATTTATTTTAAGATGTAC
Source organism: Arizona elegans (assembly GCA_022577455.1). Lineage (NCBI taxonomy): Eukaryota > Metazoa > Chordata > Lepidosauria > Squamata > Colubridae > Arizona > Arizona elegans. The sequence continues at coordinate 68,415,893 of JAKOOJ010000003.1, read as the reverse complement.
CAGAGCTTGCTTGCCTACCCCTTTTGAAATATCTTGAATTATTTGTGCAGCAAGGACAACTTTACTGTTTAGTCATCCTGACATTAATTTTATCATAGAGAAATGTCTGTACATTAATCAGTCTGTGTCTCAGGTTAAATTACTTTACTGGATTTTCTGCAATTAGTGTTACAGCAATTTAAGTTCCAGTGTTATCCAAAGGATAGATAAAATATAGTTCTCTTCTCAAAGCCTATACTTTTGCACAACATTTGTTTATATTGTGGATGGAACAATTGTCAGGAGTAGTTATATGAAGTACGGTAATCTGATATGTACCTTTTCAAAAGGTAACCAGTTCAAATCTGTAATGTATGCATATGCCACAATAAGGTGAAAACAGAAAAGCAATTTTCTCTTCTGCTTGGCATAATTGAGTGTCAAAACACTCTGATATTTTTGCTTTTTCTTAAAACCATGTTAGAAGTGGGAGAAAATTTGACTACAGTGCTTGAAATTTGTGTGACACAGAAGAGCAAAGAACTAAATCCCTGTAACACAATGTGTAAAAACAGGATTTGTGCACTCTGTTATACATTTTTCACTTTCTACTTGACCTAAGACTGACTAGTACCTATCTAACTTCACTCTAAGATATACTTCTCTGTTTTTGATCTTACTTTTATGATTCATTTCTCTGTGTTTGAAACTCTGTTTTACATAATGTCACATATAAATTGCACACTGGTGTCAAAATTGCCTGTCTCTGTGAATGAAACTATTTTAGTCTTCTGAGTTTTTACTATCTGTTAAAATCTGTTTGAATATAAGCATTTTTTTTTTGTTACTGCTTGACATTTATGGGAAAGCTACTTTACAGTGTGGTAACTGTATATAGTCAGACATATGACAAAGCTTAAACCACATAAGAATGGCCTAATATGAATTTTAAATGGGTGTATGTGTGTTTTTAAATTGAGGGCCAATTTTATATATTCAGTTTTAATTGGTTTTAAATTTTATAAATCTATGTGTTCTTAATATGGCTGAGTCCTTCGGGAGAAGGGCGGTATAGAAATCTAATAAACTTTCAAACTTTCAAACATGCAACATTGGGAAAAAGTGACCATAGTTGTATAATATACATTGTGCTCTTTGTTGTTCATATATACTTTAAAGGTCTGTGGTGAGGTTCTAACTAGAAATATGACATGGAGTTCAGGAGCTTATAAAACTAAAATCACCCTTGAGAGTGTGAGTTGGACTAGAGGAAGTCAGCTGGAAAAAAGCCTGCTTTAATTCTTTGATCTTCAAGATTTTCAAAGTCAAAATGCATTTCTCTAAACATAAAGAGCATGCATATAGATGATGACCTCTCCTCTCTTCCTTTCTCCTTTCCTCCACTGTCCTCGCCTCTCCTTTCCCCTATCCTCCCCTCTGCTATCTTGAGAAGTTTCTTTTGAGCTGAAAAATTATAAGGACAAGTGCATAGTTTCTTTCGTTCTTTCCCTTATTCCTGTGTTGTTAGACTAAGTTGATTTTTTTTATTGGGAGGAAAAATTTTTTAAAAAAACAACAGATGTGCACACATACACAGGGACAAATTTACATTTAACTGCTGAATTATAAGCATTCGGATAGTAGATATTTACAATGCATTACACAATTTTGATAAGCATTACTTAACTAAAGTGGGCTTGTATCGAAGTTATGGGACATAAGTTATGGGACACTGAGCCAAAGCGGTGCAGTGGTTAGAGTGCAGTACTGCAGCTAGTTCAGCTGACTGCTAGTTCAGCAGATCAGCGGATCAAATCTCATCGGCTCAAGGTTGACTCAGTCTTTCATCCTTCCGAGGTGGGTAAAATGAGGAGCCAGATTGTTGGGGCAATATGCTATTTAGTATACTGTCTTTGGCGTAAGCTGCCCAGAGTCCTCGGACAGTGGGCGGCATAGAAATATGACTAATAAAATAAAATAAAATAAATACCAAACCCTGATTAGTTAGGTAAATAGTTTCTTGATTCTTGTCTCCTCCTTTCTCTTTTGTCTTCTTACTTGCATGTCTAACAATCTAAGTTCTGCAGTAATCTTGGAGGGAGAAAGAGAGAGAGAGAGAGAGAGAGAGAGAGAGAGAGGGGGAGAGAGAGAGAGAGAAAGATTGAGAGAGCACAATAAAAGCAGCAGCACAAGTATATAAAACACTAAATGCAACACAAATCACAAACTGAAGATAAAGAGGATATCTAAAACAAGCATTTGCCCTGCCCTATCCCCAAAAAGTCCCTGTAAAACAGTGCTGGAAAAATCTAAGAAAATTCCCCCAATTACTATATCGCTACAGCTAAATCTTAGTTGATAAAACTGCTACAATACCAAATCCCATGGTAATCATAAAATAAAACAAAATCAATGGGTATGCTATAAATTACAAATAGCTGTTTTGCTACTTGTTGGCAGAAACGAAGCAAGTCAGAATACACAGGGGGGTTGCAGTGCCAGTTTTCAGATTTTCTACTATTTTGAAAAGGAAAGATTCCTATGAATTGAACAGCTCTTATCCTTGAGAACATTCCCTAATCCATTATTCAACTTTTAATCAGTAGTGTCCAAAAATATTTTGCCACTAGTACTTTGTTTTGAGTCTCCTGAGGTAGTTGTGTTTTCTCCCTCTTATAGTGAATTTTGGGGCTGCTACTGAATGTTGGAATGGTAATACTAATAGACTTTCTGAACCCTTCCTGCTTTATTCATACAAGGACACAAAAAGAAATTCAGTTCCAAACAATATTATGTTTTATTTTATATCTGGGCAAGAGGCATTTGTTCTAAAATTCATTGCCAACTCTATTTAATCTTAAAAAGGCTGGAAATAATAAACTTGCATGTTGAATTGTATAATGCTTCCAACCTAAGCGCTTGATGCATGACAAAAGAAACTGGGATTTTTATGAGCAAGAAAAGCCAATCATCGCAAGATTTAAAATTACAGGGAACATTCTGCATGAAGCTTCAATCCATCAAGTAGCCTCTGAAAAATGAGGTAATTTCCCTCAATAATTTGCATATTAAGAACCAATTCAATATTACAAAGCAAAGTCCAGTTGCACATTAATTGCAGAAGCAATGCACAATTTCCTGATTAATGTTTCATGCCTAATATTCCTCCATGCTTTGTGAGATGCTAAATAACAACATGGACAATCAATCTAAAGAAACCAGAAGAGTGAGACAAGGCACAAGCTTAACTCTCATAAATCACTGATTGAACTTCCATAACTCCAATGTTGCTGCATGCTTTTGCAGTGTATTTTAATGTTTTAAAGGAATTGTCTTATCAATAACAGTTTGAGCAACATGGAGCAAAAAGGCTGAGAATCAATCTATGATTGTCTAATCATTCCTTTGGGAAGGGATTTCTATTGGAAGATGGATTTCTAATGCTAATTCTAGTATTTCTATTGCTCATTGGCAGTCAAGTTCACTGAACAATAAGAAGTTAATCTATTTTTACTAAATATTTATATTTCTATTTACCAGATGTATTACCAAAATATTGATATAACTATGTCTTTGATTATTATTATATATCATCACACCATTGTTATCTGTTAGTGACCAGTTAGATTTTGTCCACAATGATCTATCCCTAACCTTTAGGTTTTCTAACAATTGACCTCTCAATGACACTGTATCTGAGTCTATCCACCTTGATGCTGGCCATCCTCCTCTCTTTCCTAAAAAATAGGCTTAAATGAATAAATATCTGTTGCTTAAGCAAATTATCAAATACCTTTTTTAAAAAAATGTGGTCAGCAAACATGATATCAGAGACTATCTTTCTTTTATGTTTAGGAAGTAACTTATAATGATGCACTTGGTTGATCTCTATCAAAAGATCAAAGGAATCTCCCAGCTCACTGAGAAGAAAGACTAAGGCAAATTGAGCACATGAAGCCTAATATATAAAGCTGTCCTAATATTTGAAACCAGAGCACCTTTACAACTTAAAGCTAAGATGACTTTCTAAATTTGCAACAGACGTATTTACATTCTTCCTTACATACCTACTTATATATTGCAGTTATTTACTATGGCTTCAATTTTGCTCAGTTTCAAAAATCCCAAGGCAGATTCTGAGCTATATAGGGTTTAAAGGTGATAACCAGCATGTTGAATTTCATACAAAATCATACGACCAGCCAATGCAATTTCCATTACAGTGGTATTACATGTCTCACATCTATCTGAGTCACCACATGCTACACCATCAGGTCTTCATTGACAGCACCATGTAGAACAAATTGCAATAGTCTAGTCATACGGTAACAAGGATATGACTGAATAATGTCTAACTGTCATGATACATGATGCTTTGGGAAGCTATCTGTCTGTCTGTCTGTCTGTCTATCTATCTATCTATCTATCCATCCATCCATCCCTCCCTCCCTCCCTCCCTCCCTCCCTCCATCCATCCATCCATCTATCATCTATCTTCGACTGAGCATCTATCTCAGATATTTTGTTTCATTACTGTAAACAAAATATCTGAGTATTGGGACTGCATCACTAATCAATTAAATAAATAAATATATAAATGACTAAGCTAGTCCTGGTTTTTTTGTGTGCGTGATTAAGTGTCCATGTTTGTACATGGAACAGTCCTCCCAGTGGGATTTCAGCAAGTGTATGTAAACCAGCAAGGCCATCTCTATATTAGAGATACCAACCTGAAGAAAATAGAGGCTATATGCTTCCAATAAAATTGAGCTTTGGTTGTGTTTCTAATCAGTAATGAAACATTAGCAGAGAATTTTCAATATCACATTGTGCAACGAAGAGACTGAAAACTTATTTTAGGCCTTCTATATTATTAAAATGTATTATTTTAAAACCAAATTGCCCACAACTATGATAACAGAAATCAGTAACGGGAGTCAACTTGCGTAGGTCTATCTGGTGCTGATCATAGCATATGGGAAATTGTGACTTGGACTATAGAAAAGCTAAAATAAATACAATAACGTAATAGGTGCCTCAGGTGCAGTGTCCGCAAATTTAGAGCAACCTTTGAACACAATCAGCATTATCAAAATTACCACCAATCAATTGCAAATGACAGCTTTATTTGCAGCAATATACATCCTGTAATGATACCTTTAATACACTCAAGCAATATCTGCCTATCCCAGGTCCTAGGGAAGGAATTGATAGGTGGATTTTAAAAAAATGTCAAATCAAGTATAAGCATCTGGCTGACTGTGCGACCAACCATAATAATAAACTTGCATCCCATCCTACTCTTAACCACTGTGATATGATTTATAAGATGTATAATATGATACGATTTCATATCAAAATATATGATACAAGATGACACTGAAGTGAAGGAAAGCAGGAGTATTGTAGAAATCTGTTGAAGAGTAGAATTTATGCTATAAAAGTTATAAAACATGATGAAATGAAAGTTATAAATGCAGTGTAACTTGTTTATCATATGTATACAGGCTTCATTTTTGTTTGATGATATGAGGAATGTCATTATTGCTTTCTTATGCAAAGGGAAGGTAGCAAAAAATGAATACAGAAATTTCAATGGCGTTAGTTTATTAAGAATATCTGGCAAGGTGTTTGGCAGATTTCTGATGGAAAGCGTATTAGAGGTGACAATGAGCAAAATACAGGAAGTGCAGTGTGGCTTTATACATGGCCGGATAATATCCCTGATTCTTTCACTCTATCTCATTATTAAGAAAAATATAAATGTGAGAAAGTGAATTTTACATTGTTGATTTGGATAAAGCATATAATGAAATGAATAGGTTTGAATTATGCATTGCTTTGTTTGAAGGTAGAGTTGACGTTTTGCTATTGAATGCTACAAAAGCAGTATATGATGGAAGTAATTATGTATGAAAACAAATGGAATGCTCTGTGAGTAGCTCAATAATGAAAAGATAGTAAGAGAAGAATGTGGGATGTCTCTGATTGCCTTTATGAATAAATGTACAGAGAACGCTTGTGATATTAGCAATGTGTGTTTGTTAGGTGCATGAATGTGGAATTATTTTTGTATGCAAATGATGCCATGTTATTGGCTAAAAACATTAACAATGTAAATAAAGATAGCTAGCATGATATAACTGAAGATTAATATATCAAAGATGATGATAGTGTGGGTACGTTGATTCCAAATAATGTGGGTTAAATACAAAAGTGAGCAAACAGTATAGATCCGTGATGGCGAACCTATGGCACAGGTGCCACAGGTAGCACATGGAACCATATCTATGGGCACACGAATGTTGTCCTACCTCAATTCAGCACGCATGTGCGCGCTGGCCAGCTGATTTTGGGGCCTTCCGGAACCACCAGAAGACAGGAAACAGGCTGTTTCTGGGCCTCCGGAGGGCCTCCGGGGTGGTGGGGAAGGCCGTTTTCGCCCTCCCCAGGCTCCTAGAAAGCCTCTGGAGCCTGGGGAGGGCAAAAAGTAGTCTATGGGCACACCATACCATCACGTGCCAAAAGTGTGTGGGGGGGCACATTGAATTATGGTGTGGGCACGCGCACGTGCAATCCCCCCCCACTCTCTCCGCTTTTGGCACACGACAGCAAAACGGTTAGCCATCACTGGTATAGATGAAGGACATTCAAGTGGGTAGGTCATATAAAGAAAATGAATGAGAACATAACTACAAGACACATACATGAAGGAAGAATCCAGAGGAATGGGAAAATTAAGTAAGTCATATTAGATAATGAGATTTGCAAAATGAGAGGGATCAGACATTGAAAACAAAAGAGAATACATGAAATGTGGTAGAAGCAAGGATATTTTGAAAGAAGTGAAGCATTTAGAGAGATATAATTAATTCTGTTGACATAATCTTTTTTTTTTTTGCCTTATCTTATGCCTTACTATTGGTTTACTATTTTTATTCTATTTCCTGCATTCTGTATAATGTTCCTTACCCCTGAAATGGATTTGTGTAATTTATCTCTAATCTATTGCAACTGACAATTGGGAAGAAGAAAGAGTAAAGGAAGCATTAGAAGAAAATAAAAATATAATAACATATGCATGCATTCTTTCAGCATATATGGAAGAGATATTTCTTGTTTACATGAAAGAAAAACTATATAGTATAAACAATGTAAACTAGCCATCAACTATGGTTTTATATATAAAATCAGATTTTGGACAAAACAAACTACTGAACAACAGATACCTGAAACTTTTGAATCCTCCACAAGGCCAAGGTGAATTCAGCTGATGACTTGCTTGGCTGATTCAGAAATTAATTAACTGATGTTGGGAATAGTAGCAAGCACCTGTCGCTAAGAAAGGGAGCAGATTTTGCTACTGGACCTTTAGGGAAGAAATTTGGCTTGGCAAAATAAATATAGAAGAAATGGATGTGAATTGCAGCATCTCGCTGCTTCTATACATTTATGAATAGGCAAGACATCTCATTTCTATTAATGTGATTTTTGTGCCATTGGCTAAAGAAACTTGTGATATTTCTAAATGTCTGGAAAAATCTTGTTGATTATAGTTTCAACCATCTCCTCAATGCATTCAATTAAAAGACAAAATCAATTTGAAAAAGAATTAGTTTTGCTACCTATAGAATATGCAATCTTTTGGTAGCCAGAGGCTCACTCACTAATGTTTGAAGAAACTAAGGGAATTCAGCCATGATGCCAAATGGGCAAGGCTGTATTAGACAGGCCCACCAGATATGGACTGCAAGAATACAGAGAACTAAGAGATATCAAGGAAAGATTTGTGTGTTCTACATGTTTTTGCTGCTGTCTAGTGGCCATCAAGATCATGTGGTTCAGTTTTGTTTACTTTATCTAATAATAATAACAATAGCACTTAGACTTAGACTGCTCCATAGTGCTGTACAGAAGTCTCTGGGCAATTTACAGTGTCAGTACATTGTCCCCAACAGTCTGGTCCTCATTTTACCAATGTCAGAAGGATGGAAAGCAGGATCAAACTTCTAGCTGTTGGCAGAGTTAGCCTACAATACTGCATTCTAACCACTGAGCCACCATGGCTCATAATGGTACATTTTTAGGTGAAACTAAAATTTGTTTCCCTTGGACTACAAGGCTATCAAACCAGTCAGCCCTAGAGGAGATCAACCCTGACTGCTCTTTAGAAGGCCAGGTCCTGAAGATGAAACTCAAATACTTTGGCCACCTAATGAGAAGGAAGGACTCACTGGAGAAGAGCTTAATGGTGGGAAAGATTGAGGGCAAAAGAAGAAGGGGACAACAGAGAACGAGGTGGCTTGATGGAGTCATTGAAGCAGTTGGCATGAGCTTAAATGGACTCCAGAGGATGGTAGAGGACAGGAAAGCCTGGAGAAATGTTGTCCTCCATGGAATGCGATGGGTTGGACACGACTTTGCAGCTAACAACAACAACAACAACAACAAAAAGATTTGTTTGTTGTTGTATATGTTTTGCCATATGACCTAAGATTTTTGTTGATTTTTGTTTCAGAATTCACGGTATAATTTTCTGCATTTTTCCACTCAAAATAAAAAATAGAAGTAATTTATTGGATTGTGTGTGTGTGGGGGGGGGGGATATTTGCACTACCAAAGTTCAACAGCTGAGACCAAGTAGGTTTTAGACTGTCCAGGAAAGAAATTTAAGGTTGCTATAAGGATAGCATGAGTGATTTGAGAAGAGACCCTTTCATAGAATAGAATTTCACTGATTTCATGCACGTGGACAACGTTTTCTGTCTTCTCTTTCTCAAGGCCCAAGTTTTCTTTCTGTCCACTGAGAAGCTCTTCTCAAATGGAAAGATGAAAATTTAGATAGACAGACACATGGATAATTCAATTATTCATGACTTTTCCATCAGTCTAGTTATCAATTTTAAGATAATTGGATTCATTTTCCAATAAGGTGTTATTAATCTTCTAGGAGTGAATTGGAAATCCAGGGATTTTAATTCTCAGCAACATATAGATCATTGATATTCTTTCTAAATAATTGATAGAATAATTATAAGAAAATATTTATTAGAATTAAGTTTAGTAGTATTTGAGACAGGTGGTAGGTGGTAGGGGTGTGGAGGAGCTCAGTGTGGATAGGGTGGAGGGTAATTCTATCAGGACTGTGGTTGGGAGGGGCAGATATGGCGGGAGTAGGGGGCCACATCAGGTGGTGGGGGCACGCACCCGCTATCTCCAAGCGGTGGCATGCCTCGGCCCCCATGACTCTTCTCGTCTCCCCGGCTGTCCAGAGTCTCAGAGCCCAGGCCTTAGACTGATGTTGTTCAACGCCAGGTCCGTGGTTAATAAGGCCCCCCTCATTTGTGAGCTAATACAGGAGGGGGGTGCGGACCTGGCAGGTATTACAGAGACCTGGTTGGGCCAAGAAGGGGGGGTCCCCCTTGTAGAGATGTGCCCACCAGGTTTCCGCGCATTCCATCAGCCAAGGGCCCAGGGCAGGGGTGGGGGGGGTGGCGGTCGTTATAAAGGAAGGTCTTGATCCGAGGGAGGCCACTGTACCTCAGATAGCCGGATGTGAGTCTCTCCTGGTGAAGTGGGGCCATGGGATGCAGGTGGGCCTGCTGATCGCGTACCTGGCTCCCTGCCATGTGACAGTGGCCCTGCCCGAGCTTCTCAACGTTATTGCTGGGGTGGCGGTTGATACCCCCAGACTTTTGATCATGGGGGATTTCACCCTGCCATCTACCGGTGAGGCGTCTGGGATGGCTCGGGAGTTTATGGCTTCCATGACAGCCATGGACCTGACACAATTAATTCATGGCCCCACTCATGTGGGAGGACACACTCTGGACTTGGTTTTTATCTCTGGTCAGTGGCGGAGTGGTCTGGATATAGGGGATATAGTTATTGAACCCCTGTCATGGTCGGACCATTCTCTCCTGAGACTGGACCTTTCGACCGCTGCACCCCACTGCAGGGAGGCGGAACCGACCAGGTGGTTCCGCCCCAGGCACCTGATGGATCCTGATAGGTTCCAGAGGGAGCTTGGGCCAGTTCCTGAAACTCTGGCTCACGACTCGGCTGAAGATCTGGTGGCTGCCTGGGATAGGACAGCCGCCGGTGCTCTGGACCGAGTCGTGCCTTTGCGGCCTCTGACCCGACGCCGAACCTACCCGGCCCCTTGGTTTTCCGAGGAGCTGAGGGGGATGAAGCGCCGGAAAAGACGCCTAGAGAGTGGTTGGAGGGCCAGTTGCTCCGAATCCGACCGAACACTTGTTAGGTCTCATATTAAGACCTATCTAGTGGCGATAAAAGTGGCAAAGCGTAACCACTTTTCCGCTCTTATTGCATCGGCAGATAACCGCCCAGCCGCCTTGTTTAGGGTGACTCGCTCCCTCCTACATCAGGGAGCGCGGGAAGACCCCTTGCAAGGGCAGGCAGAGGATTTTGCACAGTATCTGCACGATAAAATCGCTCAGATTCGGGAAGGCTTGGACTCTGACTGGGTAGATCCCGGCGGGGTGACTGAGGCTGGTCTTGAGAATTTATCTGGGATGAGTTCGACCCTGTGACTCCTGAGGACGTGGACAGGATCCTGGGGAGGCTAAACGCAACCACATGTTTATTGGACCCGTGCCCCTCCTGGCTGGTACTGGCCACCCGGGAGGTAACACGAGGCTGGCTCCAGAGGATCATAAATGCTTCTTTGAGAGAGGGTTTTTGCCTCCCGCCTTGAAAGAGGCGGTGGTGAGGCCCCTCCTCAAGAAGCCTTCTCTGGACCCGGCCGTTTTGGCAAACTATCGTCTGGTCTCCAACCTTCGCTTTGTTGCGAAGGTTGTGGAGAGTGTGGTTGCGCGACAGCTCCCACAGTTCCTGGATGAAACCATCTATCTAGATCCATGCCAGTCCGGCTTCAGGCCTGGGTACAGCACGGAGCATTGGTCGCATTGGTGGATGATCTCTGGAGGGCTCGGGACAGGGGTTGCTCCTCTGTTCTGGTCCTATTAGACCTCTCAGCGGCTTTTGATACCATCGACCATGGTATCATGCTGTGCCGGCTGGAGGGACTGGGGGTGGGAGGCACCGTGCTGCGGTGGTTCTCCTCCTATCTCTCTGACCGGTCGCAGTCTGTGTTGGCAGGGGGGCAGAGGTCGACCTCGAGGCACCTTGCTTGCGGGGTGCCGCAAGGGTCGGTCCTCTCGCCACTCCTGTTCAACATTTATGTGAAGCCGCTGGGTGAGATCATCCGTGGTTTTGGGGTGCGATGTCATCTGTACGCTGATGACACTCAGCTGTACATTTCCACCCCAGACCACCCCAATGATGCCCTCGAAGTGATGTCCCAGTGTCTGGAGGCCGTGCGGGTCTGGATGGGGAGGAACAGGCTTCAGCTCAACCCTTCCAAGACCGAGTGGCTGTGGATGCCGGCGTCCTGGTATAGCCAGCTGGTGCCATCGCTGGCTATTGGGGGCGAGTCACTGACCCCCACAGAGGGGGCTCGCAACTTGGGCGTCCTCCTGGACACACGGCTGTCTTTAGAAGAGCATATGACGGCCGTGGCCAGGGGGGCTTTTTATCAGGTTCGCCTGATACGCCAGTTGCGCCCCTTTCTGGATCGGGACTCCTTGTGCACAGTCACTCATGCCTTGGTTACGTCACGCCTGGACTACTGTAACGCTCTCTACATGGGGCTTCCCCTGAGGAGCACCCAGAGGCTCCAGCTGGTGCAGAATGCGGCCACGCGGGTGATTATGGGAGCGACGTGGCGCTCCCACGTAACACCTCTCCTGCGCAAGCTGCATTGGCTCCCGGTGGTCTTCCGGGTGCGCTTTAAGGTGTTGGTTCTCATCTTTAAAGCGCTCCATGGCTTAGGGCCAGGGTATTTGCGAGACCGCCTGCTGCCACCGATAACCTCCCACCGGCCAATACGCTCTCACAGAGAGGGCCTCCTCGGGGTGCCGTCGGTCAGGCAATGTCAGCTGGCGGCCCTCAGGGGGTGAGCCTTCTCTGTGGGGGCACCCGCCCTGTGGAATGAGCTGCCTCCCGGAATACGATTGATCCCGGACCTCCGGACCTTCCGTAAAGCCCTGAAGACGTTTTTATTTCATCAAGCCGGCCTAGCCTAAATGGTTTTTAACTGGGATTTTAAATTTTATGGATTTGGGGTTTTAAATTGGGTAGCCAATTATTTAATTTTTTTAATTATCTTAACTTTTGTATTTGTATGTTTTTTAATTTTGGCTGTTCACCGCCCTGAGTCCCTTCTGGGAGAAGGGCGGTATACAAATTAAATTAATAAAATAAATAAAATAATAAATAATAAAGGCAAGCTATTTAAAATAAACATGTAATACAGAATTGTTATAAGGAAAGTAATAGAAAATGAAGAAGCTAAAGTGTTCTGGGACTTTAGAATTCAAACAGACAAGCATCTGCTACACAACACCCCAGACTAACAATTGTTGATAAGAAAGACAAAAAAAGTCTGAATAATGGATGTTGCATCACCTGGAGACAGCAGAAGAAAGGACAAACAACTGGGGGGGGGGGAATAATAAAATACAAAGACTTGCAAAAAAAAAGCAAAAAAAAAAAAAAAAAGAGGTAGATGTCTATGATAGAAGTAAGCAAAGATAGTCCCAAAAGTAATAGGTGCCTTCAATAAAATCCCAAGACATTTGCAGCACCACTTGAACACCATCAGCATTGACAAAATCCCCATCAGTCAATTGCAAAAGGCACATTTATTTGGAACAGCTTACATCCTGTGGTGATACTTTTCACATCATCAAACAACATCTGCCTATCCCAAGGCCCTTGTGGAGAACTCAATAGGTGGATAAAAATGCCACGTTCGGGCTAAACATCTGGCTGAATGATCAACCATAATAAGTCTTTTACACAAATGGAAAAAATGTAATCAAGAAATAATTTTATTGGGCTTCCGGTCTGGCTTCCGTCGCCGCCAGATGGTCCTCTGTGACCGCCAGCCCCATTGCCTGTAAAGAGCCGCCTTTACATCTGAAAGGCGGCTCGAAAAACTCCATTTCCTGAAGGAAATGTGAGAGAGCAGGCGAGGGCAGGTAGAGCCCTCTGCGAAGTCCCCAGAGTTTGTTTTTTTTTTACTCTTGGGGACGAGCAGGTTGTGGCTCCCTATTTCCGCTCGCCGCTGCTCCGGGCTTCAGGAGAACTCTGCTTTTTTGCAGAGCCAGGCGCTGGGACCAGACCAACCAATGAAATTAATAGATGGTTTAATTAAAGAGGACGAGATTTGGACTTGGGACCCTAAATCGCAAGTATTTTTAATGATTTTACAAGCGCTTTTAAGTGAAGGAAAAAAAAGTTTAAAATGGCGACTGCTGAGGCTTGAGAAGAAAAAGAAAGCCGAAAGCGAAAGTCCTTCCGTAACAAGCTACAAAGTAGCGGAATATACAGTGCTGGCTAGAATCTAGAAGAAATATCTATTTTAAGTTTCTTTTTTCTTGGAGATTTGTACTTGATCTTGCTTGGGGAAAAGTTTTCTTCCTTTAAAAAGAGTTTGTTTGTGTGGCAGGATGGCGTTAAAACTAATAAAGCCTGACAAACAAGCAGTGGGGGGGGTGTTCCCCCATTTACAATTATGTGAACAAGTTCTGAGCTTACAGACTCAGCAGAATGGCTTTAATTTAAAAGAATTTGTCTTGGAGGAAATGGCAAGATATCATGAGACTGTGAACCAGAAATTTTAAAAATTTAGGCGGGAAATTAAAGAAATGATACAACTAAAGTATGATAATCTGCAATGAAAGATTGTAACAGTGACTAATGCTTTTTCAGAAATTGTTATAAAGATGGATACAAATATCAAGTTATTAGAGTCTAAAATGGAGGAAGTTGATGATAAGATTTATAATTTGGACAATAAAATACAAAGAATTGAAAATGATTTGATAAATATTCAAGACAATAGTTTAGAAGTAAAGTCTAAAAAGGAAGCAGGTCACGAGACTTACAATGCAGAAGATATAAATCAAGGGATTGAAAAAGAAGTTACAATGATGCAATACAGGCTCACGGAATTTGCGGTTAGAATGAAAGGGTTACAGGAAAATAATAGAGATGATTTAAGAAAAATATCTGCTCAAGTTCTGGCCGGGATTTTAAAGGTTCATCCTGAGGAGGTATCTTGTAAGATTGACAAGGCCTATAGAGTAAATTCTTGGATTGCAAAGCAAAGGCAATTGCCTAGAGATGTGGTGATTTACTTCACAGATAAAGAAATAAGAAATGATATTGTGCAAAAATCCTTTAATTCTACTCTACAATTGTATGGAAGAAAGATCTAGATATATAAAGAGTTGCCGCCTAAGATGCTAAAAGATAGAAAGAAATTTGGATTTTTGGTAACTGAGCTAAAGAAACAAAACATCTCATTCAGGTGGGACATTCCAGTTGGAATAATATTGAGATATCAAGGAGAAAGATATCAGCTAAATACTGTTGAAAAAGCAGAAGAATTTTACTACAAGGTTCTCAAAAAGCAAAATCAACAAGAGATAGAAATTCAAGATAAGCAGAAGGAGGTGGAAGTAATGGAAAAACAACAAGTTACAGAGGTCTTTGCAGATGAGCCACTTCTGGATTCTCCTTTAGAGGTTTCAGCTGGACTATTTATAAATACAAGAGAGAATCACCGCAGCCACACCTGTCATGCCTTGACACCTGTTGTGCCAGTGTCACCGCTCACAGCTAGAGACTCTGTGGTGTGTTGTGCTGTTGCGCACACAAGCAGCAGCACTGGTGTGATGCACCTTGTGGCATTCTGTCATGAACAGCGGCACCAGCACGATGTACCATGTGATGTTCTGCCATGATCAGCAGCACTGATGCAATGAGCCATGCGGTATTTGGTCATGAGCAGCCACAAGTGACCACAGAAGAAGTTGGGCAGCAGCGCAACAAGTGTTAGGGCATGAAAGGCATGGCTGTGGTGGTCCTAAGGTAAGTGGGTGCAGGGCACGTAGGGCAGCTCCACATATCCATGCCCACCATAGCTTGATTTTTACTCCTGTGCCTCGCACCACCTCGTATAACCAGGCAGTGGGCGGGGCTTAATTCAGGCTTATTTTGGGGGTAAGTTGTATTTTTGGAGAAACACAGAAAATACCTTCAAGAAGCAGTAAAATGAAGAAGAGAGGAGTAAAATTCCTACTGGGTTGCAAGCATTTCAATCTGTTACAGACAGCCTTTCAAGCTGATGTTGAGCCTTGGTTTTAATGAACACTGCTCAAAAAAGCCTGCAGCTAATGCCATAAGCACTTTTTCCTATTCTCATCAATGAATCTACTTAGAAAATGGTGGTACACAGCATAACAGGACTCAGGCATTCTAAGCTCAATGTTTCTCTGCATTATTATTGTTTTATGTTGTTAAAGGTAACATTATTTGACTCAAACTGGACCAAAAAAAAAAAAGAACCAGAGGAAATAAGTATTCCCACTCATTTGGGATCAATGCTTTGAATTTCACACAGACACTATCTGGTTATTCACTCAATGCCCAGAGAGTGCCTGTAAAAGTATATTCACAAAAATAGTTTGCCCTATTTGGCTATTTCATCTGTTCACCTTTCTTCAAAATTAATAACCATCATCATATGCATTATATGTAGGTCTAAAATTTAAAAAATCTAGAGAGCAGACTGAATTTCCTACTGTGTGAATTTCTCAGAAGGTGATATATTACATCTTACTCTACGTTTCCCACTCCTTTGAGAATAACTTTAAATGCCAGATAAGAGAATTTTTATAGCATAAAAAGGTCTTATGGCACTGATGATCAATAGAGTTTTTCAAAACAGCTAGATAGCGCCCATTGTCTCAAAGGTGCTTTTTTCTTCAAAAGACAACTGACTGCTTTTCCCTCAAGAAAGAAGAAGAAAACATTTTGCTTCTCATCCAAGAAGCTTCATTAGTTCTGATTGCGGGGGATGGAAGGATAGGTTCTGAGGGGATGATGATGATGATGATGATGATGATGATGATGATGATGATGATTATTATTATTATTATTATTATTATTATTATTTGAATTTCTATACCGCCCTTCTTCCAAAGGACTCAGGGCGGTGAACAGAATAAGATTTCATATACATAATATATATATATAAATAATAAATTGAGTCAACTTAGTGTATCTGCTAAGACCTTGGCATAATGGTGATGGGGAATGGAAAGATTGTATTTCTTTGTTGTCATCTGATCATTAACACTTTTTTATATGACTGCAAAGAAATACAATAGGAAAAAAACAGTCCAGTAGCCTTTTGAAGAAAAAAAGCACCTTTTAGACAACTATGACCTGGACAACTGACAAACTACACAAAAATATTTCCCATTAGATTTTATTAATCACTACAGAAGAAAGTCACTGGCTGAACTTGTGTGGACTTTTGTATGCCTCCCAAAACAATTGTTTGAATATCGACTTAGTTACATTCCTAATGTGGAAAATGAGAAGAATTTTGAATTGCCATGATTAATGTTGATGAAATCTCTTATCTGTAAAAATATACCGGGAATCCACAATTTCTCATTGCTTCTATAAAACTGTTCTTACTAGTTTTATTTATGTAATTTCTTTTCTAGAAACAACAAAACAACATAGGAAAGATATTCCTTTGGAGTCATCAGTGCAAGTTGGAGAGGTTTTTGAAGTCTATATAATTTTTCATAAAAAATTGGTTGAGTCAAGTTTCAAGTTTATTAGATTTCTATACCGCCCTTCTCCCGAAGGACTCAGGGCGGTGTACAGCCATATTAAAACACATAGATTTATAAAATTTAAAACCAATTAAAATCGAATATAAAAATTTGGCCCGCAAATTAAAACACACATACACCCATTTTAAAAATTCATAGGCCAGTCCGGTTTGCTGGAACAGAATGGTCTTAAGGGTGCGGCGAAAAGTACACAGGTCAGGGCTAAGACGAAGCTCTAGGGGCAGCTCATTCCAGAGGGCTGGTGCCCCCACAGAGAAGGCTCTCCCCCTGGGTGTCGCCAGTCGGCATTGTTTGGCCGATGGCATCCTGAGGAGTCCTTCTCTGTGGGAGCGTATTGGCCAGTGGGAGGTTGTTGATGGCAGAAGGCGGTCTCGTATATACCCTGGTCCTAAGCCATGGAGTGCTCATGGAGTCATGAGTTCTGGGACTTTACTCCATCTCTTGGTTATGTACTGTATACATTTTGAGCATTTTCTTCATCCTATAACCTCCCAATTTGCTGTTTCATGAAATTGGATTCTCTTGGTGAAGAATACAATCCCCAGGCTGCAACTGAAGTATTCAATCAAGATATCAGAACTGCCATGCTGCATCTGCTACACTTTGCTACATGCCAGTGTCTGCCATGAGTAATGGAGGGAGGGAGCTGTGGGGTGGATGCAAGCGGGGGGGGGGGGCTACATTCAAGGAGATTGAAAGTACTCATTATGCTGTCACCAAAAGCCACCAGCAGTTCCAAGATCACATCAGGGAATGCAACAACATCTTACTTGCCAAACCACAGTCTGTTACCAAAACAATTTGTCTGAATGTAATTGGATGACTATACATAATCAAGGTGGGTGGGGGAAAAAGGGGAAAAGTTAACCATATGCTTTGAGTGAGAAAAATCAGAACCAGCTTTGCTATGCTGTGACCAGTTTGGTGTAGTAAAGTGTATTTGTTATAACCATAGCTTTGACAGTCTTTACTACTTGACCAACTCGACATAGCTCCCTCTCTTTCCCTCCCTCTCTCTCTTTCCATATATATATCTCTCTCCCTCTGTCTCTCTGTGTGTCTTTTAGCCTCAGTATTTTATATTGCTTTGAAATGGGAGTTTGGGAGCTGGCTCCATCCACTGAGGAAGCCCTTTAGGGTACCAGCACCACTATTATTCAATGACATCCTTGATACTTTCTCAAAATTGTGAATCTGTTCATTGGACAATAATGTATTCTTTAGGATCCTAAAGAAAAAGTGCAAAAAACAACTTCCCCCTATTTTTCTTTAGTTACAATTGGGGGAGGGGGGGCAGAGAAAAATTTTCTGCTATGTCTTTTCTGAGTATAGTTTATGTCTAGATAAAATTGTCCTGGAAATTTTGCACAACTTGAAAGGTGCTTCCTCTAATCATTCTGCTCAGTGTATGAGTACTTTGAGAGTCTCATTTATTAAACAGGCCCTATCTTCTATTTGTTGCTGCCCATTTAATTATGGTTTGAAGAACTAGCATGCTCCACATAAAAGGTTTGGCTTCATATTTTCTTGGCACAAGAAATATGATACCATATGTTGTATCTTTTCATCTGATGGAACGAAGGACACTTGAGTCATGGTTTTGTACTGTGTGCCATACTTAAACTTCTACATGAACTCTACATGAGTAGTTGTAAACAGACCAAGGCAATAAAGTCATCAAAAATTATAGCCTAATATGCTGAAATAAAGATATCTGAATCTCACTTTCATTATCATTGAGTGAAGTTCACTAATTTGATGAAGTATAGTTTAAGAAAACCTTTATGGGATACTGGTTAATATTTAAATCTGCAGATACCAGGTTTACTATTTTTTTTGTTTATTTTTATTTTATTATTTTACCGACATGCCATCCATCTCATATAGTGATGACTCTGGGCAACTTACAAACATTAAAAAAGGATAACCATTAAAATGATAAAGCATTAACTGCAACAATAATGAGACAAAAAAGTCTGGATTGTGAGTGTGGCAGAACTTGGAGACAGCAGAAAAGAAAAGAAGGAACTTGAGAAGATAACAAAATGCAAAGACCTGCAAATAGAAATAAAATGAGCATGGCAAAAGAAAGCAAAGGTAGTATCAATTGTAATAGCCACCTTAATACCTCCAAAACAATTGGAGCATCAATTGGATTCCATTGGCATTGACAAATTCACCATCAGTGAGTTGCAAAAGGCAGTTTTATTTGGAAAAGTTTGCATCCTGTGATGATACATCTAACACTATCAGACATTTGCCTATACCAGGTCTTTGGGAAGACCTGATAGGTAGATTAAAATGCCAAATCCAATCTGAACATCTGACTGACTGTGTGACAAACTGTAATTTATAAATAAAAGATGGGGAGTAGGGGAACACAAAACACAGTGGGAAAGGTGGAATATTCTCTTAATTCTATGTCCATCTTCAGAGTATTGCACCCCTTTTGGGGCCTCAGGCCAAGTGCCAGAGCCAGATCTTCAGAACCTTATAAATGGTCAGAAGATTGGGGTATGAAGTTCTAAATGGGCAGGAGCCACAACAGAAAAGGGTCTTCTCCTGGACTCCCATCAGCTGAAATTCCTTGATTGACAGAGTTTGCAGAATGCCCCATCTGCTGGCACATGTTCAAATTAGCTCACACTCATGGAAATTTATTGATATCTTGGGCTACTTACGCTCAACTATTCTATTTTACAGGATAAATCATGGAGGTAAAATGAAAAGAAATCTTTATGTCAGTCCTCCTTGAATTCCTAGAGCAGGGGTATTAAACTTGATTCCATTGAGGGCCGCATCAGGGTTATATTTGACCTCATGGGACCGGGGTGGGCGTGGGCAGGGTGGGCGTGGACAGCTCGAAGTCACTAATGTCAGGGGCTCCTGTGGTGATCTGAATCCTCTGCCAGCGAAAACAGGCTCCCGAGCTTCCGGTCTCAGCTATGATGGCCTCCTGAAACTTTCTGCCAGTGAAAACAGAACTTGCAAGGGGCATATGTGGCCCTGCCATGCTCCCTTTTCACTGGCAGAGGCACAGCATACTGGTCCCTCACTGTTTCCAGGGCAGCCCCACGGGCCAGATCTAACCACCCCAAAGGCCAGTTTTCTAGCCCGCAGGCCTTGAGTTTGACAACCCTGTCCTAGAGTGAAAAGTAAAATTGAAACCCCACTTTCTAGTCTTAGATTGGCTCTGGAGGATGGGGACAGCAAAAAAGTCACTTCCTGTCCAACCGGAAGTTGGGAAAGGGCCATTTCAAGCCTTCAGAGGGCTTCCAAGGGGGTGGGGAAGGCTGTTTTCGCCCTCCCCAGATGCATAAAGAGGATCTGGAGCCAGGTAAAAAAGAAAAATCGGCATACCGGGCATGCGTGCCAGGATCGGGGGAGAGGGGGGTCACATGTGCATGTGTGGGGTGGGGCACATAGAATTTTGGGTTTGAGTATACGCGCACATGAACCTCCCCCACACACACACGATGGCAAAAGGGCCATCACTGCTATATGCTATAGTGCCTGAAAACTTTTTCTTTTCTTTTTTTTTTATAAATTGGTGATATGGAGTAGTTAAGAGGTAAAATGGATACAGTTTGAGGCATCAGTTTGTCCACAAATACTATAAAAAAGAAAGTCAGCCTTGCTTGCTATAGGGCTACAAATAGAGTGCTAATTCTCTATTATAAGGTATTTCTCCACCCTTGATTTAAATAGACGGAAGCTCCCTAATATTCAGAAGATATTTCGCTTAGATTTATTACATAGTTTCAAGTGGATATAGCATAGCTTATAAATTAGAAGTGAGAAACCTTTTAAGTATGGAGCATGAAATTCCAAGAAAGCATAGTGATAGCTTCACATTATCAGGAATCAAGCTCTTTTCTTAATTGTACTTGTGTATATAGCCTCATTAATGTGCTAGTCTAGATACTTCACCACACTCACAACTCTATAAATGTCCATCATTGACCTTTTTCATATGCTCAAACCTACATGCTAGCTCTGTGCTAAGCAGCTCTACTTACCACAATGTGCCACAATTATCCTTTTGGCAGAAGCAAGCAAGATAATTGTCCTTGTTGAGACACTATGCATCACTTTATCCTGCAATTCTAGTAGCCAGAAGGGGCTTCTGCACATATGTTTCACAAACATAAGGAGCCTTTTCCAGCTATTATTGTAAAACTACCAGATAAGGGGCTCAGAAGGACATGAAATGAAGCAATCTGGCTGCTTCACAGGTAAAATCAGGAATCTTTCTTTCCTGAGCATCTTCAAAGGAATGCTTTAGATCATTATCATGACATAATCTGAATAGATGTGGATATCTTATGGCACGAGGAGCATCATGAATCAAAATCTTCTTGGTAAAATAGTTTTCCTCTCACTTGTTTCTCAGTGAAAATGAGAGATAAACAAAGCCAAGGAGAACATCACTTCAATCTAACCCTAACCTGTTGTGCCACTGATGATTTGATTTAACTGAAAATGAGCAAATAAAGTCCCCCCCCCAAATAATATTGTTTTAATATTCCAGAAAAACAAACAAACCATGAACAGTGACCTACCAGTGAACTTGTTTTATTCTTCTTCTCTTTCTGACCATCATAATTGAGGGCTGAAAAGAGTTTTAGATAATCTTCACAATATGATCCAGAGCAGATTCTCAGATCAGCAAAAGTAATTTATGTGATGTTTCTTTGGAGTTATCTTTGGAGACTCTTTAGAGAGCCACAGGTAGCGATTCTCTGGATATTTATGTGTGTCTCATAGAGATCTTCTAGACCAAATTGGCATTGGGGACTGGCATCTTTGTCTAAGGATTGAATCTTTTATACATCAATATTGAAAATCCTATCCTTCTTTGATCATTCAAATATAGCAATTATGGACAGGAAATGCTTATTCCACTCTCATGTTCCTAATTTTTGCTGTTTGTTACAGTGTTATAGAACAGACCTGAAGAAGAATTGCTGTATCTCAGTATGAGCATAATATCCAACCACTTGGGAAGTTCTTGTGCATTAACTATAATGGTGTTCAGTCTAATAAAACTGAATTTCTTCTTTAGATTATCCCTTCAATACAAGAAGATTAAGAATGGAGTGGTCAGGGCCTAAGTGCTTGTCATTCTCATTTTATCATTTTGAATTCCTGCAATTTTTTTTTTTTTTTGCCACAAATGTTAGAACCTTAATGCCTGTATGTAAGATATACATACATTGTACTATTGCCATGTATTTTTATATACAGAAAGAGAGAAATGTGCCAGGCTTTATAGTTCAATGATGGGGAAGCAGGGAATGTTGCGGGTCCTATTTCCTAGGGAGATACATCTATCTATCTATCTATCTATCTATCTATCTATCTATCTATCTATCTATCTATCATTTATTTATCTATGAACAAGCATTTTTCTTGTAAAAAATCCAAACATTTTTTTAAAAATTATCTCTTCCAGCTATTCTATATTGGATACAGGTTGGCATTACTGTATATGTCATTAACAGGCTGTCCCACAATCAGGCACAACAGTAGAATTTCTTCTGGCATAAAATTCAATAAACTATATCAGAGTGATCATATTGTAAAAAATGAGGTCATGGAACAGTTAATTCAATGAAGTAAAATTAAAGATGTAAGACTTCTCAGAAGAAACAGTATTAATATTTCATTAGAAATAAATTGTAAAATAAATATATTAAAAATATTACAATTGTAAGGTATTGGTGCTTTACAAAAGCTGTCCAATTTGAAAACATGCACACACAGAAGACTTTTCCTAACTTAAGTGTAACACAAAATAGAAAGCCCCCCCCTCCTTTTTTTTTTCAAATGGAAGAATGAAATGTATTTTGGATCATATACATTGAGAAGCATAAGAAATTGGATTTACTTTTTTTTTTTTTTTTGGCTTTTCATTCTTCTGCTGGCGTTTGTTGAATGGCAGCTCAAGGTGTTAGAGTTCAACTACTGATTCAGCTCGGTGTTCAGATGCATTGTAATAATGAATGATTCCCCAGAACAAATACAAAAGCAGGAAAAGCTAAGCCTTCATTATCAGGCTGGGTGAACGATGGAACTTAACTGTAACAAAGAGACACCAACTAAGATATTGATAGGACATTTCAGTGTTAGAAATATCATAATTCAGTGCTATTGCAGCCATTCCAGGATTCTGCTCATATACTAGCCAATACACACAGAGACACTTGGAGTCAGGCAAAAGCAACAAGAACCACTTGTAAAGAGTCTCCAGAGTACTTCATTGCCAGTAAACTATGTTACAAGAGTCTTGCCAGAGTGATTGCATTTCCTTGGCAATGGCAAGATAAGGATTCAAGATTTCTGGGGTAGTTCTGGCCCATGCTGCTTACTTCAGTGCAAGGACTCAAAACTCAAACCCTCTTTCCCATCCTTCCAGTCAGTGGTGAAATCCAAATTTTTTTACTACCGGTTCTGTGGATGTGGCTTGGTGAGCGTGGTGTGGCTTGGTGGGCATGGCTTGGTGGATGTGGCAGGGAAAGGATACTGCAAAATTCCCACTCCCTCCCCACTCTGGGTCCAGCCAGAGGTGGTATTTGCCGGTTCTCCGAACTACTCAAAATTTCCGCTACCAGTTCTCCAGAACCTGCTGGATTTTACCCCTGCCTCCAGTCTAGCTGGAGATTCCAACATAAACACACAAATACACACACACATGCACATTGAAAAAAATAACAATTAAATGTAAGCTTAAAGAAAATACAACTAAATTTAAAAAAAAATAAACAGTATGTTTATTTTGATATTGGATAACCATTTGTCTGAAATGATTTCCTGCCTAAGCAAGGGGTTGGACTAGAAGACCTCCAAGGTCCTTTCCAACTCTGTTATTCTATTCTTCTATTCTATTTGTTCTCAATATCACAAAAATGGCTCCCCATTCAAATCCATTGGGAAACTTTTATATCACATGAAAATATCTAATAACTAGGGATTGGCAATTTAGAGACATTTAGAAACATGCAAGTTGCAAAATTCTATCAACATGACCAAAAAACAAATCCAAAGAAAAGGAAAAATAGAGTGGTCAAGTGACTTAGTATAGAAATCCTCTATGAATGCACTAGTAATATTTTCACAGATATTCTAAAATAACAATTATGAAAAGCTAATGTCATTTTGCTAGAATTATGCATGTCAATTCTTACCTTTCTTAAGGAACATCTGACATTCACCAAAAAGTTTTCAAGGCAGTGGATCTTTAAAGGGTCCATAGTTTGATGAAAGCGTAAGGAAATCACTTCTTCAATGCTTCTTCATGAAGCAACATTGCGTCTTCATTTTTAAGAGGAAACCAAGTGGTCCACATTAATTTGCCTGCTTTGGTGCTTTCGTCTCTTCTGGAATTTATGATAACTTTAAGGTTCCAGTTAACATCCAACCTCTTGGCACTAACTTACCTGAGACAACAATCTGGCACAAAGAGCCTCACCAAAGCAAATAGTGTCATCTCTTTACCTTGACAAAGCACACTATGTTTTCTGGAATTCCACATAAATGGAATGAAGGCATATTTTTTGTGCATAATAGCAATAGCATTTAGACTCATATTCCACTTCAGAGAGCTTTACAGCCCTCTCTAAGCAGTTTACAGAGTCAGTATATTGCCCCCCAACAATCTAGGTCCTCATTTTACTGACCTTGGAAAGATGGAAGGCTGAGTCAACCTTGAGCCTGGTGACATTCGAACTGTCAAATTGCAGGTAGCCAGCAGTCAGCAGAAGTAGCCTGCAGTACTGCTTTCTAACCACTGCGCTCCTAATGCTGGAAAATTCTCAAGAGGAGAGAGGGGGGAGGGAGGAAAGGAGAGAGGGAGTGAGTGAGTGGGAGATAGAGAGAGGGAGAACAAGGGAGGCAGGGAGGGAGGAAGGGAGGGAGGGAGGGAGAGAGGGAGAGGGAGAGGGAGAGGGAGAGGGAGAGAGAGGGAGATTAAATGGAAAATTTCCAATTTGCACCAGTGTCATGACATTCTCAGTGCAAAGGTTAAAGAGTGGAATTTTAAACAAAATGGATTCAGCAACATCTTTGTCTGTGATTGCACACAAAAAGCTAAGAAATCAAATAGGAATGAACCAGTCATCCCAAACTGAAGAGTAATCTGGTTGACTGAGAACTCAGGAAATTGGAGTTCCAGAGGACAACAGATTGAGAAAGGCTGAGATGAACTGCTATATATTATACAAATGCATTCTGAGGAAGGTGCTCTTTACTCATTTAAATGAAGCCTCATGTTTCTAGATCTTACTGTCGATACATATTGACCTCCACTTCATTAGAAGGTTTGTATTTTATTCAAGCAAGTACATTACTTAGACGTGGAATTTGGCACTCTTTTTTTAACTGAGCAAAAACAAACTGAAAATCTGCTGGCACAATTATGTACTCAGATAATAAGGCTAAGGCTGCTGATTAGCTGATTTATGCACTTATACTTTGTACCTCTCCAATTTAGCAGTTTAGTCAGGAGCTCCGTCATATGTGCTGCAGTTATTCCACAAATGTATTGAAAAATTTTCTTACTGAAGATTTTTGAATAAGCAGTTTATTCTAAATTGACAATAACATCCAAAGCAAACAGGAAAAGAAAGAGCAAACAAAAATATGTATTCCATAAACCTTTATTTTAGGGTTTCATAAATATGCATATTTTCTTCTCTTCTTTCCAACCATCTCAGAGGCTTAAATTATCTCTGTTGCTTGGTTAAGATGAACTAAAAATATTTATATACTTTTTTTAGTGCAGACTACATCCCTTTGACAGTTTCCTACAATGCTTTCCATTCAATCATGTACCCTTCTCAGTGATTCTATGGACCACAGAAATGTTTAATAATTTATTTATCACCATAACAATAATAAATAGGAAAAACAATTAGAAGTACAGATGTGGCCTTAAAATAAACTTCGAACATTATCTTTTTATTATCACTACACTTCAATATTACTAGCACCTTACCTTATATAAAAAAATCCTTCATCTAGCTCAACAATTTCACAGGGGCTGTAAAGATCAGATAATACAAGTAAAATTAGAATTTTCTCAGACTTAAAGGGTGAAAGAGTAATGTGTACATTTCTGAAGGGTAGGAGAAACAAAAGTCACTTCTCCTTTTATTCATCCTAAAGATATCCCAAAACATAACAGGCTGGATTATTGCAATCTAACAGTTAGTAAAGAACACTTTACTAACTGTTAGTAAACAGTTAAGGTGCTTCCATAAAGAATGATATCAACCAAGACTCATAAAATGTGCTACTTGTCCATGAAGCCACTTGGGGATCTTACAACTATGACATCCTTGAGAAAGAGTAGGATAAGCAATTTACAAGTTGGAATTGAGAATTATTTATCTAAAATGCATCTTTCCTACCATTTTTTCACTGGCCTCATCCAAACCACCACAACCTGCAAGTACTAATTCAAAATTTAGTGCACATAAAAGTTCTTCAGTACTTCAAATTATATATTTAAACAGCATACTCTACTTACTGTAGTACTGACTCATATTACTCAGGCCATTCTCTCAAACTGAATCCCTAGTCAGGAATGGAGCCACCTCTAATCCTGAACAATGGAGAAGCTTGGGAGAATATTGTGGCCGATAGTGTTAAAGTGATCAAGTAAGAACAATATGATTGAGTTGCATCATTTACCTTTCTAGATTTTTTAAAAAAAGTACTCCAGAGGGACTAATTATGCTTCAGCTGGTAATGAAGATATAAGAATCAATCATTATCGGGCCACATAATTTGTTTCCTTTAAAAGTGTTTGAATTGGACTATAGTAATATTATAGTAATATTAATGTGTATATAACCCTTTCATAAGATGTTAGAAAGAAACAACCCATACATACATAAACACAAACTTAATTGGCATGTTTTGTAAATGTGCAAATATTGGTATCAATGTTCATTCTCAGAAGCAGCAACACTAGATATGGCCTTAGTGATGCAATTAACAATGATGTAATAAAAAGAGGAAAGGAGGTATAGATAACAGTTTTGTTAATTTAGTCTTTTAGAAGTTTCTTCCTCTTCTAATGCTAGTAACAGCCATGATTGAATCAGAATCTATTTTGTAGGCACAGGACTACAGCCAATGCACATTGGCTGGATCAGATAACTTATGGAGTTCTGGATTGGGCTCTTGGACTAGACTGGGTGTTCTATACACCCTTCTGTTGGAATGAATTGCTGCACACATGCAGTTCAGGTTTGCAAAGGCTGAGACAAACCAGCTTATGCGAGTTTGCTTTGTACAGAATCAACTCTCATTGTGTGTGGGAGAGGGGGAAAGGGGGAGTAGAAAGCTGAATCTGATTCTTTTTCTCCTGTTATTAGAATGAACAAATCAGTAGTATCACTTGCATAGATTGATTATTCAAGATGAGGCCTGGATTTCAAATCAGGAATAAATATGAAAAAAAAAAAAAAAAAAACCCACCCTTCTGCTGCTTTTTAGTGATTGTATTGCTTCATTTAAACATTGTTAAAGAGAAAAAGTATGATTGCTCTGATATTCCCATTCTCAACCATCTCTAGTTCATTTTTCAGTGCAGCTATCAAGACCAGCAAAAGCCAGACAGTTGACCAGTGCCTCTGCTGGTCCCAATTTAGCTAGCTGTGCTTGGGATAACAATCCCTCACTGAAGATTAGACCTGGTCCTACAATAACATTGAATGCCTTTTTCTCACGTCAATA
This sequence comes from Arizona elegans, assembly GCA_022577455.1. Lineage (NCBI taxonomy): Eukaryota > Metazoa > Chordata > Lepidosauria > Squamata > Colubridae > Arizona > Arizona elegans. The sequence goes on along the minus strand of JAKOOJ010000003.1, from coordinate 68,388,429 downwards.
GACAACTGACAAAAGTCTCTCTTATTTACCCCTCTATAAACATATAAGTATGGAGTCACTGAAGCAGTCGGTGTGAGCTTAAATGGACTCCAGAGGATGGTAGAGGACAGGAAGGCTTGGAGGAAACATTGTCCATGGGGTCGTGATGGGTCAGACACGACTTCGCAACTAACAACAACAAAAAACATATAAGTAGTTTAATCTTATTTTTCTTTTAGAATGATCATGTTCATTAATAAAATACCCTAAAAAGAGAAACAACCTTGGGGTACCCTTCTTGTGCCTCCTCTTATCAAGCATTTGTCTATGCAGTCTGGACAGGAAAAATTAATCCAACACACCTAAATTATTCTCTCAAAACTCTGATTAGTAATATTTATAAGAAGGCAAATTAAGATTACAATGCAAGAGTTCCAAGAATATCTTATTTTCAAATAAGGCATAAATATATAAGTAATTTAGGATGGCATTCTAAACTGATACTTTTTCTGCCCCTCTTAGGTGAACAGGGTGCTGGAAGCTGGCACTTTTTAAAGTCAGGGCTTGCTTGTATTGTGTTCTGTTGGTAAGTGCTACTCAATTTATCAGTGTGAGAAACAGCTCTCATGCTTTTAAAACATCAAAAAGCTAATCAAAAGCTAAAAACAGAAACACTGACACTGACAATAAAAAGCAATAAAAAAAGAAACCTCTGGAAAACAAGTATATCCCTTAAGAAAAATGTCACTTTTGTTGTGCTCATCCGTGATATATCCCAGTGCTCAGAAATAATAGAAATGTGCTCTGCTGTTTTTTCCATACTATCCACTCCATTGTTACTTGGTCAAAAGACTCCAGATTCTGTGATTAAAATGTGTGACACTCTCAACAGATTCCTGGAACTCTGTTATACTAACACAACAGCACAGAGACTAAACCCTCAAGACTTTGATCTTTCTTTTTATGTATTAGTATTTACCCTTCAATAAATCACGCTGTTTATTGAAGTTTAACAATGACTGCATCCACTGTTATTTAACTACTCCAAATAATGTATTCTCATCTCTGTTGCATTACTGTTCCTACCAAGGCTAATGATTTCCTGATTTCCACATGCCACTGAGCTGGCAGTAACAAATGATGTTACTCTCTTCTGCATGTTGCAAGTGGTTTAAATTATATTTTACATACCCATTTAAAGGATCATTAGTTAAGTTAATATCTTTGCTATTCAGGAACATCATGCATGTTGGCAAAGGACTGGCTTGTTCACTTGTGTTCTCTAGTAACTTGCAATGCAATCTTGCCAATTCTAAATTACATATTTTAAATTTTCACTGGTTTCCAGCTCTGTTAAGATTTTAACAGATTAACGGAGTTGGAAGGGACCCTATAAGTCATCTAGTCCAACCCCCCCCCTAAGCAGGAGACCCTACACCAGGGGTGAAATGCTCCCGGTTTGGACTGGACTGCCCGATCCGGTAGTGATGGAGGCAGGTAGTTTGGAGAACTGGTAGAAAAAATCCCTGCCTCTCCCTCCCGTACCCAGCTGAGCCACACAATCATCAGAGGCTTTTTTTTTTACTTTTAAAAGTAAAAGTAAAAAAAGAGGTTCTACAACCTCTTTGGCCAAAAAAATGCTTTTAAAAGTAAAAAAAAAGCCTCTGATGATTGTGCGGCTCAGCTGGGATCCTCAAAGGCTTTTAAAAGCATTTTTTTCTACAACCTCTTCAGAGGTTGTAGAAAAAATGCTTTTAAAAGCCTCTGAGGATCCCAGCTGAGTTGCCTGATGAGAAGCCTCTGCCGATCAGGCAACTCAGCTTGGATCGTCAGAGGCATTTAAAAGAAAAAAAGCCTCTGCCTATCAGGCAACTCAGCTGGGATCGTCAGAGGCTTTTGAAAGCATTTTTTCACAACCTTTTCGTGGAAGAGGTTGTAGAAAAAATGGTTTTAAAAGTTAAAAAAAAAATTAGCAACGCCCACCCGGTCACATTACCCCCCCCCCCCCCACACACACACACACCAAGCCATGCCCACAGAACTGGTAGTAACAAATTTTAGATTTCACCACTGCCCTACACCATTTCTGACAAATGGCAGTCCAAACTTTTCTTGAAAGATTTGACTCCTACTATTATGGACTAGAACTTAATAAGTTCTTATTTTTTATAAATATATAAAACTGCTTTAATCTATAGCTTTTAGAAACATAGTCTTTGGTAGCATGATACAAACAACTGTTCCCCCCCCCCACAAAAAAAATCAATTTTGCAAAAGACAGAAAGGTTTTGGTACCCTGGTTGACCACAAGTTAAGCATGAGGTAGTAGTGTCACTCAGATACTAAAAAAACAACAACCCAAATGTTATATTAGGTTATATTAATAGAAACACAGGATCCAGATCATAGGATTTAAATCTTCCACTCTATTTTGTCCTGGTCAAATGTTATTTGAAGCATTTTGACCAGTTCTGGAAACTACCATTCAAAAAAGATCCCTGACAAATTAGAACAGATTCAGAAGAGGATTATCAGGACGGCGAACTCTTTAGAAATACCTATGTAGAAATGCCTATATAGAAAAGACATCCGATGATGGACATGAAACAATCTTCAAGAAGAGGAAGTGAAGTTACAGTGTGTTCCATTGACACAGAGGCCAGACCAAAGCTAATTAACTAAGAGGAGGAGATTCTGATTATATATCAGAGTAAACTTTAAGTGTATGAACTGCCTGCCAATAGTTGATATATGACAGGGGTCCCCAACCCCTGATCCATGGCCTGTTAGGAATCAGGACACACAACTAGAGGTGAGCAATGGGTGAGTCAGAGAAGCTTCACCTGTATTTACAACTGCTCCACAGTGCTAGCATCATTGCCTTACCTCCACCTCAGATCATCAGACAATAGATTTTCATTGGAGCAAAACCCTACTGTAAACTGCACATGCAAGAGATCTAGGATGCATGCTTCTTCCTCCTGGTCTATGAAAAAAAAATCTCTCCCATGAAACTGGTTCCTGGTGCCAAAAACGCTGGAGAACTCTGACATATTTATTTATTTTATTTATTTTAATTATTTTATTATTTTATTTATTTATTTATTTATTTATTTATTTATTTATTTATTTATTTATTTATTTTGTATACCGCCCTTCTCCCGAAGGACTCAGGGCATAATACGTTCCTCTTTGAAATGAATCTTCAAATAGATCTATCAGAGATGCTTCATTGCCTCTTGCAATGAATAAAATTGAACTGTAGGATCTCAATAGTCATTTTTAACTCTATTCTTTGTGCATTCCATTTATCTACCTGCTATTAAACTTGTAAATGCAACTGATGATTTGGTGGGGAGGGATTAAGAGGAGTTCATATTCTTGGAGCTGCAGAGAGATCAAAGGCAACAGGTAGGCCATTTTCTTCCCAGTAATGCTGCAGTAGAGAGCTGATAACTGTTATCTTTGATAATGGAGACTGTCCCCCAAAAAGGTTAGATGAAGAAGGGAAAACTCCCAGGAAGCTTGCTGAAAATAATTCTTTTGAGAGGGCATCAGATCTGAAGCAGTTCTTGAACAGCCTGTTCTTTCCCATCTCAACAATCCTTTCACATTACTGCTTCCATGCTGTCATTAGCAGTAAAAAAGCTACTAATTTTTAAATTACTGATCAACTGCAAAATAATTAGATAAAGGGGGAGAGGGATTTTACAGGTAAATTTGTTGATGACCTGAAGAAATAACCTGGTGTCTCTTTACATACTTCACTATACCACTTTAGGGTTTCTTAAGCTAAAACAAAAATCTTGTAGAGATTCCTTATTTTTCCCAGCCAAGTAAATAACAGGTTCAACACATTACTCTTGTTCGATGCAGGCTTGTCTCTATAGCAAGAAAATCAATTATTTAAATGTAACCCTGGGCCATCAATGCTCCTTTTTTCCCCTTTAAGCTACTGCTTTCTATAGGCTTCAAAGCCAAGGTCTCGCAACTCACTAGAGTTGCTACATAATCAGAACAATTAGCAGATCAATGGCTTGAATTTAATTAAAAATCATTCCTGTTAATCAGAATTGATCATCTGATCTTCTTTGGTTCAATTATTGGAGAGAGAACTGCCTTGCCCAGCTATTAGAATAGTTTGTTCATATATGTGTGTGATCTGACATCGTAATATTACAGGATGAATAAATCATTAGATATACTTTTAATTCCATGTATTTCTCAGTTATATCCTTTTGTTCATATTCAGATCTACTGCATTGATATATCTCTGATTAACTTTAATGGGAGGTATTTTTTATCAGCTAATCCATAATGTTCTTAATTAATACTAAAGAAATATACCTAAAGAGAATAAGTATCTTTTTTTGGTTGTTGTTTCATTTATGAAACTATACCGAACTCCTAATTTGGTTCATGTGTCATCTGCTAAATGTCATGTCACTTCCTGCCCAGCTGAAGAAACAATAGTAGCTAAACAAGCAAAATGAAAATGGGACAAATGGTTCCTATCAGCTAAGAAAATTCAGATGATTCATATCAGCTGATTCCCTGCTTCTCTCTGACCACTGAAAATCCTCTGAGACAAGCCATTCTTGATAATGCATTAGAGCTGCTTTGCCCAAGAATATCTTTTTATGAATAGGATCATTAAGAGAGAAAAGTAGACTAATGGGTATGATTTATGTGTAATTATAAAGTCTTTTTTCTCTCAGGTTTTAATCTCAAATCTTTCTCTTGGGCATTTGCAGTTGAACATCTGGGCCATCTTTAATCTTCTCCATGACTTTCACTACTTTATTCCCTTTGGTCCATTCCCCTCCCCTCCCTTAGCTACTATTTATTAGCACTAATTACTAGTTTCCATTGTTCACTGTGCATGTTGCCTAATTGTTGGTGCCCTCCCCCACCTTTCTTACAAATAATGTGACAATGTGTAATGCAGAACAATTAGTGTTTATGTCTGATTATATCTCTTGAAACAATAATCCTTTTTTTTTAAATCCAGTGTTGTCTTCAGAGGTCTACCAAGATTTACCATTGTTGAGTAAAATACTTGTGGACATTATCTTATTCATAATCCTTTTCAGAAGTTGTTGAATAGCCAAGTTTAGTCATAAACCACATTACTGTTTTAGAACTTGTTCTCATACATAGCTATTAGACCAAATTGCAGTAGTTTATAAAAGTAGGTTCACAGTAAGTTATTAAAACACTATAAGTTATTAAAATACAAAGGTAAAATAAGACATAAAATGATAGAATCAGTGAAATATTTTAATTTACATTAAAATGTACATTTATATAAAAATGTACATTAAATACATTTAATGAGACTGACAAAGGTGGCTTCTGTTAATGTGTGTGTATTTGTGTGTGTAAGAACTTTAACACACACACACACACACACAATATGTTATGCACATTTACAAAATTTTCATCTCTCAGTTACAAAAGCCACAATGCTTGAAGATATAGTATGCTGATACATTATGACAATATGACATCCTAGGTTCTTGGTGTAATTCAATGCATATGAAGACTAACACCAGATAAAGAATTGGAAGCTGTAATTTCACATTATTATGTCTGTAATAATAGCTTTAGTTTCATGTATTCAGGTTTCTTGCTCTACTTTCAGGAACTTTTTATACAGAAAACTCTTAGAATATTTACGACATATAGAGATTCTATTCCCACTCCTGTTATGGCAAAAAATGGCTCTTATTTATTAAACTTCTGTGCCACCTATGTCACTGAGACAACTCTAGGTGGCTTACTCTAGGCAACAAAAATACCGTATAAAGTCTTACAACAATAAATAATGACCACAAATGTATAATTCAGTTAAAATTTAATTGGTCAAGATGGAGAGGAAGGGAACAAAGTGCACACATGGAGGAGGTGAAATCTGTCTAATTCATTAACCATCTCCAGGATGTCACTCATCCATTGGGGCCCTGGGCTGCTGGTAGAGCCAGGTTTTCAAGCTTTTCTGAAAGCAAAAGAATGGGTGTGGAATGATGTTCCGGAGGACAGGTGCCACAATAGGAAAAGCTCTTCTCCTGGACTGAGCCAGCCAAAATTACTTGACTGTCCACAGCACGCCTATTCTGCTGGCATTGATGAGGTGGACTGAAACCATTGAGTAAATTGGTTCCTTAAATAACCTGGACCCTCACCATGAAATTGTTTAAAGGTGATAAACCAACATTTTGACTGGGAATCAGAATTGATCTGGGAACCAATGCAGCTCATGGAACAGTGGTATAACATGGGCCACTCCTGGAACCCCAAGAACAGCCTGTACAGCTGTGCTATGTATCAGCTAAAGCTTCAGTGCTTCTTAAATTTATTCATGGCTACTGACTAAGGCTGAGTGGTGCTGTTCAACTGCATGCTGCCGAAATAAAATCATGTTTCATAGATGTAGTCCTCAAAATATCATTATTTCCCACAGCACCTAATTTTTTAAATAGCCAACTTGTCATCTAAGACCTGACTCCATTTAATCCTGCTTTGCTTGCAATCTGATGGTATCACAGAGAAAGCTGGTATTGCTCCAGGCAAACTTTGTTAAGCCACAGAATGTCACAAAAAAAAAAAAAAAAAAAAAAAAAAAAAACCAGCCTGCACTCTCAGTTTACAACAGCTTCAAATACGGAGAGGGATTGCTGCCTTCTCCTCTGCTGTATTACAGATATATGTGACTGGAAAATGGTGCTTGAAGGAATAGCTTATAAAGTATCTTGTAAAATATATTCAACATAGAGATGTATGAATTTGCATGCATACAAATGTTATAACAGCAGTTAGAAAAATGACAAAGAGATACATAAATCAATTAGATATATTTAAATATGTACTTTATAATTTAGGATCTTCTGAAGGCAGTTTTGATCAGAATTTATATTTTATGTCTATGGATCCATAAGACTTTTTCCTAGAGATCCTGAAAAAGATTGACCTTTGTTAGCTTTCTGGAAAAAAAACCGGACAACTTTCCTCCAGGCCTTTGTGTCCTCTACCATCCCCAGAGACAGTAGTGGGTTCCACTTACCTTCGCTACTGCTTCGGAATCAGGAGCATATACATGCATGCGCTCTCTTTGCTCGTGGCACTTTTGTGTATGCACAGAACCTTCTGCGCATGCACAGAGCATTCGTGATGATGTCTGAGTGGGTGGGCAGAGCCTCTCGCTGTCACCACTACTGGTTTTCCCGAACTGGGGCGAACCGATAAAAACCCACCACTGCCCAGAGACCATTTAAGCTCACACCAACTGCTTCAGTGACTCCATCCACCCACCTCGTTCTCTGCCATCCCTGTCTTCTTTTGCCCTCAGTTGTTCCCAGCATTAGCCTCTTCTTCAGTGAGTCCTTCCTTCTCATTGGTGGGCAAAGTATTTGAGTTTCATCTTCAGAATCTGGCCTTCTAAAGAGCAGTCAGGGTTGATCTCCTCTAGGACTGACCTGTTTGATCACCTTGCAGTCCAAGGGACTTGCAGGAGTCTTCTCCAGCACCATAGTTCACAGGCCTCAATTCTTTGATGCTCAGCCTTCCTTATGGTCCAACTTTAATAACCATACATTGCAACAGGGAAGATCATAGCCTTGACTATGCGCACTTATGTTGGCAAGGTGATGTCTCTGCTTTTTAGTATGCTGTCTAACTTTGCTATAGCTTTCCTCCCCAGGAGCAAGCATCTTGTTAGCTTGGTTTATAGTGTTAAGGACCTTGCCTTAGTTTTCATGTTGTTTGATTAATATTTTATGCTTATATTTGATCTAGCCAAGTCTCAGGCCTGAAATGGGTGGCCATTAAATTGAATAAATAAATAATGCCATCACTACAGTAATGCTATCTGTGGATTTTCAAGATTCAGAACATCAACAACATATACCATAAGCTTCATAAAACTGTATAGGTTCAGCAGTATTAGAAAGAGGCACAGGCAGGTTATCTATAGCAATGTGAAGCAAACAACCTTTTCCACTTATATTATAATATCACATTATAATATCAATATAACATACACAGACAAAGTTTTTACCATTTTGACTATTTTGACAACAACAATGACTTTCAATGGATACCACAAATTAGGTATATGTTTATTTCTTTGCTACTATATTTAATAGATGTTTAATATCACAGACTTATTAAAACATAGCATCATCTATCTTGAATCAGAGCCTAGGATTTAGGATAATGAGTTTCACTGTCTCCTTTCCTCCCTCTCACTTAATGACCTCTGTAGTCTTCAGGTTAAGATGGCATCCAAGATTGGCATAATTACTGTTGTTAGGTGGCACAGCGACATGATGTCACACTTAATCAATGCATTACTTTTCAGTGGAAATTCAAATTGCCACCATTACCTGAGAACTACCTGTACATGATTTCTACTGATAAACCTTTTTAATGATGCACCTCCATTGATCCCCCTTGTATGTCACATGCTGTGTTACATCTACCACTCAACTAGTATGTGGGGTGGGGTAGAGGGAAAGGACACCACAGTCTCATCTTTCTTTTTGTCAGCAGAAGGAAAAACAGATGTCATTCATTGATTCACCTTTGACTATTTCTCCTTTGTACTAACCATTAACACCACTTCTGTGTGAAGATAGGAATGAGTGCTTTATTTTTTTTAAAAAAAAATAATCTCTATTTACATTTTCCATTAAAAAAGGAAGACAACACACCATATAAATAACATATAGAACAACACAACAAAAAACAAGCATACCTGTAAGTAGTACCTTAATAACCTAGTATTCGGTACAGTATATCTATATTATATTCCGGGGAAGACAGAACAACTTATATACCTTTATACATCAATTAGGTCTATCCGACCTCACTTTACTTGTATAGTATAAGTTTCTCAATAGATACAATTCCTCATCTAGTTTGGGTTATAATTTCCTCTTCTCTAGCCAAATATATAATTTTTTCCAGGATAGACATGTTTGTGTTTGGTCTCTATCTTTTAGTTTTTTAGTCAATTTATCTGCTTTCTCACATTCTAAAATCTTCTTTATATTTGCCTCCTCTGATGGGATATTTTGATTTTTCCAAAGTTGAGCATATGTCAATCTCGCCGCTGTGGTAATGTGTAATGCAAGATACTATGAGTCTTTTTTATATTTTCCAGTTTGGAGCTGAGCAGGTATGTCTCTGGTTGCCATTCATTCCTTTGATTTAAAATCTCATTAAGCCATTTTTTAATTTTTCCCCAGAATTTTACTGCTTTCGGGCATGTCCACCACTGATGGTAGTAGGTGCCACGCTCAAACCCACACTTCTAGCATTCAGCAGACTGTCCAGTGAACACTTTAGCTAGTCTATCGGGGGGGGGGGGGTAGATGCCACCTGTATATCATCTTGTAGATGTTTTCTTTGTATGCCGTAGAAACTACTAATTTCATATTCCCCCACCAGATGAGTGCTTTAGATCCACATGTATTGATATGTAAAGAAATCTGCAAAAAACTTGAGGCCTTTGTCAGTAGAAACTTTATATGCATATATTCCTGTTCTTCGATCAGTGGTGGGTTGCCCCCGGTTCGCACTGGTTCTATAGAACTGGTAGTAAAACCGGCGGGAGGCCCCGCCCACTGATCCTGATGTCATGAAAATGCTTCTGCACATGTGAAGTGAGCGTGCATGGCCCTGTTGTGAACCAGTAGTAAAGGTAAGTAGAACCTACCCCTGTCTAGGATGCAGACTTCTTGAAAACATCCAGGTAGAGTGGTGACTAGAAAAGAATATGGACCATTAGATCTCCATACTGACCAACAGGAGTTCAAAGACTGAGTTAAAATGATGCAGAAAACCTTAATAGCAAAAATTATACTAATGTGAGTTGGAAAACACCATTTTTGAAGCAAAGCAGGAAATCATGATTCACTCCTTGGTCAAGTCCTCTTCTAGCCTATCCATAACCAGAAGGTTGTGTGGAAAAGTCTTTAATCACATGGTTAGTTCTCTCCCTCAGCTTCTGCTATTTTTCTCTTTTCCTTTCTAATCTTGCTATTTTCTGCTTTTCTACTCCTTTTCATCCCTATTCGGATTGTTTCTTCTTGTTTGGTTCAGTCTTCTTTTAAACTCTTTTTTTCTGGAAGTTGGCCTGGCTAGCAGTTGTGTATTGAGTATGCCCTCAATTCTTTATCCCTGGTGAAGGGTCAATCAGAATGGGACCATACTACCCAACATCTGGAACTCTACTTTTGCTGTTTGCATGGAGCCACTTTATGTCAAAACAGTTCTGAAATCTACTCATTTTAGAAGCTTTTAAACTTTCCCTATTTGTTCAGGCTTTTTCCACTGAGATTCCTCCCCCCCAACACACACACTTCTTTTCCTTTAATTGCTGGCACTGTTATGACTCCCATTCTTCTTCTTCCTTTTCACAGATTTCATATCTTTTTGGTATATCACTTTCTTGAAGGGCAAGATATACAGCACATACAGACACACACCAAGGGACAACTTCCTTTTTTCTTTCTCTGTAATCCCCATGTGCTTTTAAATGCAGAGGCTGGAAATATCCTCTAGAAGAGATTTTAAAGGTCTGTGTGAGCTGTGTGAGGAGAAGATTAAATTGCTCCCTCCCATTTTAATCAGTGGAAATACAGCATTGCAAGGATTTTTTTTTTTTTTAAAAAAAAGCAAGAATACATCTAAGAGATAATAAGCAACAACAACAATCTGGAAATGATTTTAGTACAGAAATGGTAAGCAAAAGATGGGTGAAGCATTCTCCAATTTTATTTTCTCTAAAATGTTCCCCAACGTGACATTATCATTTTAAATTGAATACATGCATGTAAAGGAAAAAAAAAATGCCAACGAAAATGGAGCGATTTTTATTTTAGAAGTTATTAATGCCATAGCAATTCTCACATCAGTGTTAAATACAAATGACAATACGAAAGGGACATTTGAAGGTAAATAAATCCCAGAGCTGAGTGATCACACTGACAACTGATGAGTGCAATACAATGCAAAAAAAAAAAAAAAAAAAAGACTCTAAAGTCTAAACTCTATCATTTAGACTATCATCTAAATGATATTTATAGCAATGTCAAACATGAATTACATGTTTATCAGTAGATACCAAGCAAAGTATTCTTAAACTTTTTCCCCATCCAAATAATCCAACTAGAGTGAACAAAAGGACATTCAGGTGGCTCTAATGAGCATTTATGGGTTCTAGAAAACTTATAGGAACAGAGATCAGGGATTGAATTAATTTGGTTGCAAGCAGAGCAGTCTGACTTTGTTGTGCTGTGAATAAATATTGTACTATATAAAAATGTCATGATCAGTAAGCACCAAATCTCCATTGGGCTGACACTGAGTAAGCAATTAAAACACACACATACAAACACACATCTTCCTATGACAACCCACATTGTTAAAGAAAAAGTGAAAATGAAGAAATGAAAAGCAACTGATAATAGTTAGAATTGAGAACTGTTGTTTTTAATTCCATTAAAAATTCTAACTATTATTAAAAATACTAACTATAACTATAGTTATAGGCAATCATAAACAGATTTACAGCTGGTACTACTACTACTTATCATTAATAATCATTAGTTAATGCATTATTATTATTATTATTATTATTATTATTATTATTATTATTATTATTATTATTTAATCTTTAGTGAGATTCACAGCCTTTGAGGCTGGTTAATAGCTCAGCAGCTTGAGTCCTAACCAAGGACCTAGGAACTGTTAAGGTATCGTCAGAGGATGTAAGATGTTCCGAGTAAGGTGGTTTTGTAGAGTCAAAATGTTCAAGTCCAGCAAATTTCGAATTTCTAAATAGCGGGGTAACCCTTTGGATATTGCTCCAAGGGCTCCAATTATTATTATTATTATTATTATTATTATTATTATTATTATTATTATTATTATTATTTACACAAAAATAACAGTATACACAGCAAACGAGATAATCATGCTGGATTTTGTATCACAAATCACTAGTCGAACACTTCCCAAGCATTTAGGACTACGTGATGTATCGGCGGATTATGCGAGCAGATCCCAGTAAGGTGGCCTTCTGCAGCTGACCAATGGTGATCTTGTCAGCGCCAAGTGTTTTTAAGTGTTTGCCTAGGTCTTTAGGCACAGCACCCAGTGTGTGCCTAAAGGACCACTGGGACCACCTGCACTGGTTTATGCCAGAGTCTCTGCAGTTCTATTCTCAAGTCCTGATATCTGATGACTTTTTCAAGTTGTTTCTCGTCGATTCTGCTGTCACCAGCTATGGCAATGTCAACAATCCACACTTTTTTTTTCTCAACAATTGTGATATCCGGGGTATTGTATTCTAAAACTTTGTCAGTCTGTATTCGGAAGTCCCACAGCAGTTTTGCACGCTCATTTTCAACCACTTTTTCAGGCTTATGATCCCACCAGTTCTTTGCTACAGGCAGATGATAGTTGTGACACAAGTTCCAGTGGATTATTATTATTATTATTATTATTATTATTATTATTATTATTATTATTATTTAATCTTTAGTGAGATTCACAGCCTTTGAGGCTGGTTAATAACTCAGTACCTCGAATCCTAACCAAGGACCTAAGAACTGTTAAGGTATCGTCGGAGGATGTAAGCTGTTCCGAGTAAGGTGGTTTTTTTGGGAGAATCAAAATGTTCAAGTTCGGTAAATTTAGAATTTCTAAATAGCGGGTAGCCCTTTGGGTATTGCTCCAAGGGCTCCAATTACAATCGGGAAAACACATGATTTCTTTTTCCACAATCGCTCAGCTTCAATTTGCAAGTCCCAGTACTTTGTGATTCTTTCTTGCTGCTTATCTTCAATCCATGCATCACCAGGTATTGCAATATCAATGAACCATACTTTTTTCTTTTCAACTATTGTTATGTCAGATGTGTTGTGGACCAAGTGCTTGTCAGTCTGAATTCTAAAGTCCCACAAGATCTTGAGTTTCTCATTCTCTAAAACTTTCTCAACCTGATGTTCCCAGTGGTTTTTGCTGTACTCAAATCCAAACTTCTGGCACACTTTCCAGTGAATGATCTTAGCAACGCGGTCATGGCGTTGTAGGTAGTCAGTTTGTGAAATTTTGCTGCACCCACTGATCAGGTGGTCGACTGTCTCATCTTTCTCATTGCAGGGGTGGCATTTGCTGTTGAATTTTGAATTTGTTGATGTTGAATTTTTGCCTTCATGCAGTTTGTGGCTAGGGCTTGTTCTTGAGCTGCCAAAATAAAGCTTTCTGTTTCTTTTTTCAGTACTCCTGATCTTAACCAGTTCCAAGTTAGTTGTTGTTGTTGTTGTTGTTGTTGTTGTTGTTGTTATTATTATTATTATTATTATTATTATTATTATTATTATTATTATTATTATTATTATAATACAGCTTTATAAAAACTGTTTATACAAAAAGCTGAGGGAAGTTCATTTTTATTTTCTTCCTGACTCAATCATTATCTTTTCCCAAGGAAGAAGTTCTCTAATGTTGTCTAATGTGCATATTATGTTATTATTAAGGTATCTGAATGATTAGCATTTTGCAAAAACAGGTATCCTGATTCATCTGCTACATTACTTGATGATGCAGTTTTTTCTTCAACATGTGTATCATTTATGTACATATCAAATTAAAATCAAGTAAAATACCTTTATTATGGTCTTTGATCAGCTTTTATAATAAAAAAGATAGCTTGATGCAACAATTCATTATTGAGAAAGAAAATATAGGACAATAAAACAATGTATCTAATTAAAAATGTTACACAGTTGGATGACTTGGTGAAAGTATTTGACTTCTGATATGTGAGTGTGGGGTTACCACCATAAGTATAATAAACATAAAATTTAACTTATATATCAAATTTATATAGTCACTATCTGTTCTGCCCCAGCTCCGGATTCCCGAGGATATTGACACATACCAACGGTCCTTATCAAATTTATTAAGTAGCAAGAATAAACCAAAATCCAACAAAGGTTGGCAACCAGTCCAGAAAACAAGATACGATAAGACTTTTCCAAAAATGCTCTGATGATAATTACAAGTTGTTTCCAGCAAGAAACTTACTAACGGCATGTGACTTAAATAGGCTAAGGGAGTGGCCAATTATCCTCAAGCCTTACTCTCAAGGAGACCTCCTCCTCCTGAGTAGCCACTCCTGCCTTTTGGCAGCCCTGTGTGCTCGAGCATTGAGGACAGGCTCCTCCACTTCGCTCTCTCCACTTGAAGGAGCCTCTGGAGGTTCTGAAGGTCCTGGCTGAGTCTCTGTCTCTGGCACCACATCCTCTTCAACCTCCTTGCGGTTCGACGCGAGCACCAGCTGCACAGGCTGCTGGCGCGACACCATGCCAGCCTCGTCATCATTGGGATCAGCCACGATCCACGCAGGCCGCTGGTGGGCCACAACACTATCTCAAATAGTGTGACTTTAGACAGTGTACAATAAATTGAAATTATTAAAAGAATTATCTTTAAAAAGCAATGAATCAATATTAACTTTCATGGACATTACATGTTCCATAGTCATTTATATCTATTCATCCTGTTATATTCAGTAGTAGAAGCATGTTTTTTTATTAACCACCAACACCTCCCAGTCAAGGACAGATGCAATCTAACCACCTGATCCAAGGGTGAGCCAGCAGGCATGTCAGAAATAAAGATTACCACAAGATTGTGGGTCTCTTTACCTGATATTCTCCAGAATTTCTGCCTTGGCTCAACACTTGACTGGGTTTACCTCATCTCCTAACTCATCTCAAACTTGTGGTAATCCATCAGTGGCAGAAAATGTGAAATTGACCATCTCAGAAAGACAACATACATACATGGATGTGTGTACAATTTATCTGTTCCTTCACTCTTCGTGGACCCTAGGCAGTTTATTAAAGCTAAAATAATGTGTAAAAAGCTCATATTTTCCCCATGAAAGCCGATAGAAGCTTATCTCCCTCACTATTATAAGAAATGTTTTTTAAAAGGTAAATTATTTTGATCAGTTCATCTTGAAGAGCTTTGTTTACTTTCAAAATACTTCGTACATTTGCTCCAAGTTACTTATAGTTTTCAAGGTGAGTAATTCTTGTTGCCTTTCAAGCAATTACCAGATTATTCAGCCACAAAGTTCCTTGATCTAAAGCATCACATTCTGATTCAGATCTTCAAATTTCTGATTCAATTTTTCCATTTAATTTTTACTTTCATAAATTTTGTTTTTACATAATAAGGAAACATTTATTTTAAAAGAGTAGATACCATTATGTTGCTGTTTAAAGAACAAGAGAACAAATATCTCATTCCTCAAGATGAAATGGCTTGGGATTTTAATTCAAATGAATTACATCCTGTTTGTAACATCTAAACAATTGGAATTTACCTACAGGAGAAGGATGGAGTGGATTTTGTATAACTGGTTGAGTAGTTGTATATGAAAATGCTTAAATCTTTGAGAGAAAATGGTCTGTGCAAATTTTCAGATGGTAAAATCAATTTTATAAATAAATTATTTTACATGCAATTAATTTAAAAAGTAGTTATCATTTAATTTGTATGTGTATTATGTGCATGTATATGTTTGTCAATACATTTATATAATGTGTCCCTACATATAACTTTGTGGGTATTATATTTTTTATCTAATCCATTTTTGGGAGAAAGGAAATGTAATTGTTTTAATTTCACAGTCATCTTCCATTTGAACTAATGTGGCAATCATTGAACTATCTCCCAATTTAAAGTCTGGCCCAGATGCCATATTACCACATGTATAAATTAACAACATCTTTAAAAACCAAAAGGAATTTCTTAGCAAACAAAACAGCTACAAAATGGCATGATTTCTCTTATTTTTCAGAATAAAGCTTTTGTGGGGGATAGTTACAGGTCAGTAATGTAAATTAGTGTCCTGCAATTCTGAAAGTACATCTGTCTCCCCTCACCTTTACATTCCAAGGAACTGGGGAAGGGTGTTCTTCTGAGATATAAGAGCCAAGGTGGCGCAGTGGTTAGAGTGCAGTATTGCAGGCTACTTCAGCTGACTGCTAGCTGCAGTTCGGCAGTTCAAATCTCACTGGCTCAAGGTTGACACAGTCTTCCATCCTTCCGAGGTGGGTAAAATGAGGACCCAGATTGTTGGGGGCAATATGCTAACTCTGTAAACCACTTAGAGAGGGCTGTAAAGTACTATGAAGCGGTATATAAGTGCTAGTGCTATTGCTATTTGCCACATCCACATTCCTTCTGTGAACTCAGCTTCTGTTTGTGTGACTGTTGTCTAATCTGTAGCTTTTCTACTTTCCAAGACCTTTCTCACATACCACTACAATTAGCATGCATTTCAAGCAGTGATGGTTCGGGTAAAATCAGGAGACTAGAGAAGTTGACACAAACTTTATCCAGTCAAATAACACATTTTTATGTGTGGTCCACAACCACTTTGCTCCTTATCACCTCACAATAGCAAAATGCTTTTACAAATGCTACCTGCTAGAACAGGAGATATGCTCTTGGCTGTATTTGTGTATATATAAATTAATACATAGACAAATCATGTCATGCAAGTATAAATAATCTTTCCACTTTGATGATGATCTCTGGCCTGATTGATGTATATGATGATGCAAGAGGTCACACAATAAAATAAACCC
Source organism: Arizona elegans (assembly GCA_022577455.1). Classification (NCBI taxonomy): domain Eukaryota; kingdom Metazoa; phylum Chordata; class Lepidosauria; order Squamata; family Colubridae; genus Arizona; species Arizona elegans. Next base: position 68,371,774 of record JAKOOJ010000003.1, on the reverse strand, counting down.
GCAGCCAAAGAGTGTTGATATATGCATATGTTTAATGTGCCTATTTATCAAATTTATAAATGCAAATGACCTACTACAGAATGGCTATTGAGGATGAAAGCATCTTGTGACTCTCCTTTGATACCAAATGAAAGCATTTCCTCAGCCTTACTCCATCCTATTCACTTCTGAAAATAACTGTCAATAAGGACACACATCCCTTTCCAATTGACAGTATCAAATATTTTCTTCCTATCTATCTAACGTATGCAGACATTTATTATCATTTCAGGGAAATTGGATATAGTATCACATCCAGATAGTAGCATCTGACTTATCTTGTTTGGGCTTGGAAAATGAGCAGAGTTGGATATGGTCAAGACTTGTCTGGAAGGGTATCAGGGAACACCAGAGCTGAAAACTAGATTGGAAAATAGTAAAATATCCTGAAAGAAAGCAATTAGCTTCTGTACTCTAGTCGAAGAAACCACCTGGACAGAGTCATAAAGTCACCAGCAACAAAGATAAATGCAAAGGATACACCCAAATATATATTTTATAACTGATCACTCTAATCTTCTCATTTATCTTTCTTTACAAATAGGAAAAACGAGTTCTAGTCCCTTAAGAAAGCTGTCTTATGTTTCTAGATAATAGCACCAGTTATTTAGTTCCAATTTCTTTCTAGGGGAATAAAACAAAAGATTCATCTTTCTTTATTGTTATTTACAGCAGGGCGTTTTGGTTAGGTGAAACAAAAACAGATTCCCGCAGTGGAATTCCCTCCTATTAACTCTATAGGGACATGAGTAACTACATGCCTTTCTGTTATATTAGTCATCAGAAATCCTCTGTTCTCCTATAGCCATGATGGCGAACCTATGGCACGCATGCCACAGGTAGCCATATTGCTGGGCACACGAGCTCATCTCCTGAGTGCATGCGCATGCCGGCCAGCTGATTTTTGGGCCTCCTGGACCCACCAGAAGCAGGGAAACATGCTGTTTCCTGCCTCCGGAGGACCTCAGGGGTGGTGGGGAAGGGCCCATTTTTCTCTCTCCCCAGCCTCCAGAGCCTTTCTAGGTGTCTGGGGAGGGTAAAAACAGCCCTCCGGAGGCCAGAAATGGTTCTTTTGCCAACTTCCGGAGGGCCTCTGGGGGGGAAGAGGCCATATTTGCCCTCCCCAGACTCCCAGAAAGGCTCTGGAGGCTGAGGAGAGCAAAAATGGGCCTACCATGCCATCGCATGCCAGGAGGGAGGGAGCGTGGGGCGGTCACGTGCACATGCGTGGAGGCAGGGCGCATAGAATTATGGGTGTGGGCATGCCCGCATGAGACCCCCCTCCCGCTCCTGGCATGCAATGGCAAAAAGGTTACCCATCACTGTCCTATAGATTCTATAATGTGCAAAGATATTCAAATTCTCTGTACATAGTAATATAGAAATAGAAATTGATTTTTTAAAGGTTTCTATGGAAATCTATCCAATTGATTGATTGTTGTCTCCCTCTCCCCCCACCTCTCTTTAGGAATTGTTATTTCTTATGGTGAAATAAGAATTGTCATTAAGAAGAAGACACTTGTCATATTGCATTGCTCAGTCCAGAAACATAGTCAATTGTGCAATTAGAAACTGATCAGGTAACGTCTCTGTATAAGTTATTCATTGGGGAATTATCTACGAAAGCTTTGAGAAGTGTCAGCTCAGGGGCCTTCTTTTAAAGGAAGCAAAAGTTAAAAAAAAGATATCCCTGTATAAATCAATTAAGGGATTTTATTTTGACACCCCAATGTCAGTATTTACTAAACCTGGACAGGCAAGTCCACCCCAGCAGCCTGCGTTTGCAAATAACTTCACTCATTAATATTTAATTAAGACAGAGGAAAACTGTCCTTGATATTTTGCTGCAATTAGTGCTCTCTATACCCCACTGACTTCCCATGATGAATTACTTTTCAAATGGAAAGTGAAGTGATTAAATAAAGCTGAAGATAGTCTATTCCTTGCTTGTTGCCCAATGTATATTTTCACTCAATGTAGAAATATGACTGTGTTAGTATACAGTTTAGCTCCTTGGGAGGAAAACATAGCAGAAAAAACAAAACAAAAGTCTTTTGATGAATGATATGGTTTTATTTCTTCTAAGATCACACTTGTTATTTATACCATGCTATCAATATACAAGTTGTGCTTTTAATTTGGGACAAACCACAAACAGCCACAGGATCTATTTGCTGCTTTGGGGCCAAGTCTTGCCTCTGGGAGCACACATTCAATCTTACTGATTTTAAGGTTGGTGCACAAATTAAAGAAAGAAATGAGGCTTCGGTTTCTGCAAAGGGCAATCTAGAAAGCTACCAGAGTTTTATTATGGAACTTTACATTTCTGATTGTTTTCAATGTTTCCTGAGGACTAAAGACATTTGAACCAAATGAGAACACATGATTTCTATGCTTGGCTAAATGGAAAGCAAAGGAGAAACCAGCAAATTATTCTAACTTAGCACTCACTTGTTTTAAAATAATACTTCTATTAAATAATACAATTTAAAAGATAAAAACCAATAAAAACTAAAAAAGAAGAGAATAAAGAGAAAAGGAAAGTTACCTTTTCTTAAAATACAACAAATATTATCTTCCTCCCACATCCCATCTTTTATCTATAAATAAACTCAAAAAACATAATCATTTCAATCCTGCAAAAGTCCGTTAAGGGTTACCAGAGATAACATTGATATTTCAACTTTGATCAAATAAACCAACTTTTGAACTTTTACTTCTAACCATTTTGATATTTATTTCCTTCAAATAATGTCTTAAAACTTTGTTGTTGTTGTTTTTTAAAAAAACTTTGTTTGTTCTCACAAAATCCTTCAAAATTTAAAAGGTCGATTTTATAATACCTATATAGGAAAGTTACCCAGATCACTCTTTTGTTTGGTATTTGTATGTTCCTTTTAATTATTAAGACAACCAATTTTATTTCTATATCTGATGTAGCATTTTCCCCCCACATCATTCCTATATTCTGTCATTTTTAAATCCACTTTCAAATCAATCTCAGTCTTCTCCACTAAAACTTGTTCTACTTCCATAACATCTTTTAGACTCAGTCTATTTATAGTAGGAGACATTCTTAAAATTAATTTCTCAATCCATTGTTTCAAAAAAAAAAAAATCTTTTAATGTGTGCAATGTTAAAATATTTTGTTCCATTCTATAATAGTAAATCTCTTTTGATTGCTATCTTTCATTTCCTCTAGTCCCTCTGGTGTCCAACTTTCAAAATCCCAATGTATCATTTTTTTAAGCAATAACATCTTTCCATAGGAAAATGCTACTGTTTTTATTTTTATTCTAAAAAACAATAGCATTTTCCAATGGAAAGATGCTTGTAATTGATTTCATAATCTTATTTTAAATGCATTTACTACATTTGAAACTTTCTAAAATCAACATTCTAATCACTCTTTTGTTCTTTATCCAAAAAGAAATAAATAAATAAATGTTTTTAACACCTTAAACTTGCATTTAAAACCGATTTCACTACAGATTGAAAGAAATCCATCCAGTTCTTTTAAATTTGTTGATTCAAAGTTTCCTATCAGTTCAAAAGCAGTTCAAAAGCAATTTCGAAAAGTAATTAATAAATGAGGTTTGACAAACCTTGTGTCCATCTTGTGGATGTGTTTTTCATTGAAGTTCCTCAACTTTCTATTGCTCAAAACACAAACCAACCTCACCAGAGATGGTATTCAGCTGGTTCGCACCAGTTCAGGTCAAATAGCTCTGGGAAGGTCAGTCGAAAATTTGAACACTTGCTAAGCAACTGGTCATTAAGCAAGGACCACTTGTATTTGGTTTGCCTTAAGGGTTCAGAGCTGTATGGAATCTGGTTTTCTATAACTAGGGGATTGCAAAAGGTCTGGATACAAGAATCCTTGTAGGGGAACTAGGATCGTGAACACCTAGCCATACCCACCCAGTCACATGACCACTTGGCCACACCCATACAGTCACATGACCACCAAGCCACGCCCACCATCACATGGCCACCAAGCCATGACCACCCAGTCACATGACCACCAAGCCACACCCACCAAGCAAGCCATGCCCACAAAACCGGTAGTAAAATTTTTTGAATGCCACCACTGAACCACACACAAAAAACTCAGTTCCTGTAGCCTACTCATAAACAGCAGATGTCTAGAATATAAATGGGTAATTTCATGATTTCCCTTTTTTCCAGAGAGACTTTGTAGACACTAGTCTACTGTGGTTCCAAGCCCTGACTCTGCTTCTTTCCATGGGGATTTCCTATTGCACGCTTGCTTATTCACTTGTAATTTCTTCCTTTCCAATCTTTCTTTTAAAAACAGATCAGGCATAGGATAACACATACTGATCTTATGGTGATCATGTGACTGAAGGACACTGTGAAAGTGATAAATGTGGGGATTTTAGTCATATAATTATTTTTTTCAACACCATTATATCTTTGAATGGTCACTGGACAATGAAATAGGTAGGCAAGGACTATCTGCACTTTTTCTTCAATTCAAATAATTCACCATTTACTTCTTAGAAATTACAATGTAATAGAACAAATTCCATAGGTAGAAATAAAAGTAAATTTGGAAATTTATTGGGAGGTGAGAAACAAAGGACAGTGTAGAAAGGCAGCAAAGGAGGACAACTTCTTACCCTGCTTTAGGAGAAAATAGCAATTGAGATCACAGAGAGAGACATGTATTCACACTTCGGTGTGTAATTAATTATTAGTAGAGATGAGAGTTATTTGGAGCATATCTTCAACCTTCAGAAGAACCTTTTGTACTAATGTTACATCCCAGATTTACTTCTAATTCCAATGCTGTAATGTCTTAAATATTGTACATACAATAAATGTGCAGCATTGCAAATACTACAATGTCACTTGTGATTATATCTTGCAAAAGCTCTTGTTATGCCCTAACCTATAGAATAATTTGCTGACAAAACAAGTATAAAGGATTACTTTTTAAATGGAAAGGCAATCTATTTTTAGGATCAAAATGAATGAAACTCTGAATTTTTCATTAAAACTTGCCAAGTTTTTCAGCCTTTAGAAACACTGTACCAGGTTTCTAAGTACTCTTCCATCCCTTGGTAAGATTACTCATTTTATTCACCCTATCCCAAGCACCTGCCTCCTCCTTTCCTTATAGGAGATGCTTTTCTTTATGAATGCCACCTGCAACTGTTCTCCCCAAAAGACAGATGAAGGGAATGGTAAGAGTAACTGCAGAATTCCAAGTAATCTTTCAGTGGATAGTTACTACATCCATTGTTGTCATTATGGTTCATTCATCCAAATAAGTGTACAAATAATTGACAATGAGGCTGTTCCATTTGGTGAAAAGGTACATAATAAAATGTAGAAGAAGCTACTTGCAGAAGGAAGGTGGGAGAGAATCTCTGTGGAAATATAATTGATTCATTGATTATAATGAATCTGCTCTTTCAATATTTCCATTACAATTGGATCATATGGTTTTAATTCACTAAGATGACATCCGATAGCTAGAACAGGGGTGTCAAACTCACGTTGTCATGGCAGCATCTCATGACATATTGGGACTTTTCCCCCTTTGCTAAACCAGGCATGGGCATGGCCAGCACATGACACATCTGGCACATGGGTTGGGAGTTTGACAGCCCTGAGCTGGAAGGGCTTATTGTTAATAGAAAGCAGCAAAGGTCTCAAGCCACCATTTCTCCCTTTGAGGAGCCTTCCTTCCTTCCTTCCTTCCTTCCTTCCTTCCTTCCTTCCTTCCTTCCTTCTTCCTTCCTTCCTGTAACCATTTTTAGTAGCTGTTCCTCTATTTTTGGAGGGCCTTCTGGCAACTGTCTGTACTGAAGAAATGAGTGTTCAAATGATTTGTTTGTAATAATAATGTTCAGGAAAAGGGAGGACTTACTGCTTTCTAAATTTAGCTACAATATCTGAGCTTCTTTTTCACTATTTGCATTTGTTGCTTTCTCCCTGTTATCTTAACATGTTCTGTTTATCCAAGCATTTTTCTTACTTTCCATGTTGTTTGGATAGCATATTCTTTTATACAGAAGTTTATTTTGCTAATAATAATGTGATGGAAGACAAGGGCACATTGCATCAGGACAGTACACAGTCTCCTATACTTAAGCATTGGTAATAGAGATTAGCACTGCAAACATTTTATTTCATTTTCCTGGGTAAATCCTACAGAATAATCACCATCTAAATGTGAATCCTTTATCTGGAATTGAATGAAAGTGAACACAATTTCATCCTTACATCTGCAACTCTGATAGCATCCTACCAGTGAAAAACAAATATATAATGAAAAGTACAAGAAGAAATTATATACAAAAAGCATAGTGCTCCTTGGGGGATATCCTGAAGATTTCCAAGTGTTATTTGTAAAACTGATGTTTATCTAGGAATATGTTAAAGAAAATTAGTTTACAGGAGAAAACTAGATCATAACTGAATTTGATTGTGTGTGTGTGTGTGTGTGTGTGTGTGTGTGCGTGTGAGAAAGAGAGAGAGAGATTTTGTTAAAACAGCTATGTTTTTCTCTTTCCAAAAACTTCAAGTATTTTGTGATTTTTTTTCATCTGCTTCAGAACAGCATTATTTGATAGCACTAATTCTAAATTACCAAATAGCTCAATAATAGATTATATTTCAGGACCTCTTTTCTTCCTCTTTGTAGCTAAGTTTTTCAATCAACTGTTATCATAAGAATCAGGACACATCTTTGTCCCATTGAATGTTAATCACCCCTTGATGTGATCTTGGAAAAAACTGGGAATATTAATACTCCCAGCTTGCCCAAATGATAAAGCTACATGGTGTCAAGTTTCGAGGTCGTCTCAAATAAATTGCATTTCAAACAAAGTCTTTGAAGAAAACTCCCATTTATTAAGCACGACATTCAAAGCATGACTCATCGTAGCCAACACTGACTTCCAGACCCAAAACCGTCCCTTTCCGTTCCCCACTCCCTGCACTCATTGGCCATCTTCCAAGTCACTCTACCCCTATCTACTGCTCCACTCAAAGGAATTTTCCCCCTCCCATCCCATCTCCTAGAGGATATTATCTCCAGGGAAAATAAGTAGGTGAAAAGTCAAACGTCCCTTTCCAGACGCCTCCGCTCCTCCTTCTTATGTCAGCACTAGAGTAAATGCAGCTTGAAGTGCTGACACATGGTTTAACTACATTTGATTATTTGGGAAGTATCCACAGACAAATTAAGACTATAACAAATTCATGTGGTTCATGTCCTTTATGCTCCTGTTATTAAGCTTGATGAATATAGCCAGAGTATGGAATTAAAAGGGGACATATCGTTATATACATTGGAGGGAAACAGATTCACCATTCATGAATTCACCATGCCTAAGATATATTGTATTATTAATATAATTATGTATTTTTAGATTTTTCCAGCTACCAAGACAGTCCTGAAAAGAAAAACTGCAACATTTTAAATCTTTTACTGAATTATATTTTGCAGAAAGCTTAAGAGATGAAAATTAAATAATGACTGCAGTTATAAGCAAATAAAATAAAATATATATTTTTCATCACAGTTTGTGAAGAGCTAATTGGATTAATAGGTGAACACATCTTGAAGCAAATTATTGAAGGTTCCTGACATCCAAAGCATGGCGATGCTAATACTAGTGTGGCTAGTACAATGTTCAGGTATGAAGCTTGTCATTACATTTATATCAATGACTTTAGAGGACAGATACAGTATATGATAGCATTGCAAACATGAGTGCCAAGTGCTGTGGAACGTGAACTTTCATAAGAGAACAAAATTCATTCTGAACTGTTGTATTATGCTATGGACATTCTCTCCATTTAGCTGATAAAAAAAATAATAGCCAATGCAAGTTGTGCAGCTGTATATCACTTTGATTTCATACCAAAACTTGATGCAATACTAAAGATACTTCATAGAATCTTTAGAGTGTTATGCAGGTCTCACTGAAAAGGTGTCCAAGGCATAAGGCTGCACATACCCAAAAGGCTAAGTGACACTGATTAGTCATGCTGAGCTGATGCAATCAACACCATTATACACGGATATGCAAAGATAAGGGAAGCATGAGCTGAAATCTCAAGTGACTCAGAGCAGAAAGATTTGGTTTCAAATATAGCTAACAGTCTTTATCAGTAGATGGGTAAATTGGAAATTTCACTGTATGCTTCATTCTGGGGAGGGAGAAGGGAGGCTTGCAAAGATTTGATACAACAAACAATTCACAGCAGGATTCTAAAATATTGTCAATACTGCAGCAGTAACACTGAAATCTCTGAAAACCATTGTTGAGTCAACAAGGAATACATTTGATATATATGGCCTAAAAGTGCAAATCTCAGTCTATCAAGATTATGGTAAAGCAGAGTTTGCCCACATGATATCCAAAGAATACTTCATTCCAGTTATAGATCAGTTTAATTCTAACTGAGAATAGTTGTTTATGATACTATTTGTCAGTAATTTGGATTCCTTCATCAACTTGAAAGAATGATACATAAATCACTATCTGCAATATCACATAGCATCCTCTTTTGAATTGCATCTATGCCAATGTTAATCTGACATAAACATTTGAAATGATGCTTCAGAAAATATTAGCTTAAAGACAAGCTTACGTTCATCGGTTTTCTGTGTGTGTGTGTGTGTGTGTGTGTGTGTGTGTGTGTGTTTAGTTGCGAAGTTGACCCCAGGGACAACTCTCCTCCAGGCCTTTCTGTCCTCTACTATCCCCCTGAGTCCATTTAAGCTCACACCTACTGCTTCAGTGACTCCATCCAGCCATCTCATTCTCTGTCGTATACTTCTTTTGCCCTCAATCTTTACCAGCATTAGGCTCTTCTCCAGTGAGTCCTTCCTTCTCATTAGGTGGCCAAAATATTTGAGTTTCATCTTCAGGATCTGGCCTTCTAAAGAGCAGTAGGGATTGATCTCGTCTAGGACTGACTGATTTGATTGCCTTTCAGTCCAAGGGATTCACAGGAGTCTTTTCCAGCACCATAGTTCAAAGGCTTCAATTCTTTGGCACTCAGCCTTTCTTATCGTTCAACTTTCACAGTCATACATTGCAACTGGGAAAACAATAGCCTTGACTATATGCACTTTTGTTGCATATAGGTGCAAGGTGACGTCTCTGCTTTTTAGTATGCTGTCTAGATTTGCCATAGCTTTCCTCCCCAGGATCAAGCATCTTTTAATTTCTTGGCTGCAGTCCCCATCTGTGGTGATTTTGGAGCCCAGGAAAATAAAATCTGTCACTACCTCCATTTCTTCCCCATCTGTTTGCCAGGAATTGAGAGGGACAGATACCATGATCTTAGTTTTCTTAATGTTGAGTTTCAAGCCAACTTTTGCACTCTCCTTCATCAACAGGCTCTTTAGTTCCTCTTCACTTTCTGCCATTAGAGTGGTATCATTTGCATATCTGAGATTGTTGATATTTTCCCTGGCATTCTTAATTCCAACTTTTGATTCATCTAACCCCGCCTTTCTCATGATGTGCTCTGCATATAAGTTAAATAGGCAGGGTGACAGTATACAGCCTTGCTGGACTCCTTTCTCAATTTTGAACCAATCAGTGGTTCCGTGTCCAGTTCTCACTGTTGCTTCTTGACCAGCATATAGGTTTCTCAAGAGACAAATAAAATGGTCTGGTACTCCTATTTCTTTGAGAACTTTGAGAATTTGTTGTGATCCACACAATCAAAGGCTTTAACATAAGCAATGAAGCAGAAGTAGATGTTTTTCTGGAACTCCCTAGCTTTCTCCATGATCCACCTTATGTTGGCACTTTGATCTCTAGTTCCTCTGCCTCTTCAAAATCCTGCCTGTACTTCTGGTAGTTCTCGACCCACATACTGCTGGAGCCTAGCTTTTAGGATTTTAAGCATAATGTTACTAGCATGTGAAATGAGTGCAATGGTACAATAGTTTGAACATTCTTTGGCATTGCCTTTCTTTGGAATTGGAATGTAAACTGACCTTTTCCAATCCTGTGGCCACTGTTGAGTTTTCCAAATTTGCTGGCAAATTGAGCGTAGCACTTTTACTGCATCGTCTTTTACGATTTTGAATAGCTTAGCAGGAATATGTCACCTCCACTAGCTTTGTTGTTGCTCAGATTTCCTAAGACCCATTTCACTTCACATTCTAGGATGTCTGGCTCAAGATCAGTGACCACTCCATCATGGTTATCAGGGATGTTAAGCTTGTTCTTGTATAGTTCTTCTGTGTAATTTTGCCACCTCTTCTTAATCTCGTCTGCCTTTGTTAGGACCCTGCCATTTTGGTCCTTTATCATGTCCATCTTTGCATGAAACATTTCCTTCATATCTCCAATTTTCTTGAAGAGATCTCTAGTCCTCCCTATTCTATTTTTTTCTTCTATTTCTTTGCACTGTTCATTTAAGAAAGCATTCTTATCTCTTCTAGTTTTTCTATGGAATTCTGCATTCAACTGGGTGTATCTTTTTCTTTCTCCCTTGCCTTTCGCTTCCCTTCTTTCCTCAGCTATTTGTAAAGCTTCCTCAGACAACCATTTTGCTTTCTTGTCTTTCTTTTTCTTTGGGATGGTTTTAGTTGCTACCTCTTGTACAATGTTGCGAACCTCTGTCCATAGTTCTTGAGGCACTCTGTCTATCAGATCTAATTCATTAAATCTATTTGTCACCTCTCCTGGTTATTCATCAGGGATATGATTTAGTTCATACCTGAGTGGCCTAGTGCTTTTCCCTACTTTCTTCAATTTAAGTCTAAATTTTGCAACAAGAAGCTCATGATCTGAGCCACAGTCAGCTCCTGTCTTGTTTTTACTAACTGTATAGAGCTTCTCCATCATTGGCTGCAGAGCACATAGTCAATCTGATTTCTATGTTGACTGTCTAGTGATGTCCATGCATAGAGTCGTCTCTTGGGTTGTTGGAAAAGAGTGTTTGCTATGACCATCATATTATCTTGACAGAGTTCTATCAGCCTGTACCCTCCTTCATTTTGTACTCCAAGACCAAACTTGCCTGTTATTCTGGTTATCTTTTGGCTTCCTACTTTAGCATTCCAATCCCCCATAATGATAAGGACATCATTTTTTGGTGTCAATTCTATAAGGTGTTGTAGGGTTTCACTCTTTCTGGCGTTACTAGTTCTAGCCCTCTGCTGTTCCCCAGGAGCATATTGGATACCTTCTGACCTGAGGGGCTCATCTTCCAGTGTCATATCTTTTTTTCCTTTTGGGATTGTCCATGGGGTTTTCATGGCAAAGATACTGGAGTTGGTTGCCATTTCCTTCTCCAGTGGATCACATTTTGTCAGAACTCTCTGCTATGACCTCTCCGTCTTGAGTGTCCCTGCACAGCATAGCTCATAGCTTCATTGAGCTATGCAAGCCCCTTCACCAGGACAAGGCAGTAATCCATGAAGGGGATAGTTTCCCTTTAAGCTAATATTTTTTGAAGCACCATTTCAAATGTTCATGTTACATTAACATTGGCATAGATATAATTCAAAAGAGGATGCTATGTGATATTGCAGAGCAAGACTTTAAGGGCCATAGCCCCTTTGAGAAAATCTAGCTATCTTTTTCTTTCTTTTTTTCATGTTTTATTTGCAGTTTTCTTTTCACACCATACATGTTTTGTAGACAGTGTATTGACTGGGTCAAGGTCCTTTTTAAACAGTGCTAACAATAATAATACAAATTATTGTATTGTTACAATGAGTATGCATAATCCTAATCTTCCAACTTCAACAATACCATTCTCTCTTTGTAATTCTTCATCATTTTTCCCATTAATTCATTAAACATAAATAACATGTCTTTGTATCATGTATTTGTTATCCCCTACTAAGTCACTAATATTTAATATTTTAAAAATTACTCATTATTCCACCAACATTTCAATATCCCAAATGTCTAGGACTACTAATAAAACCAAATATTAGAAATATTTAATCAATCCCGGGATTATATCTCAAAGTTCCCACAATTTAGAATCCTTAACAGTTTAAGTTCACAATATATTTTAACAACTGTTAATATTAATAATACAATTAAATTACCTAATCCTAAACTTCCACCTTCTAACCTTAGTTTATTTTAAATTTTATTAAATTCTATAACCTGTTAGTATATATTTCAAATCCATAGTCCTATAACCAGTTCCAATAGAGTTTAGTTATTTAGTTATTTGCAATTTAATTCATCTTAAAAATCTTCAAAAAAGAAAAGAAACTCACTAAATATTTCAAAATGTCCAAATTGTCTTCTAAAATAGAATCAAGGTCAGGCCACCTTCCAGATGTTGTTTACTTTCTTTTGCTATGTGTATTAGACATTCTTCCAGTAGATGGCTCCAAATTCCAACATTAAATAGTGTGTCAAAAACAGCTGATTATCTGATAAGTCCAGGGTGGTTAAAAATAGAAATAAGAAAGACAATTTTTCCCAAAAATCATCTTTCCAATTATTTAAGCTTTATTTCCAGGCTTTCTATATTTTAAAGCTTCCTTTTGGCATTTCTTTCGCCTCTTCATTTTCAGTCTTTAATCTTCTCTGTGTGTCTAATTGCCGCTTCCTTAACTCTTGGAGATTATTTTTTGAGCTTCTTATACTTAAGTTAAGTCTTTGAGGTAAGAGTTGGAAGTTATCTCATCCAGTTTCAATGCTCTGTCCACAGACCGCTCCAGCACAAATCTTATGGTCCTGGTTGCCCCAGCTTGTGACTTGCCAAAAATGTCCGTTGTTCCTGCTGCCGTTCAGGAGTGCTTGATTTGGACCTAACAAGGAAATTGAGAATTCTTCACGGTCCATGAAGCACTTCTCTTTCCTTCGCCACCTCTACAAGGCGGCTTTGACCCTGTAGGGTTTCCCAACAACAGTTGCTGGCTGGATTTTGTGGGGCTCAGTGGAGCCTGCTATTTTCCAAGCTGTTCTTGCCACGACGTCAACTGGAACAAGAAGACCTAACTTTCTGAATGAGCCTTTTCTTCTTTTTCTAGAGCAGGAAATGAAACTAAGAAATTCAAATGCTTCTTTTGTTTGCAGGTGAACATCCACTGCACATTGTGGCAATGTATATTTCCATTCTAAATTAAATAAAAATAGGTTCCGTAAGATTTTATGGAATTTGATATGCTACCAAACTGGGATTGATATGTAGTGACCACATGGATTCATTTTCTCTGTGGCAGTCTACCTCAACCTGGTCTTTCAGGTCTTCCAATGCTGTATCCATCACCATTGTAACTGAATCTATCCACCTGGTTGCTAATCATTGTCTTATTTTTCCTTCCACCTTCCTAGCATTAGAGCCTTCTTCAGAAAGCTAGGTCTATACATAATTTATCTGGATAAGTAGGATTAGTGGAACTTGATCATTTGTTCATTGAATAAGAACTCTGGGCTAATTTAATGCTCCATTTGTTTATTTTCTTGGTGATCCATTTGTTTATTTTCTTCTCTGCCCATGAAATTCACTCCTGGATTTTAGTTACAATAACAATTCATAGACATCTACCCATCAGCTATCAAAAATTATTTACTGATGGACAACTTTTATCAAAGTGCCTGCTGTTCACTCTAACAGATTAACCATACATGGCTGCACATGGTTAGGGTTGCATTCAGTCCCTTATTATTTTTTTTAAAGTATTCTAATAATATGCCAATGGCATCTCACTGAAGTAATGTTTTAATTGCACAGACTTTGAATAATGGAAAAACATTCCTGGAAAACGTTTCCTCTCTTTTCTAGAGGGAGAAAACTGACAAGTGTGAAGATTTATGTATCTATAACAAGAATCACTTAATGAAACACAGTGTCATAAGGTTACTCAAAATGAAATCCTACAGCCTCTAGATGAGATTCCACAGGTTATAAAGAATCCACATTCTTCTGTCTGAGGTTGAAGTTAAGTGAGGCGTCAAAGGAGGAAATCTGAAATTAGTTCCTTCTGGCTGCCTCCTGGCCTCCTCCTCCTCCTCCTCCTCCTCCTCCTCCTCCTCCTCCTCCTTCTCCTCCTCCGCTTTTGTAACAATAGATATTTAGCTCTTTATTGAGCAGGGGTTTTGACTAGAAGACCTCCAAGTTCCCTTCCAACTCTGTTATTCTATTCTATTCTAAACTATTGTTTCCTAGCCCTAACCAACAGGTAATTAGATATTAGCATTTTTCAACCATGGCAACTTTAACATGTGTGGGTTCCCAGAATTAACCAGCCACTGCTTACTCTTAACATCTTAAAATTGTTAAGGTTGAGAAACTGTGATCTAATGCCTATATCCCACATATTGGAGTGCAGGAATTATTGCAATAAGCCTCAAAAATACCTGCTGAACAATATGTATCTTCCTATGTCAAGTACTGAATGCCAGTTTGGTGAAGCAATTAAGGAACCAGGTTAGAAACTGTGACACCATAAAAGACCTCAATTCATATTTCTGTAATAAACACAAAGTCTATGCAATATGTTGGTAGAACTCACATCATCTGGATCAAACTTCCTACTCCTTAGAAAAATATGTTCACTTTGTGAAATGCAGCTCATCAACAGCATTCCTTCTTTCTAAAAAGTAAACCAATTTACTAGAAATCATTCTCACCAACGCCTTTGCACTCAATTCGTCACCTTCAGAATTCTGTTTTCAGTTTTTTAGGCCTCTTCTGGATAAGAACACCACCTGTTATTAAACTGTTTTCATGCAGAAAATCTTAAATTATTGGGTTGGTTTGGCTAAGTATTGCTGAGACTGATCAAAGCTGACTTTGCATAATTTATTTCTAACCCTGCTATTCCTGCATCACCTTTAGGTCAGAGATGGCTATTTCTGGATTACAAAGTGCCATCAGAAAATCAGCTGCTAAGGAGGTTAATGGTATGTGATTTTCCTGGTACTGCCATTTGCTTGACCTTTGCATTTGTCCTTTACGTAACAGTCATGCCCTCAGTGACTACCACAAAAAAGGAGAGAAAACAGAGGGCAACTCTGCGTGATCTTCTGCCTCAAATGCTGGCTTTGGATCCAAGACATTTGTTCAAAATATCACTTTTGACTCAAAACATGCACTATGACAAGGATGTAAAATGTATTGCTCAAAGTCCAGGTATAGTAAACTAATATCCCAGAATCCACAGTGTGGATGGGATATTCCTTCCTTCCTTCCTTCCTTCCTTCCTTCCTTCCTTCCTTCCTTCCTTCCTTCCTTCCTTTATCACGAAGGTTGAAATAGTAGACATATCTTCCCCTTTGCACAGGCTTAAGATGCTCATTTCATTTAAAGATTATAACATTGGGAGATGATGAAGGCTGTAAGACATTTATTTATTTATAAATGTCCACCTCAATGACACTCTGCCTGAATATGCAGCTTCTATAGCCCCTCCTATCTTGCTTGATAAAGAGTATGAGATGTGCTTCAATGACTATAGTATAAATAATCAGATCTGTTCTAGCCTTGTCTCCTAAGCTTCTAGGCTTGGACCAACTGCCCAAAATACCATGCCAGAGAGATGGGGCTAAATTTGCAAGTAGTTTTATTTTTAATCTGAATTAAAAAAGGGTGGGGGGACCAATGGAGGAAGAGACAAATGAAAATCAGGAAACTCAATGACATGGGGAATTTCACAAGTTATTTGGGAGCTGAGCACGACTTCTGTCTCAAGTGACTGGAAAAATCATAAAATAATATACCTCAGATCCATTGTTTAATAAGAAAAGCAGAGAAAATGTGGGAAGGAAAAATAGTAATGAGAAGAAAAATGAAACCACATTTTTGCTCTGTTTTGAGCCAACAACCTTTTATTTACAAGACAAGAATTATAGCCATTGTATTATTACAGTGATCATGATAAAATATACCTTTAAAAGCATTTAATGATCATGTTAAGCATTGATGAATATGAAGGGGCATTCCTTCCTCTATGAAGCAGTCACTAAATTGCTGATATTAGCCTGTAAAAAAAAAAAAAGACAAGAAGCTCAAAGTGAAATAGCATACAGAATTCTACATTGAAACTGAAACAGAAAGTGAATCCTGACGTTGTTTTGATGTGAGTGAAAATTAAGAAACAAAATGTTTGCCTGCACATTCTTGGTCAGGGCAAATGGGCATGTGGATAAGCCCTATGTCTGTTTGTTGCCATGTAATGTCTAGACTTTATCACTCACATTTGACAGCTCTAATTTTCAGGATTCCTAGGACACACCTGCAGGGGTGGATTCTACTTATCTTTACTACTGGTTCGCATCACGCCTGCATACCTGCGCTCGCTTCGCTCGAGCCCGTGCTTGCTCTTCTGCACATGCGTAGAAGCTTCTGCACATGCGCAGATCACCTATGATAACATCCAGGTCAATGGGCGGAGCCTCCCGCCGGTTTTACTACCAGTTCTGCGAACTGGTCCAAACCAGGGGCAACCCACCACTGCAACCTGGATAAACAAAGTTTGATGGGACAAGATGACTCTGGTTTCTTAAACATAAAAACAACAATAAATTCCTTGAATTGTAACTGGAAACAATTAATTCAGCTGTCTCAGTCCTACATTCTCATTTCTTTCCTTCTGGTAAACAATGACTCCTGCCGTCCCCCCCTCCAAATTGCTCATACTTTTCTAAGAAGATCCATAACTTTTCAGCTCTCCATTTCTTTAATTTCAGTTAAAATAGTATATATGTATGTATATCTATAATCAATTAAACCTCACCTATTACACTGGATTCATAGCTAAACAAAGAGGATGGCCTTTTTCCCTCCCCCTCCCTTTTCCTAAGAATACCAGCCTCACTTCTTCAATTTGCCGTATCATGCTCCTTCTTCACATTATCCCTGCTTATTTGGTTTAGGTTATGAGTCCATTTATGTAAACTATACTGCAGCTAGGACACTGTTGACCATGCTAATATGTGCAGAAATACCCTTAGGTCCAGATTGTTGTTTCCTAAATGAAGAAAATTACAATTCCTTGTTCTATTACAATTACCCTCTTAATAAGAATTCATTTTACTTTGTATGTAATATGCAAGTAACTCTCATATATTGTAATGAGTGCATAATATGTGGAAATCATAATAGCATTGCCATAAGCAAATTTCCATTTTTCAAAATTTATAGTTAACTTAATATGTATAATTTATGGAACTGTGCACTCATCTTTAGATAAAAGCTTTGGGGAAAGAAAAGTAAATATTCATGCTGAGGGTCGAGTGTCTTAAAATGCTGATGCAAGTTCATGTTGGTTATAGACTTATGTTGGCAGAATTAGAAACTGACCTTCATTGTCAACTTGGTTAAAGGTGTAAGATGTGCTGTGCAAAAGGAAATGTGCAGAAAACTAATATCCTGTAATAGATATATTTTTAGAAGTTATAGGCACTGGATTTCAACTGGGACATCTATGGCATAACTCATACACACTAAGTGATGTCTTACTTTTGATTGGAAAAAACAAACAAACTATAGTTAGCTAAAACCATGGATGGTACTAAACAATAAGACATCATCTAATGGCTTCTCATTATGAAATCTTAGGGGAAACCGTTGCCTCTCTTAGCAAAAAAAAAAAAAAAAAAAAAAAAAAGCAAAGTCCCCTCTACCTGCCTCCCCCCCAAAAAATTAAACAATTCAAGGAAGACTGTGGAATGCTTGCAATTGTCAAGTGAAAATGGAAATAGAAAACTAGGTAGAAGTGGGCATGAAATAGTATAGGACACGGATGACAGGCTAGCTAGTTTAAACCTGAACATATACTCCACAACCTGAAGTCTCACTGACTGCATCTTTTCATGATGAAATAGTATTTCCCTCTCCATTGAATATCAATCCTACCTATTTAAGCATTTGCCCTTTATAAATCTGCAATTCTGTTCTTAGAGTATTGGGTTCCAAGTGGGGAGGGAGTATGGAGCTGGGGAGGCTTTTAATTTTGGCTGTGATTACGCTAATGTCAAAATAATTTAGTAACTTCTAACAATCTTTTGACAAAATAACTCTGCAAATGACTCTGAAATAATAGTTCGATAGGTGTAGGCTATTTTTTTTTTTTACAAACATTCTTCCACCTAATTTGTACATATTGACATGACAAATGGCTCTTCTATCTAATTTATACATAGTGATGTGTGTGGCCTTTCAGAAGCGGAGGGGAAAAAAGCCCTGTCATTCTTATTCAAAGCAAGCTAAGGAAAACACCTAGCATAGAATTCTATCTTTTTATAAGGTGCAAAATCCTACCATCCTTACTTTTATCCAATATTATTTTGTGTCTTTGTTTTGGTGCAGAAGGATTTGAATTACTAAGAGAATATCAAGGGGTACTCAAGCAGAGGCAAAAAGGGAAAAATTAACAGAAATCTAAGGCTGACCACTTTAGAGACATTTAAATAGTTAGGAGAGGATCAGGATAAGATTATAATGCTTGCTCAAGCAGGCATCAGAGTCCTTAAAAATCAATTAGCTCCAAGTAGTACCCTATCCCCACTCCCACGGATGAGTAGGAGAAGAAACTACAGATGATTCAGATAGATTTCCCAACCTAGACTTGGATTCTTTTTAAGATCTCCTCCTAATTCAAACCAGGGGTGAAATGCTCCCGGTTCGGGCGATCCGGTAGCAATGGCGGCGGGTGGTTCGGAGAACCAGTAGCAAAAATCCCTGCGCGCGCCCCCATGCCCAGCTGAGCCGCATGATCATCAGAGGCTGGTTTTTTTTAAAAGCATTTTTTCTACAACCACTTTGGCCGAAAAATGCTTTTAAAAGTAAAAAAAAAAAACCTCTGATAATCATGCGGCTCAGCTGGGATCATCAGAGGCTTTTCAAAGCATTTTTTTCTGCAACCTCTTCAGTCGAAGAGGCTGTAGAAAAAAAAATGCCTTTAAAAGCCTCTTTTGATTCCAGCTGACCTGCCTGATTATCAGAGGCTTCTAAAAGCATTTTTTTCTGAAACCTCTTAAGGTTGTAGAAAAAATGCTTTTAAAAGTAAAAAAAAAAATTGCCACGCCAACCCAGTCAGATTACCCTCCCCCCAAAAAAGCCACGCCTACAGAACCAGTAGTAACAAATTGTAGATTTCACCCCTGGTTCAAACCTGTTGCTTCTCTATATCCTCTAGCTTTTCACAAACAGATACAGGGGAATGTTGCTTCCTGAATATCATAGATATCATTACTCAAGCTCTTCCCTTTTTCTTGGGCACGTGCACACATAACATGTAAACATTCTTTGGTTTTGAGAATGCTAAGATCTAAGCTATGGATGGTGGGTGATGGATCGCCTGCCTATATCCTTTTGGAAATTAGATAGGAGAAAATGAAATACCAACATCCCCTTTGCTTAATTTAGGCCCTTAATTTCTATTGTGTTTTCTCTTTATCTTCTCCCTCTTTAGTCTTTCTCCATTTATGGACAGACTTGCCTGCTAGTTTCCATTTATCAGAAATGGAGAAAAATTAAAGAGGGAGAAGATAAAGAGGAGAAAGAGAGAGAGGGAAGGAGGGGGAGGGGGAGGGAGGAGCAGAGGGAAAGAGAGAGGTAGAGAGAGAGAGAGAGGAAGAGGGAGGGAGGGACGAGTAGAGTTTCTTTAATCATATACTAGGCTGATTAAAAAGGGAGAAAATCTGAAATGAAAATTCATTTGGGAAATAGGAAATGCCTTGTGTTTCCTAATGATTTTAACTCTATATTATTTAAGGTGGGGAGGAATTCTTGCCATTTTAGATGGAGGCTTGCAGTAAAATCTAGGCAATGTTTATTTTCAGCTTGATTGATGATAGCTGGGGGGTGGCAGATTAACACCTACTTTGCAGGGAGAGAAAAAAGACCATTTCACATTTCCTTTTTGTAAACATGCATGTTGTAAGAAAACTTAAGGGAATGTAGCATCCTTCCCAGATTGCACCCTTATAACATGCATAATTTGCTGTGTATAAATATCCCCACCATATTGTCAGATAGTATACATCCCAGCTTCCATAGCTTTGCACATTTTAGACATGACAAGAAAACCGTGAATTGAACACTGAAAACAACCATTTTTTTTAAAAAATATGGTTCTTCTCCCCTACTTTCAATTCTGAGTTCTCATTTGCTTTTGCTTTCTCTAAACAGATGCCATACTATATTTTACAGAGTGTGTATGTGTGTGTGTGTGTGTGTTTAGGGATGTGTTTGTGTGTGTGTGTGTGTGTATGTGTACACACATCCATCACTCACACGCACATACACACGTTGGATGCAGAGAGAGGGAAAGAGAGAGTGAGATTGAGATCAGAAGCAATATATATCAGCCCTGATCCTTTGAAGAGGAAACATCTCTCATTCCCCATTTCCTGAGAGATGTCACAGCTGTGACAGGGAGGGGTTTGTAATGGCACAGTTCGGTGCCTTCATAATTTATTCTCTCTGATTTTATGCTCTTTTAGTCTCCTGCTCAACCACCCACTAACAAGCAGTGATATTAGCCAATAAATCAAAGATGTCTGCTTGTCACCACCAGATGCCTGGCCACATCACAGCCGATTATGAGACGTAAAGAAGGACAATTTCATGTAGAGAACTCAGCAGAGGTGTTCCACTGATATTCTGTTTGATAGGGAACCAGCATGAACTGAATATACTAAAACTCAGTAACTTTTATGCCTCGTGGCGGTAGAGAACTAAACTGAAATAAAATAGGGAAGTAAATTAGGACCCTTATCTTTATGACTGTTCCTTTTATGATTTGGCAGATATCCCTTTGTGCTTTCATGTGGAATAACACACAAATAAATCTTTCTATATGTATAACTTAAACTTTGCTGGCTTGCTGATAGAGAAACACCTCGTTTGATTCTTTGAAAAGGCAGGAAAGGTATCTTACATCAAGTGGTACAAAAGAGCTCCCTTTATGTATGTGTCACGATCATCAAAGATTATCCATTTGCCTTATCAGTCAAATGTGTAGCTAAGGTAGACTTTGATCTCTCAGTTATTCATTTTTAATGATGATAACTATTATTTATGAGACTGCCAACAAGTCCTCTATGTTACAAAACAAAGACAAGGGACCTAAATTTTTATAATCCACAGACATGTGGCTTTTTCCTTTAAATTCTATCACTTTTTTAATGATCTCCAAAGGCCAATTTGGACATTCACAAAACTGTAAAGTTAATGGAAATCCACATGATTTATATAGGTTTGGGGGAGCAAACTAAAATAAAAGTAGTTGCCTTGCATGCACATAGAGCAGAAGAGTCAAACTGGTGGCTTGCAGGCTGGATGCATCACATGCAGGCCACACCAACCCCAGCAATGTGACATGGCAAGTTTGACACCTGTGACATAGAGCTGCAGAAGCAAACTCTTAAATATCATTCAGAAGCAAATTATCAAAGCTTAGAAGGTTTGAAGCTATATTGCAAAATATGATTTTATTCCTTTCTTACCACTAAATTAAATAATGACTAAAATTTCAATACTATCACTTTAAAAACAACAATTTAGGATTATTTGGTGCCCTCAGAAACTCCTAGAGATTCCAAGTTTCTGATATTGAGAAATTTTACAGTTAAATGTGGGTGTTATAGGATTTATCTATCATCATTCTTCTTCTTCTTCTTCTTCTTCTTCTTCTTCTTCTTCTTCTTCTTCTTCTTCTTCTTCTTCTTCTTCTTCTTCTTCTTCTTCTTCTTCTTCTTCTTCTCCTCCTCCTCCTCCTCCTCCTCCTCCTCCTCCTCCTCCTCCTCCTCCTCCTCCTCCTCCTCCTCCAAGAGTCTCTATACTCAAAAGATTTTAAGTTATTCTAGCATTGAACAATAATATGCGGTCAGAGGATAAGTATATCAGGTCTGATATGTATTGACTGGATCTCCTAAACTTCAAGGCCAAATTTGCTGATATGGTTTTTTGCCTTTTTGTCTTTTTTAAAATTAGGTTAATCTATAAATATGCCCCCCCACATCCTTTAAGGAAAGGAGAAGGAGGGGAGGGAGGAGGAGGAGGAGGAGGAGGAGGAGGAGGAGGAGGAGGAGGAGGAGGAGGAGGAGGAGGAGAAGAGGAGGAGGAGGAGGAAGAAGAAGAAGAAGAAGAAGAAGAAGAAGAAGAAGAAGAAGAAGAAGAAGAAGAAGAAGAAGAAGAAGAAGAAGAAGAAGAAAAGAAGAAGAAATTCAAACCTACATCTACCTTGTGAATGCTTATCTCAACAGCAACTTCCCATAGTCCTCAGAGGGTAATTTTAAAAAAAAATGTAGCCAATTTTTTAAAAACAACCTCATTTACCAACCAGGGGAGGGAGAGGGAATTAGAAAGTGTTTTCTCTTTCTGAATTGGCATCAGAGTACTCCAACTGAGCAAGTAGTTAGTTCAACTTCAAAGGAATTGAGTTAAATTAATGTAACTTGTTTGAGTTCATCATGTTGTTACTTTATTATGGAGTACAGTCATTCTACTCATTGCTGCAAATATCCTTCATTTTTTTTCAAATAGTGATATTATACATTCCGACCACTTATGTAATTTTCTCAAGGGTAGCGATTTCTAAATTATTGTGTGAACTAGTTCCCGTTGTGGAGTACTGTGAACTGTTTGCAGTTTAAATCTGCATTGATCAGATCTAATTATACTTCTTATGTTTCTCTTTCCAACCAAAGGCCAATTAACTATTGTGGATCCATCTTCCTTAACCAAGCAACAGTTCTACATTTAAGCAATTTTCACTTAAGTGGTAAATGGCTGATTCTTTGAAATATTATCTCATCATTATTGTTCACTTCATTGCTAAGGAGTTTTGTCCATTGTTCCAGACCATCTTCATATATTTAAAGCATACAAACATTATTTAACATTAATTTGCCAAAAACAAAAATTGGTAGCAGTTATTAAACCCTGATGTTAAGGGTTGTGCATTTTTTTCCTCTCCTCAGTTTGTTTCTAATATTTGACCCACTTTTTTTTTTAAAAAAAAATTGATTTATATGCCGCCCTTCTCCGGAGACTCAGGGCGGCTTACAATGCGTTAAGCAATAGCCTTCATTCTTTTGTATATTTTATACAAAGTCAGCTTATTGCCCCCACAAACTGGGTCCTCATTTCACCTACCTTAGAAAGGATGGAAGGCTGAGTCAACCTTGAGCCTTGGAGAGATTCGAACCAGCAGAAATTGCAGGCAGCTGTGTTAATAACAGGGTGCATTAAACCATTGTACCATCAAGGCTCTTTGAGAGAAAGTAGCTACTTTGGGACATATTGTGGACCTTATTTCTCTTTTTTTCTTACACTCTTTTTTTTTTTTTTTTGTCTTGAAGTGGTATATGGTTTCCTGCCTAAGCAGGGGGTTGGACTAGAAGACCTCCAAGGTCCCTTCCAACTTTATTATTCTATTTTCTGTTTTCTGTCTATACTTGAAACCTAAAACACTGTGCAATGGTTTGGGCATCAAAAGTTCCTGAATTATGTGTGTTTAATACTGTAGATCTACAAAGATGAATTGTAGATTCTTGAATAATTGTAGATTATTCAATGCAGTTAAGATTCTCAACTAGCTTCATGCTTTACCTCTGATAAAACTCAGTAGAACAGACAACTATTTTTCAGCAGTTATCTAATTCACCTTAAATGATTATTCAGTTGTCTTTGTATATAATAGTTAGTCTGTGGCATTTTCAAACACATTCATCTTCTTAAAAAAAACCTAGTCATTCTGCTGGTTTTTTTTTTTTTTTTTAAATATTATTACATGTATATAGTATGATCAGTTTGGTGCAATTCCTCTCCATTTTGTTTGCTCATTTGTCTTGCTGTCCCTTTTGTCCTCTAAGATAAGGATACACTTGAGAAGCTTTAAAAAATAAATAAATCCCAAAGTGGTGGTTCCAGTTGTGTCATTTCTTTTGTTCAAAAAAGACCCTTAACTCAAGGTAAGAAAGGTACATAAGGAGCTGAATTTGTGTCATGATATGTCAAGGCACATTTTATCACTCAACCTTGGCACACCTATATATCATTTTTTGTGTCTTTCTTGCTTCACTGAAAGTTCCAGAACTAATTCCAATCAGTTTGCCTGCTACAGTTAAAATGTAGCTGGCATGCATAATCAATAATAACAATAAAGCAATACATTACAAGAGAGATGATTGGATTGTGGCTTCTTTTCCACAGATGTAATTAAAGATAGGTGGCACAATTTTTAAAGATTAATATTCATGTAGTTGTTTACTCTGCACTATTTATTTTTATTTTCTCTGCTCTGAAAACTGAGGTAGATATATTTGCATGTGTGTTTGTCTGCACACGTTTATATTTCTAATGACATTTAAAAAGAGAATAGAATTATTTTATATTTATATAAAATTATTTTATGCCTGTGCATTAAACATATGTTAATGCTCTACATGAGTTGACTTATCAAATAATGATTTCTTTTGAAATCTTTACAGATAGTTACCATACTAAAAGATTAAAATACCTGATTTTCTTCATTTTCTTATGTTACAAATTATTGAGAATTATTGGGAGGTAGACTACTTATTTCAACTTGTCCTCCATAATTTCATCCTTAGAACATTCAAGGTAACTGATGAGAACACAAGAAAGAGTAAGAAACTGTTGAAAGACTACAATTATTATTAACCTGTTTGAAAGATGTGGCTGAAAAGGCTGCTCTTAACGTCTAATAACAAGAAAGTGATAGCTAACTATAGACCTTGAAAAAAATATTGTGCAAAACTTGGAAGAACTGCATGCCTCAGAAGTGAGACTCTGAAATGTGAAACACTCTGAAAAGGGATGTTCATTTTTATCTTAGAATCAAGTTTATACTAACAGATTGTCTCCCAGATAAACTTTTAAAAAATTAATCTTGAATTGTAAATCAATATTTCAGCATACTGATGAATCTTGATATTCTGTGCCAATGTAATAGTTTAGCTGGTGCTTAGTTATGTGTTAAGTGAGAACATTAATTCATGTAGTCTAATACAGTCTACTATGACTGTGACTCTTTTTCCAATATCCTCTCCCTAATCCTTTTAATTGGGTTGACCCTGAGGCCTCTTGCATGTGAGATATTGAGATGAATAAATTGCCCTTCCAGGAAGGTGGAGGTCAAAAGCCACAATGGCTTCCACAGAAAAATCACCTATTAATTAAATGCTTACGACAGGAGTGATTGCTTTATCCATTTCTCTACTCCATTCTACTTCATTGTGTGAGGAGGGGAAAATGAAGTCATTAAATTAGGGAGGAGAGGATTAAGAACAAATGTTTTATGTGTTGTGTAATCTGCTGAAAGAGAGCCCTTCAAGGGAGAAACTCTCAACAGTTTCACAGCAATGAACAATAATATTATGCTTTTATAAGAGCTAAATAATGGTAGCTATCAAAGTTGCTGTTGCTAAGTGTAACCCAATCTGCTAATAAGGTCAATATGAATTAATTCTTAAAGTAACACTGTCAAATCTAAGATATTGCCCCAAACAAGAAAAACTAGAGTATTGTGCCAAGAGTGATAAAAGGCCTTAAACAATGAAAATGTTTTAGATAGACTATAAATAATTATCAAACTGAGAAACACTTGCAATGGTACATGGAGGTTACCTTAAGGGATGGGTGAAGAGATGATCAGATAAGGAAAAACAAGCCCTCAGTTGCATAGTTGGCAGAGCAAGTGGTAAAATGTAGGTAATGGCAAGAGAACTGTACATCCACACTTGCAAGATTCTGTTGATGTAGCTTTACAATAAAGTAGAATAAGCTTATTTGATTATGTTTCCTGCCTGCTCTGTCTGGTAAGGTTAACAACACTTGTTCCAGAATCTGTTTCTTCTGCTCCTATCTATGAACCTCTACATTTTCTATAACATGTGTGATCTATATAGTCTGATTCATCTGCAAAACTCTTGATAAAAAAGTCAAAGCATTATATATAGTGTTTTTCTATCGAAGTACCTGGTCTACCCCAATATGGGAGGGAGCATATTGCTTCCCTTTCGCCTAATCCAGGAGCCCTCAAGCAGTCGCATTCACGACAAACTATTTTATACCAAATTTATATTTTGCTGATTTTCCCTTTATTTCTTTATCAGCAATATATATATATATATATATATATATATATATATATATATATATATATATATATATATATATATATATATATATATATAATATATGTTATATATGATATATATATCACATTTTTTAAGAAAAGTATAGCTGTCATATAATAATCTATAAAATAATAATTTATAAAATAAATATAGATAGCAATAAACAATAACAGCACACTTAAAAGACTATCTTTTATAGAGGTTAAAATTGTGAACCAAAACTCATTATATGCATATATATCAATGCACACAATTAAGTTCAAACAACATTATATAAATTTGTATCAATGTTAAATTCAAAATTCAATGCCTAAAATATATTTGGTGAGGATTAGCAATAATCTGTAATCACAAGAATGCCTACAACTGGATTGTTTGTTGATACAGAAAATACACTTGATCAATGGGTTAACACTCTTTGCTAAACCTAGGTTTGTGTTTGTTATGTCCAAAGCCTTATTCAATGACACTATACCAGCAAATGTTATATAACTTGGCCAGGCACCATTTTATAATTCCTGTTGACCAATATGATATTATTTTGTGAAGGCTAGCCAGGTGATACTTCCAAAAGTAATTTTTCCACTTTTTTGTTTCTAATAAAGCGGTGGTGGTGCAGTGGTCAGAATGCAGTATTGCGGGCTGATTGTGCTGACTGCCAGTAGTTTGATTCTCACTGACTCAAGGTTGACTCAGCCTTCCATCCTTCCAAGATTGGTAAAATGAGGATCCAGATTAATGGGGGGCAATATGCTGACTCTGTAAACCACTTAGAGAGGATTATAAAGCACTGTGAAGTGGCATATATGTCTAAGTGCTATTGCTATTACCAATAAAACCCCATAATGGCCTAATAGGGTTAAGGTTGTCACACCTGACATGGGCAAAGTGTGGGCCTTCGTATGTCAGTTTAATCCCCTGCGAAGTTTTGAAAAACGAAAAAAAAAAAAAAAAAAAAAGCAGCAGAGATACATCTACTTGTGCCAACCCAACTAGTCATCTTCTATGCCCTAAACTAGAAAGAATACTTAATTATAGGTTATCTCCCCTCCATCATAATCCAGATTCAGACACTATACATCTCAGTGATTAAAACAAATCATGGGTAAAAAAATAAACTTAAAGTGCTTCAGTATAATGGCAATTTAATTTGTGGCTCAGGTTCAAAGATCACATTACCTTTATTTATGCTATGATTGAGTGTCATGCCAATCAATCTATACATATTCAAGAACATGACTATTTGTTTTGCATTGTCATGGACTGGATGACATTTCCAAGTAGGAGGTGAAGATGCATTTTAAGGAACATATTCTAGATGTTAATTTGTTCATCTGTCTAGTAGGACTCACAGTGGTTTAATAGCAATAGCACTTAGACTTATAGACTGCTTCAAAGTGTTTTACAGCCCTCTCTAAGTGGTTTACAGAGTCAGCATTTTGCCCCAACTATCTGGGTCCTTATTTTACTGAGTCAACCGTGAGCCGTTAAGAATCAAACTGCTGGCAGTGAGCAGAATTAGCCTACAATATTGCATTCTAATCACTGTGCCACAACAACTCCATGTTGATTTGGATATATCTTATACCTAAGTGACATTCTTTCTTTCTCACCTTCCATCAGCTCTGAGTTTAGCAGACAAAGAGAAAGATTTAAGTATTATATTTACTTCTACAATATAGCTGGTATCCAAAATGTCAGCGGTGTAATTCCTCCTATCTTTAGTAGGTAGTAATGGGAAAAAAGCATGGATCATTATGATGTTGCAGATATCCTTACAAAAAACACAGTGAATAATGTTTAAGAGGTTATGCTTATTATGGGCTGAAACATATGTTAATGCAGATCAGAAGAGTCCGACACAATCTTGATATTTTGAGCAGCAGTCTTATTGTGCTTACCAATTTTGTTTGCAAAATTGAATGCATATAAATTTTAGGCTCTCATTCTGAAAAGTTCCCAGCAACCAACAATTTCAGGTGTTCACCTTTTTTTCTTTTGTTTGTTTGTTTGCTCATTTGTTTGCTTTTGTGTGTTGACTTCACAGAAAACTCAGAAGTGATTTTGCAAACCCCGTAGAAATTATAGTTAATTCCTTTTCAGGTTCCTGAAATAGTTTTAGTTTTCAGATGAGAGAAATTCTGATCCTAGGTAGTATAAATATATGACAGAAAGTAAAGATTGGATTTTAGAGGCCATTGGAGCAAAAAGATGGAACACAGTGTCTTAATTAGAAAGCAACTAATCTATGAATAGCATGTGACATTACACACTTTAAGTAAGTCCAGTATTTTAGTGTTGGGTGAAGAAGAAATTATTATGGCAATTAAATCATGCATTTACTGTTGCTGCACTAGCTCCAAGTATTAACACAGAAAGCAACAAATTGATCCAGCTTCCTTTCCTCCCTGCCTCCTTCTTTCACCTCAACTATAGATGTTTTCCCACTTCTGAAAGCTCTCAGTCAGAATGTGCAAAGTATCCTGAGATCCTTGGCTAACAGCTGCAGTTTTTTTCCCCTTTTTAATAAAAAAAACTGTTGATTGAAAGCAGTAAAAGGAAAACTTCCCTTAAGAGTTTGTAATACCAGCTCCCTCAAGCCTGTTCATTTATACAGTCAAAAGCCTCTGTGCTGCTATTGTATGCAGGAAACTTAGGTTCATAAGTGATCTGGGGATTTCTAGCTACCCCCTTGGGAAGAAGCTGTTGGACTAGTTAAGAATAGAGCTGAAATAACCAGCTGTTTGCTGCGATTCAGGCCCCTGTAGGCTTGCCTGAAAAATGCAGGCTTCTCTTTTGTTAAACAAAACAAAAACAAACCAGATATGCACCTGGCTCCCTGAATCTTGGCTGGTTTTAATGTGGTTACTTTTTCTTCCCAGAAATTCTTCAAGAAGTTCTGTGTATGTGCACATTTTTTATTTTATTTTATTTGCACATTTTTTATTTTATTTTATTTAAGCACAAGTTTTAAAATATTTTTTTAAAAACTTTTAAACGTTCCGGAGATTGTGATGTGTGTGTGTGTGTGTGTGTGTGTGTGTGTGTGTGTGTGTGTATTCATTCAAATTACCACCTGGTACAGAAGATAATAGATACAATGACAGAAGAATGAAACACAGTGGAAATATTATAAGAATTTCATGGGAAATTCTAAAATTCAGTGTTTTGCTTTTGGTTCATTAAAATATATATTTTTCAACCAAGAGATGCTTGTAGTGCCCACCTTTTCAATTTTGTTTCAGCTAAGAAGGATTTTTCCAGTAAATATTAGTAACTATATCAATATTTTTACAGGTAGTCCTCAACTTACAATGGCATTTGGGACCAGAATTTCTGTCAGTAAGCAAGCAATATCGTGCAACAGCATCACTTAGTGACAACAATCCCTGCAGTCCTGGTTGCCATTGTTAACCAAATCTCATAGTTATTAGGCATGGTAATGTAGAATGTCAGCATACACACACACCCGCCCCAAGGAGGCATTCCTAGGATAAAACCATTCATTTCTCTCCATTACTAGGAGAACACTCCAGGCAGTCCCTACAACATTTAGGTTTTATGAATGAGATATTTTTGTATCTATTGAGAAAAGTGGAGCATTCCATTCAGTATCCATTTACAGAAAGCCGGACAGTTCCATTCATAAACAAAATGCCTTCAGCTACAGCTCCCACAGAAGGCTGAAGCTGATGGCATTAAAAGCAGAAAAACAAAGACTCCTACAATCTACATTCCCCACCCAGCTCCAAGGACAGGGCATGACCTCACAATCACAATGGGAGTCCAGGTAACAATAATTAGAATACCAAAAAGGGCACACTCAAGCACAGGTCAAAGCACATTTCACAACGGACAGGCATCTCAATCACAAAGCCCCAAAGAATGTATAAAAGCCCACCTACTTTCAACCCCCCATTTTGTCAGCCACTCAAGAAACAGCTTCCTTTCCTGCAGCCTGCCTCCATTTCATTTTCAGTGTCTTTTTCCTGGATTAGAACCAGGCCTGATTTTTCTTTCAACAGTAACATCCCGCTGATAAATAAGTCAACAGGGAAGATGTAGGAAGTTGCTAGTCCAAGGCTAGCAGGCAGGTAAGTGGCTGCAGCCAGGTGGGAGAGACACTGAGGAAGTATACAGAGGAAAGTTTGGAAAGGATGCATGAGGGAAGAAGGGATTGTGCAAGAGGTGCTACAAGGGTCAGGGAGGGTGTGCAAGAGATGTGGCAAAGATTGGGAGGGTTGTGCAGGGGTGCATGAATGGTCAGCACAGCATGAGCAATAGCAATAGCACTTAAACCTATATACACAGTGCTTTACAGCCCTCTCTAAGTGGTTTTACAGAGTCAGCATATTGCCCCCCAACAATCTGGGTCCTCATTTTACTGACCTCAGAAGGATGGAAGGCTGAGTCAATCTTGAGCCAGTGAGATCCGAACTGCCAAACTGCTGGCAGCCAGTGATCAGCAGAAGTAGCCTGCAGTACTACATTCTAACCACTGTGCCCGAGAGCAGAAAAGCTGGGGAAAGGTGCATGGGTGGAGAGGAGACTTACTTCAGCACCTTGCAACCTTCCCTGCTAGCTTCTCTATTGTCTTTCTAGGGAAGCTTTCAAGGAAGATTGCAATCACATGATCACAGGGCACAGCAACTTGGTGTTAAATGTGAATCTATTGCCAAGAATCTACATTGCAATCTCCTGAGGGATGCTGGGGCAGCCAGCACTCTGAGGACCGATCACAACCACAATTCAGTCAGTGCTGTTACAACTCTGAACAGTCACTAGACACATTTTCATAGTTGAGATCTACCTGTATGTTTCAAATAGAGAATTGTTGCATTTATGAAGTCCTTAAGAACATGTTTTATTATTTTTCTGCCCAGTTAACTTTTTGAAATTCTGTTGTGCTCCTGACTTCTCATGCTTGCCCCTGCCCTCCCAGATCAGGAAGTATGAACAGAAAAGACCTAGACAACTGGAAAGGAGAAAGGCCGGAGAGTGAAATAAATGTGTGTCATAATCACATGGTCCATTTCCTTGGGTATATGCAGGGAAGTGTTACTGTTACTGGATTTTTACTCATCATTGTAGCTAGGAGAAGTGCTTTCTTTGCAGATTCTTCTGTCCTGTTGCAACACTATTACTGTACATGCACAAAGACAACAATGCAACATTTTATTTTGTTTTGAAGGTAAACTAAAACATGTTTGGAATGAACAAGGAAAAATAGAAGCCTATTTCACAGGCAACAAATACTTTTTGGAAAGAAATTGGACTCCAGTATAGTCTTACTGAATTAAACCAAACGATTTAAACAGGTGCAGTGAAAAAAAGAAAGCTCTTTTGTAAATCCACTGGGTGTGGATATTTTAATAATGTGGTAAAACTAAAATAAATGAATGTATACTTATAAGCACTCAGATGTACAGTACAGCCTTTTTCCATATGTTCCATCATGAAACGAGGTTACAATGTCACAACCAAATCTAAATTTTTCTGCAGCAGCTGTTTCCCCAAACAAGTTGTCCGTGTGTCACAATAACAACATAACATAATTTAACTCAAGCACCAAAACTAACTTAACATAAACTTGCAATTACCATTAAGTCTATTGTTCAGCACAGCTTAATCCAGCTGCAAATAATTTGACAAGAAAAAAGTATTATTACAACCTTTTGAAGTTCTGAACTTATACGAAAAACACTGTCATATAAAGCTGAAGTGAAAATTATATTGCAGATTGCAAGTGTTTGAAGCCTAAAGTTGATGAATCCTAAAGGAAATAAAACTGTATTAAAAACATTGAATAAAATAGTATCAAAGTAATCAGTGAAACTGGAAGATTTGTGCTTCTAGACATGTGCATATCAGATAATGCAGCAATACTCTTGAACAATAGCCTATTTCATTTTGTGACATTATAGTTTATTACTTCTACTGAGTTTTCAAATGTGAATATTTTTAAATGTTATCTTAACATTTCAGATGTGCACAATCTTTTTTTAAAAAAACTGTTTTACTGATTTTGCAATATGCTTTTCCAAGCTGAATAAGACTTGATTTTTTGGACAAGACTTGATCACTGTCTACTAACTGCACACTATCTTCATGAATTTATGCAGCTTCATCAAATACTCAGTTTTTATTTTAAAAAAACCAATTTTATTACTGATTTGCCAACAAAATTTTATTTATTTTATTACAGTACTGTATTCAGTTATAGTTTCTTGCACTATATATAAGGATTAAAATGTGATGGGTTGATGGTACATACACAAGTCTTCAGTGGATTGATTCTAAACATTGTCCATATTTGTCCATGGTTTTCTTTTGTAAAATTATTAGAAATATTTAAAGTAGAC
This sequence comes from Arizona elegans, assembly GCA_022577455.1. NCBI lineage: Eukaryota > Metazoa > Chordata > Lepidosauria > Squamata > Colubridae > Arizona > Arizona elegans. Next base: position 68,339,279 of record JAKOOJ010000003.1, on the reverse strand, counting down.
AAAATAAATTTTGGTTTTGAATATTATAGGACTGAATTTGAAACAGGATTATGTACAAATGATGAACGTGTTATTGCTAAATAACACATTTATTAAATTTATTAAAAATTGAAACAGAATAAAATGAATACTTGTTCCCCACTGAAAAGCATTTGCATGGTGTCTTATATAGTCAAGCACCTATTTTAACCCACATGTGTACTGATGGAGCTGCCAGGCACATGTAAATATACTGAAGATCCAATAAAGGAGAATATTTGTAGCTCAGGGTTGAAATGAAGGGTCCTTGGTGCTCTCTGAGCTTGATTGCAGACACAGTCTAGGTAACATCATTAGTCCTAGCCCAGGTGATGTTACCTAGTTTGGGTAATGAATAGAATAGAATAGAATAGAATAGAATAGAATGGAATGGAATGGAATGGAATGGAATGGAATGGAATGGAATGGAATAGAATAGAATAGAATAGAATAGAATAGAATAGAATAGAATAGAATAGAATAGAATATTTTTTTATTGACCAAGTGTGATTGGACACACAAGGAATTTGTCTTGGTATATACTTTATGGTCTCAGTGTACATAAAAGAAAAGATACGTTCATCAAGAATCATAAGGTACAACAGTTAATGATAGTTATAGGGTACAAATAAGCAATCAGGAAACAATATCAATATAAATCATAAGGATATAAGCAACAAAGTTACAGTCATACAGTCATAAGTGAAGTTTGGGTAATGAAACATCTGCAACAAAATAAACAAGCTCAGAGAGCACCAAGGACCCCTCATACTGAAGATATTGTACTTAAATCTGAAGACAGGCTAAATTCTTGTTTCCACATGATCTCACACAAAGAAATAAATTTATATGTTTTCAAACAAAAACATATAAATCAATAAATGTTAATTTCTATGTAATTTCCCCATAGATACAAATTAGTGAGCGTATCTTCTTCAAGATACTTTTGTCGGTTATAATCCTTGATACATGCATCTCCATATTTTCTCTAAAAGCAGTCTTTTGTTAGCATGATTTATTTATTATTTATTTCACTTGTTAGATGCATACCCCACATTTCATTCATGAGCTCCATGTATCTAACATTCCCTTCTCCAGTTTTTCCCCCCACAAGACAGGATAAAATAATTGATCAAAAAAATCACCCAATATCATGGCTCAGGATGGAACTGGATCTTCTTGTAATTCCAAAATAAATCTGCAGTCCAAGGGATAGCTTTTGTTTCCACTTCAGAATTGATCCCCAAAATGTTAATGAACATTTAGGATAGTTATTTAGGATAGAGGATAGTTACTGTTCATATGCACTTAGCAGCTGCAAATGCAGGTCACTATGTTGTAGCCATAGCAAAAATTGCAATGAGCAGCCTGGCACTTTAAGGGAAATGTATTTGTTATGACATCAGCATTCACGGATGAAGTGATAAAAGGCCACTTCTGACAATTTTCTTGCTATTAATAATCACTATGTGAAACACTTAGCAATTATACATAGTGAAAGAAGCTTTTATGGACCATAAAATTATATAGCTGTCAATAAGTTTTATTGATGCAGAGACAAGCAGGACTTTTGTTTGTTTGTTTGTTAAAAGTCAAGATAATAAGGGCATTCACTCTGTGTCAGCAAATTAATTTTTGGTCACTCTGTGGACGTGCAGTATTTCTTTACTCGTTACATTTTTCAAAGAAAAAAAATATATTGATTCTATTCTGGACTATATTATGATTAGGCTCCTAGAGATATTGCACAAAATAGGATGGTGCTTCATACTATAACCACTCAGAGTTGCTTTTCAGAATGAGATGGGTAACATATAAATTTAATTTTAAAAAACAGCCCTTTCAGATTGTTCTATACTTAATTCCTCCCAATGGCCTTTTCATTTTAGCAGAAATATTAATGCTGCACATTCTCAGGTTCCTTAGAATCTCAGTCCTAGTTCTGAATGGGGGTGGGTGGGGGGGGTGGGGGGAATCTGCCAAGAACTGGGAAAGATTGCCTTTCTTGTTGCTTCCTTTTCCCCCATTTGGTGGCTAATATTCCTTAGCAAAATTTTCAGATGTTGACCTTAGCATTTATACATAGTGAAAGACTCAGAGAAGGGTATTTTTCTGTAATAAAGCAAAAATGTTGGCTTATGGTCTTAGAAAAGACTGAACAGATAATAACTTAGTATGGTTTACCAGGAATAAATCACGTTAAAACCATCTGATCTCCCTGTTAATAGAATGGCTTGTTTTATTGACCATATGAATCTAGTGGCCATACCTTAATTTCCATAAAGTCTCCATGAGATCCTGGTAAAGAAGATAACAAAAGCGGTCTGGTCTATCCTACTGTTATAACCGTTCAAACTATCTTATCCAATTGGTACTGTATATATCAAAGACTTCACATCAAGCCAGAGAAAAGTGTTGAGTGATCTGCTAACAGGGTTTTATGACCACTTGTGCTGTTCATGTTTCAGCATGAGGAATTTGAAAATATAATTATAAAATTCCCAATTATCACTAATCTAGAAGGATAGCATCTACCTTAGGGATCATTCAAAATTTAGGTGAATTTTGTCAAGCTAGAATATGAAGTGTTGGAAGGTGCCTTGGGGATTTTCTAGCCCAAGCCTCTGCTCAAGCAGGAGACCATATACCATTTCAGACAAATCTTTTATTAAAAATCTCCAGTGATGGTGCATCCACAACTTCTGAAGGCAAGTCGTTCCACTGATTAATTGTTCTAACTGTCAAATACATTGGGTAAAACCGGAAAGAAAATTTTTAAAAGAGATAAATGCAAAATCTAATTATAATCTAAGGGTTTTAGATTATTAGATTAGATTATTAGATTCCATTTAAACTGGAAAGGTGAATGCAAAGTAATCAGAATTTACAATGAAAAGCAAAGAAAGAATTTAGGTGAAAGAATTTAGGTGCCTAAGGTTGAAAGTATGAAAGAGATGAAAAGAGGCTACTGTTTTTTAAAAATAAAAGGAAGAAATAGGGTAGAGCATTGGATGAAATAAAAGTAGTTCTCACCAAGCAATGTGGAACCTGCAAGAAAATCAGAATTGAGACCTCAACAATGGAAGGGAAAGTAACCTTGAGGAGATGAGAGGAAGAAACCCCCTCAATGGTTACTGTTTTAATGCAAATAATAAAATAGAGCTTATGACTGTTTTTCACATTTACAACCATTGCAGTACCCCCCCAATGGTCATGTGATCAAAATTCAGATGCTTGGCAACTCATTCATATTTATGCAGTGTTCTTGTGTTACGGGATCACCTTTTGCAACCTTCTGACAAACTAAGTCAATGGGGAAGCCATATCACTTAACAACCATGTTACTAACTTAACCACAGTGATTCAATTAACAACTGTGACATGAAAGGTCATATGCAATGCACTTAGCAACAGAAGTTTTGGGCTCAATTGAGGTCATAAAATCAAGGACTATCTGTAGCTAGACTGATGTAATCGTAAAGGAGAGGAAGATGTAGGCTATGCAAATGTAGGTTGAACAGATTCAAATTATTTCTTTCCTTCTTCCCCCTTTCCCCCTCTACCTCTAGGAAGAGTGAGATGATAAATCTGCAACTTATTACATACAACATAAAAAGGAAGGGAGAGACATATGTGCAATTTTCTGTGATTGGTGCCAAAATAATTTTAGGTTGTAAGATGCATTGAATTTTAGGTGGGAAATATTCTTCTGTGCTACATTGCAGGCAGAAACATGTTGGATCAGACAGATTAACAGGTTAGTCTCAAATGTTCTATATTATGTTTCTCACTCAAAACAAACTCAAGCCTAGGCCTTTCCCATAGTGCAATCTGCATACTGAATTCTTTTCTGAACAAATTTTACTAAAGTTAATCATGATCACTTTTAGCCAGCAGTAACAAGAACTTCAAAAACACCACTTGCTTTCACTTCAGAATAATTGGAATATTCAAGGTTTATTTCCTTCACTTGCTTTACTTTTACATTTTTTGCTTTTAATCTTTATTTTAATAAAGATTTATTTTATAATGTTGTAAATTGTTTAATGGAATTATTGTGTAAACTGCTTTGGGAGGGAAAATCCTTGCTTAGAACTGAAAATATGATTTAGAAATGCCCTCTTTAAAAATAATAATAATAATAAAAAAGAATGATATGAATGAGGCCCACTTGAATCAATTTCCATTCATTTCAAGAACACTGCCCCAAATAAATGGTTATGTGTTTTGATATACCAGTTTACAACAGTCCAAATTAAAAGAACTTAAAATATTTCTTATGCAGATAATGGGAACCATATTATTGATTTGTTGTTGGTACAAAAACAAAAGAACAACAAAAGAACAAAAACAGGCGGGTGCCAAAGGGATAATTGTTTGGTGCAATACAATCAGTGCTTTAAACACTAAGGATGTATGCGGTGGGTGTCTGAAAATAGCATAGCTACTACAGTAGCAAAACTTAGAGAGAAGCAGTAAAATGCCGTTTTTATTGTTATGAATATTGTATATGAATCAGGGGTGAAATTCAGCAGGATCTAACAGGTTCTGGAGAACCGGTAGTGGAAATTTTGAGTAGTTCAGAGAACCAGCAAATACCATGTCTGGCTGGCCCCAGAGTGGGGTGGGAATGGAGATTTTGCAATATCCTTTCGCTGCCATGCCCACCAAGCCACGCCCACAGAACCGGTAGGGAAAAATTTTGAAGTTCACTCCTGATATGAATGTATTAACAATCCTATTGTTTAAACTTGATTATGTGCCATCAAGTTGATATTGACTCTTAGTGACTTCATCAATAGATTTTATCTATTGCTTTATTAATAAAACCTTACTACAGTATATACACAGAGAGACACAGACCACTTGATATGAATCTTAGTGTTAGCCAGCATTTTGTATAGTTATTTATTTGGAAAATTTATATTGCCACCTGTGAATCAATACATCTTACAGGAAGTAAAAACACAACATAAAAGAAATAAAATAATAAAATAATAACCCCATCCCATCACACACACACATACCAGCCATTTAATGGGGTCCAGCCTGCTCTGGGTTATCTAAGCTCTCTGACAGAACCACAGGCCTTCTGAAAGAGTGTCAGAGTGGGGGCCAGTCTAATCTCTGAAGGAATGATGTTGCAGAGGAAAAAAGCCGCCACGGAGAAGTCCCTTCTGAGTCCTGCCAGATGTATCTCCTTAGGGGACAGGACCTGCAAAATTCCTTGCATCCGTGCTCTAGTGTTTGAATAAAATTTATCTCATTAAATTTTCTCTCTTTTTTTCAATATTGTATATTCTTAAGACTTTGGGCCATTCCCTCTCTCTCAGCCCTAGGAAGCAGGCAATACATATCTACCACCTTTCCTTATTTGGTAACATATGAATATGATTTAGCTAATGATAACGTAGATCATTTTTATTGCTAGTGCTCTTTCCAAGAAAAAATTTTAAGACAATTGCCGAAAAAGCCATGCTTGATTTTGATATTTTAAAGCAAAAAGACACAAGAGGAAAGGAAAGATACGGATTCTTTCAGTCACTGACACTATTGAGCATTGCCTAACAGAAAAGGCACAGTCATACATGACTGATAGCTAACTGTAAATATTCATGTTTCTTCTTTCCTCCTCAAATAACAGCTGCTATTAGTTTGGGTGACAGTGCAGTAGTGGCACAACTGAAAGCATCCATTAATTTTACCTTCTGTTTTAAAATATATCAGCTGATTGATTATAACCTGATAAATCTGTACTTGCTAACTTTGAATCTGGTGGATTAGTTCAATGGAAGGAAGTATTGTGCAGTAATTGGAAAAGAAAAGAAAACTAAAGCATGTTTCTTCGAGAAGCAGTGGATGGAGAGACTGGTATAATGGTAAACAGATTTCTTCAAAGGGCCTTTAGCAAACTTCTCTGGTTGTATGGTGCAATCTAATATGCTCTTGTTTTTAGCTATCAATGTCTGGGCTGCAAATTCTGAACAATAACTAGACATCAGTGATGATGGTACTTTCTAATGATAGTTTTCAGTTATCATTTCTGAAGAAAGATCTCATAGCCCCCTGATCATGGATTACCATTGGACAGAAGATCATACAGAGAAAAAGCAGGTGCTAAGCAAGACCCCTTACAAAAAGCCTTGTTGATGATACAAGTATAATCTCGTCTTTTTAAAGAGGTAGCTCTAATTTACCTTGCATGTTCTGAGAATAAGTATTCAAAGGAAGAATAAAGACATTATCAACATTCAAGCAGAATAATATCTCTGATCATATCTCTCCAGCTATATTCTGTCCAATGAATCTTGAACATGTGTTGAAATTCAAAATACTATTAAGGAAGATAAGTATCCAGTTTAACTAAAATAATTGTACTGATTTTATTGGGAATATTGTGAAATTATTGCCCCCCCCCCTCCGTAACTTCCCAATGAGCCTTATTTTTATAAGATGCTAACATGCCCATATAAAAGCATGTTTCTCCATAATTACTTTGCAGTGGTGCAGGAGAACTACAGCACAAAGTGATGTTAATTTCATTTGAACAATATCAGAGGTGGGTTTCAGTAGGTTCTGACCTGTTCTGCAGAACCGGAAATTTTGAATAGTTCGGAAAACCAGTAGTAAAAATTCTGACTGGCCCGCCCCCATATATTCTCTGCCTCCTAAGTCCCAGATGATCAGGAGGAAATGGGGATTTTGCAATAACCTTCCCCTGTAGTAGGGTAGGAATGGAGATTTTACAGTATCCTTCCCCTGGAGTGGGGTGGGAATGGAGATTTTGCAGTATCCTTTCCCTGCCACGCCCACTAAGCCATGCCACGCCCACCAAGCCACACCCACAGAATCGGTGGTAAAAAATTTTGAAACCCACCACTGGACAACATCCTTATATATTAGAGTGCATTACTTAAATGGAGTTTTACTGCTGCTTGACAGATATGTTGGAACTAATGACAAGGAATTCAAGAAGTTTAGCCTAAATACATGTAGAGGATAAGTTTGAGAACAGTGGCATACATATAACAAGGTACATTCTTATAACTTCATACAAATGACATAATTAGGTAATGGCATCAAAACATCTGATATAAGAAGTATACCTTCATTGTCATGAGCCAGTTTGGTCTAGTAGTTAAGGCACCACACTAGAAACCAGGAGACTATATGTTCTAATCCCACTTTAGGCAGGAAAAGCAGGTGGGTGACTTTGGCTGGGTCATTGTTTCTCAGGCCAACTCACCTCAAAGGGTTCTTTTGTGAGGAAAATAGGAGAAGGAAGGAATATTAGGTATGTTGAAATGCATATTGAAATATGCAGTATTGCAGACTAACTCTGCGCACAGCTAGGAGCTCAATCTTGACTGGTTCAAGGTTAATTCAGCCTTTCATCCTTCCAAAGTCAGTAAAATGAAGACCCAGATTGTTAGGGGAAATATGCTGATGTTGCAAACTGCCCAGAGAGTGCTGTAAAACACTATGGAGTGGGATATAAGTCTAAGTGCTATTGCCACCTTGAATTATTTATTTAAAAATAATAATAAAGGTGAAATGGAAAAAAAAAGGAAGGGAGGGAGGGAGGGGGAGAGAGGGGGCGGAGGGAAGGAGGGAGAGAGGGAGAGAGATATATATATATATTTTCATTGATTGCCCTGACCCTTTGCTGGACTCCCATCTGGATAAGGCTGTATAATGAATGGACGTTTCTGCAGAGCAACATTGCTTTTCTAATCCCCTAGAAATGTCCACAAAGCAGTGAGATGGAACCTCCTATTGGTGAGTTTAGATTTTGCCTTCTGTGCATTTTGTCTAGCATTAGCTCAAAATGTGTTATTCAGCAAACATAACTGCTAGTAAATTCAGTCTCTAAAATATTCATGGAGTGAGGATACAAATCACAAAAGAATGTGAAAGTAACCAAAGTCAAAAGCATTTTTTTTTCTTTCTTTGGGCTCTTATTTCTGAATTTCTGATTTTATTGCAGACTAGTAATAAGTCTGTATAAACTGTGACTTAAAGGACTTTTTAATCAATCACATTTGCATTAAAATATCAAAACCCACACAGAGATAGATAGTTAGATACACATAGACACAGACGCACACACACACACACAGAGAGAGAGAGAAAGAGAAAAGCTAATATAAACAAATTGCTGTCCACAGTTTTGCTTTTTGATTCAATTTTAAAAATGACTCATATTTATAAGGATTTTTATTTTTATGTAAGAATATTTCTTGGCATTCCTAATCCTTTAAATGATGGTTACTGATCTTTTTAGAATTATAGTTAGAGAACACTGTTAGCACATATTTTAGAGACAGGGAATTAGGGTATATGTGATATAAAATCATTACAGCATTCAGTTATAACCAAGATTTTAAAAAGATAACTGAATTAGTCCTACCCTTATCTTGACATTCTTATGGTTATATCCTAACTTTCCTATAGAAAAGAGTTTTCCAATTTTGGCAGCTTCCAGATATGTGAATTTTAACACAGAGACTTCCCCAGCCAGTTTGGCCATTAATGAAAATTCAGAGTGTTGAACTCCATATATTTTAAAGTTAGGAAAGGTGGAAACCTCTGCTCTGGAAGTTAAGCATGGCACATGGAATTCTCTGTACATTTCATAATACTATTCTATGTGGAAGACTGGACAAGAGTTAGTGCCTGGCCTCAAATTTGCCAGGAAATATCACCGTCAAGTGACAACTTAAATCTCAGGACATATCCCTACTGCCAGGTTGCAAGTACAAACCAACAACATTTTTTCTGAAAGACAGGAACAGACTGAATATTGCATTCAGTCTACAAGCAGCCTTTTGTATATGTAATCTGTTTTATGTTCCTGTTCCATATTTGACCTTTCCCTTCATTTCCTTCCCTTCCCTCTCATCTGTCCTTTCCTTTCCTCTGTCCTTTTCTTCCCCCTTTCCTTCCATTCCATTCCCTGGTTTTCTATGTTCCATGGGGGTAGAGAATTTAAATGGCATCTAAAAACAATTACACTCTTGAAAATAGTTTGAAAGGTCTTCCTTCAAGTTGGTGGTAAAAATTGAAAATTGGCATAATTCCTTCACAGTCATTTTTCTTACTCTTTATATTTTGTTTTAAAATTGGTTCCTGACTCTGTTGTTCTGCTTTTAAGTGAATGTTGACTCTTGACAACTGCCTGGACTCGTCCCTGAAGTTTTCTTGGCAAGATTTCAGAAGTGGTGTGCCATTTCCTGGTTCCTAGGGCTGAGAGAATAGGACTGGCCAAAGGTCACCAAACTGGTTTTGTGTTCTGACCTAGGCTCCCTGAGAAAGCTTAAATCACACACTTAGTTCCAAAAAACCCTTTTTTATTTAAACAGATGTGAATTATGGTCATTCACAGCCTGTAATAATTCACAAACATTCTGTGAAGAGTTTGACAGATGTCTGCCACAGTCTTTCAAGGTAATGCTGATAAGCACCTACCTTTATCTCCCTTGAAACACTGCCAGAGATCTAATTGCCAATTAGTTTTACAAGGCCAAATGGAGCACAGAGTCAAATGGAACTTCTCAGAGTTTGAACAGACCAGAATGAACAAATTGCTTCCTGCAAAGGCTCATGTCCGTTTGCTCCTATCTTATATCTTATGGAAGGAGCCAATCATCTCCAAGCCTTACTCCCAAATTGCCCCTTTTGTCTTAACTGTTCTTGCCTCCTGGCAGCTCTGCACATGTGCACACTGGGAACAGGGTCCCCCTGTTCTTCTGCTTCACTGATGTCAGATTCCGGAAGCTCCGGAGGAAGCACATAATTACCAGATGGCCCTGGCCCCCTCTCTGCCTCTGACACAGAGTCCTCATCCGAGCCTTCTCCAGACTCCAGGACTGGCCCACATTCCCCCCCAATGTCCTCACTGTCTGAATCTGCTGCCAGATCTGCTAGCCGCTGGCAGACCACAACATTTTGTAACTAAAGTGGGAATACAACTCATGAGCTCCTGTTTACTAGGCTGGTGCCTTAACCACTACATCAAAGTGGCTGTCTGTTCCTGGCTTTACCAAGAAGAAATAGCTAAAGCAAATGGACCAGTTTATTCAGAGCTAGTTTGGATAAGGCTATTTCTCAGTATAAAGTATTTGTGTTTGCCCTCAAACTCCTAAATAGTTTGGAACTAGGCTTGTCTAAATAAGGCATCCTTCTTTCATTTGGGCCTTTATACACTCAATGCTGATAGCTTGAGAGATTCAGAAGGTTAAATACATATCTGAAAGGGGAAATTGAAATATGACTGTCTGAAGGGCAAGGTGGCAAGGTGACTCTTATGGTTGATGTTAGTGAGCTGCATTAGATAAAAAAAGATTGAATATTTATGGGAAAATTGTGTTTTCTTCCTAGTATATTGTTCCATTAATATCCACTAGTTGCTTTGAGCAGGGGGGCGGGGGGAAAGGTAACAGAAAATCCTGTTATTATGTTAGTAGTCTGAAGGTTCTATATTTATAAAATACGCTTTTCTCATTCATCATTCACCAAATATGTAAATCTCTAATCTTCTATGAGAGGAAATAAAACCTGGGTAACTTGCGAAACTACTTATCAATGTTTTTCTCTCTCAAATACTCTTAATAAGAAGTGACACAATGCACCAAGCATCTACCAATCCTGCAACACTGATAAGGCACCTAAATATTCATTACTGGAACTTTAAATTAAGGCGATTCCCAATCTGAGTGTCCAAGCTTTGTCAGAAATCATTGAGAGACTGAATGTGTACTTAAAGGATTTATTAAAGGAATGAGAAAAATAAATCTAATGCAGCCACAATGATTGAAAAGATTTTATACCTATTTATTTAATCTCCTTACACTGTAACAGGGAAATAATTCTGTGTTCTAATGTGTATACGAGAAGTTTCTCAATCATTCCTGGCACTACAAAAGACCACAGAATCACTGCTAATGCTAATGTGAACATTTATATTAATACACAATACTTTATATTATTATCCCTTCCCTTCCCTTCCCTTCCCTTCCCTTCCCTTCCCTTCCCTTCCCTTCCCTTCCCTTCCCTTCCCTTCCTTTCCTTTCTTTTCCTTTCCTTTTTCCCTTCCCTTCCCTTCCTTTTTTTGCCTGAGTATACTGGTGATGATAACACTGAATTACTAGGTGTCTTGCTGATGGTCCCTTATCAGGGGATACTAAACTAAAATAGTTGTGTGTGCATAGCATACATTGCACAAGTTATGTATGCATATAATTTGGTGGAGTCACTTTGTTGTGTTGACAGATATAGAAATTGGATAGATAGAAGATAGATAGATAGATAGATAGATAGATAGATAGATAGATAGATAGATAGATAGATAATACATAGAAACCAAAACATTCAGAACTTTTAAAATAATAATAACATTTGGAAGGGAATTTTAATTAAATAAGTACCATAAGAAAAAGATCTTTTCTTTAAGCCCTGGGCAACAGCGTGTTACTGATAGTTCATCAAGGCTGCTTTCTAGCTTTCTCACATTTCATGTGTATGGATCTACATGCATGAAATACACTTCTACTAGGAATGCCAGTGGGGAAAATCTTTGCTTAGATCAATCTTCTATTCATGGGACAAAATACCACAAGGAATTGTGTTGAACCTTTACAAGAATGGGGTATTTGTTAAACTATTCTCCAAAAGAGTTTATTTATATAATAGATTTATAGGGTTGCCCACTTGTTAAAAAATCTAGCTGACAAGATTAAAAGCAGTGAAAGAAATAAACATTGATTTATTTCCTGAGACCATCCTGAGCAAAAAAGTCAATCCCACCCATCACACATACATGATAATTAGTGAGGCTGTATCCATTCTAGCCTTGAGCCTTCATAAAAAGTGAGAGTTTAAGAACAGTGGGGTTGTATGGATCTTTGAGCTGGGTGGTGTAGGAAGTTAGCACCCACCCCTCTCCTAGAAGAATGAAATATTATAGGAAATATTAAAAAGGCAGAATATTATATTTCTCTGGATAAGAAATGGAGAAACATGTTTTTAGGCAGGAAGCAGACTCACTCTTAATAGCCCCCACCCTCCTCAATAACCCACAGCAGATGTCAGTACTTAAGAGATAAAGAGATAGCTAGTTCTAGCAACAGAACTCACCACATGGCACCTGGGAAGTTTGTATCACCCAGCAAGGCTCAACCAAGCCTGGGACTCAAAAGATAACCTATGAAGTTACCCCTGCATGGCCCCATGGGAGTCTAACAACCAATCAGAATACAAGCTCAAATTCAAAGCCCAACAGAGGGTATAAATCTCTCTCTCTCACTCACCCATGTGCCTTTTTGCCCAGGATCTCAAAACCATGTGGTCCTGTCCACCATTAAACCATCTTTTCAAGCAGTCTCCATGTTTCCAATATATTTCTCCCCATTTGGAACTGAACCCAGATGGACATTTTTTCCAACAGTGGAATATTATTCCAAAGGACAGGAACAGCAGTAGAGAAGGCTCCCATAATTGTATATATATGATGATCAACTTGAATCAAGAATAATTGAAATAATTACTTTAATGCTATATTAAATATATAGTTTCCATCCAAAATAGCTAAAACAAATATTGATCATGAGTGATATTTGTTTTTATACCAAATGGCAATTTACACTATGGCTGGAGTAACTTCCAGCATTTTTTTTTTTAATTTGATTTATATGCCGCCCTTCTCCGAAGACTCAGGGCGGCTTACAATGTGCTCAGCAATAGCCTTCATCCTTTTGTATATTTATACAAAGTCAGCTTATTGCCCCCACAGCTGGGTCCTCATTTCACCTACCTTAGAAAGGATGGAAGGCTGAGTCAACCTTGAGCCTTAGCGAGATTCGAACCCTGCAGTAATTGCAGGCAGCTGGTCTTAATAACCAGCTTAATAACAGGGTGCCTTAAACCCCTGTACTACCAAGGCTCTTTTAAAATTTAATTTCCACAGATACAGTTTTAAAAGAGATAAAGTTCTTGAAAGTTTCTTGGTATTTGCAGAGGACTAAAATCTGTAAGATGCAAAAAAGTACTTTCTCTCCAAATGATACTATTGCTTTAGAATCAAGCTTAACATAGAGGTAGCTGTTAGAGACATTCCAAATAAAATGAGCCCTTGTTCAACATATAGGTTGGTATATTAGATATCATATTACCAGGACCATCTTGGAATATTTTGCTGTAAAGCAGGGGAGAACTAGGTTGGGTCCTAGCAATGCAGTGGTGGGTTTCAAAATTTTTTACTACCGGTTCTGTCGGTGTGGCTTGGTGAGCGTGGCATGGTGGGCATGGCAGGGGAAGGATACTGTAAAATCCCCATTTCCTCCCGATCAGCTGGGACTTGGGAGGCAGAGAATAGATGGGTGCAGGGCCAGTCAGAATTTTTACTACCGGTTCTCCGAACTACTCAACATTTCCGCCACTGGTTCTCCAGAACTGGTCAGAATCTGCTGAAGCAATGTACAGAATCTCTGTAGCAATGTCTTACAATGGTATGTTAGAGACTGGATCCATTAAAGAATTTCAGCTGGCAGAATCTAGAAAGAGGGCCTTCTCTGCTATTGCTCCTGCCCTTTGGAACATCTTACCCATAGAGATGAAGTGGGTTTCTACTCTTCTGGCCTTGCAGGTAAGAATGAAGACCTGGCTCCACCAAATGGCATTGGGATCTAAATATGTTATGCCAAAGAAAAGAAAGAATAGAATAGAATAGGACAAAGATGCAGCATAGTCATTGTTCTTCAACTATGTTCTCAGTTAAAGAACAGGGGAAAGGAAAACTCATGAAAAAGAAGATGGTTTGTTAGGGTTTTATTATTTTTATTATTAATGTTAAGGATATTGTTGTTGTGTTACCAACCAGCAGAGTAAATGCACAAGGAAACATTGCTGAGAGCAATGAATAAGAGTTATGCAAACTGGTTTAACAAAAGCTTACTTTATAGTAGAAAAACAGTCTCATAGTCTTTAAATAAATTCCAAGTCTTTGCCAGTTAAATCAGTCCAGTAGTTACAGAATCTTCTTACTCAACAAACAGTAGTTGGTTAGAATAACAAACTCACTCTGGTTCACAAACCACGATGGTTGCAGATCCATCAAACGATGATTACAGATAACAACTCGTCTCAATGGTAGCTTATCATAGCAGCTTCAACATCTCATCATCTTCATACATAATGGCAGCATAGCATAGCAGCTTCATCATCAACAGCTAACTGAATACGTTACAGTACCTTGCTTAAATATTCTCACAACCAGTAATTATGTAATTACAGCATGACTCAGCATTAAAGTCACATAATACATTTACAGATTAAAGTTACAGTACACTTATATTGCCTGGACAACTGTTAGGCTCAAACCATATCCTAACAATTAATGTAAGGGAAATCCTCTTTTCCTGCTTTATAGTGCAGAACTGGGTTCTATAGTTCTGCTTTATAGTGCAGAACTGGGGGTAAATCAGGGTGGACAACATCATCCAGGCATCACAATCATGTTTGAGAAAATTGGGCAGTCTCTGCCCAACACTTGCAATTACATCTAATGAGATATTGGCTTTGCTCTTCAAAATCTTTTAATTTCCCTTTGTCAGCATTCAGGAAGGAAAATACAGTACTTGTCCTCTCTTTACAGTATACAGATCAGTACATTGATTTCTGCTGAACAAATAGAGAAGTTTGCTTCTAATATTGCATTTCATAAAAATGCCTTCCAGTAAGCTAAATTAATAGCTTATGAAAAAGGCATTCACACAATCCTATTGTCCATGTGCCTTGGATATGAAGGACAGGATTCAGCATTCGGTCATAGGTGGGAATGCTCATTCCTGCTTATGAAACTTTAGCAAAAAAGGAGAAAAGCAACATAACAATGCATTACAATCATAAACTTTGATATATATACAGACAATTACATGTGACTGTAACTCCTTGTCACTCATGTTCAAGTGACATATTAGGTCAAGCAATGACAAAAGCCCATTCTTTCCTGAAGAAGTTACATTGCATCCTTTATGTTCAGTGATTTTGTGAGCTTATTAGAATGGATGGATGAATTAAAGTCTTGCCTTTTGGTGGGTTGTCAGTTTATGGTTTTTTTACATAAATAAAGCTAGAAGAATCAAGTTGTCAAGTGAATGTTATTCTTACTTTCTATTCATAGTACCCGTTAATGTTTTACATCAAAACAGAATTCTGTACATAGCAGAGAAAGGCGCTTCAAAAAAGACACCTTTCCACACTGAATGAAAAATAAATTACAGGTTACTTGTCTTTTTGATGTTAGAAGATGCATAATTTAAAATAATAAATAATTAAAATATCAAAGTATTATAATTTAAATGCTGCCTTCAGCAGTACGACTGTTTCAGCACAAACATCTGTCTTGTTTTTCAATTCCAGTCTCCTTTTTTTCAATTGTAGTTACAATTGGATGTAGACAAGATATTACAAGATTGAGTTGCTGATTTCTGGTTATTTTTTCAAAGTCTGCCAAAAGTTTGAAAATCATAATGCTTATGTATGAGGCGCAAACATACAGAAACAAGGAGAAATGAAAATATTATTCTTGTTCTTTTTTAAAAAAACCAGTTTCTGCCCTGAATGTTTAACACAAATATTCATCCAATGTTAGGGTTCCAAGTAACAGACCCAATGCAAACAAAACTCCGAGGCCAAGGTGCTCCTCAGAGTCCAAATTTATTAGGCATATCATATTGGCACATTTGGTGAAAACCTGATTCTAAAGGTCCTGAGGTTTTCCCCACCCAAATTAAAAATCAAAATTCTTCCCCCCAGTCCACATGTCCGTCACATGGCCCAACCAGGTCCCAGTCCCAACTCCAGTTGGTTCCAGGCCACGCCTCCCCAGTATCTGGTGAGAACGTCCTTGGTTCCCAGGAGAAATAATTTTATTTTGGCTACAAGTCCCCAGTTATCTCTATTCCCCCTCCCCTTCCCACATTTCCAAGCAGCCTCGCTGGGGCAGCACTGAAGACACTCCAAAATGGCTTCAGGGTTGACGTTCTGATTTTTATTTATAACAATATGAACCATGTTGGATGGATGAACTTCCAGCAATCTTCTAACATAATTTCAATGGTTATAGCTTTAGAAGAGATACAGCTCTTGGAGGCCATCTTACAGAAGCCTAAGATGTGTAAGTAACAAAGGACTGCATCTGAAGGGCATTCTTCTCTTATGTTTATTAAAAATATCTGTTAAAAGCACTAGAAGCAAAATAGGCTTTCAGGTAACATAAAGGTTGGTTTAAGTCAGAGGTGATATTCAGCAGGTTCTGATGAGTTCTGGAGAACTGGTAGCGGAAATTTTGAGTAGTTCAGAGAACTGGTAAATACCACCTCTGACTGGCCCTGCCCCCATCTATTCTCTGCCTGCCGAGTCCCAGCTGATCAGGAGGAAATGAGGATTTTGTAGTAACCTTCCCCTGGTGTGGGGAGGGAATGGAGATTTTACAGTATCCTTCCCCTGCCATGCCCACCAAGCCACGCCCACAGAACTGGTAGTAAAAAATTTTGAATCCCACCACTGGTTTAATATTAGTCAAGGTAATCCCATGGCATTTTACTTTGGGTCAGAGGATAATATTCCCTAAAGAAAGTCAGGCAAATTACTTTGGCAGAAAGTATTTTAATCCCTTTCTTTGATGACAACAATCTCTTGTCTGTTGGTAGGGCAGAGACCTTCACATTTTTTTTTACAAAAAATCTTTCCTGGTTTTTTTTTTTTTTTAATTTATTTATTTGTAGGCAAAGTAATTTGGAACAAGGTTTTTTGTTAATTGAAGAGCTTTCATACAAAGATACTTGAAAGTGGTTGAAAGAAAGAGCTTTCCATAAAGAAAAAGGTTTTGTCTTACTTGATTCCAAAAAGCAAACAATCAACTGTTGCTTCTTCTTCAGCATCAGCAGTCTTTTTTTTATTTCATATCTGAATGCCCAAGAAAACAAAGCTCCACTATTTTCCACTCATGTTTGGCCACCTCATCTATAAAAATCAATCCCTGAAAAATATTAAAATTTGCCATTCATCTTCCTCCATGTATTCCTTGAGCCTTTACGGAGGGAAATGGCTTATCAAGTTCTATGTGTATTTGTGGGTCTTCTTGAGTTGAACTTTTCTTTCTTATCTGTGCAGTCTGTGCAGTCAAACTTTCTGCTTTTCTGGATTTGGATTGTATAAACTTGGTCTTCTATTGAGCAAATTTGGGCCTATTTTCGTGCTGTAGTTCTTTCATGTTGTTGGTTCTATTAGTTTAGTTCATTAGTTAAGAGTTTGATACAACTATTAATATTGATACCTCTAAAATGATAAAAATCCATTAATTATTCCTCTAATTATTTATTTTATTTTTATTTTATTTTATTTATTTGCCAAGCATGTACAAGATAGCAGGTATAGGTATAAACATAAACATAAACATAAAGAAAGGAAGTTAGTACAGATAAATGGGGACAGTAGGCACTCTGATGCACTTATGCACGCCCCCTTTATGGACCTCTTAGGAATGGGGTGATGTCCACAGTAGACAGTTTGAGGTTGAAGCTGTGAAGATTTGAGGCTGTAACAACAGAGTTGGGTAGAGCATTCCAGGCATTGACCACTCTGTTGCTGAAGTCATATTTTCTGCAATCGAGTTTGGAGCAGTTTATCTTGAGTTTGTATCAATTGTTTGCCCGTGTATTATTGTGGTTGAAGCTGAAGAAGTCATTGACTACGTACCTTCAGCAGGTAAGACGTTGTAGCAGATAATTTTGTGTACTATGCTTAGATCAAACCGCAGGCAACACAGTTCCATTAGCCTTCTCATTTTTTCAGGTTACTAATAATAGAATATTAATGGAAATCCCATAATAGGCTTTTTTGGGGAAGATCCAAAAACAACAGTAGAAACTCTGATAACAGCAATTAGAAATATAAAGGAAACAGCTGATATGAATTACAGAAATAATAACTTAGAAGAAGTAATAACAACGGAATCAGTACAGGCTAGTACTGAAACAATCTATGAACTAACACCCCAACCCCTCTCAACAAGCAGAATTAAAAGAGAAAATTATGACATATGAAGAGTTATCAGGAGGGAAAAAAAGACTATCTGCACTAAAAGTAGTGTCCCCAAAAGCCCTGGAAACTGTAATGAAGGATCATGTTGAATACCGAGGTGGAATTCTGGGCTGAAGTATGGTTGTAAGTTGAGAAGTATCTGTAGTTTGAATAGAAATGCTATTGTGTCAAGAAATGGATAAAAATGACCATACATAAGCCGGATGCAGCAAAATCACAAAGAATTATCACACCACCCCCACCACCCTGAAAAAGAAGGCATGATCGACTTGAGAAAATATCACACTGGCGTTTATGGGGAAAAAATATGGATTGACACTCAATAAGAATGACGGTACTAGAAGCATGAAATCACAGTTAAAATAATTGAAAATGACAGAGCAAAAAATGTATGGGTTTTACAATTCAAGCTGATTGTTACTCAGAACATAACATGCCGTCATTGAAAACTGCTTAGTTTGCTGACAGCATTACAAAAGAGAATAGAATAGAATAACAGAGTTGGAAGGGACTGTAGAAAATATTACCAATGCTAAGATTGGCAAATAGAGACCACAAAAATTTAGAAGTCAACAATAGTATCAATTGTTTTTGGGACACTGAGTACAATATTATGAATATTTCCTCCTTATCTCATCCTCCCTTAAAAATAGCAGTTGAGAATTTCTGATTATTCCCTTTTGTCTGTTCCATACAAATTGCTGTTATTTGACACAATTTTATTTCATATTTTTATTAAAAGTATTATTTTCACTACAAAAATATTGCTTAACATCAGGTCTAAGTCCAAAGAGATAGGGGGCTAACTTAAAATGGAGTGGTACTTATCAAGAGTGGAAAAGAAGATAACTTATGTTTTATATAAATTGTCTTTGACTCTTAATGACTTGCCTGGATATATCCATGCACTCTTCTTGAAAATGATAGAGTTTTTTTTTTTCCTTTTCCTTTCTTTTTTCCAACTTCCAACTCTATTCTACAACACTACTCCTCTAAAATAATCTCCCATTCAAATTAGTCTTCCTATTCCCAACCAAACCATAACTTTAACCTTGCTTGATACTTTATTTTGTAAATCAGTCATGCTGGCCAATCTACTTCCAATTGAAAAAATCACTTTATTGACCTTTTAAGATTACATTTGTTTGAAACTGGAAACCGATATTTCTGAGAGTCATAGAGAGCATAGCTAGTAGTAGCATGTCATCACCAAAATAAGGAGGGCATTTTCTTTTCCTTTTGTCTGTTTGGGAAAATGGAATTATGGAGAAAATTCAAGAATAAAATCGACTTTTAAAATCCCTTGGAGGCCTAAACTATCTATTTGTCCCTAGCCCCTAACTGCCTATTGTTTGAGAATTTGCAAGAATTAAGAACTACAATGGGTACTTTTAGCCTAATCAAGATGTAAAGCACATAATTTGCCTGTTAAAACCCATCCAACTACCAAAATGGGAGGGGGAGAAAAAAAAAACTACTGCCTTTATCTCCTCATTTGGAGAACAGTAAATTTGTATAGAATTTAATGCTGTAAAAATGTCTGTCTGTTTTTTTTTAAAAAAAACCTTAAGATACCATATTATTGTTCATTGGCTTTGTATTATTGAATGCTCTCTTATGAATATTTTCCAATTACAAATGGAAAATTTATGAGGTTTTTTTCCCCCCTCTGGTGAAATTTGCATCTGCAAAATAGAAGTTCAGGGTTTTCCAAATAAGTTTCTTGAACCAATAACTGCATTCAATTTCATGTGTTTTCAAAAAGTAATTCAGATTTATGGCACTGCTTCTGTTTTCATTCCCTCTTTGCTTTGTTTATGTCAATGTATATATGGGAGATAAGTCTTGAATTATTTCTGCTTTACCACTATACTAATCATATCTTTTTATTATTTATTATTTTAACAAGAGAAAAGTTAATTGAGTTATTCATCAGCATGACAGGCAGTGATGGACAGACAGCATACATTTTAAGATAAGGTCATGCCAACTACTAAAATTCATTAAAATTCACTGAGAATGGTTCAGAGAAAGCCTGATTGATTTATTAAATTGACAAATGCTTGGGACCTAAACCTCTAAGGGTGAGACATATGATACAAGAGCATATATGAACAAATAGAAAAGCAAATATTTAGATATACTGTAGCTATTAATTGCATGGTTATATTCTTTCAGTGGCAATCCAGAAATTACAAAACTAAAACAATGCAGTTTGTTTGCTTTTTTAATCAGACTTCAACTTAATTCTTCTTATCAATATGTTCTGTGGTGTGGATGATGATCATATTATTGTTAAGGTGTACAGGATTTCTTTGAAAATAAAATGACACCAGAGAAATTGTCATAAATGTTCATTTCAAATATTTTTTGAAAATGTAAACAAACTGGAGGTATATATTATTTTCATCTTTGGTAGTCATGCAACAAAGCTAGAAAATAATGGGATGAAATATGTATTACGGTGCAGAAAATTTTAAAACTGAATGCACAGTTGAAAGCAGAGACTTTTCTTTGGGGCTTAATGGACCACAAATGGACATACCATATTTTTCGGTGTATAAGACACTTCAGACTATAAGACTCACCTATCTTTTTTGGGGAGGAAAACAAAAAAACAAAATCTGCCTCTGTCTCCCAGCATCCATCCGGTATTCACCTTTTTACCACGGCCTGTTTGCCACAGCCTGTTTGCCACCACCCATTCGCCACCATGGCCCATTAGCTGCCACCACCACACCAACTCTTCTTCCCCACCCCCCTCTGCAACATTCACTGTATAAAACGCATTGAAATTTTCACCTACTTTTTTGGGGAAATGTGTCTTATACTCCAAAAAATACAATATCTTGTGATGCTTCATTTTTATATATGATATTTAAAGTTTGAAGGACTTATAAATGCCTACAGTGGAAGAATAGGTGGTGAAGCTGGTGGAATTGGTGGAGATGGTGAAGTTGGCAGCCTTCATGAAGGGAAAAAAAACAACTTTGACTAATTTTCTACTTGGAAACACTTTTGGATTTTTTTTGTGAGAAATTGAAAGAAATAAAAAAAATAATGTTGAAATATCATAATTAAAATCATATATAGAACATATGCAGGACCACCTCCTACCGGCCTCCCACCACCCAGTGCGCTCACATAGGATTGCTCTCCTCTGGGTGCCATCGGCCAGACAATGTCGGCTGGTGGCACCCAAGATGAATTCATTCTCTGTGGTCGCACCAACCATCTGGAATGAATTACCCACTGGGCTCCAGACGGCCCCCGATCTCCACACTTTCCGTGGCGACCTGAAAACATGGCTTTTTCAAATTTCCTGATCTGCCGGGAGTTTTAATTGCTTGGAGATTTTAAATTGGATGATTTTAATATCATTTTATTGTCATGTTGTTTTATCTTGTGAGCCGCCCTGAGTCCTACGAGAGAAAGGCGGCATATAAATACGATAAATAAATAAATAAATAAGGAAATAATGTAAACAAACATTAACTTTTGAGTATCTTCTTTATTCCTAGTTGTATCCCCCCAAAAAGTCAGAAGTCATTCTTTTTCTATCTCTCTTAGGTTTTTCTCTTTTGCATTTCTACTTTTTCCTGTTTCTTGAGCTTTTTTCAAAAAAAAGAAGTATTTTCCTGTTTATTTTCCATGGTTTATCTTTTAACCATGCATTGTTTTAAACATCAGTAAAGTTATAATATACGCTGTGTGATGGGAATATGAAGAAGGTATGTGTGTGGGGGGGGGGGGTTGTATTGTGGGAATAAAGGAGAAAGGAAGAAGGAAATTGTATGTGTCCTAGAGATTGTATGAGTATACTCTATGCAAAAAGTAGCTGGTGTGTCACAGAAATCTGGTGGCAGAACCAGTTGGGTCAAATAATTTTATAAGTGACTAATTTTTTATTAGTTCTTATACTAATTATAAGTACACTATCTTTTAAACCAGCTTTCATTCTTTTTTTAACCCTGGCTCTGACTTATCTTTACAATGTGATTTTTGGCTATTTTATAAGTGTACAGTATGTGAGTGAGATTTGGAGATCTCAGTCCAAATAAAATACCTCAATTTCCTTAGAGAAGATTCTGATGGATCCTTAGATTATTTCTATTATCCATGGATACTAATCAAGGAAGGAAGCAACCTAGAACTAAGAAGAAATTTCCTGACAGAACAATTAACCACTGGAATAACTTGCCTCCAGAAGTTGTGAATTCTCCAACACTGGAAATTTTTAAGAGATTGGACAACAGTTTGTCTGAAATGGTATAGGGTTCCCTGCTTGAGCAGGGGGTTGGACTAGAAGACCTCCAAGGTCCCTTCCAACTCTGTTATTCTATTCCATTCTGTTCCATTCCATTCCATTCCATTCCATTCCGTTCCATTCTGTTCCATTCCACTCCACTCCACTCCACTCCACTCCACTCCACTCCACTCCACTCCACTCCACTCCACTCCACTCCTCTCCACTCCACTCCAATGTATTCCATGGCTCAGGATCCTTCAGTTCTTTTGAAAGTTGTTCCTGTTTGCTTCTTCTTCCAGTCCCAATTTTAACATGAAAGTACAGCTTATGTGGAACAGACCTGAAGCCATGCTCTTTCATCATGAGCCCTTGAGCAGTTTTGCTTTGGACATTATTTGCTGCTTTAAATGTGTTTGATTTTGCATCGAAGAACATAATTCTTTTAGATCTCCCTTTGATCTTAGAAACTGGAGAGCTTTATGTTGTTTGTTCTGCTTTTAATGTTGTTAGCCAATTACAGGCCAGGGAAACAAAGAATGGATGAATGGCAATATTTTTTTATTAAAGGAAAGTGCAGTAGGTAGCTATCCCTGTGCACAATGTTACCATTTTTCCCAGTCTAGATTTCTTTTCATTGCATAAAGGAATCCAACAATGTTTCAAAAGGAGGCACTGAATCAACCTAAGTTTTTTTTCAAGCCAAGAAAAAATGTATGAAGTGGAAGTTTAAGTAAACATTTAGTTTGAAAGAAAGCATAGAAAAATGTAAGACAGAAAGGAAGGAGGGTTTGATGTCAGCTGTCCTTTTCTCCCCTGCCAGTGGGATATCCAGTGAGTGGCATTGTGTTCATGTTATCTCAGTAACAACTACTACCCAGGATGTTTTAACAGAATCCAAGCAATTATGCTACTCTACCAGAAAGTGATACTGCTCAAGAAAGCAGGTGCTAGTATTCAGTCTCTGGGAGCCTGTGATACCGCAGTGGGCTAGACAAAGCAGAGAGATATACCAACGGAAACCTTGGAACTAGTAATAAAGAATCATAAAATGAAATTATATCAACCCTACTGAAAACACAAGGAAACCTGGGTTAGATGTTGACAGCTCTCCTGGAATGTACATAGGCCAGTTCAAGACTTGGATGACTGACAAGGAAACCTTGTCTGAGCCAATGGTATTTATAAAATGCAAAGGAATAAGTCATTTTCCTGGGAAACTGTAGAAAATGGTTCAAAAATTATCCAGCTAATGGTCTGGGAAGGTCCACACATTTTTTTTCAGACTAGTAAAGCATTCTATGAGTAACGCTTATTAAACATCAAAACCCATATTAGAGCTTTTTTCATATTAATACTGTTTTATTAATATTAATATTAAATAAATATGTTTATGCTGTGTTGTTTAATGATTTAATAGCCTTGTTTAGTAGGCATGGATATTAGGAATTAGGCTAACATGCACTAGCATGCACTTTCCTCTCAATTAGCTCTGCTCATTTTTCAGGTGAATTCCTGCAGAAGGTTTATTCCTGCACCTCTGGGTTATTCCAAGTTGCATGGCAATCTCGGATGAGTTTGAAAGATTAGTGAAGTTTCAAGTTTTGGAAAGCCATTCTAATTTCTCAGCCAGACTAATACACATTAATGCAGAGAATGCCCCCTACCCCACTCCCAAATCTATTTCTATTGTTTCACTTAGTAGAGCATAGTCTTAACAACCTTTCTACAGTTTTATTTAGTAGAACATTGCCTTATTAAAAGGAGGCAAGTTTGACTAAACTAGTTGAATGAATACCAGATCAGTTTCCCATCTGAATTACTTTAGAAAGTTCAGATATGTGTATCCATCTGTGATAATTTGTTTTGTTTTTTTTTACTTTGTTAGTGTCATGTGAAGTGTCATTTTCTCGTGAATCCTCCCTCTTCTATCCATCCCATTATTTATTTAGGTAGAAGTGAGAGAACAAGTTTGCATTTTGCATGGCAAGAAGATAGATGAGTATCACAATTGCATATGGAATTATTGACATGGCACTATTTATTTATTAAATTTACATGCCACCCATCTTGCTATCTAGAGCAACTCCAGGTATCTTACCAAGATAGATAGATAGATAGATAGATAGATAGATAGATAGATAGATAGATAGATAGATAGATAGACAGACAGACAGATATAAACAATTATAAATATAGAAATAATTAAAATTACAAGAATTACATAGACTAAAATTATAACCATAAGAAGGAAAACTGCTGAAAATTATTGTTGATATTAAAAATGTCTTCTGTGTATGCATTTTTCTGTTCTCAGGCCCCGATGGATTTTACCCCTTGGCTATAAAATCCATGATTAAATTATGGTTTACTTCAGCTGCTTGGAGCAGGTAGGATAAGTTGCCTAGAGCATGCCTACTAATGCCTCGTAGCATCATATCTCCCAATTTTAAAGCTTACCAATGCTGAACATGGAATATAATGAGACACAGGTAAATAAATATCCAGAAATCATACAGCTTAAAATATAGGTCTGCTAGCAGCAAATTAATTGTGAATTAGTTATCACATTTTGATTACTATTTCATAAAATGTATAGTGATTTTTCTTTTTTCTCTTCACAGGTAGTCAGACTTTTCACTTTATGAAGTTTAGACATTGTACTATCTGTTGAAGATTATAAAGTCCAGCATCTTGGCTAACTAGAAAATGAAACATTTTTGTGATCTTTTTACATTCCAAGGGCTGATGCAACTGCTATTGCATATAGTTACAACTACCATTAAAAAAAAAATAAAAATCTGTTTGCGTACCCTATTTTCCAAACTCAGAATTATTTGCTTTGGATGTTGATTAGAACTATTACATTGAGTGGAAGATTGGTTTCAACTATTTTAGAGTGTAAAATAATATAACTACATATCATGAGATCTTGAATCGTTGTCTAGAATACTCATAAATCCAGTCTTCTTTTCTTTCCTATCAAGCAGAAAAATAGATTTCTTTTGGTAACAGGGAAACACTGCTTAAATACTATTTGTGGAACACCTATTAAGAGAATGAGGTAAGCCAAGAAAGTCAACATAATTGGGTGATTCTCTTACACCCCTGTTAAATGTGTCTTGGTGCTGTTCTCAAGTAGACCAAAAAAAGGAGCAGAAACAACAAGTCTTAAAACTCTGAATACCCCTTTTTCCACCTCGACACCTTAAAACTAGATTGGCTCAAGATCCAAATTGATCTTGACAGACTTGAACACTGGGCCCTATCTAACAAAATGAAATTCAATGTAGAGAAAAGTAAACTCTTACACTTAGGCTAGAAAAATCAAAAGTACACATATAGCCTAGGCAGACCAGGCTTAATAGCCGTAACTGTGAGAGAGATCTTGGAGTCTTAGTGGACAATCAGCTAAATATGAGCCAGCAGTGTTCAGCGGCAGCCAAAAAAGCCAATGAAGTCCTAAACTGCATTAACAGGGGGATACAATTAAGATAAAATGAGATATTAATACCACTCTATAAAGCCTTAGCAAGACCACACCTGGAGTACTGCATCTTGTTTTGATCATCACACTATGGAAAAGATATTGAGGCTCTAGAAAAAGTGCAAAGAGCAATCAGGATGATTAGGGGACTGGAGACTAAAACATCTGAAGAACAATTACAGGAACTGGGCATGGCTAGTCTAGTGAAAAGAAGGACCAGGGGAGAGATGATAGCAGTCTTCCAATATTTGAGGGGCTGCCACAGAAAGGAAGGGGTTAAGCTATTTTCTAAAGCACCTGTAGGCCAGACAAGGAATAATGGATGGAAACTGAATAAGGAAAGATTTAACCTGGAAATAAGGAAAAAATTTTCTGACAGTGAGAACAATCAACCAATGGAAGAGCTTTCCTTTGGAAGTTGTGGGAGCTTCATCATCGGAGGCTTTCAAAAAGAGATTGGACTGCCATGTATGTATGTATGTATGTATGTATGTGTGTGTGTGTGTGTGTGTGTTTGTTTGTTTGTTTGTTTATTTATTTATTTATTTATTTATTTATTTATTTATTTATTTATTTATCAACAAGTATAAGGAAACAAGTAACAGTATACCGTATTTTTTGGAGTATAAGATGCACCGGAGTATAAGACGCACCTTAGTTTTTGGGCAGGAAAATAAGAAAAAAGCTGATTGGCAGGTGGATTGGCCTCCCAGAATTCCGTCAATCAGCTGTTCCAAGAGGTGAATTTTAGCAACAGGTTCTTTGGTTATGAGCTCTGTGTCTTGCTTTTTTTTTTTTTTTTTTTTGCTTTTTTTTCTGCCTCTGAAACTTCTGAAACTCCGTTCCAGAAAAAACTTTTTTTCCTGCCCCTGAAGCCTCTGAAGCAGAGCTTCAGAAAAAATGCCTCTGAAGCTCTGTTTGGGGGCTTCTTTTCTGAAGCTTCATTTCTAATACTTTTTTCAGCCTCTGAAACCTCTGTTTGAGAAACTGGGCAGGGATACATTCGGAGTGTAAGATGCATCCAGATTTTCACTCTCTTTTTTGGGGGAAAAAGGTGTGTATTATTGTTAGAGTGTGTGTAAAAAGTATTTGTTGCTTGTGCAATGAGCAGAGCAGAAACACACAGGGAAGGAGATAAATGTGCAGCTCGTGTGAGAAAAATATTTTATATACAAGATAATAAGCAGTCTCGGTGTAGGTAAAACAGTCCAAGGTCATAAACAGTAATATCAGTCCAGTAAGTATCTTCCCTTACCAAAGCAAACAGACTTTAGTAACTCTCGGTATACAGTACCATATAACAATCCAGTCTAACACCAATCAGCAGAAAGACGCAGGAAGCAACAGGAACAATCAGGAACATTCAGGAACAAAGAATGCTTCTCTGCGCTGCTTATTTATGCACTGTAGCCTAATTACAGGGTTCAGCAAACCCTGATTACATGGCTCAGTTGTTTCTTAAAGAAACAGATATATTGCCTGACCAACAAGTTAGGAGTAAGCTACAAGCTGAACCTAACATTTATACTCTGAAAAATATGGTAGACGTAGGCATGGAAACATGAAAAAAATTGGCACAAATAAAAGGATATAAATAGGCAAAACATAGCCATGATTACATATAAATGGGGACAGTAGGACAGGGATGGTAGGCATGCTGATCCACTTATGATCCGCTAAACATATTGTAGGTCGGAAGTAGACGGCATTTGTCAGAAATGGTGTAGGATCTCCTGCTTAGGTGGGGGACTAGATGACCTACAAAGTCCTTTCCAATGCTGTTAATCTGTTAATTGTTACCCTCACTTTGCCCATAGAGGAAAATGTTCTGCTCTAGCTATAAGCACCCTTGGTAAGGATGCCACAAGTTGGTACCACACATACTGGGAACTGGCTCCTGTTTCACCTCATGAGCAACATTTTTGGCTTGCAAAATATAAGAAGTATCATAATTGGGCTGCAAATCAGGCAAACTACTAATGGAGAGCAAAGGTACTTAGTAAAACTGCTGCTATATAATGGCCATCCAAATTTTTGTGGTCCAGATATGGTAGCTCTAAAGATATAGACTGTTAGTTACTACTGGCTTCTTGTTTTTTTACTTCCTTGCCTAACTGGCAAGTAGCAATGTACTGAAACCACTACTAGAAAGAAGATAATATCACTTTACTTCTTTGGTCCCTTAGCCCCTCCTCCATATACAAGAGATTTCACCAAAAATTACCAGCATGAAATAAAACAATCTAAAATCAGTTTTTCATCTAATAGCTCATGGCCCAGTTGTACATGTTTTTTTTTTCCTTTGCTCATTTTCTATATGTTAGGCATATATAAGGTGTAGTTATAGCTCAAAAGCACATTTATTTATGACTGTAAAGAAACCTATAATTCAGAAGAAAGATTTCCTTGAATATGTATTCCTTTCAACTGTTAATTACATGAGCTTGTACCTGAATGCCAATACACACAAAAATCTTGTTCCAATACCAACAAAATTATTATGTGATGGCTTTTCATAAAATACAGTTTAATGGAGCGTAGCAGCTGATAGGCAAAAAGTTGAAAACTGTAACAAGCAATTATATGAAGGAATTTATTTTTGCACTTATTTTTATTACCTAAATTTCTTTGAATCTTAATCTGATTCTTTTAATAATGCATCAGGCCTGACACTCCTCTGTGGACATGAAATGCCTAATGGTCATGGCTGAGGGGATTCATCTGTTTAATTTCTTCTCTGAATAACTTTAAAAATTAATTTATCTGATTGTTCAGACCAATATATATGTATTTCGTTTTGGAAGGTGTAGCTAATAATTCACCTTCTGTTTCTTTCCCCTTATGTCTGGTTTGATAAGGTTTCTGTAATAATACTTTTACATTTGGCAGATTAAAATAAAATGGAACATTGTGTGAGAAATAAGACCTAACGCAGCCACAGGAATACTAATAGAAAAATGGGCTAAGATTGGAACTTGAGGCAGACTTGCAGATTTTATGCAGCACCTTCTACAGGGATGTAATTGCTTAACTCTTGTTATTTTCATACATTATATTACTTAGAAGTAAGTACTTCTGCTCATTTCTCTTTTCTTTTGCACCTTGCCCCCCCAGCCCCCAATAAGTGCACAAACCTGCTACACAGTGTATGCACATTATATATGGAACTGCTTTATGAATGCAGTTTAATTTTAGAATGCATGCAGAATCACAAGCCACTAGCATTATTTAGGAACAAATATATGTTAGTTATTTGTCTGAAATGAAGAGATGAGAGATTTTTTTGGCCAATGAATGAGGACCATGGTTTCCCCTCAATGCATAAGTCATCATTTTATCTGTCTCTTTTACTGATGATATACAGTAATTAGAACAGAGCCCTGCTAGTTCAGGCTACAGGACCATATAGTTTAGTCTTATTTGTCTTGCAGTACAAACTGAATGCCATTTGGAAGCTTACAAGTTTGGACTGGAGGGCAATATTTCCAACCCCACCATCTATTTACCTTTCTTTCTTTCTTTCTTTCTTTCTTTCTTTCTTTCTTTCTTTCTTTCTTTCTTTCTTTCACCTATAATCTATCTATCTATCTATCTATCTATCTATCTATCTATCTATCTATCTATCTATCTATCTATCTATCTATCATCTATCTACCATATTCCTACTCTTCTTTATTCCAAGCTATAGAATCCTGATAGAAGGAGAAGAAAGAAAGACAGAAAGTTAGGGTTAGGGTTAGGGTTGGGTTGTGTACATTATTAAGTAAAGGACACTATTACTTTCTATCCCTCAAGAAAGGAATAGTGTCCTTTACTTAATAATGCCCTTTACTTAATAATGCACACAACAATTTTTTTTGTCCTCATGGCAGATCAATGCAACTGGTAAAATATAAAATATTCCACTGATCTTAGGAATGGCATTGGCATTGGTAATGAACTTTAGGGTTTGCTGGGGAAAAGATGATCAGGAAGCCAGAAGGTAGAGGGAAATCAGGGACAGTTTATTTAGTCAGAAAACTAAACTAAACAGAAAACATGTGCCCACCAACAATGGAAAAATGAATTATTTTCATCTAACAAAGGGGAAATGTAGATTGTATAGGTTTTATCCTTTTTCACAATTATCCAGCTGAAGATGTCTAACTGCTGTGGTAACAGTCCAAATACCTGACTCCCATAGGAGATGAGGATGGCTAAAAAACAGTATATTATACTTGTCTTTAAAGCAGCCACTGTTACAATATTTTGAGGATCAGACTCAATGATGAATTCAGAAGCAATTTCTTCAGTTAAAGAAGAGTTTATTCATACTAGGCATTCTACTTATTCTTGTCAGATTTACAGTGAGAAGCAAGCATGAGGTAAAAGCACTCTCTATTTATATCAAAGGGGAGGAGTCAAGGAAGGGGGTGATTACACATGAATACATTAAAGGAGGATGAATAAATTAACCCTTTATATCCTGTACATATATACATATCTCTTGTTATAGAATAAGGCATTTACTTATGACAAATCCCCCTCTAAATGCCGATTCGACATATAACAATGATTGCATTCGGATTCAGAATTATATAGTACTTGTAATTTTGATGTCAAGTATTTGTGTTGTTTAGAAGGTAAAGGTTTAGTTAATATATCAGCTATTTGTTCTGAGGTTTCGCAGTGGATTGCTTTAATGAATCCATCCTGAGATAATTGTCTCACATGTTTAAATTTGATATCTATATGTCTGGACCTTTGACCAATGGCGTCAGATCTTGATATTTCTATAGCCGCCTTATTATCTTCATGTATGACAAATGGTAGTATTGGATTCTTCCAAATATCAGATAATAAATCATTAAACCACACTAAATTATTTGAGGCTTTAGATAAACAGACGTATTCTGCCTCTGTTGTGGAAGTCGCTACTAAATCTTGCTTCCCAGTGTACCAGAATATTGGGCAATCATTTAAAAATAATACATAACCTGAGGTGCTCTTTCTACATTTGATGTCACCTGCCCAGTCTGCATCAGCATAACTGGTGATAATAGGTTCTTTAATATTATTGGGTTCTAAGAGTAGGCAGAAATCTATGCTGTGTTTTAGATATCTTAGTATTCGTTTAACTGCTTCCCAATGATACATAAGTGGTTTACTTACATGTCTAGATAATAAATTAAGTGGCAGAGCTATATCAGGCCTGGTCCAATTAGATATATACAAGAGAGAACCAATAATTGATCTATATAATGTATTGTTCTCGAACTCAGGTGAAGATTCATCCATATTCCTTAGAAAATCAGTCTGCATAGGAGTATCGTTTGGCATCTCTTAAATTGCATTTTTCCAGAAGTTCTATAATTTTATCTCTCTGGGATAATTTGAATCCCTTTCTTGTTTTATTGATTTGAACTCCAAGGTATTTGTTTACCCTTCCTAGCGACTTTAAAAAGAAATGTTCACTTAGCTTGGATACAAATAAGTCTTTCTTTTCTTTATGTTTGCCTATATACAAAATATCATCCACATAGATTAACACAAATTCTAATGATTCACCTTCCTTTCTAACAAAAAAGCAATTGTCTGCAGTTGTGGCTTTGAAATCCATATTTTTAAGCACGCTGACTAGACATTCATACCAACGCTTGCCGGATTGTTTTAATCCGTACAAGCTTTTGTTAAGTAACCAGGTCTCATTTCTATTTGTACATTGGCTATGAGGTGCCCTTACATATAACTCTTTGTCGAGCTTTGCATGTAAGTATGCAGTCTGCACATCATATTGAAAGACATCAAGATTGAGTATAGCAGCTATGACTAAAGCTGTCTTAACACTTTCGGTTCTTACAGTGGGAGAGTATGTGTCAGGGTAATCCTCAGGATATTTTTGAGCGTAACCTTGTGCGACTAATCTAGCTTTATATAATTTATTACCGTCTTCTAAATCTTTGATTTTGAATATCCATCTGGTGCCTATAATTGTCTTGTTCTTAGGGGCAGGGACTGGTGTAAATACACCTAATTCATGCAAGCTATTCATTTCTTTTGTTATGGTTAATTCCTATTTTTCTCTTTCTTCCATGGGAAGTTTCAACACTTCCTCGTATGTGTTAGGTGTTGGTGTCTCGTCATTCACACACATTATATAATCCTTATACTTATTGGGTAATTGTTTTCTGTTACACCTGATTGTTCTTATTGGAATGCTTTCATTATCGTGTAGATACCTTGCTTCCTTTTTGGTTAATGAATCTGTTTTTATCCTGGTATGGTTACCTGTCCATGTTTTGTTTTTGTCATCATGTGTGTTATGTTCATGTTTCTCTCTTTCTATTCTGTCTTGTTGTTCAATATTTGGTTCTGTATTTTGGATTATCTCGTTAAGATGTATCTTAGACCAGTTGGCCTGTTCATGAAATACTGCTGTTCTTGAGACTATGAATTTGTTATTATTGTCAATGAATCTATATCCTTTTGTGCCTGTTTCGTATCCCATGAATCTGAGCCTTCTGGATACGTTATCTCCCTTACGTCTTAATTGTTTTGGTATGTGTACGTCTGCTGTAACTCCAAATATGTGCATGTGTGATATTTTTGGTTTCCTATTGTACATCACTTCATATGGTGTTTTATTTAGGATGCTAGACCAGGTCCTATTTTGGGTATAGTTTGAATATAGTAATGCTTCTGACCAGAATTGTTTTCCTAAACCAGCATCTTCTAATGTACATCTAATCATGGTTTGCAGTGTCGAGTTCTTTCGTTCTGCTGTACCATTCTGAAAAGCAGAAAATGGGCTAGTCGTGAAGTGTATCATTCCTTTGTCTTTTATCCATTGTGAGGATTCTTTTGACATGAATTCGGATCCCCTATCTGTCATGATTTGTTTTATTTTGATATTGTGTTGTGTTTCTACACGTTTGTAAAATTCTTTGAATTTTTGGAAAGTTTCATCTTTGTGTTTTAAAGTATAAACAAATCCATAACGGCTATAGTCATCTACAATAGTTAGGAAATATCTTTTTTTGTATGTGATGGATGGTGTTAATGGACCAACCAGATCCATATGTACCAGATCAAAAATTTGGTTAGAGGTCCTTGTTGTCCTCTTTGGTTTTGGGTTTGTTCTGAGTTTTGAGGATTTACATACTGAGCATTCCAAATAGTTTTTACAATCCTTTATTTTAATGCCATCAGCATGTTCAATCATTTTTTGTATTACAGGAAAACTTGCATGTCCCAATTTCCTATGCAACATGTGTGCACATTCATCATGAATTGGTTTGCCTATATTGGGTCTTTTGTTATTGTGTGTATCACTAGTGGGTGTGTCTTTGTGATTACAGTGTGTATTGGGTTCTTCATTGTCATTGTTGTTACTATGTTCACTGTCTATGTTGATGTCGTCATCAGTGTTTGTATTAATGTTATGCAACCATTTATCTTCTGTTACAAGGAAGGGTAGGCCCCCTTCGATAACTACACTATTCAATTTAGTCCCATCCTTTTCTAGTATTGCTTTTCCCCCAGAGAAGATTATATTTATGTTGAAATCTTGGCTTAATTTCACTGCACTAAGTATGTTATGTGATATTTCTGGTATCAACAATACCCCCTCTACTTTACCTAAACCAGGTATATTTACATCTCCTTTCCCTATGACTTGAACATTTTCTTGATTGGCTACTCTTATCATAAATTTATCATTTGTGAATGAAGACAGTATTTTCTTGTTATTTGTTGTATGATTAGTCGCCCCTGAATCTATGAGCCAAGTATTGTTTTTTGATTTTTGTGTGATGACATCGTTATGTTTATCTAATCCATTTAATGATCCTGATT
This sequence comes from Arizona elegans, assembly GCA_022577455.1. NCBI lineage: Eukaryota > Metazoa > Chordata > Lepidosauria > Squamata > Colubridae > Arizona > Arizona elegans. The sequence continues at coordinate 68,305,593 of JAKOOJ010000003.1, read as the reverse complement.
TTCTGTCCCTTGAATTATCTCTATCCTTTCTGCGTTCTCTGTAGTTTGGGGAGTCTCTATATCTGTATCTATCAATAGATGATTGCCTGTCTTGATATCTACCCCTATAATCACGGTTTTGTCTTTCCCTATGAAACATGGGGCAATCTCCCTTAGAGTGTTTTCTGGATCCACAATTGTAACATTCAATTGTTTTTTGGTGATTTTCTTGGAAGGTTACCCCTTTTGCCTGTCTGTGTTCTGTGTATGCATTGTATCTACTTCTCCTCAAATTATCTTCAGCTATTAACTTATTTGACAGACTTTCTATGGATAAGTATCCTAGATTGATTGAGTCTAAGTGTGATATGTAGTTATCCCATGATGAATCTAATGAGTTAAGGATAATGCTTTACATTGTCTGTTCTGATATTATTTCTCCTCTTAGATGTAATTCTGCTCTGGTTTTGTTTAAGGATATTAAATGTTCACTTATGGTGGTTCCAGATCTTAATTTGGCTGAAAAGAAATCTTTAGACATTCTAGTGGTTGTTGCTACACTTTCATTATGAAACAATTTAAACATGCATTGAATTATTTCTGAAACAGTAAGATTATGCTTAATACTGTAGTACATGGCAGGTGATATGCTAGAAATTATTAAATAGAATGCTCTGTGATGCAGGCAGTCCATTTTTAGAGTCCAAGGTCTTTTGGGAGGATTGGTTATAAAAAATAATAAATTTTCTTTCATAAAGACAACCTGAATTTGTTGACACCATTCCTGTAAATTGATGCCATCAATTCTAAGTTTTGGGAAATCACTAGGTAGATTCCCAATATTACTATTCCCACTACTTACAACTGTGGGTAGTCCATGGTCCTGTAGATGTTGAAAATTGCAGAATGGTGTGGGTATTCTGCTGATGAGCTTGAAAGGTTCTCCTTCTTCATAAAGTTCATTGTAGTTCTCTGTGTTCATCTGCGCATGCGCGTTGATCATTTCTCTGCTGAAGCCGCTGAGAGAGGTTCTCTTTGCTGTAGCTCCCTCGTAGTGCTCTCCTTCTGATGATTCGGTCTCCGGCTCGATCTTGGGTGTTCTGCTGGCAGCTGTGGTTCGTCTCTTTTCTTTGAAGCTTTCTTGCTTGGAGTATTTTGTTCTTTGGATCGTTTGTGGTATGGGGGAAATTTCGCAGGGCCCTCTGGGTTCAGGCGTCATCATCATCGTTGTCCGGATTGAGTCATGCAGGCTTTGAGGTGTCTGTTTGTTTCTTCGTCTCTTTTGTATTTTTGCATTATTGGCTTTTATCGATTCTTTTGAAATTGTTAGACTTGTGCCAAACGTTTTAAATAGTTTTCTCATGGGTGTTTCGATTTCTTGTTCGGTGGATGATTCTTCTGTATCTGTTTCTGACTCTTCAGAAGAATAAATATATTTCTTGCTATTTTTTGTGTTTTTTCGTGCCAGAGTTTTTGAATGGTGCATTCTGATTGGTTCAGCCGTGTTCATTTCTGTGGCCGGTTGAAGAAAAGATGGCTGCCTTTCAAAATTTTGAGCGGGACCTCTGGTCTTGCTTCTGGTTATTTTTTCTTTAGTTGTAGGTTCGCTCACCATTTTTGTATTTTCGGGTTTGGCTTTTTCAATGTCTTTTTCTCTCGCTGCTCCGTTTTCTTCCAAGAAGCCTCGGAGTTCCGCGATGAGTTTGTGGTCATCTTTTTGACTTTTTATTAGCCTCAGTATCTCCGATCTGAGGTCTTTGTCTTTTATTTTGTTCTCTTCTTGGTTGTCGGTTTCATCTGCTATTTCTTCGATGTCTGTGGTGTTATCTTCAGATTCTTTGATTGTTGTATTTATTGGTTCGTCGATCATTTCTTGATCTGTTTTTGTTTCTTTATCATTTGCCCTGGTATTGGGTCTTTCTTTTTTATTCTTGAGGTTTTCTTTCTTAGGCATGTTGGATTTTATTGAGTCAGTTGAACCATCCTCTGCTACCAGATTGTTACAATATTTTGAGGATCAGACTCAATGATGAATTCAGAAGCAATTTCTTCAGTTAAAGAAGAGTTTATTCATACTAGGCATTCTACTTATTCTTGTCAGATTTACAGTGAGAAGCAAGCATGAGGTAAAAGCACTCTCTATTTATATCAAAGGGGAGGAGTCAAGGAAGGGGGTGATTACACATGAATACATTAAAGGAGGATGAATAAATTAACCCTTTATATCCTGTACATATATACATATCTCTTGTTATAGAATAAGGCATTTACTTATGACAGCCACATCACACTTATGAATTCCCAAATCTAATTCAGTGTGTTGACATTTGGCTCAGAGGCCAAGTTACAGGTTTTTTTTCTCAATAGCCCTCCACCCCATTGGTGGATATGGCTTGCAGTGGTAATTAGGATCAGATTTTTCTCAGTTGTCCCCTTTGCATATTTTATGTACCAATTGAAATCACATTCAGGATTAGGTTGCCTTTTTAATTTTTTTTTAAAAATCAGTGTTTTTAAAGTGTTGCACCTGGTTTTATGAAGTAGTGTTGTTGTGTTCTTAATGTTATTTTTGTAGCTTTTTTTAAAGAAGAAAAGCAGAATAAAAATAAATGAACAAATGTATACATAAATTTACATTTAAATGAATTTACTGGATGAATGGGATTTTAACAAATTCATATTGTTGCCTTTACAGTATATTTTGCTTAAGGGTCAGAGGTAATCCAGTTGATATGTGTCTTTAGTTTGGTACAAATATAAGATTAATTACTATCAAGCCTATTGTCAGGGTTCCATCCAAAGCATATCTCAAAGGCATGTAGATAAAGAATATGTTTATTGGATGCATCTTATCAGCACAGCTAGTGAAAACCAACTCTAAAGGTTCCCGCAGTTTTCCCCTAATTCAAATAGCAAGTATTCCCTCCCCAGGTGTCACCAGTCACATTGTCCAATGAAGGTAGCTGGAAGGCTGCTTGGTCACTACTCTGCTGGGATGACCTTGGTTTCCACAGGAAAACTTTTTGTTTTGACAGGTAGCCAATCTATCTGCTTACACTTTCCCTTCTCCCTTTCAAAGTTTGTGACAACTATGGGACAGGAGAAAAATAGCTTTAGCCAGGTCAGCTTCAGAGTTGACACCTATACTACATAAAATTTTGTGTTATGAACAAATATTTTGAAATATATAAATTAATTGTGTCATTAACACATTGGATTGTGCATTAATAAATGAGTAACTTAATTTTAGTTTAGTAGATTTAAGAGAAGGTAAGAATTCATGGTTCTTTTGCGATATGCAGGATGGAGCCTATTAAATGGCTCATGTGATTGACTGTCGCCAGGTAGTAGGTGGGGGTTAGGGGTGATTTTATTACATTAATTTATTTTATTTTTTATGAGTTTTAGTTTTTTAAATGTGTTTTTTTATATTCTGTAAACTGCCTTGAGTCGCCATGGTTGAATAGACAGCAATATAAATCTAATAAATAAATAAATATGCAATTTACATGGTATAACACATTGTATAGGCAATGATGTACAAAGTGATAAACTACAGTAAGCTTAAGAATGCCATATTTATTCTCTTAATTTTTAGGGTATTTTTTTCCTAAGTAGATGCACTTTCAAAAGATGTTTTTAAAAAGTTTCAAAGAAGTCAGGTAAAACTTTTAAATTTCAAATTTGCATATTGTAATAAAATGCTTCTCAAATTGCTAAAACCTTCCAAGAGACTATCAATCATGTTGGGCTTGCCTAAAATTCAGTAAATCATGAATCTGAAGAGATTGCCACTGTCATCTTCCATCTTTCACTCTAACAAAAGATTCATATTTCAAACCTGGATTACCTTTGCATATTGTCTGCCTCCTTTTAATCATGATTGGGGAGGAAGATTAATCTCTTAGTTTAACGTGTATTTCTCTCTTATCTCAATGGCACATTTCTCAGCCACTTCAAAATGATTAAAGCTTGGTTTACTACTGTAAATGGAAGAACATCTACCACACTCAGAAATGGACTCTCGAATTAAGCAAGTACAAAGTATGAGAGATGGGAGAGAGAGATGATAGATAGATAGATAGATAGATAGATAGATAGATAGATAGATAGATGGATGGATGGATGGATGGATGGATGGATAGATAGATAGATAGATAGATAGATAGATAGATAGATAGATAGATAGATGATAGATATTGATGGCTGGCTATTACATTGCTGGCTGTTGTGTCCTTGTGCTGCCAAGCCCCTGCTTTCTAAGTAATTTATAAATTGAGGTAAATCAGCACTCCTGTTGACTGATGAGGGACCTGTTTTCAAGTTCAATCACTTCCCTGGCTGTTTTTGTGCCTGCTCATCCAACAATCTTAGTAGCTGCAAAATTGAATGTATGTCCTTGTATATTGCAATGTGAGGCTACCAATGAGTTTGGGTCCCTTTGTCTGACTGCTCGTTCATGTTCTTGCAGACTGATGGTTAGCTTCCTTCCTGTTTATTCAAAATATTCACAGGGGCAATCCATGTGGTAGATCCAATAGATTACATTGAAAATATCTCCCATCTCTAAGCAGTCTTTACATAATTTGTCCTCATAGGTGGCCTCTGAGAGGTGTGCGATGCCCACTTGCAGATCTTGGAAGCTGCATTCTACTGCTTCCGAAATGTTTTTGATGTATGACAAAGTGTGAACACACAGAGAACACAGAGAGAAGTTCCCTGAGGATAAGCTCCAGCTGAAGTCCAAAAGCTCAGAAGACAAAACCTCAGGTCCTGGTGATCGACCCAGAATGGATCCTGCAACTTCTAACTTAGCTTCTGTTCAAGGGGACAAAAAAAATACTGCAAATACTTTGGTGCAATGTTTTCTCCTGATTTGCAAGAAGAATTAATCTCATTAGTAGAAATGTTTGCCTAATTGCCCCTCTCAGTTCTTTGAATTCCCATTTTATTCAGTTTTAAATGTGGCTTTATAGGGCTTCCCCCCTCCCAAATGGTGACCATTCTGATATCTCTAATGTATTATAAAGCAAACCTAGCAAAAGTGAGAGTGGGAAATGGGTGCATGCCGAAGTACTATGTCTTATATTTTTCCATTAGCCATCTGAAAGTAATTCTAGGCAAAGCAGTGGAAATATATTTGTGGCCCATGATAAGCATGAATTTAAGGATTTGCAGAAGGCAACTTCTATATTTGGTGTTAGTTCATAACAGAATAAAAATTCACTGAAAAAAATGCTAGTGTTAACAAATTGATAGGTACTATCTCTGAGAAGAAATCTCTAAATTTACTTAAGGTAATGTTCCTATCATATTTCTAGCCCAGGATATCAGCATAACTTTATAGTTCATTATAGTATACTGATAAAGAAGCCAACAGCATTCTTTCATATAAAAATAAAAAGTCTCAAGATCTAATAATGCAACCTTTTTTTTCTCTATATGCAGGAATAAATGAATGAACAATAAATGATAGAGGAATACTATCTTACAAGGCAGTGTTTACAAGTCAGTTGTTCAAAGCATGACCTTGGATACTAATTCTAAGTTTTCTATTATAATTAATATCATCGCTTTCCAGTGATACTTTGCAATAATGAAATAAAGTATGTTATTTAATGCACATCATCCAAAATGATTCAAGTGCCTTTCTCATATAGCACTTCCATGCAGCAGTCCTGAAAAATTTGTTTGAAAGTGTGATGCATTAATATGAAGAATAGGAGTAAGAATAGGAATATGAAGAATGCTTGAAGGAATTGGGTATGGCTAGTGTAGACAAAAGAAGGACTAGGGGTGACATTATACCAGTATTCCAATATTTGAGGGGCTGCCACAAAGAAGAAGGAGTCAATTTATTTTCCAAAGCACAAGAAGACAAGACAAGAAATAATGGATGGAAACTATTTAAGGAGAGAAACAACCTGGAATTAAGGAGAAACTTCCTAGCAGTGGGGGGAAAAAATAACCAGTGGGACAGCTTGCTTTCAGAAGTTCTTCATCACTGGAGGCTTTTAAGAAGAGATTGGACACCATTTGTCTGAAATGGTATAGTATCTCCTGCTTGAACAGGGTTTGGATTAGAAAACTTCTGAGGTCCCTTCCAAATCTATTATTTTATATTCTGTAAGTGATACTGGAACACCATGAACTTTCACTGAATTGAATAAATTCCATTGAATTTAGCACTGAATAAACCTCTATAAGATTGGAGTGTGCCATTGATCTGCATAGGATATATTGTTGCCTATCCCTGCCCATCTAACATTTTTGAATATGCAAAAATAGGATAATTGACAAACTGCATAAGCAGTTAGTCATTCTCTTAACATTTTTGACTGCTAACAAATCTGTGTATCTGGCTAAACTTAGACACCTATAGGGGAAATGAGAAAACATGGTTCATAATGCTGCAAAGCAAAGCACATCCTTTTTGTACTTGTCTGTGATATAACAAATATGAAAGGGTAGGGCTTTTCTTTTCTTTCTTGATGTAGTGATGCTTATTTTGTCATTTTAATGTCACTGCAGCTAAGAACAGATAAGTTAGATTTCAGTAGCTAGATTGTATGTTCCTGAAAGTGAGGGAAAATAGCTATTTATTTGTTATATTGCTCCTGAGAAAATGTTCAATGTCATCTTGCTTTTGTCAATAAAGAAATTATCTAAATTCAGTCCAAGAAGGAATCTAATCCAGCTATGTTTTTACACATTAGACATATTTTCTCTTTTGCTTCCCCCCACCTCTCTCTTTCGTGTGTGTGTGTATGTGATTCATAACTATTTTTCCTGAAGGAAATAGTTTCAACTATTTTGCTCAAGCTCTACTTGCTATATCTTCAATTTGCCTTATAAAAGTATTGCTTTAATACAGAGCATGTATTTCTTTTTCTTTCTGGTCAACCCACTGCTTTAGTTTCTTATTTCCACAGCAAACACTCTGATAACATCCTAGCCGCCACCTTTGCTAACATTATACTATTGAATAATTGTTGTTTCTTCTATGGAAATAATAGCCTCTTTTTCAGGAAAACAAATAAGATTGCTAAATTGCATGCTAATATGAGCTAATTGGGAATGATCACTTCCTGGTAACACTCTCTTTTCATCGTATTTAGATGGACAAATTTAAAGGCACAAGGTCATCATTCCATCGTCCTTTTTATCAAATTATCTTCGATTGCATTTTCTAAATATGTTATCAAAATGGTAATTCATGCTTTCCTCTCTGAAGATAGTCCAGTTTTCATAAAAGTAGTTCTCTTGCTACCATATATTGAGGGGAAAAACTATTTCAATTACTGGAAGGAATACATAACTCCAAGTCTATTTATTTTAATTTATTCAACTGTCTCGACATATTTGTGCACAGAACCTTTATAAAGTATGAATAAATTCACCTTGAAATTGTACCAATTGACTTTGGCTGAGCGAGGCTGTGAGAAGGAATCAGAATCACTTTTTGAAATAAACTCTGACAATGCTGATCACAACAAAGTGGCTACTCATTTATTAAACTGACAGCTCAGCAATTGTTTCAAGCAGAAGAGATGAAGTGGCCTGAGGTGTTAGCTATGGCCGGGGGTGATAGCTCTGCCTGGGTGCTTTTCCTGCTAGTCACATGTTCAGAGGTGTCATCTGATAGTGTGACATTTCCTAAGGCTCCAGCACCTCCTGGATGTCAAACAGCTGGCATGATCTGAGTTCTGCATCCATTTTATAATGCTATGCCATGACTGACATAAGAGCTTGGAGAACAGACACCAAATTTTGCCCTCATCCTTTGGCTTCCCAGGGTTCCAATCAATACATGAATATAAGAAGGGTACTAGAGGAGATACAGAAGAAAGAGCAGTCATCGCTCTCAGCATGACACATTTCATGTTTAAAATGTGTAAAAGTACAATGCTCAAAAATATCCAAGGGGGAAAAATGATTTTGAATGCTTTCCGAATGTCAGAGAAAAGTAAGCTTAAAAGTGAAATTTATATTGATCACAGATTTATTATGTCTTAATTAAATACAGTGTGTTGCCATATCTGTCTCTCTTGTAAAACTGTCATTTTCTCAAGAACGGTTTTTTTCACAGGATTATCAGGGATGCAAAGGATAATTATACTTGTTGTCTGGTGTATCAGTTCATCAATTATTCAGTCCCTCCCCCAGACTAAGTTATGAAAACAAATAACACTGAAAATTTGGTCGTCTAAATTTATCTAAAGGTCTGGGATCAAATGTTCCACATTAAAATACTATAAAACAATTTGCATGGAGAGGCTGCTGGAACTTCAGATGACTCATCTATCTATCTATCTATCTATCTATCTATCTATCTATCTATCTATCTATCTATCTATCTATCTATCTCCCCCCCCCTCTCTCTCACACACACAAAATTGTCCCACCTCACTGCTTCTTGGTTTTTTGTTTTTTTAAAATTGTTGCTTCTAGTATTATAACCCCTGAATGGTATGGATTCAGTAGATTCAGTCACTCTCAAAAATTGCTTCAATCCATATAAACCTATCCCTATAATTATGCTATATATTAGCAACTTATTTGGGTACCCTCAATATCTAGATATTCAGTAGGTGGATGTGTAAGAATAGGTCTTATTAACTCTGATCAAAACTGGTAACTGCTTTCCAAACAGCTTTTTAAAAGTACATATTAGAGAACATGATTGTAAAATTAGATAAGACAATGACTGACTCAAACATCAAAATCCTGATACTTGGCAGATCCTAGGACACAGAAATTCAAATCCCCTAGTGATAATATCCAAGAGAATTCCAATGCCAACTTGACTGATAAGATCCAGAATCTCAGGGATGCTGGATCTCATCACTATTCCTAGAACCCAGCTAACACACAGGCATTCACACTCTATCAGATCCAAAGCAGAGGCCCTAGTCCCAGTTAAGGGACTCTGTTTCTTAAAAACCATCAACCTCCTCCCATTCTTGGTACATCAATATAATTACATACAATTATCTCAGGACAGCAAATATCCAAGATAATTATATTATAACCCTAATCCATTCAAGTCTTAATAATATACACTAATTCTGTCTATACCTATACCTCTACTGCCAAAATGTGTCAGTATTACAAATGGTCCTAGTGTTTATTTGAGATCAAGGCTACCAGAAATTTGCCCCCCTGGATCTAGGGATAAAATAATAGAGCTAGAGGAAAGGATCAGTATTAATTTGAGGATCTCCCTTCCCTTGTAACTGCTTGCCAGGCATTTCCAGCCATACCTCCACTATTGAAATTTGCTCATTTTCAACTCTTCACAAAAGTCCTCATGGCACAATCTATAATGAACTGTAGAAATAAGCTTGAAAAACAGACGTTGCAACCAAGACAACAGTCAGATGAAAGAAATTTGAGTCCTAGGCAAAATGTAATTTGAGAAAACTTATCAGACTTGATTCTTTCCATTTTAGCAAAGATAAAGGGAGGGAGAGGGAAGTATTTTACAACTTGCAAGAGGTATTTGCTGCAAGGGACTGTGAATTCAAAAGATAATGGACAGCTTTATGCTAACAGGACAAAGGATACAATGCCATATGGTACTGAACCATTCTTCTATTAATTCAGTCTTATAATTTTACTAATTCATCTTTCAGCAAAGATAACAGCTGAACAACATAAAATAATAAAAATCAGTGTGGTGCTGTTGGTGATATGGGGGTTTAAGACAGGGGAAATTCAGGTTTGAATCCATTCTTGGGCCCATTTTTATTCTCTCTCTCTCTCTCTCTCCCAACTCCAATTTGTCAGACAAAGTTGCTGTTATGAGGCTCAAATAGTGGAATATCTTAACATAAGTTACCCTGAATTCTTGGTGGAAAGATGGTGTGTGTGTGTGTGTGTGTGTGTGTGTGTGTGTGTGTATATATATATATATATATATATATATATATATATATATATATATATATATATATATAAAAGTAAAAGTAGGCAATGTCTAATGCATCTATTCAAAACAACCTGATACCATCATTTATCAAGGGCAGTTGAAACATGAAAGAAGCAAAATATAAAAAAAATGAGGATTACTCTACACGTATGTAAAGATGATCATCATATCCAAATATGAATTTCCTATTCCATGTGTTTATAAATGATAAGCACTGTTTATATGTATTTATTCCTAAGAATTATTTCTTCAGAAAAGCAAAGTTTGAACACCACCTATAAAGATGTTTTTGTAGCATATTATGGTATATAAATCTAATTATGAAAGAAGCATCAGTAATATTTGGAACCGATGAAAATGAGACCAACATTCTGTTGGATGTGGGCTGGCGTTCTGAACAGTAATTTAAAGACACGAGGTAAAAAAAAAATGTCATCAGTATTAGGCATTAGAAGAGAAAGGAAGGGGAAAAAAGACCTTTAATGTAAAATGAGGTGATTGTGGAAAAGAAAATAGTTAAGCAGAAATTTGTCTCCTGGGGTATTCAATGCGGCAGACTGGCGGGAGATTCAGGATTGATAAAAAAATAAATACTTGTTTACACAGCACATTGTTCAGCTACAGCAATCAGTACCATGAGCTATAGTGATATTTGTTAAATAGGGTGACTTTAAACAAAGATTAGACAAACTCATGGCGAACAGCTTCCAATCATCGCATTGCCTCCAGTTTCCGAAACTGTTGAAGTGCTGCTGGATAATAAGAGCGCAGAGATGTTTTTCTAGTGCCTGTAGGCTCCCCCCAGAAGCATTTAGTGAGATTTTTTGAGAACAGCATGCTGGACTAGATGGGCTTTTGTTCTATCAATAGATGAAGAAGTGTCAGTTCCGGCTGAATAATTTTCTTCAATCAAGAATTCCTAATAGCAGGAGTCCACATCATATTGCACCTTTCATCCTACTACGGTTTGAAATTGCAAGAGAGAAGAGGGTGGGTTTTTGAAGACTGCTGTTCTGAATGATTACATCTATGGGTGCTCCCTTACTTTAATACTGTGTATGGCAAGGTTGGAAAGCCTTATTTGAAAGCCAAAACACGACATTTGTGTTTGAGCTCTGGAAAACCATCAGGAGGCTCCAATGAGGCTATAACAATTTTTATTTGTTAAGGTGAAATTATAACTTTTAGAGTTCAAGTTAAAATAATCAGTCTGGAATGCCAGACCCTTCAAAAAATACCTGGTACAGCTATATAAGTCCACACATCTGGCATATCACAGTCTCTCCTTAGCTGTCCTTGAAGGCAGATACAGGAACATTCCGTACCTGGAGAGGCAATGTCCCTGTGACTCTGGTTATACAGAAACAACACAGCATGTGCTCCTACGGTGCTGTACCACAGAGACATTTGTGCCAGCCTCAGTTCACCGATATTGTACAAATACCCAGAGCATTTTTATACCTCCCTTCTCCTTGCAGATGTTAATCCTGCTACAACATACAATGTTGCCAGATTTTTGCATAGCAAAGATTAAAATCTCACAGAAGATGATCTGTGCCTCAAACCAACCTTAAGTATTTGACTTGTTGGTTAAGAGATTTTTTTTTATTATTATCATAAATTTAATTAGCCATATATTAACACTTACATTGCTTTTATATTTACATAATATTTTATTCCTTTTTACAGTATTTTAGTTTTTTGTTTATACACACACACACACACAGTATTGTTTAAAATGTTTTTTTTTTTAATTTTATGAGATATGCATATTTAGCATCATGAGAAATTTTTCCAGAGAAGGCTGCAATGGTAAGAACTACACATTACATAAGGAGTTAACAGGGATAAGGAGAAATAAAGATTGGGGCTAGTTGAAAAAATGTACAACAGCCCAGTCAATGTTGGCAGAAAATACTCTTGACAAGAGAAAGCACTCTCCTTTTTCTTAGCTACAGTATATGTGAAACCTTGTATCATCAAAAGTCGGGGTGATTTATGCATGCCCAGGAGGTCAAAATCTGTATGGATGTATGCATGTATTCTCAATTATCTTTCTAACTAAGAAGCACATTTCTTATGGAATGCTATATAAAGAGCTTCAAAGTAACCTTCACCCTTTCCTTTTTCCTTTTAACATGAGATCTGAAACACACGCAAGTCTTCAACCATGGAAGACAGTGTAACTCAGAAACTGACCTGCACACTCCTCAGAGGAATTTTTAGTCTCAAGAGACAACAAATACGCATTCTTTTACTTTTCTGATGCCTGTAATTTTTTTCCCTCTCCTCTTACTAAAGTTACTGAACTTATGTCAGGTTTCATTTGGATGATTTTTTTAGAACATAACATCAGTTTTACACAACTCTCAGGAATGTCCCCAATCTAGTTTAATTGTCTTTTCCCAGGTGTATCAAATTAAGTGACATTTCTTCTTAGATGTCTTTGCTATTAAAAAAAGAAGAAATGGAGGGTGTGTTAATATCTTTTTTTGCTGAAGCTGACATCCCACACATATGCACTAATGAATATCTTTACTATAGAATCATTATCTATCAGATTTTTTTTCATACCGATACCGTACATCATTATTGACATTTCACCATCTGGTATAAATGTCAGTTTCTCCAGGCACTACCCTTACTTTCTCACACCTCAGATAAAAGATTTATACAGGGTTTTTTTTGACACAAATCAGTATCTCTATTTAATTTACAAGCCAAGTTGTTCTTATCTGATCATTGAGTCACATCCTTAATCAAATCCTATAACAAGAATTTTATACTTTTTTTAAAAAAAAGGCCAAGGTGCAAGTCATTTTACTTTATCTATGGGCTTGCTTATTCATTCATTCATTCATTCATTCATTCATTCATCACATAAAGAACACCTGACTCTAACTCATTCTGGGTATTTCATTCAACAAAAAGTCAGAACATGTTAACATGACTTGTTAACCTATCAGGAATTTAGGATAATGTAGAAAATAGTATATCCTTCCAGAAAGATTCTTGCTTTTTGAGACAGAGCCCTACATTTTATTAGTGAGGTAACAGTGAGGTAATAGTTTTATTTTAAAAAAAAATTAAAAAATGTTTATGGAAATAAAACATTTTTAAAAAATGAAAGGAAAGAGGAAAAGGTGATGAGAAAAAAATAAAGAAATAAGAGAGAAATAGAAAAGACAGGATATAAAGAAGTAACTTCAGATCTTCAGTACAGCAGTTATAAATCTAATTTCATCTTTTCATAATCTACTCTTTCAAATTAACAATCCCATAAATCAGGGCCAGAGCTGAAGAAGCTTCTTGGATGAGAAGCAAAATGTCTTCAAGGAAAAAACAAAGACCAGTTGCCTTTTGAAAAAGCACTTTTAGGACAACCATGAGAATCTTCATAGAAATCCCATAAATCACATTTTTCTTGTTTTCAGCAAAAAGTCATTAAAGATTTCCAGTCACTAACAAGCTAATAGTTTAAAATTAGACTATTCTCTATTACAACTTCTGTTTTTATTTTGGATTTGATCTTTTTTTTAGATCTCATTATAAGATGTGCTGGGCTATGGACACATAATATAAATATAATATTAAAAAGGATTTTGTTTTCTAATTGCTGTTTCACATTTTTGACATTTGATCAAATGGTATACAAGATATTCATGAAATATGTCATCATGCCACATTTTTAAAAAAAGTGTTTAATAATGAATTAATTGCCAACTAATTATCTTTATTTCATTTTCAGAATATGGCACAGCATTTGAATTAATAATGACCATTTCATTTTTACATGATTGTCAATTTATAAATATTTGCCTAAGCAAAGATTTCCTCAGTGTGCAAATGTTAAGATGTAAAAAATAAATTGACAATGTTTTCTCAGACAAAAAAATAATGAAAACATATTTAATAAATTATTCATTTGTACCTACTGTGCATGATGATCACTAACAACATAGCATCTCTCACAAATTCATTTATTTTACTAGTTGTCCCCTGGAAAATGGTACATAAAGGTTAATGGGTATAATGGCAATTGAGCTATTGCATTTCCAGAACAGAAAGATGGAGCTTTAGAAATGTCAATTTTATAAATATTTTCTTTTCCAGATTAATTTCAGCCAAGTAATTCTGTAAACAAGTTTAATATTTCAAAAGTTGCATTATCTGTTTTCATCCTGTTTCTTTCAAATGACTATATTTAATGTTTAGGTAAACAATTCAAAGTATTTTGATGTTTCATAAATATTATTGCAGCAGACTTTATAAACTTTAGAGCAGAAGCATTTTAAATACAAGAATTCACTTAATGAAGTAGAAGCTTAAAATGTTCTGCTAGCAAGAATAATAGAATAGAATTCTTTAGAATAGGATTCTTTATTGGCTAAGTGTGACTGGACACACAAGCAATTTGTCTTTGGTGCATATGCTCTCAGTGCACATAAAAGAAAAGATACATTCGTCAAGAATCATAAGGTACAACACTTAATGATAACCATAGGGTACAAATAAGCAATCAAATCATATTAGGAAACAGTCATTATAAATCGTAAGGATACCAGCAACAAGGTTACAGTCATACAGTCATAAGTGGGAGAAGATGGGTAATAGGAACGATGACAAGATTAATAGTAGTGCAGACTTAGTAAATAGTTTGACAGTGTTGAGGGAATTATTTATTTAGCAGAGTGATGGCGTTCGGGAAAAAAATGTACTTGTGTCTAATTGTTCTGGTGTGCAGTGCTCTATAGTGTCGTTTTGAGGGTATGAGTTGAAACAGTTTATGTCCAGAATGCAAGGGATCTGTAAATATTTTCACAACCCTCTTTTTGACTCGTGCAGTATACAGGTCCTCAATGGAAGACAAGTTGGTAGTAATTGTTTTTTCTGCACTTCTAATTATCCTCTGAAGTCTGTGTCTGTCTTGTTGGGTTGCAGGAACAAACCAATAAGACCTGAATGCAGGTAGACCTCCACTTATGACTACAATTGAACCCAACATTTCTGTTGCTAAGTGAAACTTTTGTTAAGTGAATTTTGCTCCATTTTACAACCTTACTTGCCACATTTGTTAAGCGAATCACTTCAGCTGTTAATTTAGTAGCAGGGTTGTTAAGTGACTCTGGCTTGCCTATTGATTTTGCTTGTCAGAAGGTCACAAAAGGGGATCACATGACCTCGATATTCCAATTGTTATAAATATGAGTCAGTTGCCAAATGTCTGAATTTTGATCATATGAACATGGGAATGTGACAACGGTCATGTGTGAAAAATGTCACTTTTTTCAGTGTTGTTGTAATCTCAAATATTCACTATACAATTTACACTATATATTGTAAATGGAAGACCACCTGTAGCAGTTATAAAATAAAAATCGATAGCTTATGCTATCAGTGACTATTTTACATCCTTATTTTCAGGGAATAGTTAATTAATGAATGTATTTATTTGTGCTGATAATTATATGTGCTGCTTGATACACAGTAGTTTATATTTAAACTATAGTTTGTGCTTAGCATGACATTCTAAGGCTGTGCCTAGATTATCTGTACAATATTTGAGCTGGGAATGAGAGGTGAATAAAATTGTAACTCCTCTAAACAAAAACAACAACAAAAAAATCATATCATAATTGGTATGGATGCAGGCAACACTATTACATATGTTAGTATCTCAGCATATCCACCACCATCTTGAAACCAGATCAAAAATTTTTTTATTATTGTTGTTCTTCCATTCCAAATTTCAGCAGTCACCATTCCAATTGATGATATAATAAATGATGAGATAAAGAAAGGCAACGAGGTATCTTTCTCTACATACTGAGTAATTGCAGGTAGAGACAAAAAAAATCTCATTTTGTATCATTTATTCTGACATTTGTATTAGCAAAAAGTAGAACCATTCCTCGTCAAAGTATTGAAATTGTTCTTTAAGCTTTATCTCTTTTTACTGTTGTAGCTGTGTTGTAAGTTGTAGCTGGTAAACTAATTGTTGGTAGTATTCTTATTCTTGTTCTAAATTTCCCTTAAATTTAGAATTAAAAACAATCCGTATCACAAGCCATCATAAATGCAGCCTTGTAAAATAATACAAAGCTCATTTGAAAGTAACTTAAAAGTTGTGGATAAATATCTATAAAGGATACTGAAGATGTCAATACGAGAAGATATCATTGGTTATTTATTTATTTGTTTGTTTGTTTGTTTGTTTATTTGATTTATAAAGCCAGTTGGTGTTGCACTAATGGGCATCATAACACCTTGTTATATTTCATTTTTAAATGAAAGCTCTTAATCACCAATTTAAAAAACAAAGGAAAGAAAGGATAAAAGTAACAGTTCTCTTTTTATATGTTAGGTTTTTTTCTTAAAAAAAAAGAAGGGCAGGTGTGGTCATGGTGGGCATGACATGGGACACATGTCAGGGCAACCTGTGGTGGCCAAGTACTAATGTCCCTTACTCTCATTATAATTTCCTTCCTTCCTTCCTTCCTTCCTTCCTTCCTTCCTTCCTTCCTTCCTTCCTTCCTTCCTTCCTTCCTTCCTTCCTTCCTTCTCCTTTCTTCTTCCTTCTCCTCTTTCCTTATTTTTCCTTCCTTGCTCTCTTCCCATCTTTTTCTTTGTTGTTCCTCTTTCCCTTTCTGTTTCCTGTCCCTTCTTGCATGAGCAAATGCAAAAGGGGAAAGATTTTTCCTTTTGTTTTGTTTTTAGTTTGTTTTTATAGCCCTCTGCCAATGAAAATGGAGTTTGCCCCCTGTTTTTGCTGGCAGATGGCTGTCAGGAGGCTGTCACATCCCGAAACAACTCCATTTTTGTTGGCAGAGGTATGGCGGGACAGTCTTTTGCTGTTTCCAGGCCAGCCCTGTGGGATCCCACAGGCCGGATCCACCCCTGTGCCTTGAGTTTGACACCCCTGCTTTGAGAGAAGGTTGCTGATTCCTTTCTATGAGTAGGGAGTATGGGTCTGTAGGGGAGGCAAGGAGAGCAAATTATGAGATGTACATTATTAATGCAAACTCCCATTTTCTACATGCAATAGAGTTAATACATGGATGGGGCAGATCTTACATCACGATGCCACCATGCATATTTTATTTTTCTGATGAAATGTTCAGATACAATGGCTGTGTCTAATGGTGGAAGGATATTCCTCTTTCAAGTGAACAACTGAGAATGTGTAGTGCACACAGGATAAATATGTAGATATTGGAAGATCTATAGTGTAAAAAATGAAACAAATTCCATACTCTGTGCATTGGCATTCTTCAATTGCTCCTTTCTTATAAATTTCATCACATTCATAATAAAGAACAAAAGTTGGAAGAATTGCAATATCAGCTTTTCCTAAGTCTATTGTAATGCACATAATACAATCATTTATATTACTTTTAATATCATATGTAAGGTAGGTTGTATTTTATTTTGGAATCACAAGTCTCCTATAGGACAGTTTATTCATAGAAATGCTATAAGTGTAGGCTACAATTTGAACAACACTAAATTATTGTATAGTTAATTTAAAATAGATTCAGAAAAATATCATCTGGAAAACCTATGATGACACCGAAATAACGATGGCAAATAATAATAAAATACTGTCAGATCTTTCACATTAAAATCAGTATCACAATACCATTATACCAGTTTGGAATATGTAATGATTGTAAAAAAATGTGTTTGTTTGTATGTGAATATAGCTCTTTCACAAATGATTAAAATACAATCCTTGTACAGCATTACTCTGTATGGAATTGAGAGTTGTAACTAACAATTTAGGGTTCACGATGGCTAGGGGGTTAAAAATGCTGAGCTAATCAGCTGGAAAGTTGACAGCCCAGGTTTCAGACTTGAGCACCGCATGATGAAGTGAGCTCCCTTTACCTGCCCCAACTAGCAGTTCGAAAGTAGGAAAGCAGTTCGCAAGTAGATAAATAGGTGCCACTTTGGTGGGAAGATAACAGTATTCCATGTCGCTTGGTGTATAGTCATGCTGGTCACATGACCATGGAAATGTATTCAGACAATGCTGGCTTCTTCTGCTAGGAAACGAAGATGACCACTGACCCCTAAAGTTGGATATGATTGAAATCAGAAACCTTTACCTTTAAATAACAATTTAGATGTTATGGTTGATAATGTCTAAAAGATATTGTCCTGAACATGTACTTTAGTTGGAGTGAGGCAGTATATAAATCTTATAAAAGCTAGCTTAGGTTGGCTCAGTTTAGCTACGTTACACTAAGCTAACTGAGCTTCACTACCATAGAATGATAAATTGCCCTGGATTGTTTTAAATTTTCTTTTCTCTCCCCTATAATGGTGGGATAAAAATAATAATAATTTGGTTTCAGGTTTTGCTTCCTAATGAAACATTTCAAATTGTTTCAAAACTGAAACAGAGGTTGCTTATAGTAGAAAGGAACTCAGATGTTTATCAAACATTTTGTTGATATCTCTGATGTTCAACTGTTTTAACATTATAAAACTAAAATGCTGAATGCTCTCGTAGTATAGACAGAAGCTTCAGTAGACTAACAATTAAACAGTGGCCATAAAAATGGGGTTGCCTAAAAGCTGGTAATTGAACAATTATAACTTTTTTTTTACAAAGAATTAACTGACATTATTTTTTTAAACAATTTTGAAAAATGCTTAAGAGATCAAGATTAGGTACTGAGAGGGAGGGAGGGAGGGAGGGAAGAAAGAAAAAGGAAGGAAGGAAGGAAGGAAGGAAGGAAGGAAGGAAGGAAGGAAGGAAGGAAGGAAGGAGACAGAGACAGAACTCATTTCACATGTTCTTCCTCCTCACTTTTACTATGCTAGTCTTTGTAAAATATGTCAGCCCATATTTGCTTGTTATTTGGACAAAGTGTCAGCGTTCCAGAAAAAAATCAACTCCAAGTAAAGACACAGAAGCAAGCATTTTTCCAAAGTTTTCTTTACTAGAATAGGTAAACTAGCACATCTGGGAAAACCTAAATCTGAAAAGCCTGGGTTTTCCTTCAGTAAGTCAAAGCTCCCAAAACCATCCCCTTACTCCCCAGTCGATCACATGTTCCAATCAACGTCCGTTCCATCTCAACCCAGCCCCCTGACCACTCCTTCTCCAGATGCTGGCCTGACCTTGACCGACAGCAAGAATGCTATTATGTCTACTAACAACCCCACTCCTTAATCCCCACTCCTACTTTCCCACACATGAGAAGGCGGCAGCATTAAAGCTCCCAGCCTAATATGGCTTCCAAAGCTGACACAGGGTAGCACTTCTAAATCAAATTGAGAATCTATGTAGTCAACCTTGAGATGTAGCAAATTTAGCCAACATGCCTATATGTCCAAATAGAGCAGAAGGCAGAACTTATATCCCAAAACATTCACCTCTATCTGTGCA
This sequence comes from Arizona elegans, assembly GCA_022577455.1. NCBI lineage: Eukaryota > Metazoa > Chordata > Lepidosauria > Squamata > Colubridae > Arizona > Arizona elegans. The sequence continues at coordinate 68,286,286 of JAKOOJ010000003.1, read as the reverse complement.
GTAATAGAATACTAGTATTTGAGTCAGTTATACTTCTAGGGCCTTGAGCAGAACACAAAAACATTATGGAATGACCAAAATGCAAAATCAGCCAATGGAGCCTTCTCCAAAATCACAGCAAACTATATAAGACAGTAAAATAAAATCTGTTGCATGAGAGTGGCTCATACATGTCAGCAATAAACATATTGTTAAATGATTTATCTACTTCTAATTGAAGCCCTCTATTACCCAAAGGTAATATTGCATTGCTTTAACTGAACTCCAAGTCACTTCAATTTTTGCCTCAAAATATTTATGTTTACCAGTCCTACTTTATCAGGAATAATGGAGAAAATTGATTCATGTTGTGGAGCTTAAATGACATGTAAGATATTGGATGCGGCTTAAATATGAATAAAATTATGTGACCACAAAGCAGGTGGCTGCCACTGTGACCCTGGAAAGAGACAAAGAGCAAAACTCACAGAATTGCCTTTTCTTGGCATAAAAGGAAGTAGCGCATAGGCATAATACCTGTCATTGTTTACGATACCTGGTGTTACTATATAAGGCAGGAATAGTTTTGAGAAACGGAAGGGCACCACAATAAGCTTATCTCCCAAGTATTAACAAAGAAGGAGGTCAGAGTATGACTTGCACAATTTTCTTTGTCATTCATATGTTAGAAACCAAAGATATATAACCTATGACCTTGCTTCATTTGGAGCTGTTCTGTGTTTCTTCAGCCCAATGATCAATGTAATTCTCCACACCAATAAAAGATACTTTGTTTCATCTATCTCCAATTACTTGGGTTCCTTATTAAAGAGAGCATCTTTTCCACACCAATGTTTTAATGCACGGTTTCTAATTTTTCACTTTCAAACCATGATATAAATCAAAATATTACAGAAAACATACATGAAGTTGCTTCAGAAAGTTGTTCAGAAGATAAAACACTGGGCTTGTTGGCTGGAAAGCAAGTAGGTTTGAGATCCAAGTGCCATGCAATGGGGTGAGTTCCTGTCCTCACCCCAGCTCCTGCCAACGTAACAGTTTGAAAGCATGCAAATATAAATAGGTACTACTTCAGTGGGAAGGTAACAGCTGTCTGTGATGTCATACTGGCCATATGACATCTTAGGACAGCGCTGTCTCAATGGGCACAAAATGGAGATAAGCGCCACTCCCATAGTTGGCAATAAAGTAAAATCCTCAGGGACTCCTTTACCTTTACCTTTCTAACATTTAAAAAAAGGAAGAACAAAAGAAAAGAAAATCTCAGACTTATCAGATAATGGGTTGTTGATCAGTAAAATGACAAACCAAGAGAAACAAATCAATTAGCTCTAATTTTAGTTCTCAGTAATCAAGCAAAATATTTGAAGATTGCCTTGCTTGGGCATAAGGGAGTGGGAACTTCACTGTAATGTTGAAATGTCATGGCTATTAGAGTTTGGGTCTCCAGTGAACTGAAAAGCTCATCCAAGCTCAGGAGAGGATGTGACTGAAATGAGAAAAAAAGGTGGATAAAATCAACATAAAATGTGTAACACTATTAACCTGAGCACCCCAAAACAGAGCTTGATATACAATGATGTCAGCTATTTTATAAAACACTTTGATCCATAGCCTTTTCAATTCTCAGAGAACTAGAAAAACAAAACCATATTTCATTGAAATCTCCCCTTCTGTTTAAGACCATAGCATCAGTGGTGAATTCAGCCGGCTCTATCCAGATTGCGTGATTCGGTAGCGCCAGTAGCCAGAGGCTCCACCACCCACCTGGACATCATCACATCCCATTTTTGACCCTCTGCACATGCGCAGAAGGCTCTGTGCATGTGTGGAGGAGGCGTGCGTGAGCATAGCGAGCACACATGCGCACACACTCACATTTGCGAACCGGAAGTGAAGGTAAGTGAATACCACCCCTGCACAGCACCCTCAACTCTAAATATAATGAGCAATCCCTGGATCAGATCAGATTAGTTCACATCATGAATTTCAAACTTTGACTAGGAGGATATTTGTAAGAGGCCAGCTAGTGTTTTCTCTGTTTTCTTAGATTTTATGTCTCTGCACTTAGAGATTCCATTTAGCTTTTGATAGAGCTAGGAGCTAAATGAATAAAATAGTAAAAATGGCTAATTGCAACTTCCTATGAGCTTCCGTCTTAAACCAATAACTGCATGTATTATTCTAGATCAGAAATATAAGAAAAAAAATGTCTGGCTGATATAGAAATGATCATAAAATGTATTCTCAAGCTACTTGAAAATGAGAAGAATGGGGCACCAGTCTAGAAAGCAGAAGACTATGAAGTCTGTGTGACTTTAAGCCAGTCACACTCTCTCAGCACAATCAATCTCACCATGTTGCTGTAGGGCAAATAGGAGAAAGAAGGATATTATGTATGTTCATTGCTTTGAATTATTTATAAATATGACAAAGGTTGGGTATAAATAAATTAACGAATTAGTAGCATATTGTAGTTACAATATTTCTTTGAATATTTCTTTTGATTTTGTAACAAATGTAATATATATCTTTGTTGGTTTTTAGAAAAAAGTTTTCCCATTTGAATGACTTGCGATCCAAGTCCCTCTTCCCCAAATTCTTGCTATTTAATTACTCTTTTTTTTGTAATACTGTGTTTCCCCGAAAATAAGACCCTGTCTTACATTTTTTTTGAACCCTGAAATAAGTGCTTTGCCTTATTGCCGTGCCCTCAAAAGATTGGGCTTATTATCAGGGGTTGTCTTATTTTGGGGGAAACAGGGTAAGCTTTTATTTTATTTTATAACATATAAAAATTTCAATTTCAATTAAACAGTGTGTTTAATTGTCTGAGTACAAATCATGTTAGGAAATAATAATCAAAGTGTTTACAACAATATTTAGTTACTTTTGTTCATTTTCTCTTCTGGAACATTTGCTATTTCTAAAACCAGTGACCAAAAGCATAAGTGAAAAGGAGTAGAGGGCAAAGTCCAAAGTAAAGCTCAAGAGGAAGACAGAAGCACAAGACATTGGAGTTTAGTTAAATGTTGTTGCAGACGTTCCACTAAAACAAGAAATCTGCTGATATTTCTATCTACCAGGAGAAGTCAATGGCCATCCCATTTATAGTTTGGAAAGATTGCAGCAGCAATCACATCTAGAAAGCACACACAGGTAACTAACTCAGCAGGATTCAGAACTTCTTTATATACATAATAACACATGAAATAAATATACAATACCAACAGCAGATTCTTCCATCATGGTAGAGAGTTACAGGCAAAAAACACAGGCAGAGGAGAGAACAGCAGAGAAGAGTTTCAGTTTCAATTCAGAGAGCAGACTAGTTTCGTTCCTTTTTGCACAGACTCAGAGCTACAGAGCCACGCCCAGGCTCCTTCCAATTTCAGTTTCCAAACAGTCCTCATTGGCTGACTTAGTTGCTATGCCTATTCATTGGCTGATCTTGTTACCATGCCTCTGCCAGTCATGAATTCTCTGACAAGATCTTTGTTCACCTCTTGGAATACCAAGCAGACATGAAAGTAGAAACTGGTGTTTTGTTTTGTTTTTCTGTGAGGCGATCAACCATTTCAAGTGTCAGCCTCTTTATCTGTTCAGTATCTTTTGTCATATATTCCTCTTTAAGATTATTCTTCAAAAATACTCTTTTGGGAAACCTTGACTTGCTAAAATTGAATATTGTCTGCTTTTTGACAAATATAGAGGATCAGCATGGGAAGTCAAAGGAATATATGCTTTGGTTTTCTTTGAATTTGTAGACTAAATTTTTCTGATATTTTTTGTTTGTTTGTTTAAAAGGTGAATTTTAAATATCATTGTTTCCCTTTCATACTTTGAAAAAGGGATGGTTTGTTATTGAGAAGATGATGGGGAACAGAGGTGCTAATAAAAAACAAAAACCAGACATTTTCAAACTTCAGATCAAAAGGTTTCACTGTTGAAAGAGACACCACCTTTTTGAAGGAAAAATTGCAAAACTTTATAGCAATTATTCCAAAAAGGAAAACATTTTTGAGGGCGGGAGAAGAGGAGACAACAAACTGAGCAAAACACGGTCAAACAAATATAGCACAGCTGAAGCCTTTAGGAGGTTGCAGACCTAGAAAGGTCAATTAAGTGACAAACCTGACAGCCTGCGTTCCATTCCCTTTACACATTTAGGGAAATATCATCATACCCCCTCAGAAACTATGCAAGTTCTATCCTGGCTCATTTTTCTGACATTTTGGCCCCAATCATTTGCCCTGTCAACTTTTTAAGCCTCCTCAGCCAGGAGCTTCAGTCAGAGGAGTCAGCAGTTCAACGACACTATCAGCAATGTGAGTAAGGTCAAGCCAAGAAGACAGCAAATGATTGCCAAACTTTTATTTTCTCCAATGCCTTAATCCTAGCTTTTCTGTCAACATTATTGTGTTTCGAAAGGAGGATTACAGAGACATATAGCCCACCATGAAAAGAAAACCTTCCTCGCTACTGAAAAGCCCCAGTTTAACTGCTGCCTCGTGTCAAGTACCAAATTTCTTATTTGCAAACAAGCTTTATACTCTTTATACTTCAACGGTAAAAATGAGAGGCTCTGAAAGGTGAGGTTCCCAATAACATGAAAGCAGATTGATGGTCGCTTGCTTGCTTGATTATTTCAATTTATATAGCCATCTATCACATATATAATGATTGCTGTAAATTTGTCTGATTTTTTTTTCTCTGAAACAATAGTCGTCTCCTCTCCATTTTGATGCAGAGGTTATTTATGGACAAAGCAGCTACTGAGTTTCCAGGTCTTCTGATTTAATAACTAAAATGAAATGAACCGGGCTTGAATGCGTGGTTTTCATAATTGTAATGTTAAGGACACTTCTATATTATACATCTCCAGTGCTGAGAATCAGCAGCTAATCAATATTTTCTCTTCCTGATCAATTGACGAACAAAGATGGTTCAGCCTCTGTGCTCTGCTACAGGAAGTACTGTAAGTACCTTGTGCTTCAAACTTAGTTTGTATCGAAAAACATTTTTAAAAACTTTTTAAACAGTTGTTTTTATATTTGGGTTTTCATTGCTTTTTATTTAGTTTTACTTATTTTATACTTCACAAATAGACAGTTTGGTGTGGACATGAAAGGGCTGGCCTAGAAACAACCATTCTATTTCCCCCAGATGGGTGATTTTGGGTTAAATATTCTCTCTAAGCCCAACTCACCTCATGAGGTTGTTGGCATGGGGAAAATCGGAGGAAGTAGTAGTATTGGTATGTTGACTATCTTGAGTTGTGTATGAAGAAAGGAGTGAGAAAAAAATCTAACATCTATCTTTTTCTCCCTTCTACTATCTATCATGCACCTATTCCCCTCTGGAAAAAAAAATAAATAAAAAATAAAGTGAATATCTATCATCTCTCTACCTGCTCAGTTGTAGCATATATCTTGGGTGAGAGTCAGAGGTGTGTTTGAGCAGGTTCTGACCAGTTCTGGAAAACCGGTAGCAGAAATTTTGAATAGTTCAGAGAACCAGTAAATACCACCTCTGACTGGCCCCACCCCCATCTATTCTCTGCCTCCCAAATTCCAGCTGATCAGGAGGAAATGGGGATTTTGCAGTAACCTTCCCCTGGATTGGGGAGGGAATGGAGATTTTACAGTATCCTTCCCTGCCACGCCCACCAAGCCATGCCCACCAAGCCACACTCACAGAACCGGTAATAAAAAAATTTTAAACCCACCACAGGTGAGAGTCACTTTACCTAGTTCTAACAACTAGTTTTTATGAAAAGGAAGCAGCAGTGAGAGAACAGGGAATAATCTTCACAAATGGTTACGTTGTCCTGCCATCTGGCCTATTTCATAGACATTTAAGAAAAGTGATGTAGAGGTGAAATATCCAACAATTTATTGTTATTTGCAAGAATAGCAGTGTGAAAATTGAAGTAACCAGAATAGAAATAATGCTATGATGATGACATACATATTATGGAGGCAGATTGGAACCAATGAGATGGAGGAAGAACCAATGAGGTTCTTCCTCCTGAGGTAAATTTAGTCTCATTTTTTTCTGATTTTTCTGAACTTCTTAAGGTCTTCCCTTAAGACCTGGTTATGCCAGCAGGCCTGGACCCCACAGGTGACAGGTGGACTAGTGAGGTGGCTCTATTATTATTAACATCTCTTCCTCTGCTATTTCTTTGTTCTTGATCTATTTTTATAATGTTTTGTGGTTTTAATACTTTTTAATAATAATGGTAATGCTTTTTAGATATTTATTTACTGCTTAGCTTTGTGGTACACTGCCCAGATTTGCTTGTTTCATGAGATGGAATAGGTATATAAAATAAAAAAAATAATCTGTTAATACCCAATAAGGACCAGAAAAATAATTATATTGGATTTATGTGTTGCAAGATAACCATGCAGGACATGATCCATATTACCATGAGCCAGTTGAACATATTTGAAACAAAATTTTATCTTCCTATAAATTAAGAAGTAAATGGCAAAGCTTGTATTTTACTTCATATTAAAACTAATACACACCTACATACTCACAAAGATAATCAAGAGCAATGTGTTGTGTACTGAGTTACTATTAAGTAGTTTTTGCCTTGGGCAAATTAGAAATGTGGTTGTTTTTATACAGAAAAGAGCTTTTCCCCATGAATATGTGTGCCAGGTGAATAAAGCAAACATTTGTAAAGCAATACATGTTTTATCAGCCATGCATCACAGCTTCTTCTTGTCAGCAACTTAGTTTTTGAACCAGCAAAGTAATTTCTAGCTGATATGCAAATTAAAAAATGAGTTTCAGATGTAATTAGAGATGTAAAATTTACGAGTATAATGCAAAATAATTTAATCTGCTTTATTTATTTATTATTCAAGCACCTTAGCAGAGTTTGGTACTTGAAAAACAATTAAAAACTCCTGTTATGAATAAATACTAGTAATCTAAGATTTTATGTAAAGAATATATTGTAAGTACTTAGATAGAATGTGAAAATGAGTAGTGTTAGGTTCTACAGCATTTAGGTTGCAGCACGGGTGAAATGCTCCTAGTTCAGACTGGATTGGGCAATCCAGTAGCGATCGTGGCGGGTGGTTCAGCTATCCGGTAGTGATGGCAGAGAGAAGCTCCGCCCCCCCACCCCGGTGTCATTACTTCCTGGTTTTTAACCAGGAAGTAATGTGTTTTTTATCTTCTGCACATGTGCAGAAGGTTTTGTGCATGCACAGAAGGTCTGCACATGCATGTGAAGCACGGTGCATGCACTCCCGAACCAGTAAGGAAGGTAAGTAGATTTCACCTCTGAGTTGCAGCTTGAAATAAAGCAAGAATAGAATTGCAGCAACAAAACTGAATCAGAAGAGGATTATGGTAATTCAGAATGTTACGATGGAATTTCTTCAAATCTTTTATTTTTTAATTTATTTGTCAAGTACGTATTAGATAATATATATAAGTATAAACATGAACTGGATACATAAAATAGATACAAATAGAGGAAACATTAGGACAGGGACGGTAGGCACACTGGTGCTCTTATGCACGCCCCTTACAGACCTCTTAGGAATGGGGTGAGGTCAACAGTAGACAGTCTCAGGTTAAAATTTTGGAGGTTTGGGGATGAAACCACAGAGTCAGGCAGTGCATTCCAGGCATTGATCACTCTGTTGCTGAAGTAATATTTTCTGCAATCGAGTTTGGAGCAGTTCACTTTAAGTTTGTATCTACTGTGTGTTTGTGTGCTGTTGTGGTTGAAGCTGAAGTAGTCATTGACAAGTAGGACATTGTAGCAGATAATCAGTGGAACATATTTTGCCTGGCCGGCCTGGACTGATGGGGGTTTTTACAATGGATTTTAATTGATTTTAGGGATTTTATGTGTAACTTTTAACCCGGAGTTTTTGTTTTATTTTTCTGTTTTATTGCTGTGAGCCGCCCTGAGTCTTCTCGGAGAAAGGGCAGCATATAAGTCTAAATAAATAAATAAATAAATAAATAAATAAATAAATAAATAAATACATACATACATACATACATACATACATACATACATACATACATACAAAATTATCAAGATTTTAAGCCCATCTTGTTTCTGTTAAGTGAAATGTTACAACATCTGGATATTCTTTCCTTTAGTTTCCCATTGTTACAACTTTGCCATCATCACTTTTATCCAAACTTCTCTGCCAATATTTATATTATTATATTTTATATAATTATATGATTGGTTGTTTGATGGATCAATAGCATTTATATGGTCAGACAATATGACTCCAATAAATCAATCAATAACCAGGCAACAAATACATACAAAGGAAACCATTAAAATCCAACTAACCTGATAAAACAAATTCAGAGCTAAATTATAACTTATTAAATTACTACACTATTGGAAATCCTGAAATATCAGGTTGACAGATCATTATGGGGAAAATTTATTAAATTTATGTATAGTTGCTTAGAATTAACAATGACTTGATGGCACATAATCAATCAGTCTTTAAATTAAGAACTCTATTAATCCTGATCCAAAGGCCCATAGAAATAATAACATCTTAACTGACTTCCTAAAGGTCTGAAGGGTCATGGTCAACTTGGAAGATTATTTCAAATTGCAGAGGCCCCATTGAGAAGGCATAATGGCATTATTTTAACGAGGGAAGTGTGTCCTCCCTATTGGATCATGTGGGATAGACATATTTCCTTGGGAGTAGTTGGTCCCACAAATAAGCTTGTCTAATGTCATGTAGGCAGCAACCAACATGATGAATTACACTTGTAAGCCTATTGAGGGCCATTGCAGCTTGCAGAGTTGTGGTGTTATGTTAACATAAAAGAAACACATGTAACTATAATACACCACTATATTCTGAACAAACAAAAAAAATTCTGATGGATGGACTTCAAGGACAGACATTTGATGACTAAGAAATGAATAAGTGTCAGCCATGGCATCATCCCACTAGGCATAGTTGATGCAAAAGTTATATGAAATCATGTTTAAATCAGGTCTTTTCATTGGATTTTTCTTTCCTTCTAGTCGCTTTATTTAAAACCTTCTAAAGCCTGGTTCTAACTCTTGAATCAAATTCGCAATATGCTGCAAAGTTCTCTTCTTCCAGTTTGTGTATCTCAGTTTTTGTTTTGCTGCCTCACATTTACTACTTACACTTTATCCCATATTATTTATTTTAGAAGTTATTTAATGGCAAAACAGTATCCTCTTTTATTTGTGAGACAATGTGCCAAGAAGATTAACAGCCCTACACAAGCTAATTTGACTTTTATTCCAAACTCATTTAAATTTGGAATCATTCTGAAGCTTGGTTCTAATCACTCTTCCAGTGATGTCATTTGGAACATGACAAGAGCTACAGGTTTCCCCTAAATTTCTTGTGAACCCAACTACATTCCATTCTTTCAGTAAGTATGCTGCCCATTAATTTGCACAGAGCTAATCTAGTAAAAAAAAAAATCATCTAATTTCTATTTTTTTATTAGGAAGGAAAATTTTCTCCAACTGTTAGATATCAGAAACTCTTGGAAGCGAAATCATGATCTGACTAATACTGTCATATAATGGGTACCATGGTGGTACTCAGATTGAGCTAATTATGATTGAGTTGAAATTTGTAAAAGATTGGGGAATCTGAACTAGCAATTTTCTCCCCAGTCTTACTAGTTCCCTCCAGATAGAATAAATGAGGGGTGTGTGTATGTGTGTGAGAGAGTGTGTGTGTGTGTTTGTGAAATTAGCAATTTTCTGCATAATAGTAAACAAATGGACAAAGTTTAGACATTTATATTTTCTTTAATACTGTCAGGACAATTGATCATTTTGACATTTGCTCTTAAACAAAACTGGAAGTATGTTGAAGATTAAAATATTAAAATTCAATGCTTAATACCCCCAGAAATTCAACTTGGTGTCCATTGTAGTTACAATTAATAATGACAAATCTATGCAAGAAATAAATACCAGCTACTAAATAGATTTCCAGCAGTTTTTTTTTTTCTGAAACATGAGAAAAGTAAAACATGTGCCTTTCAAGAGCTGTGGCCATCTCTTATGAACATTAATAACCAGAGTTGGCATCAAGCTGTCATCTCCCTTAATCTGCTGATAACAGTGATAAATCAAGTTAAGTGCAATTGACACCTTCTGCCACAGTTGCCAAGCTGCAGTAGATGGGCAACTTTCAACTTAGGAATTGGCTATTGATCTTTAAACATGAAATAATTTATTGTTTTCTAGAGATCACATATTATTACTGTAGTGCTGTGAATAGATACTGCTTGTCCATGCTAAGCAACTGCTTGCAATGCTTAAAGGAGCTGGACTCACATTTTGAAGCATTAGTTCAGGGTAGATATTGGAAAATTATTACCTTAAGCACCATTTTTTTCTGTTCCTCTAATATTATTCAGTGTTGAATTAACAAAAATACTCAGAACCAAAATTCTTTATAGTAAAATATCAAATTCAAAAAATTGGCATACTTACAAATTTTTTAAATCATTTTTAACAAAATTGCATTATTACAATGGGAAAAAGTTAATGTGAAGCATGTCTTTTCTAAAATACTTTAAACCATAGCAACATATTCCAGTATTTGTTTGTATGTCTTTACTATATTACAGGTCTAATCAGAACAAATTTGTAAGACTTATGAATGCTACAATTTTATTTACCTATTCAAAGATGTGCAGGCCGCCAATCAGTGAGGAGCATTATATATGCTCATCCAGATTTAAAGATTTGAGGCTGCCTCTGAAAGCTATGAAGTACAGGAGCTGTGGGAATATGCTAAGCTCAGTCCTTTTTTTACACATTTCTTATCAAATATCTCCAAAGGGCTTCTAGTTATATATGATATGAGTATTGGGTGCAGTCTTATATAAGATGTGTTCATATGTGTGACAGAAAGAATGAATCAGCCAAGCTCTGTCCATCATCAGCTTGTGACTCTTGGGAAATTAGCCACAAAGAATGATCGTCTCAAGCAGAATAAGATCCTCAGCCCTAAGCAATTTTATCTTCTGCTAAAAGCAGCCACAGTCCCTGCTAACTATGCAAGCACAGTAATTCAGGAAAACTATGTGACAGTTGTGGTTCAGAAAATTCAGGGGCTATTGAGAAATAAAATGAGGGATCAGTTGGTGAAATAAACTATTTCTAGTTTTAAGTGGCATATTCATGAGTTAAGTCTTGACTGCAGAATAGCTTGCCGGTTTTCTATATGTTCAAGCTGTGTGGTTCCTGTGTTGTTTTATGAAACCATGTATAGAACATTTCCAAATAAGTTAAATGTTTTTTTATAATATTGTAAAGTCTACAATATTACATTTTAACAATTAAAAACAGGGTTTGTGTTTAAATATTGTGTGAAACCTGACATTTTGCTACCTTTCCCCATCATATCATAGCTGCAACACAGAATTTCAAACTTGTGAGAAAGGTTGAACCTCTTTCTAAACAATGTCTATGGAGACATCATCCAGGTCATGGGTGACGCAAAGGTGCTTTTTCAAAAAGCAACTGAACTGTTTTTGTTTTTCCCTGAAGATGTTTCACTTCTCATCCAAGAAGCTTCTTCAGTTCTTCAATTCTGAATTCAATCAGAACTGAAGAAGCTTCTTGGATGAGAAGTGAAACATCTTCAAGGAAAAACAAAGACAGTCCAGTTGTCTTTTGAAAAAGCACCTTTGGAACTTTTTCTGAACAGTAAGCCCATTGGTCCATTGTGTGTTGCCTAGGCTTGGGAGACTTCTGGACTAAGATTTTGTTGCTGTTGTTGCTCCTAGGATAGTGTTTTCCCATTTGCCCTCCATTTATTAGTTCTGGTTAGGATCAAAATGATAGAAACCCGCTGTCCTTAGGCAGTGAGGACAGCACTAGTGCAATTTCCTTCAAAGTGATAACACCAATAGGGTTGTTGCTTTGGAAGTTCCACAGAAAAGCCAAGCATTTAAAGGTATGTCATTCAGATCAGGGGTGAAATCTATTTTTTTTTTGCTACCGGTTCTGTGGGTGTGGCTTAATTAGTGGGCGGGGCTTGGTGGTAAGGTGACTGGGTGGGTGTGGCCAAGTCAATGTCACTTCTTTTCCCTTTTGTAACCTACAAAACACAACGCAACTGGCTCACCCACAATGTAAAAGCAGCTGTGCTAGACCCAAAATGACCCCTGCAACAAGCAGGAACCTCACACAGCCACAAAAAGCCCAAAAAACCAACTTCAACACTTTACACACACAAAATTCCACATACAGCTTTGTGAGATTTTGTGTGTTTGTGTAGTTAGAGTGAAACACTACAGAAACACAGTAAATCTCAGAAAGCTGCACAAATATTATTTTATTTTATTTTTATTTTTATATAAAAGCAGCTAAATTTAAAACTTCCTAAACTTTAAATGGCTAGATCTAAAAAAAGAACAGCTAAAAAAAACCCCAATTAACTATTTTTTTTAAGCTCCCAAAGTGGAAAAAAACTTACCCAATAGAACAGGGGTCTTCAACCTTGGCAACTTTAAGACTTGTGGACTTCAACTCCCAGAATTCCTCAGCCAGTTGAAGTCCACAAGTCTTAAAGTTGCAGATAGAGCTGCTCACCAATGAGCTTGATTGCGGGCAGGGAGATTCAGTTGCTTGCTGATGCAATGGATTGCGTTGCGACCAGCAGCTAAGGTAAGCAAGCTGGAGGCTTGCGGGGGGGGGGGGGAGAGAAAAAGAAACTTTTTTTTTCTTTTACATGGCTCTAGCGATCCAAGCTGAGTTGCCTGATTAGCAGGCAACTCAGCTGGGATCATCAGAGCTTGGCTGGTCAGAGCCATTTAAAAGAAAAAAAAGGCTCTGATGATCGTGAGGCTCAGCTGGGCATGGGGGGGGGGGGGCGGAGGCAGGGATTTTTGCTACCGGTTCTCTGAACTGCCAGTCAATAAATATGACTCCTATGAATAATGAGTGTAATTTAAACAGAAGGATTTTTTCCCCAGGTCATATCCTGATAGCATCATTAATATTTACAAAAGATCAGAGTCATCCAAAAGGCCCCAATTCTCAATCAGATTCATTGTTCAGCCTTGGAAGAACCTGATGAGGTTTAAAGCAGATTAAATGGATTAAATCAGACACTAGCTCCCCACCATTAGATTTAAATTTCTTCCAGATTGTATTAATAGCTTTCATAGTATGTCCTTGTATATAAGCAATTTATATACTTCAATAAGGATTTTTTTTCAGTATCAAGATCAAATTTATTGTCATTATATACAATACCTAAATATATTTTCCTATAAAATTGGTAGCTCTCTGTACAAGTTGACACTGGTTTATGATAGGTCATGTCACAATTAAGTTTTTTTCCCCACACACTTTTTTTTCACATTGTTTTGTTGTTCACACATAACAATTCTGTATGAAAGCCATAAAAACTCTTCTAAAATTAAGCACAATAATATATTTTTCTGAATATAATTTCATTTAGCATTTCTATAATGTTTCTGTGTTCAATATTTTTAAGCCATTGATTATGAGGAACTCATTTGTTCTTATATATAATTTTATTTGTGTAATTTTATTTTATGAATATATTGTAATTTAGGGCATATATGTATACTATATGATTTGGAATTGTCTGGAATATAACAATGTTTCCTCCATATTAATTTCATTGAAACTATCCAAAACCTGCAATTACAACCTGAATAAAGTGGGGATCCAGTACCACAATGAACCAGCCCAGCTCTTTTGAAGACCCCTCCCCTCACCACCACAATCACTACTACTAGTATTGGCATAAATTTATATCTGGTATATGAAAGTCTGCCTTCTCTATGTGACTTCTAGGAAGGTGGGTTTGGCTCCCACTTTTCTGGTAATTACAGAAAATTGCAAAAATGCATTTTACCAAGCTTTTAACTATGGATAATTTTAATTCATTTTTACTTTAAAGTTATTGCACTGATTTTATTGGAATGTTGCATTTTTAATTTTAATTATAAGCTGCAATGAGACCTTATATAAGAAGAAAGCAATGGTCAAAGTATCAGTTAGTCAGTCAAACAAACATCTTATTCCAGTAGTTTCAAATGCTTTTTGCTTGTAGCCTTTTATTTATATTTTAAATTTGTTTTGTAAGTTCTTACATTCCTTTATTTTTATTTGTGACATGAAAAACATTATGATTCCATAAGAACATGAATGATGAAAGAGTTAAAAAAATCTCTTAAAAAATGTCATTGGGCTAAGGACCAAACATTTCCAACTGTGAATGCTAATCAGGTGCAGTTCTGTAGAAGTTGAGACTATTACTAGCTTTGATTTGATGGAAAATGTGATGTGCTTTATCTTAAAACTGGCAATGCATGATATATTGTCCCACAAGCATATAGCAGGGATTGACATGCAGATTTATCAGTTAGTCTGCAAAGTACTGAAACCTTGAAATTTATTCTAAAGACCTCCATATCAAGGGGTGGGAGGGAGAAAGAAAGACAAAAATCTCAAGATTAATTTGTCTATGGTTATTTGAGTAACGAAAACTATATATCAATCAATATCATTAATACACTGGTGGCTTGTGTAATTCTTATCCCCTTCATTTTAAACAATTTGCCAAAAGCAAATAAATAAATATTGAAATTTAATTGATCATTCAATTTACTGGGCTTTTGTTGTATAAAAATGAATGTACAGATGGAATGACAACTGAATTTGGCCATGAATTATTGAAGATAGTTTAAACCCTATGCATAGATTGTTAGACACTGCATAGCTCACAGGCCTGTGTAGGTTTTGTAGGTCTCAAAATCTGCAGTAACAATGCATTGTTCGGCTTAAAGGAAAAATTATGAATCTTAAAAAAAAACAACCAGATATATTTCTTTTTTATTTGTAAACCACTCAGAATCACTTATGCCATGATACATATTTTGATGCTTTCCCATTATACTGAAAAGTCAAAGCTTTTTCAAACAAAATATGTAAATAGATTAAGTTAAATTATGTCAAGTCCAAATCCTGAAACCAGAGATGTGCACTATTTAGATACAAAGTTGGCATGAATACTTCAGATCTGACATGGATATCTTCTTTATGCCCAGATGCGCTCCTTAGAGATACTGGGCCATTTGGGTGTTAGCCCACCAAAGCTATATTCCTTACCCATGTAGCTACTTTGAATTAAGGTGCCACAACAGGGTGGCATCAAGTGGTTGCATTTTTTAATTGCTTCCATGATGCTTCCTTAACTCAAACATACCAGTATATTGTATTGTGCAACAATACATAACAGTATATTGTATTGCATAACAATACATAACAGTATATTGTATTGCATAACAATACATAACAGTATATTGTATTGCATAACAATACATAACAGTATATTGTATTGCATAACAATACATAACAGTATATTGTATTGTGCCTCTACTTTGCAAACAGAATGTGGCTCCTCTAAGTAACAGTGAATTGGTAAAGAGATTGTGCCCCCAGCAGATCTGAAGCATCCTTGCTGAGTTTGGATCGGAATTGTGCATAGCTGAACTTGAAACACAAACTCTAACTGCCTTTCATGCCATTCCATAACCTTAGATTTGGTTCACAAATCATAATATGTCACACAGAGTTGAGGCTCATGACTATTCTTTCTGGTACATAAATTTTTTTAAAAAAAAATTCTGCCAGTTGAATTGAGTGAGTGAAGGGAATGACTGAAAGCATTATGTGTAGATGATTATTACACCTTTCCAGAAACTTGTGTATTCAAATTTCTGATCAATTGTCTATGAGTGAATTAGACCCAGTACTATCCTCACTATTCTACCCCAAAATTCCTAACAAAAATAGGAACAATGATTTAGATGGATAAAATATTTTTCCATGGCTGTGACCATAAAAGAAATATTGCCATATACAGTACATCCACTGTATTACTTGTGCTTGGACAGAAAGACTATATCGGTAAGCTTCCCTGTAAATAACAAAGGCTTGATATAAAATCATATAATCATAATCCCACAGGATGTCAGCAGAAGAGAGAATCAGGAATTGATTGCTAACTTTTGATGCTTCAAAAGTAAAGGGGTTAACAGAGGTCAACTCCAGGAAGCATATAGTGGACTTGTGGGTTGAACAGATAACTACTTGGGTTAGATATGTGAAGCCTCTGAGATAAGCATAGGCAGCAATCAATACAGCAAAGCTAAACCATGGGAGCTGAGGAATCATGCAAGAAAAAGAATATATATACCGTGTCACCGCGAAAATATGACATGTCCAGACGTCCTGAAAATAAGGCCAAGCCTGATTTTTGGGGTGGGCATAAATATACACCCGAAAATAAGCCCTAGTGAAGGGGTGGGCATGGGCAGTACAAGAGACAACCTTTCCCTTCCCTAGTCCCCTTATGGAAGCTCAGCACCTTAATTGCGGCCTGCAGATCAGATGAGCCAGCATGGGCCGGGAACTGCCTCTTATTCTGTCTCTCTGCAGAGGCCTCCCAGTGCAAAGCTCTGCCATAGCTTCGGAGCAAATCTCTGCCTTCCCTGTGTTGGATTACAAGGCTGAAGGCTTCAGAGGGAGCATTTTTGGGATGTGTGTCTGTTCAGAGCTCCCCAAGGATAGAACGATCGGCAGGGAAATGCGGGGAGGATTTTCCTGCTGATTGGAGCAAGGCAAAGCCTCCAGCCTTGCAATCCTCCGCAGGGAAGGTGGAGTTTTGCTCTGAAGCTGTTGCAGAGCATTGCACTGGGATTGCACTCGGATTGCTTCTTTCCTTTCTCCTCCCCACTCCCAAGTCTCGTTCCTTTCCATTGCTACTTCTGGGATCACTTCTTTCCCTCCTCTCCACCCCCACCCCCACATCTCTTTCCCTTCCCTTCCATTGCTGCTGGGGAGCAGACAGCATGACAGAGAGAGTGGGGCCAGAGGTAGCACTTTAAAAAAGTAACATCTCCCCCCCCCAATATATGTGTGTGTGTGTGTGTGTGTGTGTGTGTATGTGTCTTCTTAAGTTTTCGCGGGTGTGTGTATATGCAAAAAATTAAAATCTCGAGTGTTTTCCTGCATCATGTTAAATAAGTTAGTTAAAATGTTTAAAATTCTGGTTAAAATCCTAATTTAAAATCTTCCAAAAAATCCTTACAGAGCACTCTGCAAGGTCCTTTAAAACCTTAGCTAAAATCCTACCAGTATCTTAAAAGTTTTTCTTTCTAGCAATGTTTCGACAGGCTCACAACCCTGTCATCTTCAGGCTCTTGTTTAGTTTAGAAGCTATGGGTTCTAGAAGCTTCTAGACCCCATAGCTTCTAGAAGCTTTCGTAGATTTTCACGGGTAGAGGTATGCAAGTTTTGGTGTATTTGGGTTTTCGGGTCTTTTCCTGTGAAAGATTGAGAGTATCTTGGTGACATTTCGATGAGGTCCCACTCGTCATCTTCAGGCTGGTGCCTTCGGCAAGCAAAGCAGATGGCAGATGAGAAAACGCTTCTTCGTATATTTATTGGGTTGCAGTCATGAATGTTTTTTAGACATAGATCCTTGGACAGTTCATTTCCTTCCTTCCTTTCTCTGTCATTCTTTTTATTCTGAATGGTGCACAAAGATTTTTTTCAAAAATAACCCTTCTTTTTTTTACATGAATAGATTGGAGTGTAAGCACATGTAAGTTAGTAAAGGCACAGCATTGTAGCAAGCTCTATTCTTGACTATGTTGGAATAACTGAAAGAAATTTCTGTACAGAGTCTTGCTGAAATGATACCCTTATCATCCCTGGTGAATCATTCTCATCTTTAGGCATGCGTGTGCACATACACACACTTCAAAATGTTATTACATCTGAATATGGGAAGACAATCTCCATTGCCTTCCATATTATGGTAGCTTAGAACAGATGTTAACGATCAGACACCACAAGAAATAATAAATACTGCAAGAATAAGAAAAGCTTTCTTTTGTCTTTTCGGTGTTATTTTCAAAGCACACCCAGATTAAAAGTATAATGGAGCACCTTTTTATTGCTAAAAGCACAGTCACAGACATTCTTTGCTAGACAATTATTACAGCAAGCCTGAAGAAAAAAAATATGTGATAGCATTTATACCTCAGTATTGAATTAGAGCCAGTATTATAAGATTTCTGGGACATCCATGTAGTTATAACTGTTGCAGTATTTTGTTGTTGTTATAATGCCAGGATATTAATGCATATAACTACCTCTGTTACTACTTTAACCCTTACATTATTAGTGAACTGTTACTGTGAACAGTTTCATTTTAATAATTAGATGCATAAATTTCTTCTTTTCAAATATAAGTTCTATATTGAGTTTGTTTTACTTGAAAAGCAGAAATTCCAAGGTTTTCTTGAATTCAAAGTTTCCATTTTTGGAGTTAGATTAAATTAAGTTGGAAGAACATGGGTTCATAAATCAGTTTTCAATGTGAACAGCATTAAATTGTAAATCTATAATTCTTCAACTGCCACATTCAAAAAGGATTATTTATTTCCATCTCTTTGTCTCTCACATAAACATACACACACATTTATATATAACCATATGACACCATCTGAACCTTTTGACTATTACTTTACACAGCTGCATTTTATCAAAATCAAAAAGCAATATATTCTGCTTTCAATTTCACAAGTTGAAAATGGAAAACATGGCCCCCTTTCTTTTCAGATCTAATCAAATCATACAAAAGGAATTTTTAAATAGAAGAAACAACGAGTGAAGCTTGTGAGACATACTATTCAGGAAGAATTGAAACCAATTTACACTCATTTAGAATGTGTTTCACCCAGGAAGTAGATGGGTAAAGAAGTTTTGAAATTACTCTTTATTCATTATATATGAGTCCAGTCTGTAAAATGTTATTGGAGTCTCATAAAAGGGGTTAGGAAATTAGATGAAGCAGGAAGACTATGATATGTATCCAATTGCCTTTAACCATAATTCTTAAGATAGTTTTGGCTTGACTGAACTGATTTAGGGAAGCTAACGAGAAACTGTAGATATTGTTGAGATTCAAAATTAAGGAACTGTGTCTTGAAATGTTTAAGAGTAAAAGGATTTTTATAGCAAAAGAAACAGAAATCAAACCATCATTTGGATTAGAACTTCATATTGTAAAACTACCAATTCTAGAGACAATGTCACTTTTTTTTCAGATTATTAAATGGGTATTTCAATGAGTATTTTGGATTTATAAATGACTAGCTACAAGATTGATACAGAAAGTAAATGACCAGCTACAAGAATGATACAGAAAGTACTTATATTCTTTTCTTTAAACAAAATGGTCAATTTAGCCAGCCAACTTTAGAATATAAATACCTTTGTTGACACATGAAGATCACTTCTGAACTTTGTGCTTGAGGCGGGAAAAAAATGAAACTTTGTTTTTGGGTTTTACCAATTAGATTGATAGATGTTTATAGAAATGACTAGTTTAAAAAACAAAAAGTTGTGGTTTGATGTTAATGCTTTATTGTACTGCAACAGAGAATCGACACTTTATTTCCCCCCCCCAGCCTTTTCTCACTTCTCTTTCCACTCTTTCCCTTCACTGTCTTCCTATTTACTTTTGTGTTTTATATCTTATTTTATAATGTAATAACATGTTCAAAAAATAAAAGAATGACACAGAAAATGTATTATGCTGAACATAAAAGAAATCAGATGGTCTCTTGATAATTAAAAGGGATATAAATATCAAAGCAAGAGAGTGACCAGGAGAATTTCCCAACATCAGATTTACAAAAGAAAGTGATTAATGTTTTGAAGAATTTTGTGAGAAATTAAAATGAAAGTAAAAATGAATAGAAATAAGTTCTATGACATTTCTTGAAGACACTAATGATTGTTAGAAGTAAAAAGAAGGAATATAAAGTTGGTTTATTTGATCAAGGTTAAAGTACATATGTTGCTATCTCTGGTAACCATTAATGTTTTTTCCTGATAGTTAGACTGAAGTTACTGTTTTATGGTTTTGTTTGTAGATCAGAGGGATATCTGAGATATGAGAAGCAGATATCATTTATTATATTTTAAGAGAAGGTGATATGTTATTAAAATTACTTATAATTGTTGCAATGAAGGGGAAAGTTACTTTTTTATATATTTCTTTTCTTTTTTATTAATATTATCTTTATTTTTCATTTATTTATTTTTTGTTTCCTTTTTTTCTATACCTTCTACTCTCTCTTTTTATTCTTCTATTTATTTTCAATGTTAGTTTTTATTGTAATTTCAATCTTTAGTGAAAATACTATAAAAAAGAGACCAGTCCTAGTTAGGATAGAAAGGAAAGTACTTTGGATCTTCCCGTCTAAATCCAACAATGATGGCAACCTTGTGTCAATCCTGAATTGTATAACAGGGATGCGATGTAACAAAATTAGGCAACAACTGATTCCAGTGATAATTTTGACCTGTAGCTTCATCAGCTGCCCCACCCCCCACCCCATGATATTTATTTTCTTTAAAACATAGAATTGCAGGATACATTATTTTTTTCTGTCTCCATTTTTTTTGGATATCTTGACAGATTGCTTCTACCATTTTTATTTTCTCAGTGACCTCTGGAATTTTGTAATACCCTACCTCATCTCCAAAAGTGACTGCAATTATGATCACTTCATCCCTGATGAAACTTAGTGGAAGACTAGCCATACAACATAGAGAGAAAAAACTGAACAAGGCTCAGCAGGTAACCTCTTCTACTGCTTTCCATTGGATGCAATTGAACACCCATCCCCAAGTTGTAGAAGAATCCATTCTTTTAGTCTGTAGAGATTTTTAGTCATCCAGGTCTTGGTTGTCCCAAAGGTACTTTTTCAAGAGGCAACTGGATTTGCTTGTTATTTCTTTTGAAGATGTTCTGCTTCTCATCCAAGAAGCTTTTTCAGCTTCTTTAGCTCTTCCATTCCCCATTATCCTGAAGAAGCTTCTTGGATGAGAAGCAAAATGTCTTCAAAAGAAAAAACAAGAAAGTTTAGTTGCCTCCTGAAAAAGTACCTTTGGGACAATCCATTTTCTTCTTTTATCTCTAAAGTATCTCAGCACTGAGTGCTCACTAAAGTATTGCCATCAATTGGGTACCAGAAATGTATCTGTGATAATGTATCTATTCCTTCTTCCACCAGTTATATTCCAGCAGAATGAGAGAATAGGATAAAGTGATTTTGGAAGTGAAGTTCAAAGGGCAGATCCAAGGGAGGCCTATAGTCCAAGTCTGAAAATATAGCCCTGCCCTAACAATTTATTAGAGGTTTCAGGTGGCACAGGGATTTTTTTTTTTTTGTTTTTTTTAGACATAAAACATAAAATACATCTTTTTAGAGCAAGGATTTGATCTGGTATAAAATAGGTACAATTACTCACATTCCCTCAACCAATTTTGTTCCAAATTTTATCCATTTACATCTTTTAAAAAAAAGAAAGAAAAAAGAAAAAAAATCTTATTCTAATCATTTATCATTCTACTATATCACCCCAAATTCTAAACAATTATTTCCAAATAGACACCATTCCAAATCTTTGTCATTTTAACAATCAATATTTCATATATATTCCTCATTCCTAAGACCCATTACATCAAATCTTAAATCTTCTCTTAAATGGCAGCTAGTATCCATGATCTTGAAAAAAGAATATTTTCCTCCTCTCTTAAAGTCGTTTCAAAATCAATCAACATTTTCATCTATAATTTGTTACTCCCAAAATACTTTATTTTGTTTACTTCAGGCTTGTTCTCAAATACTATTAAATCTGATATTTAGTTTGGTGACGTCATATCATCATCGCTACTGGCTAGGCGGAACCGGGCGGAACCGGAGGAACCCACCACTGACATATTTGGTTTATCATGAATGCTAATGTAAGGGTCACAAAACACTGAATAACCCTTAGGGTGGCATTCATTCATGAATGCCAATGTAAGGATCATTCAGTGTTTTCAGTAATGTTAAATATTTGAATCTCTCATCAATTGAAATATACATAGTAATAACTGTTGATAGAAGAAAGAAAATGCAGTATGAAACACTGAAATTGGGCGTAAGATGTCAATTTTCAGTACAAAATTCTGTAAATTAGACGACCAATTTTTAACTGGTAGACAGATTTCAAGGAATTATATGTATCCACAACAGAGAGATCTTATTAGATAGTTGCAGGCAGGGCCTATTGGCTGAAGTTTCTTCAATCAGTGAAAAGAAGCATTAATGTCAGAAATTGTAGTGAAAGTTGTAAGTCAAAACACCAAATCCCAACTGATGCAAAGGCCATAAATAGGAACACTAGATACTCTTACCTACTTAATCCTCCTTTATTTACTAATTTACTACTGTACATATCGCCATGAGGATCACTGCAGAAATTTAGAATTAAATATCAAGCCAATATTGCACTTAAAAAATGCCAAACTATATCACTTTTTACACCCTGGCTGGCTAGTCTCATCATAATCCCAGAAACTGGTATTTGAATTTCCTTACCTGTGCTGGAAATACTTTTATATCCTCAAAATACCTCATTCTAGTTATTCTATTTAGTATATAATTTGGCTTTTAAAATTGGTAACAGTAAAATATCTCCCAGTTCTTTTTAGGAAGAAGCAAAATATCTCTTCCCAAGGATTTTTTCAGTTTTGGAGCTGAAGCACAGCAAATCCTATTATAAACTGTTGGAAGAAATATCCATCTGGTTCAGTTCCAAGCCAGGAGAAAGGCACTGGAGACAAAATGGAAGCCGGAGTCTGATTGGAAAGAAGGTCCATTTATTGATGAACAGAAGCACATGTTTGTGGTTCTGGTGCAGCTGAACACATGGAGTTGAGTGTGGGGGAGCTTTTAGACCTTCTCTTGGGCTTTGCATTGAGCTTCCTGTTCCTGTGCAAGAACGTGTTTTCTATTGGATGTTGTCAGACTCCCATTGGGCCCTGTAGGGGTTATATTTGTCTGAGCTAAGATTGGTTGAAGTTTGGACTGCTGATGCAATGTCCTTTGGCGATAATGTCATGTGCTGAGCTCTGCTGCTAGATAGGTTAATCCTATTATGTTCTGGAGAGTCATGTCTTAATTTCATCACCCTGGAGCTGGAAATCTTTTGTCTTGTAGATAGGCTGGTCCAGTCTTTTTTAATGGGCATCAAATGTCTGCTGGGGACAGGGAACCAGGGGTGAAATGCTCCCAGTTCGGACCAGATCGCCCGATCCAGTAGCAATGGCGGCAGTTGGTTTGGAGAACCGGTAGCAAAAATCCCTGCAACCTCCCCCCCGCCATGCCCAGCTGAGCCGTATGATCATCAGAGGCTTTTTTTTTACTTTTAAAAGCATTTTTTCTACAACCTCTTCAGCTGAAAAAATGCTTTTAAAAGTAAAAAAAAAGCTGATGATCGTGTGGTCAGTTGGGATCATCAGAGGCTTTTAAAAGCATTTTTTCTGCAACCTCTTCGACTGAAGAGGTTGTAGAAAAAAATGCCTTTAAAAGCCTCTGGCGATCCCAGCTGAGTTGCCTGATTGTCAGAGGCTTTTAAAAACATTTTTTCTACAACGTCTTCGGGCGAAGAGGTTGTAGGAAAAATGCTTTTAAAAGTTTTTTTTAAAAAAAGTTGGCCATGCCCACCCAGTCACCAAGCCACACCCACAGAACTGGTAGTAACAAATTTTAGATTTCACAACTGCAGGGAACTGCTTCCTGTCTTTAAAACACGTTTCTTCTTTTATCATCCAGGGAAATATAATATTCTGGCTTTTTTTTATATATTTCCCAAAATATTTCATTCTTCTAGGAGAGGGGTGGATGCTAACTTTCTACAAAACAATCAAATAAAATATAATGCAGATATTGGTATGAAATTAGGAATATTCTGATTTAAATAATTAATTCAAGTGGGTTTGTTGATGTGAGTCAATGCTATTGAGAAAATTGGATTACTTTAATTTCCTTTTTCCAAGTGTGTATGCACTTGTTCCCCCCCCAAGTTATTGAACTATTTCAGGGGTATCCAATCCTATTTGGTTTTCTAATTAATTAAACAGATTCAAGTCAAATTGCTTGTTTCTGACAATAATCAAATATTTTGGGTACCGGGGACCAGTTCCATGGAGAGAGGTTTTTCTGCAGACCGGGGGGTTGGGGGGTGTATGTCACTTACTGCCTGCATATCTCTATCTCTATCTCTCTGTCTCTCTGCAATAACTGCCATTAATTATGAATCTTGTAAGCAAACTTTTTCTTTTTACAATAGTTATTTTTTCTTTCTTTCTTTCTTTCTTTCTTTCTTTCTTTCTTTCTTTCTTTCTTTCTTTCTTTCTTTTTCACGCCAAAAGGCAGCTTTAGGTGTCTAATGTTTTTGTGTGCATGCTTTTCAGGGATGGGAAAGGTACTATAATGCATTTAATAGGCAAGCAACCATTTCAATTCAACAAAACACAATTTGGTGCTATGAAATGTGTTTGCTAGAGCTTTTAAACAAGAGTGTGAACTTCCTGCAATGGCCTGACCTTGTGGAGGAACACCTTCTATCTGAAATAAGAGAGAGACAGTATTCCATTTGCCAAAATTGCTCTACTTGGCTTTGATGAGTCACTCAAATAGGAAGCAATTGCCTTACCATCTTCCTAAATTTAGTTCAGAGTATTCAGGAAGGAAAACAAAATTTCTTTTTTTTTGCCCACACATCTGAACTGCAAAATGCTAGCAACTTGCAATTTGATGGCAGTCAGCCAGAAATCCTTGTATGTCATTACCCCCTCCCGTTTGGAAAACTTGGTTTTGATAAGTAACAAAAGGCACCCTGAAAGTACATGTATGAATTTCTCTAATCTCTTTAAGGTTTTTTCAATAGCTCTAAATTAAATCTCTTTCAATCTTATCCCTTTAGTTATCAGAAAATCCAGGGGGTATTTGGATCCAGACATCCATTGAACCAAAGATATTTCATTACAACACACAAACAAGGCACTTTTATTGACTAAGAACCCAATTATTTGACCTGGCTTCAGGTTTTATTCTATCCTACTTCTATCTTGACATGGACTGTTAAGCTCCTCTGACGGGTACCACTATGTATCAGTTTTGATTCACAGAGATGATTTCTACTTTCCCTCATATAGTTACTGGCTAAACAAACCAAGATGTTCAATATTACCTTTGTGAAAAATGAGTATTTTCCAATTTTAAATATAAATCATATTAAAAACTTAAATGAATTCAACAATGTGATGAGCCATGGTGGTGCAGTAGTTAGAATGCAGTACTGCAGGCTACTTCTACTGACTACCGGCTGACTGCAATTTGGCAAATCTCATCAGGCTCAAGGTTGACTCAGCTTTCCATATGTGCAGTACAATGCAGTGAGACATGCAGATCTGTACAGTGGAGAAACAAAACAATAACTTCACAAAATCATAGCACAACATAGGAGAACAAAACCATCAGGACAAGATTTAGCAGTCCATCTGCGTTTGAAAGACAAAGGTCATTTTTTTGAAGACAGCAAAGTTCACAATCTGGACAGAGAGGACCGCTGGTTTGAAAGAGGGGTCAAAGAGGCCATTTATGTTAAGACTAAACAGACCTTTCTCAATAGAGCAGGAGGAATATAATACCACCGATCTCCTATTTACAACATAGTCATTTCAGTAGTTCTAAGAAGGTTCCACACTCATTTGCACTGTTCAGGTGACCCTGAGGGCACAGATAAGCCTCCAAGTGGTTTCAATGACTCTCAGAAAGAGTACTAATGACCAGATGACTGCAAGCAATAGCAATAGCACTTAGACTTATATACTGCTTTCAGTGCTTTACAGTTCGCTCTAAGTGGTTTACAGTGTCAGTATACTGCCCCCAACAATTTGTGTCATAATTTTATCTACCTTGGAAGGATGGAAGGCTGAATCAATCTTGAAGCTGGTGAGATTTGAACTGCCAAATTGCAGGCAGTAGGCAGGCAGCAGAAATAGGCTGCAGTACTACATTCTCCACTATTCAGACAGAACTGAAGAGTGAGAAGTGAAACATTTTACAAGACAACAAAGAAAGTCCAGTTGCCTTTTTAAAAAGCACCTTTGGGACAACCATGACTTGAATGATTGAGAATCTCCATAGACATTTAAATGAACTAATTGAGTCAGAAGTACAACAGGATAAATTTACTAATACGTACACAGTTCTAGAAATTCAGAATGGTTCAAAAATAATAAACTTTCTTGCTAAGATTACTGGAGCAAAGGGAACATTTTTTAAATTGAAGTTTTCTTTCTTGCTATGTCAAAACACATAGTGTCCAAATATCAGGTTGTTGAAGACAGAGGTTCAGCTAAAGTAGATGAAAGCAGATGAGTGGTCTACAATACATAGTTGTATATTTATACATAACTGTGTACAGAGAATTCCATGGAACAAAATAAGATAATGAAATAGAGGTTGTCAGAGTTTCTTGCAAAAATCAAATCCAGAAACACACACAGATAAATGGATGCAGCAGGATTCTTTAATTTCTTTATATTCACAATAATAGATGAAGTATTTACAATACCAATATCAGAGTTCTTCTTCAACATAGTAGCAGTTACAACACAAGGCAGGAGAGAACAGTTAGTTTGTTTTTTAGCAGAGCAGACAAGCATGCTCAGACTGCTGGATTTCAGTTTCAATTCTCGGCACAGAATTAGAAGCTGCATACTAAGACACGCCCTGGCTCCAGTCTGTCTCAGATCCCAATTGGCTGACTTACTTGCTGTGCCTATTCATTGGCTGACCTTGTTATCATGTCTTCCCAGTCATGAATATTCTAACAGAGGTGATAATCAAATTCATTGCAAAAATGAATTGAGAAGACCAGAAGGTAGAGCTTAGCCCCAACAGGCAGCAGTGAAAAACTACAATTGCACACACAGGTCTTACAGCAAAAACCAGTTGCTCTGACTGAGGAAATAAATTCTGAAGTAAATTTTTATGGTCCAGTTGACAGACTGGCTTTTGGGTCAGAAAAAGCACTGAGCACTTAGGTACTTCAAACCTAAAAGACTTGGAAGAGAATACTGATGCCACAACAAGTAAGGATTCAGAAGAAATGGGATAAGATTTTAGACTTGGTTGGGATATGTCAATACCCTGTGTTTTCAAGAAACAATTGACTGGACCAACTTTTTAAAGTCATATGGAAGTAGGAACAATAAAGAAATCAGATGAATGGATCAAATTATTTTTTCCTTAATGAAAATTATACCTTCTGCATTTTAATAAGAGAGATAATTTGCCCTGCCACATGACTTCACTATAGGGATATATGAATAATCTATTTCAATCTTCTCCTTCTGGATGTTTCAGAAACCTATATCTACCAACTGTGATGGACCTATAGTTGGATTCAGAGAGGATTTTGCTTTTCTTTAATATTCAAAACGAAGCTCGATTGAACTTCTCTAGCTATATTAATCTCAGAATTCATTTTCTGTGTTGTGTTGTTCAGCCAAATGC
The DNA here is from genome assembly GCA_022577455.1 of Arizona elegans. Taxonomy (NCBI): domain Eukaryota; kingdom Metazoa; phylum Chordata; class Lepidosauria; order Squamata; family Colubridae; genus Arizona; species Arizona elegans. The sequence goes on along the minus strand of JAKOOJ010000003.1, from coordinate 68,258,785 downwards.
CTCAGCTCTTTGAATCTCTTGTTCTTTTTTTCCAAACAGGTTTGTTGATGGGCAATTGTCATTGATTTAACATTCTATAAATCCTTCCAGTTATTCTGTTCAATCAATCACCTCTTTCTTACCTCCTTGTAATATTAATAAGCATAACTTTTCCCTTCATTAATGAACCACCTAATCAGAATGGATGTTCTACTTTTTTAAATTCCTATTATTGAATAATAGAACTAATACAGAACTAATAATAGGAAACAGAAGAGGAATATCACCAGTACTTAACTTATTGACCTTATTTTAGCCCAGGCTAAATAATTTTTTTATCATACCTACTGAAGTTAGTAGCAGTTATTAAACTCCAAGGGAGGTTTATGTTTTGAATTAACAAATATACGTTTGTTGAGATAAAAGTGTTTTGAATAATTAAATCTACCATTTCTGGCCTGCCAAAGTATCAAAGCAGCTTGGGTTTTTGCTTTCTTTTTTAATGTTTGCAAAATATCATCTGTACAAGTAAAACAGAGTTTGTGATTAAGGGCCGTATAGATCCAAAGCTATAGATTCCAGAAGAAAATTTGGGTTTGGGACTTTCAAATGATATCTACTATCCCTATTTGCAGCAAATCATTTCAGCATACAATTTTTAATTTATAAAACAGTAATAGAAATTTGAAAAAACAGTTTTGCGTCTCCAAAATTCATTTTGTTTCTTTTTTTCAGTTTATGAAAAAAAATGATATTTTGGTAAGTTCATATAAAAATGACCATCCAACCTCTTGAACTGTTATGTTTCTATGTTTTTTCTATTTCACCATCCTCTTTTTTAGTTCTCCTAGCCTCACAGATCTATATTTCCCTTTAGTCAAGTATGTTTTCTTTTCCCCTGTTTTCTTTTTATTATTTGTCTCAATGACGGGCAGGGGCATTTTCAACTTTCAATGTATCACAATTCACTGCTTTTGATGTCCAGAATTAGTGGACTGTGGTTTGAAGTTCTGAAGCTCTCAGAACAATCCAAGGTTTAATTTGTTTTCCTTATTAAATATAATTGAAATATGCGAATTTCCCAAGTAAGGACATCACTGGAAGAGTGCTATTTATTTATTTGGTTGGTTGGTTGAAATGAAAATTTAATCTTCTGATTTCTTTCTGCCAGCCATGAGACCCTGAATCTCATTTTGGGTTATTCATGTATCACATAGGTGAACAACCTGCAGCTTTGGGTCTAATGCACAGCCCTTGAAACCATCTTTTATGGGCCTTATAGTCTCCTTTCAAATGGAAAATTGGAACTAACAAAGAAATATATAAGTTCCTCTACAAAAGTATTCATGTCCGCAAGTCTTATGGAACCTCAACATACTTTGTGACCTTCAGATCCCAAGCCTAACCTGTGCCCCAACCCAAATCTCTAAACCCTTAAACTTATTCATAAAAAGATTGCCTACATTTCTTGTTATAATAGCCTCATTATCATTTCATTTTTTAATGCTCTTTTTGAAATCATAAACATAAGACACAGTTACACACACACATGCACAGAAAGAGAGAGAGAGAGAGAGAGAAAGAGAGAGGGAGGGAGGGAGGGACGGTGGGACAGATTGCTAGAACAACTTTCAGACAGACTTTTGAAGCATTTTCTTCTCATCTTCGAAACCAGAGACCTGAGGAACTTAAACGGCAAGTCAAAGGAAAGCCCCCCTCACAAAAAAAGCTTACCTCTATGGATATTTTTTTTATATATAGACACTTGCATCATATCAAAATATTTACTATGGATAGACAAAAAAAATGGATCATAGGAAAAATCAACTCAGAGCTCTCAGTTGGCACATAGATGGACAGACTGAAACTGTAATCTTTTGGATATATTGGGTAAAGAAATAGCTCCCTTGAGAATTGTAGAATTCAGGGAAAGATGGAAGGAAAGGGAAGAAGAGGATGACCAGCAACAAGGTGGATAGACCTAATTAAAGTGATGACTTGAAGGATCAGGCTGAATTTGTTTAATCAACATGGCTGCTAAGAATTGACATTAACATGATGACATATAAACAGATCAAACCAAATCAGTCAATGCTATTCTATTCATATTTTTATGGCTTGGTATTAGCTGTCCCTGATACCATTTTTTTTAAAAAAATTTGGACATACATTTTGCCATCAGAGTTCACCAGCACAACATTTGAGGTTCCCAGGGACTGGACTTGTAAAAACTTGGGGTTGCCAGTTTAAAACCCTATAGAAACCATCTTTTCTTCCCAGCTGTGATCTCCCTCTTCACTGTACTCTTTCTTCTTTTCTTTTCAGTAAGAACCTGTGCACTATTTCATTGTTTTTCCAGCCATTCAAAGTTAGGTTTCAATCCAAGTACTCCATATAGAAATTGTGGAAGAAACACCAGATCTTATTATTTTGGGGCACCTGAAGCAAGATGTGGTTCCTCTTGCCATCTTACCTGATTTCCAGCTCTGCATTTAAATATTTTTGGTTAGGGCTTATTTTCACGGGGAGGCTTATTTTAGTGCATGTGCTCAAAAGCCCGATTGGGCTTATTATCAGGGGATGTCTTATTTTCGGGAAAATGGTAGTACTAACTGAGACTAGTGAATGAGGAATTTTCTCTTTAAAATCACAATATACAGAAGAAAAATAACACTGATAAAGAGAAAAATCTTAGCAATATATTCTTATTCTAGTTGTCGGCCTTCTACTTTTTCTTTGCTTAATGGAAACTTTAAAAAAAAATAATCACATATCGTAAGTATAAAGGGTTGTTAATGAAAACTTATTTACAGCATCTGTTGTTACTTTCTTTCACATACCTATGCCTGTTTCACAGACAGATATTTGATCAGATGGAATGCTTTCATGTGCACTGGGGAGAACAGGTTGTTGGTAAAAAGGAAATTATTTTAATATTCTAGTTCTGATCTATGCATTTTGCAGATCATGCAAAATGGGATAATAGAAATTAACTCAAAGTGACTCCAGACTGAAAGAATCATACTAAAATGTGTAGCATTGATTTGGATCCCAGTCTAACCAGATATATATGATAGTAGTTAGATCTGCTTTATCTAGGAAAAGAGTCAAGTTGATACAACCAGCTCTGGCTCTACTCACATACCTATTTGGGAAAAAAGTTGAGGTAAGGGTAGATATCATTGTGAACTTAGTCCTTCAAAGGAGATTCATCTACATATATAATCTAATCTAAAAATTAAATGAGGTTTCCTACTGGTGACAGAACTTCTGTCATGTCACAAAAGGATGACATTCCCAACACTATTAAGGTGAGTAGATACCAAGAGTTGAAAGGGACCTTGAAGGTCTTCTAGTCCAATCCCCTGATCAGGCAGGAAACCCAATGCCATTTCAGACAAATGTTGTTCAATTTCTTCTTAAAAATCTTTCAGTGTTAGAACATCCACAACTTCTGGAGTTAAGTCATTCCACTGATTAATTATTTTGTCAGGAAATTTCACTTTAGTTCTAGGTTGCTTCTTTCCTTGATTAGGTTTCATCCATCACTTCTTATCCTGCCTTCAGGTGCTTTGGGGAATAGGTAGACTTTCTCTACTTTATGACAACTCCTTAGATATTGGAACACTTCTATCATGTCACCCCTTGAACCTCTTGTTCAAGTGAACACTTGAAAAATAGGGCTATACCATTGTGCCTTCCATAAATATTCTAAATGGGGGATGGTAAAAAAAATGATCTCATTTGTCGTCTTTCCTTTCCCCGTGTTATTTTCATAATCTTTCACATATGGTATGCAAGGGAGGATAATTGAACACAGCAACAGATTGTCTATTCTTTTCACACAAATTCTATACTGGCACAATCTAACTGAACTAGAAATAGAGAAGGGAATAGTGCAAGGCTAGAGATGAAAAAATGCTGGAATTTGGCTTGAGGTTATGCTTGCTTTGATAGCTAAAGAAATAGCACTTTTCCTTCTCTCTTTGGATGTTCAAAAAACATGTGTTTGCAGAGAAACTATTTCAGAAAAGCATAGCACACACCTTTCATGTCTCATATTATTCAGGAGAGACAATGTCTCATCGTTCTAACTTGGACCATCAGAGCCATATATAGCAGATGCGAAAGGCAATCATGAATAGCTAGAAAATCAACTCAATGTTCTTATTTGGCCCTTCTTTTTAGAGCACCAACTCTCTTTTGTATTACTTCCCACAGGGCTGCACAACACAAGTTTGCCTAGGAGCTAAAACACATATCTTAGCTCCTCAGTTATATAAAACTCCATAATCAAAAGCTTGGTAGTTTCAAGGGTAGTAAATAGTTCTGGTTTTCTTTCTTTCTTTCTTTCTTTCTTTCTTTCTTTCTTTCTTTCTTTCTTTCTTTCTTTCTTTCTTTCTTTCTTTCTCCCCCCTTCCCTTCCTTTTTTCCTTCCTTCCTTCCTTCCTTCCTTCCTTCCTTCCTTCCTTCCATCCATCCATCCATCCATCCCAAACTAGGAGTTGGAGGAGACAATTGGGAATTGTCAAACATGAACATTCAAACACTAGAGTGGCCTTCTAGTCAGTTCTTGTAACAATGCTATTTCTCTCCAAACAGATACCACTAAACAAACAAAACCAAAATCTGTTCTATTAAGCTGTCTTCATTCTAGATGTAAATGTTTGCAGAGTGTCTCAGTCTTGTCTCAAATGTGCTTTTTTTATTTCTTAAAAGGCAACTGGCCTGCTTTTTCTTTGAGGCCTTCCATTCTCCCCACCAGCGCCCCGCCTCATGTGCCATCAGAAATGATGAAGCTTCTTCTATGAGAAATGAAACATTTTATTCTTCTTCCTCAAAGGAAAAAAACCAAAAACAAAAACAGTCCAGTTGCTTTTTGATGGGGGAAAAAAAAACCACCTTTGAGATATTCTGAGTGTAACTTTTCTCATTTTTCTTGAATATCATAGTGCTGTCCTTCATAAAACAAAGGAAGAAAAACCAAGATTTGGCCAATCTTAAAATTCTACTTATATTAATAATTCTATTATATATTATTGCATCACATTTTGACACTTTATTTCCAGTTACTTGAAGTGGTGAGCTATTGCCCCCCAATCCTGTGAGGAATACAAGCTAATATTACTTTTTTTTTTTAGTTTACAATATATAAGAGAATTAAGGAAAAGAAGGATCAAATGCCAAATGTTCAACATAGCTTCCCTACCTTAAACAAAAGTTTAGTCTTTATGAGGTACTTGATCTGTATGAATGAATGAGTCACAAACTAAAAACATTCTTTGAGCAGAACAAACACATGTTTACAAGGCACATTTTATTATATACAACAAAAACATGAATAATGCTTAGAGAAGTTTCTTGTTTTTTAAGCATACATATTGACAACAGAACACATTGTCTGGATCCTCAAGAGTCTCTTCTCATCAAAATCTCTTTTTTAGAAGAGTTTTATCTCAGGAAAATGTAAGAAAGAAATGGTTTAAAAAACATAAGAAACAAAACATTTGTTTTCCTGAAGAGAAAGTAGAAAAAATGTGCAACTGAGAGATAATATTTGTATCGATTGCAAGATTTGATTATTAATCAGAGAAAATTTGTAAAAAAAATAGCACAAAAATCTTGAAACACATATTAGGCCTTATTTCTAAATTGTTGGTGAAATATGATTCAAAAGCCAAACAAGAAAAACATTTTATGATTAAATAGATGCAGAATCTAAATATATTAATAAATATTCAAAAATGGGAATTTCATTGGAAAGATACTAAGTTTACATCAAATATGATCCTTGGAAAAAACTGATATACTGATCAACCATGCTGAAAAAAATAGTTTCCACTGCCCACGCCTGTCTATCTTCTCCCCATCACCATGGCTGCCTTTTTGGGTGCTCTGCACTCTGCTACTTATCCACCCTGCCATCTGCTGCCACCACTTCTCCCATAGCTGAACTTTGCAATCTTCTTCCTCCAGCATGTGATCCACTCTCTTCTACTGGGCATGCAGGAGAGCCGGGGTGGCTCCCTAGATGAAGGTAGAGTCTGTGTGGAAGGAGCTGTTTGGGATGGTGGCACAACTGGAGGAAGGAGATGGGTATGAGCTACCCAGAGGTGCAGCATGCACTCTGCAGCTCATGTTGTTAGCACTTCTGGAGAGTTGGCCTGTGGGGATGCCCATTCACAAAGACACCCAAGCACCCAAGCACCCATACATGTGTTAGCATTGAGATTCTTAAACAGCTAAGCTTTTCTTCCATAGTACCTGGAGCCAGCAGCCCTTCAGGACCATGATGTGATGAGCCCCTCAGCCACAAGTATGACCAGACAAGGCAATGATCAACCCTCCTCTTCAATTAAGATTTAAAAGCTTACACTGCACCTCTTCCAAAGTCACTAGCATGGCCTCTGCCATGTGTCCTGAGGGGCTCCTTCATTTTTATGAGGCTATCCTTTTCAGCTCAAATGGGCAGGTGAGCCACATAATGGAGGAGAAGTTTCAGCCATTGAATATTTAATGTTTTAAAAGCCTTAAATGTCATAAGGTCTTTTTACATTTGGTTAAGCCTTCCCATCCATCATGTGGCTCACTTTCTTTTTCTAGACTTCACCACTTATCCCTCATGTGCTTTTCTTAATTGTATTTGCAAAACAGGGAACAAGTAAAGAAAAGAAAACAGTACAAGGTCCATGCAGAGATTTTACATTTGGTGAGTAAACTGCTTTCTTTCCTGCAATGCCATATTAGAGTGCTTATCAATTGTAAACAAGCAGCAGGGTTGGGAAGAATTTTTACTTGTCTTTCCTCAATTTCTGGGCATTGTGCACTGCCTTCCTGAATATACTTGTTGGGTAGGGCATTCCCACCACTCAGTGGATTTTTTTTCAGCTTTTCAGGAGGAAGGCTGGGACAAGAGCAATTAGAGGGCCTGCAGGTATGTTCTGTTGGTGTTGGGATTTCTTCTTCTCGTTGCTCAAGCTCCCAAGCCAATTTTCCAGGAATTGCAGTACATGTGTTATCTCTGGGAAGCTCACATCTCTCCTCTTCCTACCAGTTTTACTATCAACACAAACTGTGCCTCCCAGATATTCTCCATCTTTTCCCAGGAAGCCACTAGCAGCTCTCCTGCCTCACCTAGCGATGGAGAGTGACACATCTTGCCATTCTGATGCCTTCACCCCAGTCTGGCTAGACAAGTTCCCTTTGGCAGAATAGACTCCACTGCCCTGCCATGTCCATGGTATGCAATCATAGGACTACACTTCACTCATCACCTGGATCCCAAGACTCCAGCAGGAAAAAGCAAAGATGGCAAAGATCAACTGCAGGCATTGGTGAAGAGACAGGAAACAGCAGGGGTATGTGGCAGAGTACAGGGCACCTAAAAGAACACAGATGGGGAGAAACATAGGAGGGTTGGCGTAGCTGAAGCACCCCTGCAATTGTAAATGTGGGCAGGCTCAAATTTTGAGTACATGACTGTAGGACCACTGCAATGGCTGTAAATTCAGGAACCAGTCATAAATCAATTTTGACAGCATCATTTTAACATTGAATGCCATTGAATAAATGGTTGTAAGTCGAGGACTAAATGTCGATGGAGATTCTTAGTCATCGAGGTCATGGTTGTCTCAAAGGTGGTTTTTTCAAAAGGCAACCAGACTATGCTTTTTCATTGAGGAAGAAGATGTTAACTTCTCATCCAAAAAGCTTCATCAATGAATTGATGAAGTTTCTTGGATGAGAAACAAAATGAAAAAAAAAGCACCTTTGAAACAAGTCAAGGACTACTATATATGTTTTCTTATCTTGACATTTTTACTATCTCATTCTTACCATCTCATCCAAATGCTTGAGAGAGGAAGAAGCATTTTCCCTTCTTTACACCTCACCTCACTTAAAAACTTGAGACCTAATTGCATTGTCTGTATATAACATATAATATTAGTTTATATATCAGCATTACATTATTTTATACTGGATACATTATAATTTTTTCATATGTGTTTTTGTATTTGATTTGTCCATTGTGTATCAATATATACTTGGTTTCATTGTCCTTTGGCAGATGACCAATCATCTTCCTTATCCATACATGAGACCAGTTGCAGTTCCTAGAAGATTTGGGAACAATTCAAATATAGCTACATGTTAATGTATCTGTCAAAGATTATTTTTAATGCCCAACTTCAACATGCTTTTGATTATGTACCCAAAAGAGGTGTAGTCATAATATCTGGTGATTTTACTGCTCATGTGACAGCAAGTAGGAAGTTTAGGAAAAAGATCTTGTACGATTTTTATTAGGCAAAGTAAATTGAAATGGGCCCAGGCTTTTAACATTTACAACAGTCAGGACCTTATTAGTGGGAAACAGCTTCTTATATTACTCCTGAAAGCATTAGCTCATGTGGCATGCACCATGGCAAAATACATCAATCTTGGACTACATTCTAGTCAACACTTGCTTCTGATCATCCATCAAAAATGTAGTATGATGTGAGATACTGATTGTGGCTCTGATAATTACTCAGCCTGTGCAAAAATTTAGCTTAATCTCCAATGCATAAGTGACAATTCCATTGACAAAGCAGAACTGATAAAATTTGGCCAAACTGATATGAACTAGAATTCCAAATAGAACAAAAAACTAGCTTGCTATACTGACACTGCTTGATGATACAGACATGGGAGAAAAACAAATCTCAGAAGCTCTCTATGAATGTTCCAAAAGTGTCTGCCCAACCATACAAATATCAGTCTCAGATGAGTGCTTAGACATGGTAGACCAATACAAATAAGATGAGCTTGTAGACAGTGCATGAAGTCAGTGAAGAATGACAGTGGAAGAAGTTCATCCAGGGTTTGGGAGAGGCTACACAAAAACATAAGTACTATATGCACTTTACACTTGCAGATATCTAAGTGGGAAAATGAATCAACAAATAATAGTACATACAGCTGCTCCTTTCTTAGTAGCTATCTTGCTAGCAACTCTTTACAAATATGGTAATTAAAAAATATTTTACAACTAATGCAGGGACTTACAATCAAATTTTGTCTACCTGAGAACATCGCATGCTGGCATAGCTGTACAAGATAACTTTATCTAAATGAAATGGTAACAACCAATGATCTCTCTCTCTCTCTCTCTCTCTCTCTCTCTCTCTCTCTCTCTCTCTCTCTCTCTCTCTCTCTCTCTCTCTCTCTCTCTCTCTCTCTCTCTCTCTCTCTCTTAATGATCATTTCACTTAATGGCCATTTTGCTTCTGACTTAAGAAATGCATTGTGGTCATTAAACTTAGAGATGGGACAATTGCATGGTCTTCCTATACTATTTACCAATGATGGGTTTCTAATAGTTCGCCCCAGTTCGGGCAAACCAGTAGTGGCAGTGGTGGGAGATTCCGCCCACCTGCCTGGATGTCATCACAGATGATCTGTGCATGCACAGAAGTGTGTGCATGAAGGCTCACAGTTCCGAACTGATAGTGAAGGTAAGTGGAACCCACTACTGCTATTTACATACCATTTGGAATTGGAGGAGAGGATAACCACTAAGTATTACAGAAGGCAGTATGGCTAGAGACTGAAAGAAGAGTCAGTGTAATAAGAGAAGCATTTAATTTTTTAATCAAATTGCTATGTAATCCTGAAGCCATGTTTTCTTCCTCCTACATTTCCTGTTGCAATATTTTCAGGATCAGACTCAATAATTAAAGTAAGAATAGTATGTTTAAATAAAGCTCTGTTTAATCACAGATGGCATTCTATATTCACTGAATATTCACAAATAGAAGCACTGAAAAATGGCATACAGCTCCTTATACATACAAGGGGAGGAGCTAGATATGGGAGTGGTTAGACATACATACATTAAGCAATGGAAATAAGTTAACTCTTGATATACTGTACAGATACTATTTACATGATGGAGAATAAAGCATTTACTTGTGACAAATCCCCCTCTAAATGCTGATTCGACATATGACAATAATTACATTCAGATTCAGAACAATATAAAACTTGTAGCTTGGTAGTTAAGTATTTGTGTTGTTTAGAAGGTAAAGGTTTTGTCAAGATGTCAGCTATTTGCTCTGATGTTTCACAATGAATAGCTTTAATAAATCCGTCTTGTGATAATTGCCTTACATGTTTGAATTTTATATCTATATGTCTAGATCGCTGTCCAATAGCATCAGATCTAGATATTTCGATGGCAGCTTTGTTATCTTCATGTATGATATAAGGCAATGAAGGTTTTTTCCAAATATTAGACAATAAATCATTAAACCATACTAGGTTATTTGATGCTTTAGACAGACAGACATATTCTGCCTCAGTAGTTGATGTAGCTACCAAATCTTGTTTACCAGTGTACCAGTAAACTGGGCAGCCGTTAAGGAAAAATATATAGCCAGATGTACTTTTTCTACAAGTGACATCACCAGCCCAATCTGCATCTGCATAACATGTGACAATGGGTTCATTTGTATTATTGGGTTCTAATAACAAGCAGAAGTCTAAGCTATTTTTTAAGTATCTTAATATCCTCTTGACAGCTTCCCAATGGTATGATAATGGTTTACTGACATGTCTGGATAATAAGTTAAGGGGTAAAGCAATATCAGGTCTAGTCCAGTTAGAGATATAGAGAAGAGAGCCGATAACAGACCTATACAATGTGTTATCTTTAAATTCTGGAGATGACTCATCAGTGTTTCTTAGAAAATCAGTCTGCATGGGAGTATCACATGGTTTGGCATCATTTAGGTTACATTTGTTTAAGAGTTCTATAATTTTATCCCTTTGGGAAAGTTTGAATCCCTTCTTTGTTTTGCTGATTTGAACACCAAGATATTTGTTTACTTTCCCTAATGATTTTAAGGAAAAGTGTTCATTGAGTTTTGTTACAAAAGTTTCTCTCCTTTTTGTATCTTTGCCTATATATAGAATATCATCAACATAAATCAATACAAATTCTGGAGAATCACCTTCACTCTTAACAAAGAAACAATTGTCAGCAGTAGTGGCAACAAAGTTCATAGTTTTAAGTACTTTGACTAAACATTCATACCATCGCTTGCCAGATTGTTTCAATCCGTATAGACTTTTGTTTAATAGCCATATATCATTTTTGTTTGTATATTGACTATGAGGAGCTCTTACATATATATCTTTATCTAATTTGGCATGTAAAAATGCAGTTTGTATATCATATTGAAATACCTCGAGATTAAGTGCTGATGCTATAACTAGAGCTGTTTTAACACTCTCAGTTCTTACAGTAGGAGAGTAAGTGTCTGTATAATCCTCAGGATATCTTTGAGCATAACCTTGTGCGACTAGTCTGGCTTTATACAGTGTGTTACCTCCTTCCAAATTTTTAATTTTATATATCCACCTGGTACCAATAATAGTCTTATCCCTTGGGGCTTGTGTGGGTGTAAAAACATTCAATTCTTGTAAGCTATTCATCTCCTTGGTCATTGCTGATTCCCACTTTTCTCTTTCTTTGGGGGGAAGTTTCAGCACTTCTTCATAACTGTTTGGTGTTACTATTTCTCCATTCATACACATTACATAATCTTTGTATTTATTAGGCACTTGATTTCTGTTACTTCTGGTTGTTCTCACTGGTATACTATCATTGTCATGCAAATACCTTGCTTCCTTTTTTGTTACTGAATCAGTTTTTATTTTGTGTTGACTATTCGTCCATGTTCTAACTTTGTTTTTGCGTGTGCTGTTATTGTTTTTCTTTTCAATATTCTCATTTTGATGTTCAGTGTCTGAATTGGTGTTTGGGAATATTTCATTAAGGTGTATTTTGGACCAATTGGCCTGTTCATGAAATACTGCTGTTCTTGAAATTATGAATCTGTTATTGTTATCAATAAATCTGTATCCTTTTGTGCGTGTTTCGTATCCCATGAATTTAAGTCTTCTGGATACGTTTTCACCTTTACGCCTTAATTGTTTAGGTATATGTACGTCTGCAGTGACTCCAAATATATGCATGTGTGTTAACTTAGGTTTCCTACCGTACATTACTTCATATGGTGTTTTATTCACTATGCTGGACCAAGTCCTATTTTGGGTGTAATTGGAAAATTGTAAAGCTTCTGACCAGAATTGTTTACCTAAACCAGCATCTTCTAATGTGGATCTAATCATGGTTTGTAGTGTTGAGTTCTTTCTCTCTGCCACTCCGTTCTGGAATGCAGAGAAAGGACTAGATGTGTAATACAACATCCCTTTATCTTTTAGCCATCGTGAGAATTCGTTTGACATGAACTCACATCCTCTATCTGTCATAATTTGTTTTATTCTAATGTTGTGTTGTGTCTCTATGCGTTTGTAAAATTCTTTGAATTTCTGAAATGTTTCATCCTTATGTCTTAATGTGTAGACAAACCCATAACGACTATAGTCATCCACAATGGTTAGAAAATAGTGTTTTTTATATGTGATTGATGGTGTCAATGGGCCAACTAAGTCCATGTGTACTAATTCAAAGATTTGTTTGGTTGACCTGGTTGATTTTTTGGGCCTGGGGCTAGTTTTGAGTTTTGTGGATTTACACACTGAGCATTCTAGATAGTTTTTACAGTTTTTTATTTTAACACCATCAGCATGTTCAATCATTTTTTGTACTACAGGAAAACTAGCATGTCCTAATTTTCTATGTAAGATATGGGCACATTCATCATGAATAGGTTTGCCTATATTAGGTCTTTTATCATTGGATGAGTTTTTGTTGTTATGAACTACCTCATGTTCCTCATTATCACTATTACTATTTTCTTCGTTATTTATGTCATTGTCATCCTCTATGTTGGAATCAATATTGTGTAAACATCTTTCATTTGTTATTAAGTAAGGTAAGCCTCCTTTTATAATGACAGTACCTACGCTTGTTTCATTTTTCTTTAAAGCTGCATTCCCTTTTGAAAAGACTATGTTTATGCCAGATTCTCTGCTTAGTTTTATTGCACTAAGTATGTTATGAGGTATTTCAGGTATTAACAATACCCCCTCTATTTTTCCTAGGCCAGGTAAGATTATATTTCCTCTACCTATGACTTGGACCTTCTCTTGATTAGCTACTTTGATTATAAATTTATCTTCAACAAACGAAGATAATATATTTTTGTTGTGTGTAGTGTGATTTGTTGCACCAGAGTCAATGAGCCAATCGTTATCTTCTGGTCTATGTATGTTGTTGTTGTTGTGTTTGTTCAGTCCATTCAATGAACCAGATTTTCTATCTCTTGAATCATCTCTACCCCCTCTATGTTCCTTATAGATGGGTGGACTTCTATATCTATGTCTGTCAGTGGATGACTGTCTGTTGTGATATCTATCTCTATGATCTGTCCTATGTTTATCTCTGAGGAATTTAGGACAATCTCTTCTATTATGCTCTTTGGACCCACAATTATGGCATTTGATTGGTTCATGGTACCTTTCTTGAAATGCCATTTTCTTATATTGCTTATGCTCTATGTGATTATTATAACGATTTCTTCTCAAATTGTCTTCAGCTATCAACCTATTAGAAAGGTTTTCTATGGATAAATACCCTAAATTGATTGTATCTAAATGGGATATAAAATTATTCCAAGATGGGTCTAATGAATTGATAATAACACTTTTCATTGTTTGATCTGAAATTATTTCTCCTCTTAGTTGTAATTCTGCTCTGACTTTGTTTAAGTATATTAAATGTTCACTTATGGTGACCCCAGATTTTAACCTGGCTGAAAAGAAATCCTTAGACATTCTTGTTGTAGTGGCTACACTATCACTGTGAAACAGCTTAAACATGTATTGAACAATTTCTGATACAGTTAGATTTGACTTAATACTATGATACATAGCAGGAGATATACTGGATATTAGTAAGAAAAATGCTCTATGGTGTAGGCAGTCCAATCTTAAAGTCCAAGGTCTTTTTGGAGGGTTAGTAATGAAAAACAATAAATTTTCTTTCATAAAGACAACTTGGAGCTGTTGGCACCACTCTTGTAAATTAACACCATCTACCCTCAGTTTTGGGAAATCATTGGGTAAATTCCCAATGTTGTTAGCTCCATTACTTACAACTGGAGGAAGTCCATGGTCTTCTAAGTGTTGGTAACTGCAGAATGGCATGGGGATGCTAGCGACGACTTTAAATGGCAGTCTCTGTCTTTCTCTTGCTTCGAAGCTGTCTGTGTAGCTTTGCACATGCGCATTGTCCATTTCGCTCCTGAAGTCATGGTGAAAGTTCTCGTTGCTGCAGCTCCCTCGCATTGTTCTTCTTCGGAAGACTCGGTCTCTGATTCAGCCTTGGGAGTCCTGGTGGCGATGGGAGTCCTTTTATTGAGAGCGCTGGTCTCTGGAATTGTTTGCGGCGTAGGTTGGTATCTGCAGGGCTCTCTGGGTTCAGGCGTCGATGCTTTCGCTGTCTGCATAGAGGCGTGCGATCTTCGGGAAGTTCGTTTACTCACTGTTCTTCCTTTTGTTTTTTTACTGCAGTTTTTCGCTGATTCTTTAGTTATTTTCAATTTTGACCCAAAAGTTGCAAAAAGCGTTTTCATTGCAGACTCTACTTGATTTTCTATTGATTCTTCTTCAGTCTCTGTGTCAGACTCTTCTGATGTATGGATCTTTTCTCTTTTGATTTTTGCATCAAGTAAGTCCTTTCGCGCCAGATATTTTGAATCTTGTCTTCTGATTGGCTCTTCATCGCTTAGACTGAAGGTTCGTTGAAACCAAGATGGCTGCCATTCAAAATTTTGCGCGGGACCGTTGTTCTTCTCTTTCGTTGCATTTTTGTCTGTAGACAAATCGCTCACCTTTTTTGAGTCTTTATTTTCATCTGTAACGATGTGCTTTTCTCTCGCTGCTCCGCTTTTTTTCAGTAAGTCTTGGAGGTTCGCGATGAGGTTTTCATCGTTCTTTTGATCTTTTAAAAGTTTTAGTATTTCTGACCTGAGTTTGTTATTTTCTATTTCGTTTTCTTTTTGATCATTGTTCTCATCTATTATTTCTTCGTTGTCTGTAGTACAGTCTTCAGATTCTCTCGATATTTCAGTTGAGTATTCATCAATTATTTCTTGTTCTGCTTCCATTTCTTTAGTATATGCCCTGGTGTTGGGTCTTATTTTTTTGCTTTTTGCTTTTTCTCTCTCAGACATTGTTGAATTTTTTTTTTTTTTAATTGAAAAAGTTTTCAAATACAAGTTTTTCCCCTTTCCCCCCCCCTCTTCCCTAACCCACCCTTTCCACCCAACCCCCCCTGTGACTTCTTCACAACAATAGGCTATTTCATAACTAGTTACATACATAATATCTTCCCTTTCCCTTAATCCCTTCTCGGAATACTGACCCTTAACTTGTTAATCTTATAACTCCCATTTTTACGGTAATCTGCCCTTTTTCTCCTCCCCTAAACTTATTGAGTATTATTACAAATTAACCTTTAATCTTTTATATATATTAATATAACATTTTAAATCGGCCTTCTCCCTGCAACCAAATTTATTCAATTCTATCCACTTCCTCCACTCCTCTAAATATATGACTTGAAATCAGACAATACAATTCTAAATATAATCCACTACCCACTTTACTAGAATATACACATATCTATATATGCATCCCATTTTATAACAATCAGTAAACTAACCTATTTCAGCCCTTCAATTCCTACAAAATCATGCAATATGATTCTAAATATAATCAACTGCCCACTTTACTAAGATATACAAATATCTATATATGCATTTCATTATGTAAAAAGAGAAAAGACAATAACTTTAAGTTTATGATCCATATAATATCTTCTTTGATGTCTTTCCACTAGATTGTTAAATCCATCACCCATAATAGGGTAAAATAACATGCTGGTGCAACAGTTTGTTCAAAATCTTCAGTCATCTTCTGCCCCCATCAGTAGTAGATATCCTCACACCTGTATAAAAGTAAAAACAACCACCCGAGTGACATTATAATTATGAATATATCCGTATGGTTATAGTTGTGGTATTCATCAGGATTGTTAATTCCCGTCATCCTACTGAGTAACATCCAGATCTTCTGCATGCCCCGGCAAAACTCTCCTGCCTTATAACTCAAAGTAATTATAATATATTTCCAAGAGAAAAAAAAGATAAATAAGAAAAAATTAGATGATTCAAATCCAACAAAGTGAGGCTCTTTCCACTTCCCAAAATCATGGCCTTGCAGAGATCTGCCACAATCCTCAGGATAGTATCAGACAATTGTTCGCCACCACTGTCTTTTCTAATATTCATTCATTTTTTAAAGCGCCTGGCTTCACTGTTGCTTAGTTTGGAAATTGCTGTTTCTATAAGATCTGTTTCTTTTCTTTTTCTTTTTCGGGTTGAATTTCCATCCTCTTTTCTTGCTTACCAATTGTATATCTGCTGGTTGATTTTCATTCTGCTTTGTGGATTGTTCTTGTTGGGTTAATTTTATCATCTCATCTTTCTTCTCCATCACTTGTATATCAACTGATTGATTTGCGCACTTGTCTGTGACTTGATGATTCATCACCTTGGGTTCGGATGACACTGCTCTCTTATTTATAAACAGTCCAGCTGGGGTCTCCAAGGAGTCCAAAGACAATTTATCCATCACAGCCTCTGTAATTTGATGTTTTCCTTTTATTTCCAACTCCTTTTGCTTATCCTGTATTATGCCTAAAGGTGTTAAATTCATTTTTAGAATTTTTTGATAAAAATCTTCTGCTTTTTCAACAGTGTGCAATTGATATCTTACGCCTTGATATCTCAATATTAAACCAACTGGGATGTCCCACCTGAATAGGATATTTCTTTTTTTTAATTCAGTCACTAAAAAGCCAAATTTCTTCCTCTCCATTAACATCTTGGGCGGGAGCTCCTTGAAAATCCAAATCTTTCTTCCATGAAATTGCAAATTGGAATTAAAAGAGTTCTGCACAATATTATTCCTAATTTCTTTATCTGTAAAATAGATCACCACATCTCTAGGCAGTTGCCTTTGCTTTGCCCACCAGGAGTTTATTCTATAAATTCTATCAATCCTGCAATACACTTCATCAGGTTGAACCTTTAAGATCCCAGCCAGAATTTCAGAAGATACTTTCCTTAAATCTTCTCTATTATTTTCCTGCAGACCTCTCAATCTAATTGCATATTCTGTAAAATTATATTGAATCATTAAAACTTCTCTTTCAATCCTCTGTTGTACATTTTCCTCATTACCAATCTTTTGGTCAGTCTCCATTTTAGATTTGTCTTCCAAGCTATTATCCTGAATGTTTATCAAATCCTTTTTAATTTTTTGAGTCATGTCATCCAAATTCTCCTCGACTTCCTTCATTTTAGTCTCTAATAATTCAGTCTTTGCCTCCATCCGAATCAGAAAGCCTGATAAACCATTAGCAACTTTTGAAATCTTTTTATTCAAGAAGTCAGACTCTGATTTCACCAATTCACCAATTTCTTTAATTTCCTGCTTAAATTTTTCAAGTTGCTGATTCACAATCTCATCCCTTCTTACAATCTCTTCAAGGATAAATTCTAATATATTAAAATCGGGTTTCTGACGCTGGAGAGTTGAAATTTGTTGGCGCAATTTCTTAAGGGGGGAAATTCCCCCCCCCTGTTTGTCCAGCTGTATAAGTCCTGATGCCATTTCCCACACAGACAAGATTTAGCAAAAATAAGAGAAGAAATAGAAAACAAAAAGACTTTCCCTCATTAAAAAAAACTTCTGAGCAGCACAGGAGCGAGGTTTCTCTAGAAATGTAGCCAATGATATTTATTCCGCTACATTGTAATAATGAAAAACGGAAGGACTTTCCCTTTTAGCCCTTCTCCAGCCACAGCAGACGCCATTTTAGAAGGCTCTTTTTCCCTCTTTTCCTCTGCTCTTTTCTTTTAAATAGTTTTTGAAAGGGTGAGATACTTGCGGTTCAGTATTAAGGGTCCAGTTCTTCATTTCTTTAATTATTCTTTTAGATTCACAGGCTTGCTCTTGGCGCCTGGCTCTGCATAGGCAGAGGTCTCCCAAAGCCCGGAGCAGCGGCAGGGGATATGGGGCTTCTCATCTGCTCCGTCCCAAAAGTTAAAAAAAAAACTTTTGGGACTCTGCGGGGAGTTCTACCCACCCCTGCCGGCTCTCTCTCCGTTTCCTC
The DNA here is from genome assembly GCA_022577455.1 of Arizona elegans. Lineage (NCBI taxonomy): Eukaryota > Metazoa > Chordata > Lepidosauria > Squamata > Colubridae > Arizona > Arizona elegans. The sequence continues at coordinate 68,240,613 of JAKOOJ010000003.1, read as the reverse complement.
TTGGAAACGGAGTTTTTTCGAGCCGCCATCCGCTGTAACGGCGGCTCTATACAGGCAGAGGGAGCTGACGATCCCAGAGGAACGTCTGGCGGCGGCCAGCCCCATTGTTGAATTTTTTATTGAGTCAATTAACCATCCTCTGCTACCAAATTGTTGCAATATTTTCAGGATCAGACTCAATAATTAAAGTAAGAATAGTATGTTTAAATAAAGCTCTGTTTAATCACAGATGGCATTCTATATTCACTGAATATTCACAAATAGAAGCACTGAAAAATGGCATACAGCTCCTTATACATACAAGGGGAGGAGCTAGATATGGGAGTGGTTAGACATACATACATTAAGCAATGGAAATAAGTTAACTCTTGATATACTGTACAGATACTATTTACATGATGGAGAATAAAGCATTTACTTGTGACATTTCCAATATTCAGTATAGAAAGAAATATTTGATATGATGAGCATTGAAGCATTTGAAGTATCAACTGAAGTGATGTTGCTCAGATTCAGGTTACTATCTCAATGAGAGTCAGAACTGGTTGCCAGGAATCTGCCACAAGTTGCTGATATTTTTTGGTTAATACTAATTTAAACATAATTCATAAGGCAGTATGGTTGTGATTTGTACACAAATGCATACAATGCCAGACATGGTAGGACCAAATAAATCTATAATATTAATGAGGTAACACATAATTGAATTTTACTTTGTTGTCAGTGTTAGCAAGCTACTTCAATGACCATGACAACAACAATGATGACAATGATAATGATGCTGATTATGATGATTTAAGAAAATGACTGAATAGAATAGAATAGAATAGAATAGAATAGAATAGAATAGAATAGAATAGAATAGAATAGAATAGAATAGAATAGAATAGAATAGAATAGAATAGAATAGAATTCTTTATTGGCCAACTGTGATTGGACACACAAGGAATTTGTCTCAATGCTAGCTATATTTAAGTGATGCTGATCAGCAGAACTACCATGAAGATCTAGTCAAACTTCTAATTTGCAGCAACATCAAGCCATCAAAAGTATAATTTGTCAAGGCCATCATTTTTACAAATATGGCTATGAAAACTGAACCATAAGAGAGGTAGAATTAAGGAGAAAAATAACGGTTTCTTTGAATGGTGCTCAAAATATTTGGACCACAAGAAGAACATGTCCTTCAATATTACATGAAACAAAATCAGGCTGCTCACAATATTTATGATATTTAATGTGAAGGTGAGAGTCACCGGAGAATACCTTAATAATGCATAGAAAAAGAAAGGTTACTGAAAGAAAGGAATGAAGATGAAGTGGTTTGATGCCATCACTGATAAGAACATACAAGAACTCAAAGAAGCAGTTCTGCTGATACAGAGTACATTGAGACATAGAGAATCAAAACAATAAATAAAGAGAAAATAAATTAATAAAGCAACAAAAAAAAAGAGAGAAAAAAGGTTACCAATTTCACCTAGAAACCTTTCATTTAAATCACAAACCAGTTCTTCAATTTTATGTCTTGGGTAGATATTCTTTTAAAAATCTGCTTTTATCAACTCTGATGTGATTGTTAAAAAATAAATATTGTGATCAATGTTACTATGACATAAAACAATACTATGAACTTGCTTCTTCCAATTCTGAAATTTAAAAAAAGAATGACTGTTGGAATGCCGAAGAAATGGGGAATCTTGTTTCCCCTTCCCAGTGATCAAGTTGTTCTTGAACTCCAGTCAATGAAAGAGCTTGCAGGTTGAGCAAATATAACTGATTGAAATGATTAATCTCTTCTAAAAATATTCTGAGCACATTCGCCTTAGCATACCCTACCAGACAAGCAGCATTTCTACAAGGGTATTATACGAAAGAATAACCTTGGAAATAGGGAAATAATGTGTGACTGCTAAGAGGGAACTTTGAGAAAAGTCCTGAAATTTTGGGAAAGAAGCCCTTTCTTGGTTTTCTTTATATAATATGTGACAGAGAACAATTTCAAGGAGCCATGGTGGCACAGTGGTTAGAATGCAGTATTGCAGGCTAATTCACTGCTCACTGCCGGGAGTTCTAATCTGACCGGCTCAATGAGGGTCCAGATTGTTGGGGGCAATATGGTGACTCTGTAAACTGCTTAGAGAGGGCTGGAAAGCACTATGAAGCAGTATATAAGTGTAAGTGCTATTGCTATTATTTGTTTGTTTGTTTGCTTGCTTGTTTGTTTATTTATTTATTGCCTTTGACTCTCTGATTCATTTTTTCCCCCTCTTGGTGACTGCATGGAGAAGTCCCTGCAGTTTTCTTAGCCAGGTTTCTCAGAAGTGGTTTGCCATTGCCTCCTTATTAGGATTGAGAGAAATAAGTCCAAGGTCCCCTTACTATGCCAAAAACAACACTGGAACTCACAGTGTCTTGGGTTTTAGCCTGGTGCCTTAACCACTACACCAAACTGAATCTCTATTCTATTTTACTAGAAAAATTATTATTTGCAGAATCCTGTCATTGCTGTTTCTTGATCTTATCTATCTCGAAAGACTGATGATTCAAGACAAATTAAATAAAAAGCGAGATTTGTCAAACATAATTAAATAGTAACTTCTTACTGAGATTTTTATGTCTCCATTCCAGGAGAGTTGGGACAAAGATTACTGACCAGATATGCAAATATTTTAGTTATTTTCTTTATCATCTGACTCTAAAATCTCCCAAATCTCTCTCTCTCTCTCTCTCTCTCTCTCTCTCTCTCTCTCTCTCTCTCTCTCTCTCTCTCTCTCTCTCTCTCTCTCTCTCTCTGTGTGTGTGTGTGTGTGTGTGTGTGTGAGAGAGAGAGAGAGAGAGAGAGAGAAGGAACTATAATGTATCATTCATGATCTGTTCTGTGCTGTGTCACAGTATCTGTAGTAGCTTCACTCAGAAACAGCTGGTGATTATACATTCCCATTGAATTATAGCTTTTATGCAAAAACAAGATGAAATTGAGCATTTTCCCACAAGGCTATGTTTTTACTTTGAATATTTTGTAAGTTTAAGATATTGAATAAATCACACAAGCATAACTTGCAGATATCTGCATGCAGAATAATCAGACAATGGCTCTTTGAAGGAGATTATCATTCCAGAAATGAGAATATAAATAAAATAAATAAAGGGGCTTCTGGGTTTCGCTGCTCCCTGTCCTGCCCCTTCCCCTAAAAGGAAGGGTACATGTACATTGCTGCTGTATACATACAACAAACTATTGGAAGAATGGTTAGTACTAAAATATTATAATGGCTTACAATAAAATAAATGAAACACAAATTAGAGTACATTTTGTTCTTTAATACTGTGGTGGATTACAGTAAAATTAGTTTTAAATAAAGGTCCTCTTTTTTAAAAAAAGTGGGTGTTGACCTTTATTGCATTGTGCATTATGTTTATGTTTAAACTAACCATACATTATGTCCAACTTCTCTCAGCAAATGTGTATTTCAGCAACACACATTTAAACAACTATAGTAATTGCTTGAGTGTCTGGTGACATTTTGTTTCACTGTTGAGGAATGGCAAAATACATGACATCAAAAGTTGTGCAAGGTACAATTATAAACAGTGTATAACATTGTCAGTGTTATATGCACATCTTTCATGTTACCATTTCCTTCTTTCAATCAGAGAATAAACTTCCTTGCGCAGGAAATTTATATAAAGCATTCCTGGAAACCAGGCACGTCAAATAGAAATGGATTTTCCTTCCTTCCTTCCTTCCTTCCTTCCTTCCTTCCTTCCTTCCTTCCTTCCTCCCTCCCTCCCTCCCTCCCTCCCTCCCTCCCTCCCTCCCTCTCTCCTTCTCAAAATTGTGGGGGTTGTTTTGTCTGATGTCTGGTGCTTATACTCTTATCATTGGCTATACTGATACTGATTACCTGCAAGATAATTTATGTCAGTTATGCCATTGGTGCAAATAATGTATGCAGATGACATAAATTGATGTGAATGAAGTAACATGACAATTATATAACCTTAGCAATTATCGAAATTACATTAGAGATGTAAATTTGTAAGTAATGGACATTTTCATTTAGTTGGCAACCCTTTCTCCCCAATGGTTTGTTAAATCAAGGTTTTACAGCACAGACTTTCATATACATACATACATACATACATACATACATATATATATATATATATATATGAATGAATTCCGCAACTGTATCTATAATGTACTTGACTGAAGACCACATAGTCCCCAATGTGTTATTTATTTGAACTGAGTTGTTTGAATTGGTGCATCTGATGCATCTGTTTAGATTTCATTAAGAAAAGCCTGTGTATTCCTAATGGACCAAGGCGTAGCAGCCTTTTTAAAGGGGACATCTGGGAAAAGGAAGAAGCAGCTGCAAAAGAAAGAAATGATGCCTCTCAGTTATTTCATGAGAGCAAGAATGCTGTCCTGGGCCAGTCAAAGGAAAAAGCATATGAGCTTGGCACAGCTTCTGTGCAGCAGCTGGATGGATGCCTAAGGGCAACACTATCCTCTCTATGATCTGATAGAAAACAGATAGTAAAATCTATTCAGGAACCACCAGCAGGCAGAAGTTTGCAAACTGTGTTTGATTCACTCATGCACTTATTTCTTTATGGAATAAAACCAGCAAAGAGTTACAATATTAACTCCGATTTTTTGTTTTTCCTCTAGCTGTATATCAGCCATACCATTTTTTTTAAAAGAGTAGCACACATTAGAATCTTAAAATGTTGCAATAAACCTTTCCTGCCCCTCTCTATAGCAATAAACTCAAACTATCATAGGATAGCTCATAGGATAGGATTATAGGCTGTGACTATCATCATACAATACACATACTTCATTGTGTTTTTTTTTTATAAGGAAAACAAAATGTTTGTGGAAAATATGGCACAACAATCCAAGCTGATAAATCCAAGAGAGCAGCCAGAACTATCACCACCATCAAAACCTAATTTGAATGTGGAGCTGAAAAGTGGATTAATTAAATGCTAAAAATAAAGGTATATACATGTCACTACTAGCACATAATGGGGAATGTGTTCTTCCATGCATAATCCACTGAAAATTAACAAAGTTAAGAAAATACAGAGCCAAAGACATTAAGGTTGGCAAATTGCTTCCTTCCTCCATAATTCTTACACTGCAGGATCCCCAGGTAGCTCACTATAAAAAGTAGGAAAGGGGGAATGATTAGCAGTTCATTAATATACTGTGTTTGAACATGGAAAAGAGATAACATTTTCAGAATGAATGACTGTGGCAATAGCTGCATCAAAAATCTTCCTTAATCCTTCTAATCAATCCTCCTACAACATACAGGACATCTGGACTACTTTTTGTAATTTTATTTGTTATTACTATGACTGTTATTATTATCTTTAATGAGCATTCCCCTTAATGAGTGCTTTATGGTGAAAAGACCTCTCATTGTATTAAGATCCTGTTAAGAACCTGAGGGCTTTCCTATTTGCTTAATTGTTTGTTCTTGGTAATGCATTCTAAGGTCCATCAACCAATGAGGCTCAGCTGGAAGAGAAGAATGAAATAAAAAGGAAGACTAATAGGGAAACATCTGAAGCTGCCACTTATTCCTCCCCTCCAAACTCTTGACCACATGTTTGATTACTAAGGTATTTCTTATTATATATTGCTGATTCACAGTGACATAATTGTATGGTTTTAGATGCTATGGATATATATGTAATATTCCTATACTGTTCAGAGCCGAAATGAAAAGAGCAAGTAAACTTCAGAATTTATCATCATCCTGTTCAAAGGGTTGAACAACAACAAGATTCAGTGGTAAGAAAAGGTCCTGCTTTTAGCCACAAAAAACCAAATGTGTAGGTATAGAACAAGGGGCACCTGGCTCAGCAGTAGTATCTTTGAGAGGGATCTAGGTGTCCTGGTGGATCACCACTTAAGTATGAATCAACAGTGTACCAAAAAGGCCAACATAGTTCTAGGCTGCATCAACAGAGGGATAGCATCAAGATCAGGGGAAGCGATAGTACCGCTGTACACTGCACCGGTAAAACCACATTTGGAATACTGCATCCAATTCTAGTCACCACAATTCAAAAAGGATGCTGAGGACAAGGGTGAAATTCAGCAGGTTCTGACAGTTCTGGAGAACTGGTAGCAGAAATTTTGAGTAGTTTGAAGAACTGGCAAATACCACCTCTGGTTGGCCTCAGAGTGTGATGAGAATGGAGATTTTGCAATATCCTTCCCCCAGGAGTGGGAAGAGAATGGGGATTTTGCAGTATCCTTCCCCTGCCATGACCACCAGTCATGCCCCAGAACCAGTAGTAAAAAAATTGGGATTTCACCACTGGCTGAGGCTCTAGAAAGAGTGCAGAGAAGAGCAACGAAGACAATAGGGGGTCTGAAAGCTAAATCATATGATGAACATCTAAGGGAACTAGATAGATTTAGCCTAATAAAGAGAAGGCTCAGAGGAGACTTGATAATAGTTTTCCAGCACTTGAAAATCTCTCACAGGGAGGACAATGTCAAATTATTCTCCTGAGCACCTGAGGGCTAGAAAGGAAGCAATGGATGGAAGCTTGTCAGAGTGAAATGCAACTTGGAAATAAGGAGAAATTTCCTAACAGTGAGAACAATTAATCAATGGAACAGCTTCTCTTCCAGAGCTGTGGATGCTCCATCACTGGAGGTTTTCAAGAAAACATCAGACAATCATTTGTCTGGAATGGTATAAGCCTCCTCCTTGGGCAGAGGATTGGATAGAAGACCTCCAAGGTCCCTTCCAGTCCTATGATTCTATGATTAGGAATAAATGACTATAGATAAAACTAAAGGTTTTGTTGATCCTCCCTGATGTGTTGAAATACTACTCTGCTTTAACTAAACTGCAAGTTGGAAGTTAAATTCATTTTTTAAGATGTAATTTGGTAGCATTCTTAATATTTTTAACAAAAACACTTACCTCTACTCACATAAATTTATTTGCATTTGTGTGTATGAAATGTGGCAGCATTCTTAACAGTTTCAAACATTAATTTGAACATCAGTTTAAATAAATATATTTCTGAAAGAGTCTAATATGAGTTTCAGTAAGTCAAAAGGAAAATAATTGCAACACACTATATGGAGGGTCATGCTAGTTTACCAGAATAAAAATCCTTAACTATACCTGTTTTCAAAGCAAATATAAGCAAGGCACAACATCCAAAACTGCATAGACATAATCAATTTGACTATAGAAGGAAAGGAAACGAGGCAGATGTTTATATTGCAGTTCTAACAAAACCACTGTTTTCATTTTTTGAATATAGAACTCATTTTGAAGATGCTGATCCAGCTTTCTTGAAGATTTTATACAATTGCACTTCTCTTGACCGAAAATGATACAGAAGCTGAAGCTAATAGACTAATACAGCAAAGTGTTTCATTGAAACCATACCACTCTTATATACATACTTTTATAGTTAGTATTCACTTGAAATGAATAGCAACACAAACCAGAATGTATATCTATAAATTCTCTGCAGGTCAGTTTAGGCAGAATTCCCTAAAGGGTTTTTTTTTTTCCCCTTAAACAACACTTGGTCTTAAAGTTCATCAAATTGTTTGTTTGTTTGTTTGTTTGTTTATCAAATTTATATGCCACTTATCTCAAGGTGAAGTATCCCAGAAAGTGATCTCTACAGTGCACAATTGCTGTTGTTCCTAGACTAACACTGCTATCTTCTGGTAGTTATAAATGCTAGTTTCAAAACCAATTCAATTTGCACAGAATTTTCAGTACCTAGAACAGAATGATAATATTCACTAAGACTCATTTTATTTGTTTAAGTTCTTCTACACAAGTTTCTCTGTGCTGCATTATCTTTCTTGACTCAAAGAATTACTACCTGAGTAAGGATTCCTGTAGTGCTTGATTTGATAAAAATAATCTTCAAAAATCAAATTCAGAGTGGAAAAATCAAATTTCTCTCGAATCCTCTGGTACTACAAGCCAGGAACACTTTTTTGCATCTTTAAATTTATTAGGTACAGTATATATATTAAGCTACTGTCACATGTATTTTAATTATAAAAAGAATGGTATTATTTTGATGCAGACTACAGAGGGATTGCTTTCAAAACTTGCAAACTCTACTTGGTTAAAAAATATTTAATCTCTGTCTATTTGTTTAGTATTATGCATATGGTGATAAATTAATTATTAATGCCTAAAACTTTAGATAAACAGGTGTATTTAGTTAAACAGAACTCAAGTGTATTTACAAAATTTAGGTTCCATTTCACTCTCAGATTGGCAGTTTTGTACTTATTTCTAAGTTTCTAAAAAAAAGAAATCAAATTTATAGAATTCTACTTGTGGAAGTTAGCAAAGAAACAATCTATTTTCAGAAAATGAAATATTATGTGTAACAACATAATATTAGACAATTTATTTTTAGGGTTCATATTGGGTGTCAACTTGCAGAACACTGAAGCTGCCAAAAGAGCCAACATAATTCTTGGCTGCATCCACATCATGGGAAGCAATAGTGTTTCCAGTTCTAGTCACCACACTTCAAAAAAGATCCTGAGGTGAGGCCTTAGAAAGAGTGCACAGAAGAGCAACAAAGAGGATTATAAGGAGTCTGGATGCTAAATCATATGATGAACATCTAAAGGAACTACATCAGGGGTGAAATCCAGCAGGTTCTGACAGGTTCTGGAAAACCGGTAGCGGAAATTTTGAGCAGTTTGGAGAACCAGCAAATACCACTTCTGGCAGGCCCCAGGAGTGGGGTGGGAATGGAGATTTTACAATATCCTTCCCCTGCCATGCCCACCAAGCTGCACCCACCAAGCCACACCATGCCCATCAAGCCATGACCACAGAACTGGTAGAAAAAAAATGAATTTTACCACTGAACTACATAAATTGAGCCTAATGAAAAGAAGGTTCAGGGGATAACAGTCTTCCAGTACTTGAGGAGCTGTCACAGAGAAGAAGGTGTCAATTTATTCCCTTGAGAACCTAATCTATTTTAGGATTCCTGTTGGGTGTCAACTTGAACGATGGTAAAAATTATTGGCTTACTCACAGTTATGTATCTTTACAATGCTACCTTATTTTTTGGACTATAAGATGCAATTCCACCCCCCAAAAAAGTGGGTGGAAATGTCTCTCCATTTTATAGATTGAATGTTACCGAAGCCCCACCCACCCACCCACCGGCCCCCACCCTTTGGCCTCTGCCTCCCAGCAATTTGCCTCCTTGCAGCAAACAGCAAACAGCGTGGACAGCTTCAGCACAGCCTGATTTAGCACGAGCAGCTGATTGGCAGTTGGATCTGCCTCCCGGAATACTACTGATCAGCTGTCCAGGCTGCAGGGATCGCCGCTGCCGATCACCTCTGCCACCTATCGCCGCCTCTGCATGTCCCATTTTTGGTCTCCATGTGCCCCATTTTTTGCCCCTACACATCCCATTTTTGGCCTGTTCCAGGCAGTGGGGATAGGCAGCCGTGGCAGCAATCCCCGCCACCTGGAACGGGCTGAAAATGGGATGCATGGAAGATGAAAATGGGGTGCATGGAGGGGGGCAATAGGTGATAGTGGCAATGGGCAGTGACGGCAGCGATGGACAGTGGTGATCCTTGCAGCCCAGAACAGCTGATCAGTGGTATTCTGGGAGGCAGATCCAACCACCAATCAGCTTCTCGTGTTAAATCAGGCTATTTGTTGTTTGCTGCAAGGAGGCATATCGCTGGGAGGCAAAGGCAGGGTTTTTTTCCTCTCCCCAAACACTAGGTGTGTCTTATAGTCCGGAACATCTTATAGTCTGAAAAATACAGTATTTAATTTATAATTATATAAATATTATAGATCATTATAAATAGTTGACTTAGTCATTTGAGTTTAACATTACCTGCTTTATGTCACATCTTTAATTCATCGTCATTTTGTAGCTACTTAAATATAAGGTAGACCTTGAAGAAAGAGGGAAAAAAGCGGGAAAAGTTGCTAAAAATAAATAAATAAAAATCCAAATGAAAGTCAGGTATCAAATTCCTTTCTGGTTATCAGCTTCTGCATCTAGAGAGCCAGCTGCTGAGAAAGCATTGAACTTTATCTTCCTGGTTTCTTTTAGGTATTAGCTTCAGAAACCCATGCAGTTTCCTTAGGCTGAAATGAGCTTGTCAAAGTTCTGAATTGGACTCATATATTGAGAGTGAATTCATTTAATTGTAAAGGTGATTTAATTTAGATAATAATGAATCTAAGCTAGTCAGTTTAGTTTGCAAGGAAACATAGGCTAAAACTAAACATTATTCAATGGCTTGGTGGAAAAAAGGGTGGGCTGGAAGAGGAAAAAAAATCTTGCTGCATAGAAAAATCTTACGCAAGAAATAATAACTTGAAATAAGTCCTGTGTACTCACTATAAACAAAGGTTTTGATGTATTGATGGATCAATCATTGGTATATATTTTAAGGATAAATGGAAAAAATACTTTATGTGCAACTTTAAAAATCACCAGAAAACTAAAATAGACAAATATTCTATGGATTTTATTGCTGTGTACATATTTCATGGGTTTCACATGAGCAATTTGATTTATGCGTCACTTTAATCAAAGTGCTTGGATTTATGCCATTTTAGTCCAACTGACGGCCAAATACTATATAACTGCTGGCCTATGTGTAAATCTGATTTGCTCTTGCCAAAAGCTTTATACCTAAAACCACTAACTGTATTACAAAATCAGTAGGCACCAGCTTTTTCTCACAACAGAGCCTGAATTGTATTAGGTCACACTGGGCATATGTCGGACACCAAAAGAACAACAAACTCTTTCTTTCTCCATATTTCACAATGAAGCCACGCTGTGAATAAAAGGTATTACAAAAAAGAAGAAAGCATAAAATGCAGCAATTACATTGCCAACCAGTACAAAGCATGAGTTTTACATTATATTGGTACTAAAATTCTGCCTTGGCTCCCAGTTGCCTACTAGGCACAATTTAATATGTTGGTGTGAGTTCTTTGCATCTTTTGTATTAGTTTTGCAAGCCATCTTTGACACCAATATTCCCTATCCCATTTTTAAAATCCTTTTTAGTTCTGATTTTACCACATATCAGTTTGGGTAAGGAATACAGAATGCTTTCTGTCAAATTATCTTGTCAATCTTTTCCCAGAAGCTGTATAACCAATTGTTTCTTCTCGGAGATATTCTCTATTTGATTTATTAATTTTCTCATACAAATTAAATTGTGCAGATATGCTTCCTCTGTCACACAGCTGACTGGAATCAACTTCACAAGTGAAGAGGGAGAAACTCTCAAGATAATATTCATGTAAGATACATAGCAAGAAAGAAAAACAGCTTCTATTGAGGGAACTCGTTTAACCTAGATACAGTTAAAATAAAATAAAATGTTAAAGTTAGCCTTGGTGAAGGAGCATTATGCAGATTTTAGGATAAACAGTCAGTAATCTGAGCTGTTAAAAGATATTAGAATAGCAGTCTAAAGAACTGTTAGCTTGAAAATGAATGACGTAGGATTTTACTTTGATCATCGTGATTGTTGTATTATCAAACAAAGAAATCTCAATTTATAGTTTCAGAAATCTGAAATAAAATCCTTTTCACTTCTGTAATGTTCAAAGAGAACCTTTCTCAGAAAATATGGGGTCAGAGTTCAATAATATTATGTTTATCTAAAATAGAATGAACATAATATTTATTTTTAAATCAATGAAATATGTATTTCATAAATAATATGAATATATGTTTTATAAATATAAATATCATCAATAGACACATCCCCTTACAATTTTCATGACCATTTGATGGCAGATCTGAGATCCCACAACAGTGGTTGCAGTTGACAGCAGAATTCAGTTTATTATCAATTATGATGTGGAATATTTGAAATTGCATTCACAGCAACTTTCTTTTTGCTGTTCAACAGTCTGGACATCTTTTGATTATCTCCTTTCTCTTGTTAGAAAATTTCAGAGTCGTCCATCTCCTAGTTTCTACCTTCAGAAAGGAACCAAATCAGGAAACTCTTGTAAAAAAGGTAAAGGTAAAGATTCCCCTCGCACATATGTGCTAGTTGTTCCAAACTCTAGAGGGTGGTGCTCATCTCCGTTTCAAAGCCAAAGAGCCAGCGCTGTCCGAAGACATCTCCATGGTCATGTGGCTGGCATGACTAAATGCCAAAGGTGCACAAAATGCTGCTACCTTCCCACCAAAGGTGGTCCCTCTTTTTCTACTTGCATTTTTACATGCTTTCTAACTGCTAGGTTGGCAGAAGCTGGGACAAATAACAGGAGCTCACCCTGTTACATGGCACTAGGGATGTGAACTGCTGAATTGCTGGCCTTTCGATCGACAAGCTCAGTGTCTTAGCCACTGAGCCACCATGTCCCTCAGTTAATCTACAGCCTTTAAAATTTCAGAAAATAATTATGTCTTGGCTTCACAATTCTTACTCAGAATTCTCTCATTGCAACTACTTTGAATTTGTGAGAAATTGCTCTGCAAATGCATGCATGCACCATAAAGGAAGATGGATGATATAATAGGATGGGACAATAACTGAATGATCTTTGTCACTTTTCAATTGCTCAGCCGAAGAGATCATTGACTGACTCATGAAGTCTTTTGAGTTCCAAGAGTGAACAGCAATAAACAATAATAAAATAATCACAAATTAATTTCAGGCTGCTTTCAAATAACTGGGTGGATAGAAACCATAGCAATGCCATAGAAGTGCTTTGTGTGTGAAGTGTACACACTATTGCCAAACAAAGATGCTCATTTTTTTCCTGTAAATTAATAAATATCACTTTATTTATATTTTCCCCCCAACATTCAATAACAGCATTAAATAACAAAAAAAAATGTTAAGAAAATGGGAATAAAACAAAACAAAACAATGAAAATGAAGGTAGAATCTACAAGGAATCAGGACATGATGAAAAGCTTGAGCAAAACTTAATAACTACTGTTGTTGAGTTCCTTATGGACCAAGCAAATAATCTAAGGAAAGGGTGAATTATTCCAATTTTAGGGATAAGCATTTGTTTAGAAACTTTAGGAGCTGATCTGCCATTTTGATTTATTTAGCTTCTAAATAATATTTAAGTTAGAAGTTCTTGAGCAGCTAGGAATTCATGGAATAGATTCAATAGTAATTTGATTTCATTAGAATAGCTGATCAAATTCTAAGTGGAATAGAAGCCAGACTTTCTTCAAAAGAATAAAAAAAAATGTGAATAAGAGTGGGTGGGGATAGTTTGATAGAAGATTAATTTATGGACAGTATTTTTCAATAGACATAAATAATGAAGACAATCTTGAGTTTTAATAATGAGATTATTCAATTTAAAGTCATTTATGATCCAGTATATATAAGTAAATATTTACATATTCTTACACAAAGAACGGATCTTAATATTGACTGAATCTTAATACTGACTTTCTATTTCATCTGTAGCATATCTATTTTAGTTGTCACATAAATCATAAAAACATCATAAGTGGTTATTAAAAAGTGTAACCAAATTCATAAAAGATTATAATTACTATGTAAAGTTCATTAAAACATGCAATATATATTACTGAATAAACAAATTAGTTATGTGTTGTAAACTGTATAAGAAGGACCAGAATAGATGATAAGCCGCAGATGCTGAAGAAGCTTCTTGAATAAGAAGTGAAACATTTTCAAAAAAACCCAAACAAACAAGAAAATCAAGTTTCCTTTTGAACGGTACTTTTGGGACAACCATGACTGGGATGACTGAGAATTTCTATAGATATTGATCCACCTCCCACCCCCAACAAAAACTCAGGAAGTTTCATATTTAAACAGGATGACTGTGGGGCATTGGAACACTTAATTTCTGCTTCTTGGGCCATTTTTATAGTAACAAATTGAATAATCTTAATTGGTTTTATATCTTGGGGAAAGATACATTGTTTATTCTTAGTATCAATTTATAAATTTAGTATATATTATTTTTACTATTTTTTTTTAGTTTGTTTAGTAAGCTGACTATCTTATGATTTGTATGTTAAGAATAGAAATCTTGCATTGTTCCAGGTGACTTACTGGAATCATTGGGAAGTGTAAATCAATATAAAAGTACATGATATTTTAGAAGTTACATGGCAGAGATAGCTCTGAATAGTTCTTGGTATATGTCTTAGAAACTCTTCATTCTTGTCAGATTTTAAATAATGCAATTAAAAAGCATTATTTCAGTTATTGGTAATAACTCTAAGTTATTCTAAGTTATTGGGCCACTTAGAATGTCATGCTTCATGCTTTTTATACAGGAAATTTTGTATTTTAATCTTTTTTTCCCTTGCAACTCAGCAGAGCTTCCTAATATGAAAGCTAAAGATTTCTATAGTACATTTAACAGCACTTTCTTTCATAATTAAATCCAGCCATGTCTTATTCCTTTGTAAAGGAGTTATTTTATAAAGGAGATAAGTTCACATTTCATGCTAACCCTTAATGTGGCTTGTTAGATTTAGGCTTAGTTTACTGTGCAAATTTAAGCATTATGGATTACCTGCCTATCCATGTTTCAAAATCCTAGTTAATGGAATCTCAACCAATATGTGTATTAAGCAAATAGTCTAATGCTACCTATGCTCTATCTTAGCTTAAACTTTGCTTTCTTAAAGTCCCTATCTGTTACAAGGCTCAATTGAAGTATTCTTTGTTAATTCTAGAAGAAATGGGATAGACAACCAGCAAACAAAAATACAACCACAATAAATGTTAATGTTGTTTTATCTGCCATTTCAGTATTGGGGTTTAGAAATTTAAAAATCAAAATAATATGATGTGGGTAAACTTGAATTAATTTATTAGTGTCTGTCTTCCCCATGGAAGTGAATGTTTCAGACAGATGATATAAAGTCTGAATCAAAGATGATGAAGCAATAAAATTATCTTTTCTTTACCAATTAAAGATAAATTAATTACCAGATTTGGATGTTATCCACTTGTAAATTTTTAAATAATTCAAATGTGAAAGCATTCTTATTTTAATTAAAATATTTATGTTATCTCTAAGAGTAGCCACTGTATAAGAAATTGGAAGAAAGACCAGTTTTTGAAGGTGATGTGGGAAATTACAGTCTGGGTACCTTAATGTTTGCTTTGGATAAATGAGCCATCAGTGTTCTGTTGAAGAAGAATAAGCACAGTTCTGTCAAGATAAATATTATAATTTGTTTGAGATTATGTGGATGAGTAAAGGGATGAACTAGTAGTTGCTTCTTACTTGAACTTTCAAAAAAGGGTTGATCAAATCCTCATTGAAAGCTTTTGAATGAATATAATAGTCATGGAATGAAAGGATCTTTCTCTTATGAACATTATATACGGTAAGAAGCAAAAAGAGGAAAAGATAAATGTAGCAATAAATGATACATGGGTCTCGCGGAAAAATTGTAAGAAGTATTAATTTATGAGATTCATTATCCAACTAGACATTCTGGGAAAAGACTACTATATATAAAACAAAAAAATCTTGCAGGAAATAGATCTCATTCAGCACGATTGACTTACTTCTATTCAACCTCACAGGCTGAGGGAGATGTTGAGATATCCCTTTCTTAGATCCATCCTTGAACATTAAGAGCCTTAGCTGAGTTAATAATGTAATCTAATTATTCTGGGAATATCCTTAAGCATTTTGATCCTACTCAATTTCGCAAAGGTATTAATTCTAATATAAGATACATTAATAGTCATCTTTCCTGACTTTCCTGGATAAAGTAATAAAGACAGTCCTTGATTATCACCCTTAGAAGGAAGCATAAAAAATAAATAAATAAATAAATAAATAAATAAATAAATAAATACATACATAAATACATAAACAAACAAACAAACAAACAGTATTTGCTATCCAAATTTCCATCACTTTACATTCGTAAAGCATGACATCTTCTATGGCAATTCTAGTAATTCCCATTATCATTGTTAATCAAATTTATGTTAGGTAAGGACTCACCTCAATCCAAGCAATTCTTGTCTTGGGCCCTCTCAGCCCTAAGCCTTGGTAATGTAAGGGACCACCTCCTCTGCCTCCTCTTGATTTCTCCCACCTGCCTATCTTCCCCATTTCTTCCTTTTGCCTGCCTCCTTCCCATTGCTACCAGCTGCCTCTACCTCCCAACCTTGCCCATTATTGCACTCAGTGTATCACATGCTGCTATTGCAGTGGTCCTTCTTTTGTGTCATCTTTTATCATTCAAGTGCAGCCAGAGCTTCTCTTGCATGCCGCTCTTCATTTGTCAGGACTTCCAATATCTACCCCAGCCAGGGAGCATTCTGCGTAGGACCTCTGTTTGTGCACCAGATAGTGCTTCCTTTTTGCATCAGTTCAGGCCTTCTTTTATGAAAGGAGATGGCACTCAAAAGAATGACCCAGCTGCACTGGATTGAAATAAGGACCCAGCTAAAAGGCTCCTTCTTTAGCACAGCTACTGACAGGGCATTCTTTCAAGAAGCAGGCATCTTTTGTGAAAGAAGGAAGTATAGAAATGAAAGCCCTGACTGGCATGTGAACAGAGGTCCTAGCCAGTACACAAATGGAGGATCTGGGCAAGGTACAAATGCAGGCCTATAGCAGTATGATGGTCTTGGCAGTGATGGGTATGGCCAGTCAGCAAGAGCAGCTGGCTGGCAATGGGTAGGTGGTTGCCAAAAGGCAATTGTAAATATGGGTGTACCTGAGTTTTGTTCACATGACCATAAGCCAGTGCAGTGAACTTTGGTCATAAGTCCCTTTGTTCAACACCATCCTCACTTTCAACAGTTGCTGAACAAATGGATATTAAGTGAGGACTAGCTGTAAGTGATACGATGTAAATTATAAGCAAATAATAATTTGCATTGTTTGATTATTTTTAAGAGCATTGCGTGAACTGAAGTTTAAACTATACCCTATGGAAATGCTTATGGCTCTGCTGAGCAAGATGGATGATAGGGCACATAGTCCCACAGTTTCAGATGTACTAGAGAAAGTGAGTTATTTATTGTAGTTATAGTTCCTTTAATTAATGATTGATTAATAATATTTTAGACTAATTCCTTTTTTGTTCCTAATTATAACCCAGGAGTCAATACATACAGTAGCTTGCATTCAGAAATTCTTCCTACAAGATACTGGATGCATTCTAAAAATGAAAGCAGCTTGAATTTGTCTACATACCTTTAACTTCCACTTCTATAAATAAAGATCAATTTTACATAAGATTAAAACAAACAGATTTTATTTTAAATGTCAATAGCAATTGTCTTTTCAACTGTTTTCCATTAGCATCTTACAATATCAGATGTCGAGACAAAAAACATATGACGTAACACAGTTTATGGTCACTTACTTTCTGAAGAACAATAAAAGATGTCATCTTTATGTCAAGCAAGAAGATTGCATTATATATTAATACTGAGGGAACACCCCCAATAAGGCATGTGTTTGTTATTTTTGTAGGAAATTTCACTCTTCACATTTTTGGGTGTGTGACATTTATTTTCATTTTACAATGGTATTATATGACATTTGAGAGAAATAATTCAAACCATGTGCCATCCAATATAAGATTATTGTGCTGAATAAAATTTTATTCAGAACACAAAACACCTGAGAAAAACTTGCTTTCAATCACTTTGTATCCATGCAGACCAATAAGCACAAATTCATATATTTTATTCTGAAGTAAAAATTCAAAACAACTGAAATTCAAAGCAAAAGCCAACTGAAATGTCTCAGTAGCTTTTACACCAAATGCTAATAGTCAAGGACTTCATCTATGAATAGCAGAATGTCCTAGCTGCTGAATTGTTCAAAGAGATGACTTGTAAATAATAGCTTGAAAAACAGCCTGAAAATGGCCCAAAAAAGCTGGCTGCGAGAGGAAGAGAAGCTGGATGAGCCGGACCCATATGTGTACCGGGTCCCCTCATCCCAGAAGCAGCAACCTCACACTCTTCCCCTCTCTGCTAGCCCCTTTCTTTACATGGGATTGCCCAGAAACAGAGACAGAGAGGGAGAAGGGGGCAGCATTTCTGTGTGCTCCCATTTCTGTGTGGCACTCTCCCCTCAATGCTAGTGGCTGCTGCTACTCCCTTCTCCCTCTCTGTTTCCACTGCTGGACAATCCCATGTGAAGAAGGGAGCTAGCAGAGAGGGAACAGTGCAAGATTGCTGCTTCTGGAATGAGAGGACCCGGGAAGCATCTGGGTCCAGCTTATCCAGCATCTCTTCCTCTCACAGCCAGCTTTTCCAGTCTAGTGTCATGCAGTCTCAGTCTCTCTCTCTCTCTCTCTCTCTCTCTCTCTCTCTCTCTCTCTCTCTCTCTCTCTCTCTCTCTCTCTCTCTCTCTCTCTCTCTCACACACACACACACACACACACACACACACACACACACACACAAACAGTGAAAAGGATCTTTCTTTCCTATTGCTTCTGCCACCGGAGACCCCTGAATCCCCTCCCCAACCCTGCCTGTCACATAAAGGTACCACCCACACAACTGACATAGAATTGACCATGCCCACTCAGTCACATGACCTATCCAGCCACGCCCACTCAGCTAAGCCCACCCAGCCAGTCAATAGGGCAGAGAACCGGTTGTTAAAAAATTTTGAGCCCACTACTGCTTAGAATGTTTTCAGACATTGGATGAAGATCGTTCTTAGAAACTATCACGGTGCTTTTGGAAACTGATCCTATTTTGATTAAGGTGATGTGATTATTAATAAGCACACATTCTTCTTTCTATGTGCCCCTTAAGACTTCAATCTTTTCCTGAGTGAAAAGACATTAAACACAAGTCCTAAATTTACCTAACTGCATCACTGCTCTTCTTTCTCTGGTAATGCTATAGAGACAATAAAGGATTATGTAATTGTTTTCAAGAACCTGGTGAAGCAAAGAAATGTGTATTGTTTGAATAATAAAGAGGTTGCAAAGGAAAAATCTATTGTTCTGCTGTAGCTGGGTGGAATACACTGTGGAGAGTATTTCCTGGTTGAGTGTGCATTATGCTACTTTTTTTCCTAAAGCATAATAATGTTGCAATTCTAGCTTATTAAGAAGCAGCTACAAATGTTTATAATCAGAGGACTAAAGTATTGCAATCCCAATAGCTAATAAATGCACCTCTCAACAAGGAATTATACATGTAAAACAATCATATCGTATCTGCATCCCAATTATTTCATATACACATGCACAGTACCTGGAGTATTATGATTATCTATGTTTGCTGATGAAAGAAATTTCATTCCTTAACTTTATGTCGTACTTGAGGACTTCTTGGAAATATCTGTTATCTATTTTTTGGAAACTTTACTGGACCCTTAGTCTGTTAGAGTAAAGCTCTTCTTATGGACTTGCAAATGGACATAGTTTCTAACTGTACCCGAGTAATTATTCTGTATAATTTCACTAAAGTTGTAACTTTTATTCTAATTTTTATGGAGTCCTTTTGGTTATGTCCCTGTTCCTCAATCCAAACTATTCAAAGGTGTTTTTTTGCTGTTTGAAGACAAAATGGAGATAGGAAAGCTATGTATTTTGCCTTGAGCTCCTTGAAAGAAAGACAGAATATACAGTCCATTAATTAAATAATCTAGCGGTAGAAATTTGATCCCTCCAAATTAAAAAACACAACAAGAGTCATGAATTTAGCTGAAGTGGAAGCATCTTTAACCTATTATTGCATGGATTTTCAAGAGAAGAAATCTGCACATGTGTGTATAACTCTATTTCAAGTCAACATTGTTTGCCATTTGGGTCAGTATTTGCTTTCAGCCAAATGATGTTTGGATCTCTAGCTATTTATATTTTGGGGGTAAGGTTTTTCATTGTAGTGTTCAGTTGTACATTTTAAATATGAAATCATGGTATGATAGCATTGGAAGGAATTATTTAACCCAGTGGTTTTTTTTAAAAACCTGTCAAGTTTAAACTGTGTGAACTTCAACTCCAAGACTTTCCCATCAGCATGCTGGGTGTTGGTCCACACAGCTTAAAGTTGACAAGTCTGAAAAAACACTGATTTAGCCTTTAGCCTGATAAGTGCAGTAATGTAGACTGAACCATCAGATTGATAGATGTATATCCAACCTTTGCCTAAAAACATCCTGTGAAGAGGAGCTCATTATCTCCTCAGTAATTGCTTCCTCAATTTTTGCTTCTCAGTGCTAAATATATCCTGTTCTCTAATCTCTCCTTGTAAGACTTGGTTTCCACTCTTCTTGTGATCTTTACTGCTTTTCCATTTTTTAAAAAAATTGTGATACTCAGAAATGGAGTATTCAGGATGGGCCTCAAGCATAAGAAAGCTTAATTTTGTTTTTTTAACTCAAGCTACAAAAAAGTTGCCTGTTTCAGAAATGTCCTTATCTCCCCATCAAAAAAACAAACAAACAAAAAATCCCAAACCCCACTCTACCAAAAAACAAAAGCCTGGCAGATTTGTTCAAAGTATTTTAATTAAATTCAAATTTTGGTAGAAGTTTCACTTGAATAGCAACATCTAAATTTATTTTTAATTTGATTCAGACAAGAAAGTCCAAATATCAGCTTTCTTTTGTCAATTGATCACAAATGGAAGTTTTCTAACATATTCATGTTTTGCATTTATTGATAAGAAGAAAAATGTCCACAAACTTAATATTGGTTTAACTGTTAACTCATCCTCATTAATAATTATATGAATACAGAACATGGCTGGGTCAGAATGGGACAAGTTGCCGCAGCCAATTCACCATGTACAACTTGCTGTAAGACAATCCAACAATTCAATTTAATTATTTAAAATAATTAAAAAAATATTTTAATTTTGGTCATTCACATTTCATTTTGTCTCTCCTTTTGCATCCTTGATTTAGTTATTCTATTCCACCATTTGTTCAATATTTGTGCAACTCTTGTCCCATGGTGAGTTGTCCCACAGCAAGTTGGCTGTAGTGACTTGTCCTGCAATGAGTTGGCCAGGATGTGGCAAATCGCCCATGGTGAGTTTGCCAGGTGACTTGGCCATGGCAGGTTGGCCAGAGTGAGTTGTTCTAGAGCCTAATTGGGTAGTTTTGGAAGGAGACAACTTATTGTCCCTGTTTGTTGTTGTTGTTGTTGTTGTTGTTGTTGTTGTTGTTGTTAGTTGTGAAGTCATGTCTAACCCATCGTGACTCCATGGACAACATTCCTCCAGGCCTTTCTGTCCTCTACCATCCCCAGATACCATTTAAGCTCATACTGACTGCTTCAGTGATTCCATCCAGCTACCTCATTCTCTTCTGTCCCGTTCTTCTTTTGCCCTCAATCATTCCAGGCATTAGGCTCTTCTTCAGTGAGACTTTCCTTCTCATTAGGTGGCCAAAGTATTTGAGTTTCATCTTTAGGATCTGGCCTTCTAAAGAGCAGTCAGGGTTGATGTCAACTTGCAAAGCTTTCAAGTTTCCATGAGCAGGAGGGAGAGAGAACTGATGGAGCTGATTGATTTCCCTAACTGAAACTACATTCCACAGATGTTTTCTTACCACAATCAGTAGGAGAGTGTTGAGTTTCACAGCCAGCCAAAGTGGTTAATTGGAAAATGTGATTTATGACATAGCCAGGGAGGAGGGGAGAGACAGGGTCATAGGGGAACATAAATCTACATGGGATTAGTTCTAACTGCATCCGAATATTGCCGAAATAGTGCTCCTAATAAATGACTGTATTTCTTTTGAAGTTTGGCTCGTGGCTCATGAATTAATTAGGGCATCTTTCATAAACTTCACAGACAGTTAGAACTAACCCCACATAGATTTATCTTCCTCTAGGACTGACT
The DNA here is from genome assembly GCA_022577455.1 of Arizona elegans. Classification (NCBI taxonomy): domain Eukaryota; kingdom Metazoa; phylum Chordata; class Lepidosauria; order Squamata; family Colubridae; genus Arizona; species Arizona elegans. The sequence goes on along the minus strand of JAKOOJ010000003.1, from coordinate 68,218,745 downwards.
GGTATGATCGCATTGCAGTCCAAGGGACTCACAGGAGTCTTCTCCAGCACCATAGTTCAAAGGACTCAATTCTTTGACGCTCAGCTTTCCTTATGGTCCAACTTTCACAACCTATTGCCCCTACAAGATGTCTATTGTTTAGCATTTAGTAGTCACTGGCAATACATTATTTGAATCTATGCAGTTTTAAACAGAGATACCCTACTGTCTACTCTCTATCATGGTTTCTAAGCAACTAAGAGTTTCCTTGTAGGTTATTCTGCTACATCTGTACTATGATAAGATCACCATCTTCATTTTCTCAATTAACATAATTTATCCAGTATACTAGATATCTGCAACAAAGGAGAAAACGCTTCTTTATCCTCTGTTCTTCAAACATAATTGTGTCATATCTCTTACCGCCTTTGAGTATTTGGTTTCTTCAAGGACAGCTTTTCTTCTTGCACAAAGAAAAGAATGTGCTGTTTGATATGTAGAGTTTAAAGTACGGAAGAAATATCAACAATTAATCTACCTGCCTCAAATGGATTTTATGTGCATTATGATAGATTTTTCAAATGTGATTTCAACACATTATTCATCATTTCCATTCTGTCACAAAATGGAATTTGCCAGGAAACATAGCTGAGTAGATGCTTACTGCATTATATGTGATGGTGAAGGACGTGTATAACTCTAACTTGTCTAAGTGCAATTTGGCCTGAAGTTCAGAAGAGATCATTATTGCTCATCAAATTATATTCTTTAAGAACATTGCTATGTAACATTTAAAATCTTTATATAAATGACCTTGATAAAGAGAATAAATTGAGCAATAGTATCACCCAGTGGACAAAGAACAGAAGCAGGGACTTATTATCAAGTACATTGTGCATAGTAAAACAACAACAATATGCTCTATCATGTATACATACCTACAGAGAGATATTACCATTTCCAAATATTATATCTAAATATTGAAGAATCTATTCTATACCAATTATTTATCCTGATAGCTATTTAGCTGCTTTGAATTCAATTATACAATTATTCTTAAATGTATACATTGATGATCAACATCATTCATGTTGCTGTCTTCTGATTAGCCTCTATTTGTTTTATTTTGAGAAATATCTCTGTATTTGTATGTACACATATGTGTGTGTGTGTTTATTGTCTCTCTTTTTAAAATCCAGTTCTGGCTCCTAGACATGTTCAGCAGTTTACATATGTAAGAATTAAATGTATGTTAGAGGCATATACAACATCTCTGATACATAGGATACTCTAAAAACATTTGTGGAGCAGTACTTATTGATTCCATTCCAGTGATAGCTTTCATTTCCTTCAAAAGCTGAGGCAACTTGCATAAATTTCCACTCTATAATCCTGTTCTCACACTTTGAGACTCATTAAGCAAAGAACTAATGGTTAGTCCAAATCACATTGGAGCTTCATGACTGAACTGAGATTTGAATCTGGGTTTCCCCAGTCATAGTAAAGCCTGCATTATAATTTCCTACTAATCAGGAATAGGTTTAATTTCTTCTACATATTTCAGAAGAAATATCTCTGGGGACATGAGGCCTCACTGCACTATTCTTTGCAGGTTCAGAATCTAAAGTATGCTACAGATGGAGAAGGGTTTGCAATAGGAACCAACTTTGATCTCTGTCAGACATCAAAAGTATTTGGAATATCAGAAGCCAGCTGTACTTCAGTGATCAGTCAGAGTTTTTTTCGCAAGATCCTAAACTGTCAATAAATCAGATATCTGATACAGCTGAGAAACTGTAAAAAAAAAAAGTTTTAAACATAGTGGAGACTAACCTAGGTGGACCAATAAAGCATCTTAATTTGTGCTCTGAACTTAATTTTTAAGGTAAAAAGAAGAGAACAGGAAGAAGACAGTAAAATAATTTAAGTAGCAAAAACAATTAATCAAAACAAAATTTGAGGTTAATAAGTTTTTACATTCTTTTCATTCCTCCCTGAAAGTAGAAAGAAAAACAAAAAGTATTCCAACTATTAACCATACAGCCCATATAACAGTCAAGAACACTTCATTTTTAGAAGTTAAATAGAAATGAATGAATGAATGAATACACAATTAATAGTTCAATTTTATACATGCCTATTCCAATAAAGCTTCTTTGTTTTCTCTTGGGTTCACTTACAGTTTTCTTTGCATCAGCCTAAATCTGTAGTACTAAAATTGTTAGAAAGATGCAGTCCTACGCAGTGCATAAATATACACACTGACCTGACAATAAATGCCACTAAATTCAAAAGAGTCTACTATTGAGGTAGCAGAAATTGAATTGTTATGCAAATGTTTAAGTCATGCCTTCAAATATCTATAGCAGAAACTGTGATTGCCAAAATGTGAATTTAATATAAAATAAGCCTGCTTTATTTTCTAATAGGAGTAGGGAAAAAGTCATAAATATCATATATTTAGATGATTTATATGTTCAGTGCAATCATTTGTAAATAACATTAACTCACTGAGCTCCTAAGCGATATAATGAGATAAATATCCATTAGGTATAATAATTCAGTTACTTGAAATTAATCTGTGAATATCTCCAGATGGCCTGCTATTACCATGTATCTCACAAGGTAGTTTATCATGTTGACCAAAAAAGCTAGTTATTTCAAAATTAAGGAACCGTAAAGAATCCAGCAAGCTTTTAGCATTTTAATACTGTTTTAACACTAATGAAAATTCATTCAGATTAAAACCAATGATTTTTATATTTGCCCCATGTTTTTTCTATTATATTATTTACTTAATGTACCATTTCTCATATCATTTAATAAGCCAGGATATTTCACATTTGTAGGCTTCCTGTCCTAAAGATTGTTGTATGTATAGTTTGGTGTGTGTGTGCATGTGTGTGTTTGCAACCAATGAAACTTCTAGATAGATTTTCAATCTGTTCCTGGGCTAGCTACATTTTTAAAGTAATGTGGCCGTACATATAATCCTCTTTCTATAGGTTTTCAACTATGTTTGCTCAGACCTTCCCATTCCTGCTGCAATATGGAGATTGGATAAATCCATCAACCTGTGCTGAGCTAAAGCATGTGTGCAGTTATGATACATAGGCTGGTATCATTATTTGAACATTAGATGAGCGAAGACTCAATAGAAGGAAATGTGAGACACAAGGCTGAGACATATACTGATGTTCTCATTTCCATTAGTCCTAAAGTAAATAGGCTGAACTCCTGATTCATGCATTCCGTAGGTCGCATAAATGAATATAGGGTGACTTTTGATTCTGACTTTTATATGCCCTTCATCTACTTTCACTGCATTCTTGGCCCAATAAACTTTATTCTTGCACTGAACTGCAAAGTTTGAATGTACATTTTTTGCCTAAAGTGGAGTAACATTGGGACAATAATCAGAACTCAGATACAGGCTTTCCAGTTCCATTGGTAGAGTCTAAGACTAATTGGGTAAAGGCATGCGTATCAGTGGTGGGATTCACTTACCTTTCCTACCAGTTTGCAAATGTGAGTGCACTCACATGCGCTCAGTCTGCTCACATGCACCTCATCTGTGCATGTGCAGTAGGCGTGCATTATGCTCCGTCCGGGGTGGATGGAGCATCCCGCCATTGCTGCTACCAGTTCACGCAATCCGGAGAGAACCAGATGAATCCCACCACTGATGCATATGTAGGTAGCATAGAATGCACAGAGATTGAGGGCGACCCAATATTCTATTATTTATGTTGCTTCATGTGAACTGAACCTGTTGCTGACTCCATTCCCATGCTTCTATGGAAGCTCTGAACTTCTGCTTGGATAGCGAGATGAACTATGGAGATATACTACATACAAATGTACAGGCTTCTATACATGAATAAATGGACATTTGAAGAATGGGAATGAAGCAATCAGTTTTCTTCTCTTACACACATTCCTCAGATGTGCATCTGAAAGTATGAATATGGACAACATAGACTGCTGAAGGTAGAGGAAGAGGTGAATATATGACTGATGACAAGTAAAAATTCATGTCTGGGCTTTCATTGTGATTAAGAAATGTATTAGATGAGGTGACAGTCTGAAAATTTACAATATGCCTTCCTCCCTCCCTCCCTCCCTCCCTCCCTCCCTCCCTCCCTCCCTCCTTCCTCATAGGATATTAAGCATATTAATTTTAATGGAATATGTGTAAAGCCTATGCCATATTTAGGATTCAGTTAAAAATGGCCACGGTTAAAAATGTGGAGGTATAAATATTTCCAGCAGTCCCATCTTTTCCCATGATTTATGACAGTTTTAGAGGGCAGCTTTAGACAGCTTATAGACATGCTCATGACTATGCTCATATTCCCTTTCGATGTGAAACACATTTTCTGAATTATTTCCAAAGTACTGTGCCTTCCACAGAGGGGTTAATGCAATAATTAGATACGTTCAGATTTTGAAGTATACGGCTATATTAACAAACTAACATGGAACAACTTTAACCTCCCTTCCAATGAATGCCATTTTTCTGAATAGAATTGATAGTATTTGATGGAGATGATCCTAGACAATGACATTTTTAATAAATTGATGTCATTTCACAGAAGATGCTTGTGTCCAATTCTGGGAGTTCTTCTTCTTCCATTACAATTTATAACACATAACTTTTAATGAGGAACCTGCAGATTTGCAAAACCCAGTTTGTTTGGTTCCAAAATATTTCAGCAGGAAAAAAACCCTAAAGCTTGCAGATTCTATGCAATGTTGCAATTCACTCTACAAGTAAAAGTCAAAGGTAAAGGTTCCCCTTGCTCATATGTGCTAGTCGTTCCCGACTCTAGGGGGCAGTGCTCATCTCTATTTCAAAGCCGAAGAGCCAGTGTTGTCCGAAGATGTCTCCATGGTCATGTGGCTGGCATGACTAAATGCCAAAGGTGCACAGAATGCTTTTACCTTCCCAACCAAAGGTGGTCCCTATTTTTCTACTTGCATTTTTTACATGCTTTCAAATTGCTAACTTGGCAGAAGCTGGGACAAGTAACAGGAGCTCAATACATTACGCGGCACTAGGGATTCAAACCGCTGAACTGCCAACCTTTCGATCGACAAGCTCAGTGTCTTAGCCACTGAACCACTGAATCCCTCTACAAGTAGGTCCCTATTATTAAATCACATTGTGCTATTGTAAAATAATGCATGGCAAATTTACTTTATATCCCCTCCAATGGTGCCGGTACAAGTTTTCATTTGTTTCTATGTTTTAATGATGAGAAAACTAGCATGGGAACCTAACATGTATTCCTGGAGATGATTCTGCAGGATTAACAGCAGGATTAGTTAGTAAATCACAAATGCACCTATTTAAATAGGCACAGAATTGCTGACTAAAATCTCCTTAGTGAATATATTTGACATAAAAACACTCTAGGTAAAATACCCCTAAATTCAGAGTTTTTCCCGCACCAAGGATGTACAATATTTTTCTACTTTTCTACTGGTTTTACCTAAAATTAAATGCAAACACACCAAGTTGAATAAAAATAATGCATGAAAGCAATGCATTCCACTTTACCGAACCAAAGTAGCAACACATTTCTTCTCTGTGGATTTGCACAAGTTATTTGCCTCAAACTCAAGGAACGTGTATAGGTGTATCTGCGTTTGTGTGTGTGTACTGTGTATCTTTCTATATCTATCTATTTATCTATCTATCTATCTATCTATCTATCTATCTATCTATCTATCTATCTATCTATCTATCTATCTCCAGTATCTACCATGTTTCCCCAAAAATAAGACCCTTCTTATATTTTTTTGAACCCTGAAATAAGCTCTTGGCCTTATTGCCATGCGTTCAAAAGCCTGGTTGGTCTTATTATCAGGGGATGTCTTATTTTGGGAAAAACAAGATATCTGTCTGTCTGTCTGTCTGTCTGTGTAGTATATAGACACTATTACCCACCAAATCTTACATAACCCTAGAAATCATATGTAAAATTCCGAAGCTACAATGGAGAATACTGTATATGCCCATGAAAATAGTGAGTTCCATTTCCAAGTATATAGGAAACAAAAAACCTATGCAGACTTTCTAATGTATATGCTCCACTGATGTCAAGGAGATTTATTTTCAAAGAAATTATGTGCAGAATTATGCTGTAGAATTTCTTCACAATTTAGCAAAGCTGGATAATTATATAACATCACTGGTTAGCCAAGCTTTATTGCACTGATGTAATAAAGAAATTTATTACACATATATCACCACTGCTACAGCAGAACTTCTTCTTAAAGCTACTGAGAAAGCACTCATATTGTATGTTGTGGTGGGGTGGAGAGAGGGAGGCATAGAGATCCACTAAGTATGCTGCATGGTTTCCTTCTGCCTTTTTTTTTTTTTTAGCAAAAAGAGTTTCAACTATCAGGAACTGGTATGAATTTCTGTGCTAAGAATATTACATTCAGAAGTATTTCATGTCACAGCCAGCTGGTCACCAGAAAGAAACAAGGAGAAGACTTTAAGTTGCACTGGTGTGACATGATTTTGTTCCCTTTATCAAGTAATGCTGTCTTTTTTTTTTTTTTTTAGTTTTTAATATAGAAGGATGTTTGGACATAATACATTTATCACTAATACACTGTACGTTCCTCAGCTGCTCCACAATCTTATCTTCTGATGATATAATTCCAGATATCATGGAACAATTGTGCAAAAACTTGGAGACGATCTTATTTCTGGGAAGGTCAGTGAATGATTTGAACTAGCAAGCTGAGTTTTTTATCGGTGTTAATCCAAAACTTTCATAATCTAAAACAATCTAATCTAGAAAATAGCTGATTATATTATTATTATTATTATTATTATTATTATTATTATTATTATTATTAATTGAATTTTTATACCGCCCTTCTCCCAGAGGATTCAAGGCGGTGAACAACCACAATAAAACCAACAGTAAATAAAAGTTAAAATTAATTAAAACAAATTAAATAATCTGGTCGAGAACATAATTAAAAACTAAAATTTCCCAATTAAAATTCAATTCTTTTAGGTCAGCCCAGCTTTCTGGAATAAAAGCATCTTGAGGGCCCGATGAAAGGTGCGAAGGTCAGGAATCTTCCGTATCTCCGGGGGCAATTCATTCCAAAGGGCAGAGAAGGCTCTCCCCCTGGGGGTCGCCAGTTGACACTGTTTGACCGATGGCACTCTAAGGAGTCCCTCTCTGTGGGAGTGTACTGTCGATGGGAGGCTATCGGTGGCAGAAGGCGATCTCGTAGGTACCCAGGTTCTAAGCCATGGAGCACTCTAAAGGTGGTAACCAATACCTTGAATCGTACCCGAAAGGCCACTGGGAGCCAGTGCAGCTTGCACAGGCAAAGTATTACATGGGAGCGCTGCATCACTCCCATAATCACCTGCGCAGCCGCATCTGGACCAGTTGAAGCCTTCGGGTGCTCTTCGTGGGGAGCCCCATGTAGAGAGCATTACAGTAGTCCAGGCAGGAAGTGACTAGGGCATGAGTGACTGTGCGTAAGGAGTCCTGATCCAGAAAGGGGCGCAACTGGCATATCAGGCGAACCTGATAAAAAGCCCCCCTGGCCACAGCCATCACATGATCATCAAGTGACAGCTGCGCATCCAGGAGGACACCCAAGTTGCGAGCCCTCTCTGAAGTGGGCAAAATCTCACCCCCAATAGCCAGCGATGGAACCAGCTGGCTATATCGGGACGCCGATGGAGGAAAGCAAGTGCCAACAGTGACTTAATTGATTGTTTCTCAAGAACTGCTACTATTTTAATAACAGTTGTGCTAACCAAATTCAGATTATTCTTACTCTTATTATTTATATGCCAGCCAACTCCCAGTAACTCCAAGTAGTTTACAAATTGTTTATATTAAGACATTGGAAACATGATATAATTCCAGGTGAATAGGTGATCTACCTTTTTTCTACATTTTTCCCCCTATCAAGGGATACAAGCAATGTATGTTACTATGCCAGAGATTCTGTGATATCATTCAGTAATGTCTTGCATTGCAGGTATCATAGCAGCATTGGTAAATCAGTGACTATTGATAAGTATAAAATATAAGTCAATTGGTCTTAACTTTAGATCAATTGATAGACGTGAAGATGAATTTTTAATATACTTATATTAGGAGCCCCAGTGTTGCAGTGATTAGAATGCAATACTGCAGGCTAATTCTGCCCACAGTCTGGAGTGCGATCCTGGCCAGCTCAAGGTTGACTCAGCCTTCCGTCTTTCTGAGGTTGGTAAAATGAGGACCCAGATTGTTGGGGGCAATATACTGACTCTGTGAACTGTTTAGAGAGAGTTAGAAAGCACCGTGAAGTGGCATATAAATCTAAGTGCTATTTCTATTAAGAGACAACCGTAATCCATCAGATATAATATTTATGATTATATTTGTTATATTTATTAACAACATTGTTTGGACCAGCAGCATTTTCAGCTCCCACTATAACAACTTGTTAAATATTTAGAACTAAAGAAACAAAACAAAAAACCTACAATTTGTTTTTTATATGTATCAACAAATTTGATATGCAGATGTTAAGAAATGACTGGAATAAACAACTAAACGTTCCCTACACTGTCTAGACAATGGGAGAGTGTCTTAACCTCTATAGAAGAGTGTCAATAAACCTCAAATTACATCTTATGCAACAACAACACCAACAAAAAAAAATACTTGGAATTTATTGGACTCCAATATGTTTGTGTAGAAAAGGACTGTCAAAAGCAGCACTTTGTTGGAGGTATAATAAGGATAATGCTTCTTTAAAACATGTTTCTACAATGTCCTATACTTACCAAGTTTGGAGAGAAAGTAGTAGATTATATAAATATGATTGTGCAACCAAAGCTACAATTTTCAGAGGATAATATTCTTTTGAACTATATACGGAGTATATGAAATTTGACAGCTAGACAATGTAAGTTGATTCTCTGTGCCCTTACTATGGTTGAAAGTCTGGTACTGCAGCACTGGAAAAATAAATGTACAGGCCCGTTTATTCAATTGATTGAAGACCTGATTGCACTTGCCACTTATGAGTAAATTTTAAATTTTTATTATAGTTCAAAAAAAAACAACAACAACCAAAAACAAAAACAAATGTATAATAGTTTTTCTATCACGGTGTAACCTCACCAAAATATCCATATATATATATACACCAATAATCAGAAAGTAAGAATAGCAATTGTTTACATATTCTTATATACAAATTTACATTTCCAATACTTATTGATTACCATAATTTTACCATCAAGTATAATTAGAGCCTTGATAGTACAGTGGTTTAGTGCACCCTGTTATTAACACAGCTGCCTGCAATTTCTGCTGGTTTGAATCTCTCCAAGGCTCAAGGTTGACTCAGCCTTCCATCCTTTCTAAGGTAGGTGAAATGAGGACCCAGTTTGTGGGGGCAATAAACTGACTTTGTATAAAATATACAAAAGAATGAAGGCTATTGCTTAATGCATTATAAGCTGCCCTGAGTCTCCGGAGAAGGGCGGCATATAAATCAAATTAAAAAAAAAAAATATGGATCCAATCATACCACATGTTCCAACTACTATAAAAATCTGAGTCTCTTTTACCATTGATCAGTTTTGTAAGTCTGTTGGACTCCGCACATTCCATAATTTTATAAATTATTTTTGAGTCCATTGGTAAATCCTCGTGCTTCCATTCTTGTGCAAATGCCAGTCTCCCTGCAGTGATTATGTGCAGCATCAGATACCATTTAGTCAATCCAATATTTGTGGGTCTAACCCCCAACAGAAAGGTTTCAGGTTTCAATTCCACTCTACAGTGTGTAATTTCAAGCAACCATCGTCGTATTTTCATCCAATATTTAGCTGCCAGTGGACATGTCCACCATTGGTGGAAGTAGGTTCCATTGCTATGCGCACATTTCCAGCACTGTGGAGATGTCCCAGGGAACTTTTTAGCTAATCTTGCTGGAGATAGGTGCCATCTATAAACCATCTTATAAATATTGTCTTTATAAAAGGATGCCATAGTTAATTTTAAATTTTTAAGCCAAATCTTCTCCCATTTTTGAAAATCCAATGAATAATCCATATTTTGCCCCCAGGCAATCATGAAGTCTTTGACGACTTCCTCCCCCACTTTCAATGATAATAGGTAAGAATAGCATTTCAATAAAACTTTCCTGTCATTACTTAACAATATTTTATCCAATTCTTGTTTTCCATGATATATCCCTTCACTCTCCTGATCTTTTTTCCACCTTGAGTGTATTTGAGTGTAGGGGTCTATATTATACCCCTCTGACTTCAGTTGTTCCCGTGTCTTCAGTCTGCCCTGAGTATCCAAAATGTCTTCATAGGTCAAGACCTTCTCTCCTTTATATAACATCGGGTATACCAGGGCCTCCTGGGTCAAAATCCAACATGGTATCTTCAGATACAACTTTCTCCTAAGTCTTTCCCAGGTATCTCCTAGGGTCTTACATAAATAATGATTCCAAAAATACCTTGGTCGGGACTGTCCTGGCCATAAAAAGTGATGCCAACCGTGTTGAAAGCCATGGCCTTCTAGCGGCAATAGCCGTCTCCTTTTCAGGGCGATCCAATCCTTCAGCCGTATCAGAATGGCTGCCTGATGGTAAAGCTCCCAATTTGGGTGTCTAAATCCCCCTCTATGTCTAGGTTCCTGCATCATTTTAAGGTTAATCCTTGATTTTTTTACCTTGCCAAATAAATTTAGAAATAACTCTGTTCAAGGTGTTGAAACCACTTATGAATAGATTACCTACAGATGGAGTCTTTGTATAGGCAAGTACAATGAAATATAGGACAGTGATACAGAATCTCCTGGATTTTTTAAAAAAGTAATATAAATGTATTAGAAATATATTCATATTTGAAATTATATTAGAGAGAGAATATAATTGTAACTGTTTATTGCTATAATGCCACATTTTTTTTCTTTGTCTTCCACTGTTTTGTTAGAACAATTTTACCTCCTTTTTGTCCTTCTTTTTGACAGTGCTTGTCCATCACTATTATCTTTGTGTTTTGCTCTTTTTTTATTAATTAAAAAGCAATAAAATATAAATAGAAAGGTAGATAATTTCTCTTTTCCTTTTTAGTTTGTTTATTTCATTTGTACATTTTTATTTAATTTGTTTGTTCTTTATTCAATTTGTAAGGTAGAAATGCCTTGGGACTGCAACACACTTTCCCTTAGCATCTTGATCCTTTTCTCATGAATGTAAGACTACACACCACTTGATCAGTGACAAAGTAATTTTGCCAATATTATAGCCCTATGATCACTTTAAGCAAAAATATCTGGTGGGGAGGATTAATTGTATTTTTTTTTTAAAAAAAAAACTTTTTTTAAGATTACAGACTGTTTTGTTTAAAAAAGTTATTAAATTAAAATAATACACAAATTCTTTAAAGCAATGAAACAAAGAGAAGGGTAGAGTGATAAAATTGGATGGGAACAAAGAAAAACTACCCAGATTAAAAACAGGCTTTATTCATCCATGCCAAAGGTTTGGGCAAATGGCCAGGTCTTCAAGGCCTTTTGAAACACCAGCGAGGTGGGGAGTTATTTATTTCGAGGGGGGAACCTCATTGCAGACAGCAAGCACTGCTTATAGGGAAGACACACTTTGAGGAACATGATAGATGGCATTATTAATCGAAGAAACCCAGAGTATGCCAACCCTGCCAGACTGAATTGGCTGGTCAGATACTATGGAGGATAGAAGGTCCTTCAATTAACCAGGCCCTATGTTGTTGTTTTAACTGAATAAAACAAATGTTATAATGCTGAATAAGACAAATGCTATATTAAATGCAAAAAGAATGATTTTGGAACCTTCATCTATGAGTTCAGCATGGCAATATATGGTTGAAGCCACATCTATGCAGGCTTTAACTGGCCCTTGTATTCTTGCATATTTTCTTTCCTAAACATTTGTGCACTGTTTCATATCAAGAGCTGCTTTGCTTGCGCAACTACATAGCATTCAGCTAGCAGCCTGTTAGTTGCAATTGATAAGCTTTGCTGCACTTGCTTCAGTACACAAATTCAATTCATTATAAAGGTTATAACTAGTAACTAGTAAAGAATGAAAGGATTGGTTTCCCTTCAGTACATTTCATTGCAAACAAACTCACCTATTTCAACCTGATCCCCAAGAGAAATATTATTCATCATAATTGGTTTATTTCTTAATATATAAGAAGCCTGATAAGTAATTGGCAATTCTTCCTCATTACCTCATAGTATATTAGGTCAATATGAGACTAAGGATCAATTTCAATCAGTCAATATCAGGATCATGTGATTTTGTTTATGTATAAATTTTACACACATTTGAAAATCTTTATGATTTGTCATTTACAGCTTTTCCCCTAATATTTAGAGTTTTCTTTAGTGCTTCATTAATGTTAGCTTTTAAAAACAAAACTAATCCTAATGTAAATATGCATATAGTATTTTGATAGGTATAGGACCTGGCTGACATTTCTGGATTTCAAACATAAGAAAATGTGGGCCTAATTAAGTTTTAGATGAGAAATTTCCCTGGAATTTTATAGCTTTAAATTAGACTGGGATTTCAGAATCTACCAAATGTCCCAAATGGTCAGTGGCAAAACTCTTCTATCCTGGTGCCAGAAAGGAAAAAAAAAGAACATGGTCTGTTCATGTAGCCATGAGTTTGATTTATGGTCAACTTTAGCTTTTAGCTATATAATATATAACTTTAGCAATATATCATATTTTTGGGGGAGAATACATTTTTTCCTATGTATGGGGGAGTGTGTTGTGCCAATGTCTGAAAAATTATGATATACAATATCAAGCTCTCCATACACAGAAGAGTTCCATATAATGGATTGTGCCACAGTATTCACACTGTCTTTCATTTTTTTTAAATTCCACCCTTAAATAGTATTTGACTAACCTAATACTAATACTAACAGTGTTGGTATATACTCATTTCATCGAGGCCTCCCAACAGATAAACTGAATAAATAGCCAAATATCAGAGTCTGCACTGAGTATTGAGTTGAATTAGATCAACCTTCATTGAGCAGTGAGTTGGATTAGATGACCTATACATTCTCTCCAACTCTATGATCTAAAACTTTACATTAATATAATGTTAATAAGATTAATCTTTAATACAGAAAATGTTAAGCAGTTTGTTATTGCCTCTCCCTTTCTGATGCAGTCTAATAGAGGACTCATTTTGAAATGCCAAGAATCTTGACCCTCTTTCAGACTTTAAATAGGTTCATCTCACAACTATGTATTGAATAAGTCGTGGAAAGAATCAGGCTTAATTAAAGATGACAAAGGAATTGGAAGAAAAGATGTATGGTGTAGTAATCAGGGTAATGAGATTGGAATTTCTTCTCCTACCAATCCAGTACAGCAGAAATGTAATCACTGGTTCTAATGCCAATGATGAGATAAATCAGCATTGTTTTCATATCTTATAGCAGCATTCCTACTTTTTGTCACAGCATTTCTGCCAAGAATTCATAAAGGAACTTAAAAAAAGTGGTCTTGGAAATTGACTGGATGAATTTGGTTAGCACAAATTTCATCTTTTGAATTTTCACAAGTATAAAACTATCACCAAGGGAGAAACTGGTAATTATCCCCTTAAGTTAGAACCAGTGCCTTTTGTTAGAATAAAATCCCAAAAGGGAAGCCAGTAATAATTAGACATGCTAGCTATTGCAGTTGGTGGGCCCTGGCAAATGATACTCCAGGATTGTTCTTTACTCTTTACACTTTTCCTTGTAGAATCACTGTACAACAATTGAATCAGAGATTCTCTTTTTGACAACCGCTGCTGTTTCCACTTTTATTTCTTCTAAAAACAGTGACTTTCTACTTGGCCTTTGCAATGGCTTTTATGTAAACAGATCAAGGTGCTCAGACAGTGGGAAGTAAAACTGTTTCAGAATCTTATCAGTGATGCCATATTCTTGAAGGGAAGGCCATTTAACAACTTTTTACATTTTTATAGGCAATATTGGATAGGGGGCAAGGGTCCATTTGTGGGGCTACCTAGCATCTATGCTTGAAATACATACATACATACATACATACATACATACATACATACATACATATATAAAGGACATGGTGACTCAGTGGCCAAGACACTGAGCTTGTTGATCGAAAGGTCAGCAGTTCAGAGGTTCGAATCCCTAGTGCCACGTAAAGAGGGTGAGCTCCCATTACTTGTCCCAGCTTCTGCCAACCTAGCAGTTTGAAAGCATGTAAAAAAGGCAAGTAGAAAAATAGGGACCACCTTTGGTGGGAAGGTAACAGCATTCCGTCCACCTTTGGCATTTAGTCATGCCGGCCACATGACCATGGAGACATCTTCGGACAGCGCTGGCTCTTTGGTTTTGAAACAGAGATGAGCACTGCCCCCTAGAGTTGGGAACGACCAGCACATATGTGCAAGGGGAACCTTTACCTTTACCTTTACCTTTACCTTTACCTTTACCTTTACCTTATATATATATAAGATAAGAAACCTCTTATCTCAGTTGTTCTGGGCTTTCCATTTACAGCAAAGATCTCTTCTGTGGCCTTTTCATCTCTTTGTGTGTTTGTTTGTGTGATCATCAAAACTTTGGCTGAATTCTAGTTATGCTAAAATCAGTAGGAGTCGACTGAAATATAAAAGTGAGGTTATCAGTCTCTATTAAATGAACACACATTTTTTCATGGCCTGATTCCCTACACTTCTCTCTTTTTAGTAATGAATTTACTTAAGGCCACGGGTAAATTAACATTGCAAAGCAAACATTAAAGAATAAGAATCATTGAGGCTGAAATATACTTTTTGCTACAAGGAGTAGGAGAAAGCTTATTTTATTCTTTCTTTTTGACCAAACACATCTCTACAGATTAATGCCTTGAAAATGAAGCCAAGCTGCCTTGTAGTTTCTTCAATTTTGAAATTATAATTGCTTTGTGCTTCTTCTGGAAAGATGGAATTCCAAAGCAGGCCAAAACAGTGTTCTCACTACATTGCAACACACACATACACACACACTCAAGAGATGGGAACCCTGGTGACTGGTTTACTTGCAAAAAGTAACAGTGTGCTTATAATTCATGGCCAACAGTGTTCAAATGCATTTCAAACATCGTTTATGCCTTTAGGCAGTATTACAACTTTTCATATTAAAGTCTAGAGTGTACCTATAAATAGCTTTGTGAAAAACAAGTTTACACAAAGCAGCTGAAATTCCCAGGCTGTTCATTCTTACATTTCTAAATGGTGCACAGCCACTGGCTCTTAGAAAACCAATCCCTGCTTAGAAAGATCTCAGACTGATATTTTAAATTGCCAATGATATTTTAACTTAACAAAGTAAGAAAATGACACAATGGAAATAAGGGAAGCTATAAAAGTCACAAATAAACACATGCACATACCTTCCCTTATAGCCATTTATATGAATAATTTCAAATGGTAGTTTACCATCTCTCATATTCAAAATTGTATTGGTTAAAAATGTGACAGACTTTCTGTAAGATTGACTGTCATAAATTTGTCTGGTGTGTCTGCCTAGCTACATACCTATCCTACCTGGCATTATTACTACTATTCTACTTTACCTTTATGTGTATGAGTCAGTGGTGACATTCAATTTTTTCTCCTACCGGTTCTGTGGGTGTGGCTTGGTGAACTCAATGTCACTCATGGCCACACCCACTCAGTCACATGAAACCACCCCCCCCCCCCCGAACCAAGCCATGCCCACAGAACCCGGTAAGAAAAAAATGTGTGCATGAGCACCAGAAGGGCTCATAGTGAATGCTGTGGCAGAGAGAATTCAAACTTTTCTCCCTCCATTCACAGCAGAGGTTCTGTTCCCTTTATGGTCCCCCTGGTCCTATCCCTCCTGGGGACTACCTTAAAGGGACAAGCTGCAGCAGCTCCACTGTGAATGGAAGGGAGAAAAGTTCGGATTTTCTCTGTTGCAGCATTTAATGTTGAATGGGTTGAGCGGCCGAAAGGGGCAAATGAGCGGCCGGAAGGGGTGGGCAGCGACCAGGTGAGTGGGAAACCAGGCAGGTGTGGGTGGGGTGAACCAGGGATTCAGTGAACCAATTCAAATTGTCTCTACTGGTTCTCCCGAGCCAGTTCAAACCAGTTGAATTTCACCCCTGGTATGAGTGTATGCATGTATATATATATATAGGACCTGTTGCTTCTGGCAAGAATCCCAATTTCCTTCTCACTTATTTTCTTATATACCAGTATTAAAAAATAAGCAGTTTCTTGAGGGAGGGGGGGAGGGGTGAGGAAGGAAGGAAGGAAGGAAGGAAGGAAGGAAGGAAGGAAGGAAGGAAGGAAGGAAGGAAGGAAGGAAGGGAGCCCCACTCTCCCAAAGAATGAAATATTTTTGGTAATATTAAAAGAAGCAGAATATTATATTTCCCCAAAGGGAGAAATGGTCTTAAAGACAGAAAGCAGACTCAGTCTTTCTTAATAGCCCCCCATAGATATTTTGTAAATGGGCCAGCCTTTTACAAAAGCCTTCAGCTCCAGGGTGATGGGATTAAGAAGAACAGGACATGATCCTTTAGGACATAATAGGATTAACCTACTACCATTTAGTAGGTTAATTTACTACCACTACAATCTCTAGGAGCATTTCAGACATTGCACAGCTCACCTAGCAGCATCTCTGAAATGTATAAAAATCCATTAATGTACTCATTAAACCAAATGGTCAGCTGCCCCAGAACCACAATCCCTGGTGGTTCTGTTTACCAATAAACATAATCTTTCTTTCCAATCAGCTTCCATGTTTCCAGTGTCTTTCTCCCATTTGGAACTGAACCAGATGGATTTTCCTTCATAAGGAGGGAGGGAGGGAGGGAGGGAGGGAGGGAGGGAGGGAGGAAGGAAGGAAGGAAGGAAGGAAGGAAGGAAGGAAGGAAGGAAGGAAGGAAGGAAATTGTAGTGGGGATAAGGACAGCAGCCTCCCCCAACCTGCATACTGAGTCCACAACAGTAGATATTGTGCAGAAAGTATGTAGAATCTCCCCTTGCAGGAGCCAGAGGCTCTAAATCAACATATCTTTCTGCATGGAAGTATTAAGTGTGCACTTCATTACAGATGCTAATGGCAAAATATTACTATGGCTTACTGGTTTGAGGCCTATAACAAATCTAGGCAATTTCCAGATTCTATTTGTCTGATTTGGGTAACTGCTCTCCCGACACACACACACACACACACACACACACACACACAGACAAACACATAATCTAAATTTGTAGTCAGAAAATTATTCTGGATTAAAAATTCATACTGCATTTTATACAGTATGTATTTTAAATAGCAATTTAAAATTCTGTGCAAACATTCCTGTAGAGAAGACCTCAATTAGTTAGAATATGAGAGCCATTGATACGTAGGTTATGTTGTCACAAGACTGTTATTATATTTGTGGGAAAGCAGATTAAGATGTAAATTATAGAGATGCCCCCTCCTGATGTCAAATTGTATAAAACTCCATGGAAGAGACTGATGCTGCTTTCAGTGGAAAAGTTATGGAGATAAACACATAAATTGAATGAGACCTATCCCACATGAATTTTGGTGAAATGTTTTCATTCGCTGAATCTAAATGATGAAGGAAGGGAGGGAGAGAGAGAGGGAGGGAGGGAGGGAAGATTTTTCTTTCCAATGAAAGAAATCTTAATAAGGATTGGGGGGGGGGCACACACATGATACAATACTAAATATCTTGAAGAGATTGTTAAAAGGATTGGAACAAGAAAAGGCAGTTACTGCCTCCTCCCTCCCTGCCCCCCCCCCCCCCCACTCTCCAGAAAGACCATTCTGTGGAAAGTTTGGCACTAAATTGAAATATTTCTATTTTTTTTCATACCATAAAAACAACCCAGTGTATTTGCCGGGTGTGATCAATAATGTTTTACTGACCATTAATTGTATGACATCTGAGTCTCTTTACCCAGTTATCAATACTACATCTTTTATTATTAATAAATGCTTTCTGTTAAAGTTAAAAGTGATTCTATTTAGATTATATGTGCAGCAAATCTCCACTGTGCACTCATATGGTTTGAACATGTATATTTTTAATGACATATGAAAATTAATAGTGTTGTACTTAAGGGTAGTAAAGGCAACTATTTTGTGACCAGGGATGGAGTTTCAATAATTTCAATAATAGCCATGAATAATGATAACCCTATGTTATTGTATGAATGGGGACAACATGGGGATTTGAGACAGCTCTTGTTATCATTTTTCTGTACATAAGAAAACAATCTGATCACATACATTCAACAACAGAATCTCTGCAGGCTTCAGGAAAAAAAAGTATGAAATTATTGCAACCTATTGGCCTCATACTGCTTACCCCTGAACTAGAAGACCATTTAGTTGGATTTTGGGAAGCTTTGGCTCAAGTCTTCACTCAGCCATGAAACTCACTAGAAGACTTAGGCTAATCATGGTATCTCAGGTCATATACTTCATGGAGTTATCATGAAAATAACATCAAAGGAATACTATGTGTGTACTTTTGAATGTCTATAGAGATAACAAGTTATAATTACAATGTACAAACAAAAAAGACATATAAAACAGCATTTTACAGGTACAGCTAGCTCAACAAACATCAATCTCTAGGAGTGTTTGCATATTAAAATGCATTGGCTATGAGAGCAAGGATGAGAAGCACCCACAAGACACGGAAAATGAATGCTCATGGTATTTGGCATCTATTTACTAAATACCCTACAGATGGAGGGAACTATGTTGGGAGTAAAGCAATTATCAAAGATGGACAGCAACTAAGAATGCAATACAATTGAGAATGAAGCAGACCTCTATTCTGATTTAATAATATCCCCTTTTGGTCTTCTAAAGAACATTTTGGGATCACATGATGCTGCACAGTGCTTATGGTAGACACAATACTTATGTTCTTCCAGCAGCAAATACTGGGAAGCCACACCAAAAGCGTTTCCAACTTCATCTTCAGTAATCTTCTACCGTACCCAAATCAGGATAGCAAGATTTGAGTACAATCTCCTCTGATCTTCATTGATTAATGAAATGGGTTCTATGCCATGTAATGAATTGCACACTCCATAATACCTCTATGAGATAGATGAGGCTAGAGATATTTTCTCAGATTTCCAAACAAAAGAGGATTAGAGTTTCCCAGTCTCATTTTGGAAGTATAATTTTTTTTAATTGAAAAAGTTTTACAAATACAAATTTTTCCCCATTCCCCCCCTCTTTCCCTCCCTAACCCTCCCTAACCCTCCCCTCCTCCCATGACTTCCCCAAGGTGAAATCCAAATCCAAATCGTATTGTGTCATCATACTTTACCACACATCTATTCTACCCCCTGTGTACTATACATTTCTACATGACATTGAACTATTCTACCCCCTATATACTATACATTTCTACACAACATTCAGCTAAAAGCTATCTGGTACTTCCTAGTTTGATATTTACTCTGCACATAATCTATCCATTTCTTCCACTCCCATGCATAAGTCTCTTGAGTCCGGTCTTTTAAGTATGCTGATATTTTTGCCATTTCTGCAAAACTGGCCACCTTCAAAGTCCATTCTTCGATAGTAGGCAAAACTTCCCTTTTCCAATATTGACCAATCAATAATCTAGCTGCTGTCACCATATATAATATCAATTTTGTCTCACCCCTTGAAAAATCCTTAACTATGCCCAATAAGAACAATTGAAAAGAAAATTGGAGTTTTTTCTTCAGAACATTTTGCATAACCCACCAAATTTTTATCCAGAAAGCCTTCACTTTCTTGCAAGTCCACCATATATGATAATATGTAGCATCTAAACAATTACATCTCCAACATTTTGGTTGAACATTAGGATACATACACGACAATTTCTTAGGATCTAAATGCCACCTATAAAACATTTTATAAAAATTTTCCCTCAAATTCTGTGATTGTGTAAATTTAACATTCTGAACCCAAATTTTTTCCCACATTTCCATCATAACTGGTTCTGCAAAATTTTGCGCCCATTTTATCATACAATCTTTAACCAATTCATTTTCTGAATCTCTTTCTAACAAAAAGTTATAAACCCTCTTAATATGCATTGGGCCTTTCTCTTTTATCTGTCTAACCAATTCTTCTTCATGGAACATTAAGCCAGTTTTTTGATCTTCTCTCCATCTCAGTCGAAGTTCATTATACTGTAACCAAGTTAAATTAATCCCTTCTTCCAACAGTGTATTCAATGTCTTTAGTTGCCATCTACCCCCATCATTAAAAAGTACTTCTTTGTATAACCCCCCCGCCCCCCCGAGTGACTTTATATTTATATTCTGTATAATGTGACCAAGATCCAACCACAACGGTATTTTATAATCCCATTTGAACCGGTGCTTCTTCCATACTCTTATCAAGGAGTTTCTAAGTCTATGGCTATTAAATACTTTATCCACTTTATTTTCATAGAATAAATATGCATGCCAACCAAATTCAAGATCATAACTCTCTATATTCAATATTCCAGTCTTTGTCCTTCCAAACCAATCACTTGCTTGTGTCACTTGCTGCTGCTTCATAATACAGTCGTAGGTTTGGGAGTTTAAGACCACCCCTTTCACGAACATTTTGCATAATTTTCAGTTTGACTCTTGGCTTTTTCTCATTCCAAACAAATTTATTCACTCCTTTTTGCCATTCCATCAACTGTTTATCACTTTTAAGCACCGGAATCATTTGAAACAAAAATAAAAATCTAGGTAGGACATTCATTTTCACTGCTGCTATTCTTCCAAGTAAGGACAGCTGCAGCTTTTTCCACGTTTCCATATCCTTTTGTACTTTTCGCCACAACACTTCATAATTATTTTAGAACAATTTTATATTTAAATCTGCAATTTGAACTCCTAGATATCTCACCTTTGATACTATTTCAAAGCCTTCCTTCCTTTCAAGTTTCTTCTTTTGATCTTCTGTCATATTTTTAACTATCATTTTGGTTTTTTTCTGATTCAGTCTAAATCCTGATACCATACCATATTCTTCTATAATGTCTTTCATCTGAATTATTGATTCCATCGGCCGTGTTAGGGTAACAACCAGGTCATCTGCAAATGCCCTTGTTCTGTAATCCTCTTGTCTTATAACTATTCCATTCAAAGTGCTCGAGTCCCGTATTGTATTCAACAAGACTTCTAGAGTTAAGATAAACAACAGTGGGGATAACGGACAACCTTGCCTTGTACCTTTTTCTATACTGAAGTTTGTAGTTAAGCTTCCATTAATAATAATTTGTGCTGTTTGCTCTTGATAAATTGCTGAAACCACCTGCACGAACTGATCCCCAAAGTCCATCTTTCTTAAAGTCTTTAATAGAAAGTTCCAATTCACTCGATCAAAGGCCTTCTCCACATCCAAAAACACCAGCACTGCAAAGATTTGTTTATTCTTCTCAAGATATTCCAATAAATCTATAATTTGCCTCACATTATCCTTCATGTATCTGCCTTCTATAAATCCTGCTTGATCATGATGAATCACCTCTTGAATAACTGGCATTAATCTGTTGGCTAATACTTTTGCAAAAATTTTATAATCCATATTCAGGAGAGATATTGGCCTAAAATTTTCCGGTTTTGTGGAACCTGCTTCCTCTTTCGGTATCAAAGAAACAAAAGCTGTTTTCCATGAAGGGGGTAATTTACCCCCTTGTTGTATGCTACAAAATAAGTCTTTAAGATGTTCAATCATTTCTGCTTGTAAAGTTTTATAGTACACTGCAGTTAAACCATCTGTTCCTGGAGTTTTAGCTGTTTTCAATTGTTTAATAGCAACAATAATCTCCTCAGCTGTTATTGGTAAGCTCGTTCTTTCCTTTTGATCACTCGAAATTTTCATAGCTCTCCTTTCCTCTAGATATTATTTATAAGTACATTCTGTAAATCGTCTTTGGTATATAGTTTGTTATAATAGTCTAAGAAGGCTTCTTTGATTAGTCTTTGTTGAAAAACTTCCTTCCCTCCATACTCAATACTGCCAATAGTCCGAGTACTCTGTTGTTTCCTCAGTGTGTAAGCTAGCCACCTGCCTGGTTTATTAGCGTTACAAAATGTATTATGTTTCGCAAATTGTAAATTAGTTGCTGTTTGTTCCGCTGTAAGCATTTGAAATTGATCTCACAAAAGTTTTATAATTCCTTGTAGTTTTTCATCTGTTGGATTTTTTATGAGTAACTGTTCTTTTTTCTTTATCTCTCCTTCCAATTCTAATCTTTTTTTTTTTGTCGATTTAATTTATGTTTAGAGTTCATATGAATTAGCACCCCCCGCATATACGCCTTACTCACATCCCAGACAATTTCAATAGGGGTACCCTTATTCAAATTCATTTCAAAAAATTCCTTCATTTGTTTTTTAAGTTCATTTACATTCTTTTCATAGCTAAACAAGTTTTCATTTACTCTCCATGATCTTCTCTCATTCTTTCCCATTTCTATTTCTATCCATACCGGGCTATGGTCCTCGGAAATATCTTTGTTTTCTTTGTTTTTAAAAGTAAATCAGCTGTAAGTAGAATGAAATCAATCCTAGAGAAGGATCTATGTCTATCTGAGAAAAAAGTAAAGTCCAATTCTTTTGGGTTATGCACTCTCCATATATCTTTCAATTCCAAATCTTCTTTCATATCAAAGAAGATCTGTGGTAGTTTAACACATGACTTTGCCAAACTCTTTTATCTGTTTTGGGATCTATTACTCCATTCCAATCTCCCATAAGTAAGATAGATCTGTAATTCCATTGTAATATTTTAGGGTACAATATTTTATAAAAATTTTCTTGTTGCTGGTTAGGAGCATAGATTCCGATCACCAAAATTGGACCATTATATGTATAAAGTTCAATTGCTATATATCTTCCACAATCATGGAAGAACCACAAGAGTCTTGATGGTACAGTGGTTTAATGCACCCTGTTATTAACACAGCTGCCTGCAATTTCTGCTGGTTTGAATCTCTCCAAGGCTCAAGGTTGACTCAGCCTTCCATCCTTTCTAAGGTAGGTGAAATGAGGACCCAGTTTGTGGGGGCAATAAGCTGACTTTGTATAAAATATACAAAAGAATGAAGGCTATTGCTTAACGCATTGTAAGCCGCCCTGAGTCTCCGGAGAAGGGCGGCATATAAATCAAATTAAAAAAAAAAATTAAAAAAAATCATCTGCTTCTATAATTTTAGCTGGCAATCTTTTATTTATGTAAATCACTACACCATTCTTTTTCTCCAGATTTGAGGCTATAAACTGTGCTCCCAATTTAGAATTTATCAAATATTTTCCATCTTGTGTTCTAATATGAGTTTCTTGTAGACAGATAACATCATTATTAAATTGTCTCAGATAATGAAATATTTTCCTCCTTTTCTGTGGTGAGTTCAATCCATTCACATTCCAAGATAAAAACTTAATTGTCATTTGTAGTTTCCTGAAGCGTTAAGAGCATTTGCTGAAGTTTCTGTTCGAGACTGGTAGTTTTCAGCTTAGCTCCTCCATAGCTTCGGATTTTTTAGTTTTGCCATTGACTTCCTTCTTATCTTGTGGTGGCTTAGACCTCTGTTGTTGTTTCTCTATGATTTGTTTATAAGCTGCTCAAGTTATATGCTGTTCTTTAGCTTCATATGACATCAGGTCAAGATCCACTGCCACTTCTCTTGCATTTTTAGATGGTCCACCTATAGCCTCTATAGGGAGATCCAGCAACGGTTCATCTAAAAAGCCCCCTGTTGCTCCTTGAGTTTCCATTGCCTCCACCTCCATCTGTTTCCGTTGCTCTTCAAGCTCTTGTTCAAATTGCTTCTCTTTCTCACCCTCCTCTATACGTAACACTGAGGATGTGCGTGGAGATGTTGTGCCAGTTTTAAAAACATTGAAGTAAAATTCTTCTGGTTTTTCAACAGTATTTAATCGATATCTCTCTCCTTGATACCTCAATATTATGCCAACTGGAGCATCCCATCTAAATGGAATTTGTTGTTTCTTTAATTCAGTCACCAAAAATCCAAAATCCTTTCTATCTCTTAGCATCTTAGGTGGCAACTCTGTAGATCCCAATCTCCCTTCCATCCACTTGAATAGTAGAAACAAAAGACTTTTGTAAGATATCATTTCTTATTCTTCTATCTGTAAAGTAGATCACCACATCTCTAGGCAATTGCCTTTGCCTTGCCACCCAAGAATTCACTCTATAGACCTTGTCAATCTTGCACAAAATCTCCTCAGGATCAATCTTTAGCATCACAGCTAGGGCATCAGCACAAACCCTTCTCAAATCCTCTCTATTGTTTTCTTTTATTCCTCTGAGTCTTACAGCAAACTCCATGACTCTAAACTGCATCATTGTCACTTCATTTTCAATCCTTTGCGTTTTATTATCAATATTAGAAATTTTATAATCAGCTTCCTTCATTTAAGATTCTACTTCTGAACTAAATTCTTCCACTTTTTTGTCAATCTGGACAACTACTTCTGATAAGCCAGTCACAACTGTCAGTATGTCACATTTCATCTTGTAATACTTTTCTTGAACCACCTCCTTAATTTCCTGTTGAGATTTTTCAAATTGTCCAAAATTTCATTTTGGTTCCTCAGAGCCGCAGCAATAAATTCCTTCAGATCTTTAAAACCAGACTCCTGTGTTTGGCTCTGAGTCTGCAAACTTAATAGCTGCTCTTGTGACTTGTGAGTGGGGGAGCCCCCCCTGCAGCTTTAGCAGCTGGCTTTGTTTGCTTTGAAGCCATTCTGCCACGCAATCTAATTCTTTCTAAAAAGGAAGTCTTCCCTCCCTTTCCACCACAAAGTCCTTTCAAAAATTTTCCCAGCTTTAATCAAGTCTCTGTAGGAGAAGAGACAGATCAGAATCACTTTAAAAGAAAACTTTTCCCTTTTCTTCTAGCCAGCGCTGCTTTAGATACTTTGTAACATATTGAAACACTCAGGCAAATCCACTTTCGCTTTCAGCTTTTTTCCCTACCGCTGAAGCCGGATGCCATTTTAGCAAACTTTCACACTTCCTTAGTTCTTAATTCATTCACAGGGCTAATAGAAATACTTGCAGTTTTAAGTTTCAAGTCCAGATTCCACCCTGGTTATTTTTAATAATTCTCTTGGCTTTCGCTGGTTATGTTGGTTGCGTTGTCTGGCTCTGCTGAATGCTGAGTTGTCCCCAGAGTCCGGAGCCTCGGCGAGCTGGATAGGGAGCCTCACCCTGCTTCCTCCCCAGAAGCAAAAATGACAGTCTGGGGACTTCGCAGGGGGCTCTACCTGGTCTCGCCGGCTCTCCTCCTGTTTCCTCAAGAACGTGGAGTTTTTCAAGCCGCCCCTCAGCTGTAGGGGCAACTCTTTACGGGCGGCGGGGCTGGCGGTCTTAAAGAGACCGTCTAGCGACGACAGCGGCACCAACAGGAAGTCATTTTGGAAGTATAATTAATGAATAATATTAGCTCTTATTTTATAGTATGCCCAGAAAAATAGAGGCAGTGCATTCTAAAGCAAGGGATATTCATGTATATTATAAATTAAAGAAATAAATATATTTTTTCCCCAAAGTGATTAGATCTTGTGTGTATAAACCACACCTGTAGCAAGATATACCAGGTATGGGCTGAAGTCACATATAGGACTACTGCCTTCTTAACATACCTTTACTCAAACACTAATTCTGAGCCAACAGAATTACCAGTTGAGACGACGATTCAAAGGCTCAATTCACACATAAAGTACCTACAGATATATAGATTCCCATTAGGGGTGTGCTTCAAATATTTTAGCAAGGGGTTTTCTGCCCGGTTGCTGGGTGGGTGTGGTCATGGTGAGTGTGGCCTAGTCAGCCTCCTGCACCACAGTGGGAGAGGGCATTTTTGCCCTCCCCAGGCTCCAGAGGCTTTCCTTGAGCCTCCAGGAGGGCGAAAAGGTCTCCCCAGAGAGCCTCCGGAGCCCGGAAATGGACTTGGAAACTTCCCTAACTACTGATAGGCCTGTTTTTCTCCCTCCCTGAGCCTCTGCATGCACCCTGCACTTACCTGCATTCAAAATGGGCCATGTTGGGACTCCTGGGAGGGGACAGGTGGGCAGGGCCAGCCAAGAGTGGGATTTGGGGGTTTTCCAAACTGCACAGAATCTTAGCTAGAGGTTCTCCCAAACCCCTGTGAACCCCCAGCAGCCCACCCCTGATTCTCATATCCACACTGGATTGATGCCATAAAAGTTAAGGTTCTGTAAGTGTTTTTGAATTGTCATGAAGTCTATTAAGATGTGAAATCAAAGAAAATCTATTAAAATGTTTGATTTAAAGTCCAAATATATGTGGAGCCGAAAACATTCAGATCAGATACAGGTATTTAGATATTGGTATACCTTAAAAAGTTCAAAATGTTATTTGATTGGACAAGAACCCACCCAAAACTGATATTGAATAAAAGACAATATGGCCCTAACATACAGTATGTTTTGGATTGTTTTCTTATGATGAACATGGATAAAATGGGTACTATTAACGAACTGTTTTTTTATCTCTGTCTCATTAACTATCTTGACTATTTTTTGTACAAGAAATGGAGAGAGCACAGTTTAATCATAACAAATGCAATTGAAGTAGGAGAGCTATAAAGTTCTGCTTATTTCTCTTTCCTGCTTAGCATCCAGCAGACTGAAGAGCCCATTAGAATTCCACTCCAGCTTCACATTGGCCATAGCAAGGAATAAATAATTATTATATAATGCTGCCATAGAAACCTTAATTAAATTCCCCCAATTTCATTCAAATCTCAAAATATGTTAATAAGGCTTTTTGAATGTTGATTTATTCCCCAGTGCAATTCCATCAATGCCACTGCAGCTATGTGTAGCACTTTATGTTAGCCCTTCTAAAAGGAGAATGCTGAGCTCTTTATGGATCTCTTGGGGCCAGAGTTCAAAGGAGAAGCATAAAATGAGTCTTTGGAAACAGGTTTTGTTGCTGATTCTAAAGGGAAATGAGGAACCCAGGCAAAATGATTGCCGAGTTATAAGCAAAATAATATATGCATTCATCTCAAGTTTACTAAGACAGATGCCAGTGAATCATGCCACTAGGTCTAAGATAATCTGTAAATGAAGTTCTATATATTTGATATTTAAATGTTATAATGCCCAAAATTAATTCTGAGTCTGCCAGACATAACAGAAAGTGTCAGTCAATGTTTCTGGATGTTGTTTTATGAGATGAAATGATTTATTCTCCAAAGAGCATCAAGCTGAAGACTGAATGGTTTTGAATTTGCATTTATGGGGAGCCTCAAAAAGCATCACTCATGTATATTTCTCTTTTTTCCTTTTCGTAAATAACACAGATCATTCAAAGACTGAAACATATTTAGGAGAAAAGCATAGTTTTTAATTTGGGTAGTACCTCCCCTCTGTGCAAAAAATCATGTCTGTGGAAGATCTAGAAAGTTTAAGGAGGTTGCTTTCCTGCAACTGGCTGTATCCTTTTCTACATTTTGTGACCCTTGAAATGTGCCATTAGGTTGAAATAGGATCTGTTGATAAGTATCAGTACAGGCCCTCTAGCAAGCTCCCTGGCCATAAGTCAGATCTGTTCTCTTCAGGGACTCACTTTGGGGAGTAAATCTGCCAATGGCTCGTAAGAAATCATGGTCAACCTAAAATAATTGTACAAATAACACCACTTAGCCTGTAGCAAATTACAACTTTAGGGAAACCAACTTTTATGACAACCATTAAAATTAGTTGTGGAAAATGCCATAAACTTTGCTACTATTAATAGAAAAGTATGCTGTGTACAGTGGAAAAGATGGAAACTACTGCAACTATGGCAAGAATCTCTTTAGTAAATATGGGGAACCTTTTATTTCTATCTTAAACTTGGTATTAGCTTATAACCAAGCACTGAATAATGTCTATATGCATACATTTTAAAATATTGATATACATACAAATCAAAAACAGGGAAGGACCATGATAAAGCTAATTCAGAAAATGGCAACAGGGACTTCTCTGATAAATCCAGTTTCTTACTGGATGGCTTCCAGGAAGACGGAAGGGAGATGTATGTTTTGTTGGTTTGCCTTATCCAGCAATCCTTCCCTCAGTTAATTCTCTCTCATTGAAACAAATAAGAGGATATAATTCTACAAACAACTTTAC
Organism: Arizona elegans; assembly: GCA_022577455.1. Lineage (NCBI taxonomy): Eukaryota > Metazoa > Chordata > Lepidosauria > Squamata > Colubridae > Arizona > Arizona elegans. The sequence continues at coordinate 68,190,485 of JAKOOJ010000003.1, read as the reverse complement.
AATTTGGGACATGACTGGAGGACTGGGATTCCTTTGTTCAATCTCACCCATTCTTACAAAGAATATTCAAAGTATTATTTGGCTCTTCAGATAATCTCATTAGAACTTGGAGTGGCAGCCTTAGGAGGATGAAGCAGAAAAAGCAGAAGCAGAAGCAGAAGAAGCAGGAGCGGGGGGAGGAGGAGGAGGAGGAGGAGGAGGAGGAGGAGGAGGAGGAGGAGGAGAAGAAGAAGAAGAAGAAGAAGAAGAAGAAGAAGAAGAAGAAGAAGAAGAAGAAGAAGAAGAAGAAGAAGAAGAAGAATTAAATTTATTGACAGCTCAACTCTCCAAAGCATCACTCTGTGATTTAATACAACCAATACAGAACAAATGGTCTAAATTAAAAATAAGATCTTGAATGAAGAAACATTAAGGACTTGAGTGTTTCATTATTAGCAGTGGGTGCGTTTTTAAAAAATGTTTAGTAATATTTTCATTGCAACCCTTAGAATGTTAGAGTGTTTTATTTGAGGTGGCTTATAAACCAATTTTTCATTACTATATGACTATCCTTGTAGTGCTAAATTTGTTTAAATTGTTTATGTGAAAAAAAATTACATTTCTTTTTTTACTCTGTTCAGACTACTTATTTCTTAGATACTTCTTTGTGATTTACCATATTTTTTGCACTATAAGACACACCAGATCATAAGATGTACATTAGCTTTAGAGGAGGAAAATAAGAAATCTGCCTCTGCCTCCCAGCATCCATCTGGTATTCATCTGACTAGCATCCTTGCAGCAAACAGCCTGGTCAGCTTCAGTATGTTATTACAGCCCCAGCACATGGCTCATCAGGGCTCTGCTCCATTGCACCCACCATCAGTCAACTAAGCTGAACTATTGCACGCCATCTGAAATGTCACTTTAAGAATGGGAACAACTTGCACATAAATTGAACTTCTGCAAAGATCTCTTGGCCACAGCTGCAATCTATTCTTTGAATAGTAGTCGTAAATCCCAATAAATCCAGACTTGATGTACTAATCTTGAATGCGGAAGTGTCCATGACCAAATGTGAAAAATTCCAGATTCATAGGGTTTGAACAACTGCAGACACTTAGTTTTATCTGAGATTTTTTTTCTTCCCATTTTTTTCTTCCCATCTTGATCTAAACATTGGTTCATGACAACATCATGGCCTGGGACAAGAAGTATGATAACAAGATGTTATCATCAATATATTGACAATAACTAGACCCTGATCTGATGAATAACTTCACCCAATGTTTTTAATGGATGTTTGTTGTTGTTGTTAGTTGCGAAGTCATGTCTGATCCATCGTGACCACATGGACAATGTTTTTCCAGTCTTTCCTGTCCTCTACCAACCTCTGGAGTCCATTTAAGCTATGCCTACTGCTTCAGTGACTCCATCCAGCCGCCTCATTCTCTGCTTCTCCTTCTTCTTTTGCCCTCAATCTTTCCCAGCATAGGCTCTCCAGTGAGTCCTTCCTTCTCTTTAGGAAGCCAACATAATGGATGTTAAGCTAGACAAATAACAATTTTGAATCTTGAAGCCCCACATAAGTAAGTAAGGGCTTACAACCTTTTCCCCTTTTCAATACTGACTAGCATATATTTTCCTTCTACCTGAGAAGTTGATTGAATAGAGGCTGAGTTTGTATTTAGATCTCCATAGTCTTTTATTTAAATTCCTGCTAGTTACATTTTTCCCTTAATTAGAAGGTACTTTCCTTTACATATCAAAAATAAGACATTAATCTTTATATCATATCTACAGTTCCTTTATCTCCATTTGATTTGACTTTTAGTAGCCATGACTTCTATTTCAAAGAAATTAATGTGGCTGATTTAAATGTGTTTTTATATGAAATATATTGTTACAAAAGAATATATTTACATAATAACACTATAGGCATCTTCTAAGAAATGTATTTGTAAAAAAGGTATGTTAAAACATATCACATATGTTGATATATAATGTTTAAATAACTTCATAACACAAAATAACATTTATTAATTATATCACTACATTCATTGTAAATTCAAAATATGTTTTAAATGACTATACCACCATTCCACCATTCTACAGTTTATTGTTTAAAATTCTCCTTATTATTGATACTATTGTTGGAGCAACCAATATTTACTAGCTTATTAGCCAAGGGTATAAGCCTCTGGTGCAAAAATATTTTCCTAGTATTAGTCAGTAATTGGAACATTTGTTATCTACACCTATACCCATACCCATACCCATACCCATACCCATACCCATACCCATACCCATACCTATACCTATACCTATACCTATACCTATACCTATACCTATACCTATACCTATCCATATCATATCATATCATATCTATCTATCTATCTATCTATCTATCTATCTATCTATCTATCTATCTATCTATCTATCATCACATTTCTATACAACCCATCTCACCTGATTAATTCTGGGCAGTTCACAATAACAAACATATAGCTTAAAAAAAAAACAGAGTTAAAAACAAAATTAAGAACAAAGTTAAAAATTTAGATGTTAAAAAGTTAAAAAGGTGAAGGGAATGTTCTCAAGCCACCAACTACTCTAGGGTTACATATCAATCTTATACCCTCTTGTCAATTGGTGCAGTGAGGTCTTGGCATTCTTCTGGAATGCTAGAAGAATGGATGCCTCCACTCTTGTTCCAAAAGGTGGGTGGCAGAGAAGCCAAAAATATATATTATTTACTATATAATATGTCTAATTCACACTAAAATGCATCTTATATCAGCCTCTGTTCCCCTGATGAAATCAACTAGCATGAAAAAGACTCCAAAACCTATGGATGGTGAAATATTAAAAAAATAAATAAAAATGAGAGAAAATGTGGAAGAAAACCAATAAATTTGGGAATAAAATAAGATCCAGCTGCTTTATCCATTACAGTTCCTACACAGTGATCAATTTCCACAAAGGAGACCTAGGGAGACTAGAACACTTGAAGTGTAGTTTAAGGGACATTTTTGTAATGATTATTCCTGTTATCCTTATTAGCTTATGGCAAAATAAAGCCTGAATAAGATATTTATTTCATGGTCATATTTCTTTGCATATGGCATTACTGCCTGGAGCTACCTTGGTGTGAATACAAACATGAAATATAAGTCAGACAACTAGATGAATGAATAACATTTTCCCTCCCTTCATCCCTCCTAAGGCCTAAAGGGGCAGTGGCAATGACACAGTGACCTCTCTGTAAGCAATACACTTGAAAATGTTGGTCCTTAAAAATGTTGGTCTTTTGAATTTCCCATGAAAGCTGTAATCATGGAGAGATCTGGCTGGACTTGTGAAACTGGGACTAAGATTCTCCCTATATAACGTATCATTTGTAGGTTTATAAACTTGCAAGTTTATAAAGTGCAATATTCCTGATGCTATTCAGAGGGGGATCTCATTTGTCAATTACATGGTACAGGAGGGTCTATGATGACTCACTGAAGCCAAGTGGACATGACTGGGTAGGCATGGCCATCTGAATGCTGCCAGGTGGGTGTGGGTGAGTGGGCATGGCATGGTGGGTGGCACCTAATCCTTCACATTGACGCAGCCACACTCACTCACCCACCCAGCCCACCTGGTGGCACACAGGTGGCCATGCCTCCCAGTCCTGTCCACCTGGCTGCAGTGAGTCATCCCATTTCTGCTACGGAAGAGTGTTTCTTAAAATGATCGACCTAATTATCCAATTACCCCTTCTCCCAAAAATACAGAAAACAGCACAAAAACAACAACTGGAATCTGTTGTTTTATACCAACATCTCAACAGCGGCAGTCCCAAATGGATCCTTGATTTGTAAACAAGCAATTACAAATTCTATTATTACTCCCACCATATACCCAAATTACACACAACCGCCCCCCGCCCCCCATTTAAGAACCACTGCTATAGAATGATCCACACTTCCATCATTGTGCTCAATTGTCTCTATGGTATAGGAAGCCATATTGCAGCATCCCATATCTAGCCTCTGCCTGAACAGATACAGTGAAGGAAATAGAACAGCACTTGAGATAATTGGCTTCACTGTTAAACTGTTTTTAATGTTAATGTTAACCCTAACTTAAGCCTTTATTCCATGGGTCCCAAACCCCTGTGGCAAGTGGCAGGCAAGCACATGAAGTTGTGGGATCTAGGTTTCACATGCAAAACTATTCCTTCCTCCCCTGCCACCACCAGTCTGTGGAGTCAGAAAGAGAGGGCCTTATTCCATGATCTGGACTGGGTTAATAGAAACTGAGTTTCAGCCTTTTATATTGCATCTCAGAATTTGAAGAATGCTATCATATCTCCATTTGGAATTTTTCTCTCAAGGCAAACATATACAACACTTTTAGTTTCTCATCATAGGTCTTAGTTGCTTCTGTCTTACAAATTTAAGAAAACCCTATACTGAAATGCTTTGGCAACTTGAATAATTCAGTTTCAACTATAAGCTGCATTGTCTGATTTGCCTGTTCTGCTCTCCTAATTACACAATTGGTCTTTACTTTCCCAAATATCTTCATTGACTTACTCTAAAAATATTCAATTTTTCTTTGTTTTATTCATTGTATTTAAACAATTTATTTAGCTACCCCCTACAGTGTGGTTTCCAAAACTGGACACAATGCTGAGATAGGAGCCACTTGTATGAGATACATTCCAATAGAGAAATTACAAGGGAAAACACACACTGACCATAGAATATGCTTAATGCATACTAAATCGACAAACATGAAGAGGAAAAATTAAATTTAATAAATGTTAATAGCCTAATTGAACTCGTTTTCCATAAGCTACCATAAATATATACGGAAATTTCCTAACATTTTCTCCAATGGTTTGAATTACAGTTCATCTGCACTCTTAATGCCAGCATGTATCAGCCATGTTGTTATACAAAACAGAATTACATTTGTTTTTTATCTAGAAGAGTCAAGATGAACACTTTGTTTGAAATCTGGAACAAATTATTTGATTGCTGAAAGTGAACTTTATAAAATAAAAAGTTATTCCACTGTTTCAGCAACCTGAGGATCAATGAAGGTGCTAGAAAGCTAGAAGCAGGCATTGGCAAACTCACTTCTGTTTGCCTTTGAATCATGGCACTTCACAAATACTGCTAATGAATATTGGTTGCTTGGCATCAGATTTATGCACACATTTTGCTGCCACAGTTACCACTTCATGTAACAAGATAATATCCATTGATAAGCTTTGATTCCCTAAGTAGCTCTTCAAAATCCAAAATGTATCCTAGGCTTTGTTTGTATTGGTTGGCTGGTGTCGGTTACTTTTGCATGGCCATGTGCTTTTAACCTGAGCCAAGTGTCATTTTTTATTTTTATGTATCCATATTATTAAAGCTTATTTGTGGGGAAAAAAATTGAAAAGATTGCTGTATAAATGCTTCATTGCAGTGAGTTAAGAGCACTTAACATTCTGTAACAGACCATGTCCTTCTGTATAATGCAGTGCAATGCTTAGCCAATCTTTTGAAGGTATTTATAAGGAAAGTTAGATGAGATATTTATTTCCTCTTATGTATTCTATTTTCCTAGATCTTTCAACTGATTTTAAACAGTATGATAGTTATTAAAGCATTCCAGTTCTTTGATAACATCATCTGACTTCCCCTTTGAGTTATATTATGATTTAAACCTTTATAATTTAAATTGTCTGGAAGATTCTTCTCAGAGAATGAGACAAAGACTCAATTTATCAAGACATATGAGGTTTGCAAGAAGTATCAACAGCATTAACCTCTAATCATGTATAAAATCAAGATCTTGAGCTTCCAAGCAGGGTGAAATCTATTTACCTTCCCTACCAGTTCGGACATGCGCGTGCCAGCAGAGGGTAAAAACAGGGCAGGTTTGCAGAGCCTCACACTGCCGCCGCTACCGGTTCTCCAAACCACCCGCCACCACCACCACTGAACCAGTGCGAACCGGTAGCATTTCACCCCTGCTTCCAAGAACTTTGCTGTGGAAATATTCCAACTCAAGAGGCAATCAATTTCCCAAAGCAAAATATGTGAGCCACAAAGATTGCAACTGAAACTCTATTTTATTATGTATCATCATAATATTTGTTATTATTATTGTTGTTATTATTGTTGCTATTGTTTATATATCACCAACTCAGAGAAAATCTGAGTGGTTTTCAGATTTTCTAAATATTCAAAGGAAAGAGACAAAACTGAAGAGCAAAAGTGACAAAGTTAACAAACTGGAAGGGAACAAAGAAAACAATCTACATTTTTAATAGATAGCAAGTTATGTACAGTTATGTACAGCATAAGTATAAAAATTAGGATCAATAGTGGCTAAATAACTGTGTAGTGTCAAATGAAGTCCATGAACAATGAACATGTCAAGGAATCACATACTCCAGTAACACAGTTAAGCTGATTCATGTAGCCAGTATAGTACAGAGCGAAAATAAGCATTGTCACAGAGAAAAATCTATTTATGTGGTCACTAAGAGTCAACAGTGACTTGATGGCACATAATCAATCAAACTAAGCATTGAGGAGATCCAGATGACCTTGAACCAAACATTCCCACTGAGTTTCATTACAGAGTGTGATGAGAATGAAGAATAAAAATCTTTCACAGTGCCTTAATTCATTGAAGGAAGTGTAGGTTATTTTTTAAAAATAATATGTATTTTGTACCTTCAATTCATCTTGTGAGTCCTTCTCAGGACTTTAGAGTGCCATTAAAAAACAGGACATAGTCAGTTCTATCATTTATCATTACTTTTAACTTAGGGAAGGCAGTATTTGGATGTGCTAGATTGACTAGATTCATCCTGGGGAAACATTTTGGTAAAACTCTTTGCACTTCTCAACAGTAGAACTGGATATTTATGGGATGGAAATATGATCTGTATTACTTTGTTATAAATGGTGAATTCATAACCAGGGTCTAAAAATACATTTATTGTAGAAAGTAGAAGAAATTGGAATTGGAAGTGTCCTCTGAAGAAGATGAGCATTGCTCCTGAAATCATGGATCTTAAGTATAAACAGCTTTTAGAATAGCCAGAGCACATATAGTTGAGCCATATGGCCACTGTGGCAAGAAGATGGAATTTTCATATGAATATAGGAGTACAGGAAAAGACCCACCACTGATCTGCAAAACAAGATCAGTGGTGGGTTGCTACCAGTTTGCCTGGTTAGGGAGAACCTGTAGTAGCGGCATAAGAGGCACCTGGATGTCATCAAATATGCTCTGTGCATGCACATGAGCAAAATCTGCGCATGAGCGAACTGGTAGCAAAGGTAAGTGAAACCCACCACTGAACCAGATGGCACATGACATAGCAAATTCATGAATATAAACTTTTCATTCGCATTGACAGTTCAATATTTTTTAAAAAACCACAGTGTTATATGTGCATTCAGCCCTCCAGTTGCAACTAGAGTTTGTGACAAGAGGAGAAGGAGTAAAAAAAGAATCTAGAAATAAAAAGACTTTAGGGTGGATATTTCCCTTCTCCCAGGGGTGAAATGTTCCCAGTTCAGACCGGATCGCCCGATCCAGTAGCGATGGTGGCAGGTGGTTCGGAGAACCAGTACCAAAAATCCCTGCACCCCACCATGCCCAGCTGAGCCGCACGATCATCAGAGGCTTTTTTTTACTTTTTAAAAGCATTTTTTCTACAACTTCTTCCACCGAAAAAAATGCTTTTAAAAGTAAAAAAAAAAAGCCTCTGATGATCGTGCAGCTCAGCTGGGATCATCAGAGGCTTTTCAAAGTATTTTTTTCTGCAACCTCTTCCTGGAAAGAGGTGGTTAAAAAAAATACTTTGAAAAGGCTCTGCTGATCAGGCAACACAGCTGGGATCGTCAAAGCCTTTTTAAAGCATTTTTAAACCACCTCTTTCCCAGAAGAGGTTGCAGAAAAAAATGCTTTAAAAGTCTCTCTGACGATCCCAGCTGTGTTGCCGAATCGGCAGAGCCTTTTCAAAGCATTTTTTTAAACCACCTCTTCCGCTGAAGAGGTTGCAGGAAAAAATGCTTTAAAAGTTTCTCTGATGATCCCAGCTGAGTTGCCTGATCATCAGAGAGATTTTTAAAGCATATTTTTCTGCAATCTCTTCAGCAGAAGAGGTGGTTTTAAAAAATGCTTTGAAAAGGCTCTGACGATCCCAGCTGTGTTGCCTGATCGGCAGAGCCTTTTCAAAGCATTTTTTTGCATTTGCAGAAAAAATGCTTTGAAAAGTTTTTTTTTTAAAAAAAAAAGTTGGCCACGCCCACCCAGTCACATTACCCCCACCACCACCACCAAGCTACGCCCACAGAACCGGTAGTAACAAATTTTACATTTCACCCCTGCCTTCTCTCAATAATAAATAATTTCTTCCAACAACTGGTTCTCCAAACTGCTTAGAAAGTTAACAACCGGTTCTCCCAAATAGGTGCGAACTGGCTGAATCCCACCACTGGTTGAAGTCCTGGGTCACCTGAAATCCCACAGCCAAATAATGCAAGTTGAAGTCCCTCATGGCTATAAGACTGGGTAATTCCACCACTAACCTGGCCACAGAAACATGCAGATCAAGCAGGGAGGTTGCTACACAGCATGGATTCCGGTATAATCGTAACAATACCAGCTGAATCCTAGAGTCTAAAAAATGGGATCTTGTACTTGAAAATCTGTGGAGCAATCTGTAGAGCAGTGCCTCTGAAAGCCACTCAAGTAACTTACTTAGATGACAATCCCTATACCTCACTTACCCTGAGATCTTTGAGAGGAGTAACAACTACCCACCACCGCATTTTAAGGTGTTTTGAGGCATCTTACAGCACAGCACTTGAGTCAGTTCAACTGGAAACCATTTGAATGTCTAATTCCTTGAAAAAATAATGGATGGCAGATAGCAAACCCATTTTTCTGATTCTCCACTGAGTCCTGTTGGAGAAGGGTGGAATACTAAATAAATAAATAAATAAATAAATAAATAAATAAATAAATAAATAAATAAATAAATAAATAAATAAATAAATAAATAAATAAATAAATAAATAAATAAATAAATAAATAAATAAAATACTGGTAATCTACAACACATCCAAATCAATAATGGTAAATTCAAATATATTCTCCTAAACTCAGGGATAGAACTTTGGAACATAAATCCAAAATATTTGAAATGTTGGTTGTTCTTCCAAACTTTTATTTTTTCCTATACTACTTTTCCCTAAGAAGTTTTCAGTTGCAACTTTTATTGTTCCACTATTGATCCCTGATAAGTGATCACTATTGATCAGCATTTTGTTCTCTGTTATTTTAGAGATAAAGCAGGGGGAGTGAATACTGTTTTATCCCATTGGCCTAATTTTTTATCTCATTGGCCTAATTTTTATAACAGTGCTAGTATTCCTTCAACAAAATATATAGATAGGTTTCCTCATACCTTTCCCAATACAGTATTATCTTTTATAGGTTTAAGAACAAGACCATTTTTTTCCAAACTTTATGACCACAAATAAGAAATGGATTTTTTATTATCTTAAACAAAGTTGTATTAAATTTCTTGCATGCTTGCATGCCTTAGTCATTGAACATTAAATATATACTATGTATAAAAGCTCAGATAAGTATGGAACAAAATAGAGAAGGAAGGAAGGAAAGAAGGAAGGAAGGAAGGAAGGAAGGAAGGAAGGAAGGAAGGAAGGAAGGAAGGAAGGAAGGAAGGAAGGAAGGAAGGACCTGAAGAGTGTAGCAATTTGGCAGTCTCTGTTTTCTGATTATTTTACAGCAACTTTAAACTGCATTAATAAGTTGCAGTTCATTGTCAAGTTTCTGTACAACATCAGTCAAAGATATGTCAAATGTTTACCATGGCAGTTGAATTCCTGAAACCATCCTCATTTGGCAGGAAACTTGTCAGATTAAATTGCCACCTCTTGCCAAGTGAAGATATGTAGCCTGATATCTCCCTGCCAGTGATAACACAAACAGTTGCTTCTGTTTGGACAGATTATGAATTTTTTAGTGCATCCCACTTTTACAAACAAGAGTAATACAGAGTTTAGGGTAAGAGAGGAGACATAATTTATTGACCAATTGAGGTATCTGGTTTTTTATACATTTCTATTACTCTTGCCTCTTCTCATCTATTTACTATTCTGTTGTATTTCAGAGCATTGGAACAGTTTACTTATATTAGTTTTATTGGCTGGGGAATAGATCACAAAATGTTGTCAGCATCAGTATATGTTGTACACCCTTCTATTCAGTTGGCCACGTGCGAGTTTAACATTTTGAGCATTTTCCTTATCGTATCGCTATGCCTATTGGCTCTTATGGGCAAGGAGAATTTAACGGTAAAATCTTTTGCTATGAGAAAATCATTATTCAGAACATGTGGCCATTACAGAGCAGGAGAGAAGATTGGCTAGATTAGTGTACAGAATAGAGATTTGTTCCATGTTTTGCATGCAAGACATTGCAGGTTGCTTTATATAGCAATCAGTTAAACAGTTCTATTAAGCAATAACCAACATTATAGTACAAAACAAATCTATTACATCTATGCTTTCAGTAGCTTCTTCTGTTCATCTAAGAATGCTGGATTCATTTGCATTCATTGGCCTCTGTCTTTACCACATTCATAGGGGAAAAAACTTTTATTACCTCTGAAGCTCTAATGCTAACTATATTACATCATCAACTGAACTGCTTGGATGATCCCTAATGTTATTATATCCCCAGTTGCATATATTTATTGCCATATTCTGATTCTGTAAATAGAGAACAGTCTTCTCCAACCATAATGTTCTTGAGACATATAGGTTTTAACTTCCCCGCTTATATTTTTACTGACTCACAATGTCCTTTTCTCAAACTAATGTTTTCTGATCCATACCATTTCCAGAGCTATGGGCCATTTCTCCAAATTCTTATAATGACCATGTGGCTGTGGAATGTAGGTGATAAGGCATGTCTATTTTGGGGGAACAGTAGCCAAGCAAAACCTTTTGATCCTATAGCTCTGAAGGATGCAAATATATTTTGTTACTAGGCTACTTAGGTATTACAAATATCTTCAACTATAAAGATATTATAAAGAGTAGGTGCAGATAAAGTATGGTGACATACTCAACTATGCATGTTTGATCTATATACAATTTGTACACCCAGATAGGAGACATATATTTATACAGACAATAAATAATGAAGAAGAAAAAGAAAATAATTATGGTTTTGGTTGTGCTAATTTTGCAAATAGAAATTCTAGGAAAGAAAAATTTCAGCTAAATTAGAAGCAAGGAGGTATATTTGAGACATATAGCATTCCTGTAATTAATTAATTAAATTATTATTATTATTATTATTATTATTATTATTATTATTATTATTATTATTATTTTAATTTGATTTATATGCCGCCCTTCTCCAGAGACTCAGGGCGGCTTACAATGTGTTAAGCAATATTATTATTATTATTATTATTATTATTATTATTATTATTATTATTATTTATGAGTAGAAAGCTCAAAATCAAGTTACAAACATAATCCTAACTTGACATTGGATGAAACAGTTGAACAAGTAAAATATTTAATAAATATTACATAATAGACTTAAAACCTCAGCACTGATTTTTTACTAAAAAGCTTAATTTTATTGCCCTAGTAAAAATTTGAAAGTTGCTATTTTAATTTTAGGATTTTCATCTGCAAGTAATTTTTTTTACATATTCAGATACATCTCTTCCTGGTTTAGATTTTAAAATAACTTCCTTCTGAAACATTTCTAAAATTCACAATACAATACAATACAATACAATACAATACAATACGGTCCATTATTTCAGCATCAGTACCATTACAGGGGCAAAATCTATGAGAGATGAGAATGTAAATCTACCATAAAGCATAAAGCATATCTGATGGCAATACATTTAATCTGGTTTTTCAAAAGGCTATTCTGCATTTACTAAAATATAAATTATTCAAATATTTAAGTAGTTGAAAAATATATCTATATCTATCTATCTATACCAGGGCTGTCAAACTCCTGGCCTGCGGGCCAAATGCGTCATGCGCTGGCCAAGCCCATGCCCAGTTTAGCCACTGGAGGAAAGTCCTGATTTTAAAAATGATAAAACTGAATTTGATATGGTAATGTATATAAATGAACAGATTATTGTTAATGCGTGCAAACATACTGAAGATGAAAACGGAAGATGAATAACTTATAGCTGGGTCCAATCTGGGTCGGTTAGCAGGACCAAAGGTTTAGTCTTCTGAGCTTTCAGACTTGTGCTGGAATGGCCCATCATCAAGGAACTTCTGTCTCATCAGAATGTGAAACTTACAGACTGTATGATAAGATGGGCAAAAAGTTTAGGATATAATGTGCAGTTGGACCATTAGGAAAATATGTGAAAGAAAGGGTTGTAATAAATTCACTTTGAATTACAAAGTTAAAGAGAGCTTTTATAAAACAATGTATCATTGGTATATGACATCAGATAAATTGTCAAAAAACTTTAATGAAATTTCAGATATCTGTTGGAAATGTAATCAAACTGAGGGCAGAGTCTTTCATCTTTAGTGGACATGTAAGAAAGCTAGAAAATAATAGTATCAAATGTGTATCTTTATTCAGAAGATTTTAAAGGTAAATGTACAATGGAAACCAGAGATTTTTTTTTTTTTTGAGGTTAATGAATAACCAAATAGAAAGATCCTATGGAACTTTGTTATATATGATAATAGCAGTGAGATTTCTATGTGCACAAAGATGGAGGGACTTACAACTACCTGCATGGGAGGAGTGAATATTTTTAATGTTTTTCTGCTGTAAACTGCCCAGAGTTATTGGATACGAGATGGGCACCAAATAAATGTCATTAATAAATACTTAAGCTATTGGAGTTGATGGAGTTGGTGACATTGACAATTTTAATTAAAGAAAAGACTTTGACTAATTTTACCTCCACTTGGAAAGCAATTTTGGATTTTTTTTCTCCAAGAAATTGAGAGGAATGAAATTTCGATTTGGAGATGTGATAATTAGATTATATAGAATTGTATAAATAATATAGATTATTGTTAATTTTAGAAGTAAGAGTTGATGTATTTTTATCCATATATGTACCAAAGACAATCAGAAACCATTCTTTTTCTTCCTTCTTTTCTTTTTCTTTTCACATTTATCTTATTTTCTAGATGAATTTTTTCTTTATTTACCATTCTTTTCCTTCCTGCCTCTTTATTTTTTATCTACAGGATACACACATACACACACACAAATAAATACATATACATACATACATACATACATACATACATATATATATATATATATATATATATATATATATATATATATATATATATATATATATATATATTGACATACTGAATAAAATCAGACAGTTTTAAATAGATTTGTCCACAGAGGTGGGCTGCTTCCGGTTTGGACCGGTTTGGGTGAACTGGTAGTTGCAACCCATGCTGGACCTGCCCACCCACCCTGGTGCTATCCTGTCCTATATCACCGGGTTCTTAAAACCGCGTGCATGTGTGGAAGGCTGCACAGATGTGCGCAAGCTCACGTTTTCAGTGCTGGGCGAACCAGTTGTTACAACCGGCAACAGCTCACCACTGATAGTCGGTATATAGAGTATCAGATTACATTTGGTAGAAAAATAAAGAAATAAACCCAATTCAGGTAAAGATCATGTTGCTGAAGTAACAGTTCATACTTTTTCACTTGAAACAATATTTGCAAAAGAGGATTAGTCTTTCATCATTTCTCAAGGATGAAGTTTCACTTTTGCTGCCTTTTTTTGAAAAAAAGAATGTGATTAAAAAAGCTTATAAGTTAATGTTACCTTATTAAAAGCTGATGTACACTGAATTACCATAAATATGAACAGATATGCCATATGCTGCTGCATCTGCTGTTATGTATGAACAAAGAAACTGTCCCTGCAGGACTTGTAAATTAATATGCATTAAAATGTTTGCAGTCTATATGATATTTCAGTAGGTAGCCAAACAAGACAGTTCGCTGATTATTGCTTTTTTATCATATGTCAACTCTCACTTGTAGTGTGAATGAACTATGGTTTCAACAAGTACTCATATTTGTGACTGTATATCAAGGACTTTAAAACTCTCTTATTCCATGAAGTTGAGAGGCAGCAAAAACTTTAGACAGCAAAATACGTTAAAAAAAATCAAATGGATGTTTACCTTCTTCAGAGTAATGAATCATACTTTCATTATTAGCAATAGAAAATGTATTTTTCCCCCAAAATATATCTCAGGATGTCAGAGTGCTCTCCAAAATCATACAGAGGTTGTTACCTTCTGTCTATGTTTGATTTATAAAGTTTTTCCCTTACTGATCAAAATAAATTGGAACATGATTGAGATTCTGATATCAGGATACCACAGGAAATGCCCATGTAGTCTGTAACTCATGGCTTGCATTTGTTTCAATAATTGCACTGCTTCAGGATAAAATGCTACAAATAGAAGTGAAAGATCTAAAAGATTGAATCAAGTACAGTTGAGTTAATCAATTTATTTGACTAAGAGACAAGAAATTTCATGGCTGTAACTATAGTGCAAGTATTTTCAAGTGTATTTTCTTTGGTTTCATTGGAACATTTTATGGAGTAAATGAGTGCATCTGTAAGATCAGGACATATATACCATATATTTGCAATGACTAGAAAACTCAGATATAGCCATCAATCTAGTCTTCCTACATTGACAGAAAAGAAAATTGTTACAAATTATACCGATTCAAATAAAATTGCTTAAGGTAAAATGGATACCTCAATCTCTTATACTTTGGCTAAAGATGCTGCAGCTTTGTTCTAATAGAATAGAATAGAATAGAATTCTTTATTAGCCAAATGTGATTGGACACACAAGAAATTTGTCTTGGTGCATACTCTCTCAGTGTACATAAAAGAAAAGATACATTAGTCAGGAATCATAAGGTACAAAATTAATGATAGTCATAGGGAAACAGTCAATATAAAACTTAAGGATACCAGCAACAAGGTTACAGTCATACAGTCATAAGTGGGAGGAGATGGGTGATAGGAACAATGAAAAGATTAATAGTTAATTAATCAATACGCAACTGGCATATATTTGGGAAATATTTTGCTCTCAGAAAGATTTGCCACCTGAATAGCAGCAGTTGTAGAGATTTATATAAATGAGGAATCAGTAGATAAAAATGGGGAGACATGATTGATCCTCCATTATTATGATGTCTAGTTAATGAAATGATTGGTAAATATGTGGTAAACAAAGCCAAAGTACTTGAGAACACAGGCAAAGTCCTGTTAAATCAAGGATGGAAATTTGTGTTTCAATTATTCCTTCCTTCCTTCCTTCCTTCCTTCCTTCCTTCCTTCCTTCCTTCCTTCCTTCCTTCCTTCCTTCCTCCCTCCCTCCCTCCCTCCCTCCCTCCCTCCCTTCCTTCCTTTCTTCCCTGCCAGTCCACATTGTATGGACATTTCATGGAAGTGCCTGATGGCTTTCTTTGATTTCCTAGTCAGTCCCTTGTCAGTTGACATCCCTGCTAATTCAGATCCCAATCATAGAAGCTAATCTATGCCTCAGGTTACAGTTAGCATAAGTGAAGTTAGAGGGAACGATTGTAGTTTTGAGTCAGGAGTCACTTATATCTCTCCAAGTATGTGATGCTTTCAAACTATCATTGCTGCTTCAGAGACATGCTTTCAAAAGGAGATTGCTCCCACTTTCTTCAATGACTTATTTATTAGTTTATTCATTGCTGCAACTTCTGTACCATTTAAGTCAAATAATTATATGAATAATTTCATATTTATATCATATTGTACATTTGTGTTTTGTTTTAAATACTATATACTAAGATTTTCTTTCATGTAATATTTCTCTTTACTACTTAACTATACCATTACAAAGTTTAATTACATTGGATTCCTAAGAAAGCAAATTGTGGACATTCTAAATAAATAAATGATTAGAAAGAATTATCTATACTTTTGTAATATCTCAGACTGCTGCAATAAAAATATACATAAAAGCAGTCATGACTATTTTCTAATATTTTTATATGCTTACAGTGAGAGCCATTTTTAATGTAGTGGTTAAGGCAGCAGGCTAGAAATTGAGCAACTGTGAGTTCCAGTTGTGCCTTAGATACAAAGCCAGCTGGTGACCTTGGACTAGTGGTTCTCTCAGCTTTAGAAAGGAGGAAGTAGCACACCACAAACCAAGAAAATTGATAGGACTTGTCCAGGTAGTTTCTGAGAATCAGACACAATTAAACATAAAAAAAGAGAAGACTTACAGCAGAAAACATCACAGGTTTTAACATCACCAAGTAAACTGTACATCCAGATAAAGAAAGGGATAACATGATCACCAACTGTGAAGATGGGGATTTTCGAAAATTAGAAATATGAAGCTTCTTGATAATGAATTATATTATTTCATTACTGCTTCAAACATAATCATTCACCAAATGCAGATATGGTATAGTTGTTTTTTAACATTAAAAATTATGAATCTGAAATTTCATTTATGTATTGCAACTGAAACTTCTTTTATATAATTAATAAATACATTTTTTTTACAAATATGCATATTTTAAAATGTAAGCAATTTGTATCTGTTTTCTCTCTTTCTTTGTTTTCAATATTTAATGCCTATGAAATTATTAAGCATATGTAGCATAATAACCAGAATGGAAGATTTTGCTTAGTAGGTGTATTAATATAGTATTATGTTCCTGACTGAAAAGAGTTATTAACAAGGACTTCATTCAAACAAATGTGCTATCTAGTCCAACTAACCCAAATCCTATTATATATTATTTCAACAAGTTGATAGCTTATTAGTAACCTTGACTATTACTAAGTATTTATTTATTTATTTATTAATCAAATTTCTATACCGCCCTACTCCCGAAGGACTCAGGGTGGTGAACAGCCAAGATAAAATACAGATAATACAAATATTAAAAATCCCTTAAAATTATTAAATATTTTGTATCTATATTTATATAGATATCTATATTTGTATCTATCAAAGTGTTGTATCTTTTTATTCTTGATGAATGTATTTTATTCTCTTTATGTACACTGAGAGCATATACATCTAAGACAAATTCCATGTGTGTACAATCACATTTGGCCAATAAAGAATTCTAATTCTATTGTGGGTTTTTTTCCCCGTAAATGTTTGTGTGCATTGACAAGCATTTCGCTTTATTCAGACTTCCACTATACACACTGATGTGACAGCAGCCAGGAGCAGCTTTTTAAGGAAACATACTGTACTAGTCTTAAAAAAGCATAGCTGCTTTTACAGTTGGAATGTATGTGATTCATTCATTCCTAGACACCTTTTTTAACCACAGACCTGCCGAGTGATCATAAATTAAAGAGAGACTGAGCCTATAGGGGCATCAAAGTTTTCCTTTAAGCATTAATCCAAACTTTTTTAGACGCTATGGCAGAAGGCTTCTACTGCAATAAACGTAACAGTGCTTTACAGCCCTCTCTAAAAGGTTTACAGAGTCAGCATATTGCCCCCAATAATCTGGATCCTCATTTTACTCACCTGAGAAGATGGAAGGTTGAGCCAACCTTGAACCTGTAAGAATCGAACTGCTGGCAGTCAGCAGAATTAGCCTGCAATATTGCATTCTAACCATTGTGCCATCATGGCTCCATTACTAGATAGATTTAATAAACTTAAGAAAGGAAAACATTATTTAGGGCAATCCTTGATTTTAAATTTGACAAATATGAGTATTGGTGGTACAGTGGTTAGAATGCAATACTGCAGGCTACTTATGCTGACTGCCGGCTGCCTGCAATTTGGCAGTTTGAATCTCACCAGACTCAAGGTTAGCTCAGCCTTCCATCCTTCCAAGGTTGGTAAAATGAGGACCCAGATTGTTGAGGTAATAGGCTGACTCTGTAAACTGCTTAGAGAGGGCTATAAAAGCATTGTAAAGCAGCATATAAATCTAAGTGCTAAGTGCTGTACTAATATCATAGCAATAGCAATAGCGCTTAGACTTACATATCACTTCACAGTGCTTTACAGCCCTCTCTAAGAGGTTTACAGAGTCAGAATAAGAATAAGAATAATTTTATTTCTATACCGCCCTTCTTCCGAAGGACTAAAGGGCGGTGTACAGCCTATTAAAAGCACAAGACAAACATCAATTAAAATAATTTAAAATTATTAAATAATTCGACTCAATTTAAAACCCCAGAAATTTAAAACACCCAATTTAAAATTATTATGTTGATAGCCCGGCCTGGCGGAACAACAGGGTCTTGAATGCACAGTGAAATACCCGGAGGTCGGAGATCTTACACACTTCCGGGACAGTTCATTCCACAGGGCTGGGGCTCCCACAGAGAAGGCCCTCCCCCTGGGTGTCACCAGCCGATATAACTTGGCCAATGGCACCCTGAGGAGACCCTCTCTGGGGGAGCGAACTGGCCGGTGGGAGGCTATTGGTGGCAGAAGTCGGTCTCGAAGGTACCCAGGTCCTATGACATGGAGCGCTTTAAAGGTGGTGACCAACACCTTGAATCGCACCCTGAAGACCACTGGGAGCCAGTGCAGCTCGCACAGGAGGGGTGTCACATGGGCACAACGAGTTGCGCCCATAACCATCCGCGCGGCCACATTCTGGACCATTTGGAGCCTCCGAGTGCTCTTCAAGGGGAGCCCCATGTAGAGAGCATTACAATAGTCCAGCCGGGAGGTGACAAGGGCGTGAGTGACCGTGCGCAAGGCATCCCGGTCCAGAAAGGGCTGCAACTGGTGAATCAGGTGAACCTGATAAAAGGCCTCCCTGGCCACGGCCATCATATGCTCTTCAAAAGACAGCCGTGCATCCAGGAGGACACCCAGATTGCGAGCCCTCTTTGTGGGGGGCAAAGATTCACCCCAATAGTCAGCGATGGCACCTTCTGACTATATCGGGATGCCGGATATAGTCAGCATATTGCTCCCAGCAATCTGGATCCTCATCTGTCTGACCTCAGAAAGATGGAAGGCTGAGTCAACCTTGAGCCAGTGAGGATAGCTATTGATTTTAGAATAAAAATTATATGACAAAGGTAATTAGAATTAGTGACAAACAAGAACTTGGCTTGTTATGTGGTTAAGCGATGTGTTTGCATGATGATACATTTCATAATACAATTCAACCTACATCTTATGATAACATATCATCCCAAATTATTCTTTCAGTGTCAATATGACCCTTGGGCTAAAAAAATATTGAACAACGGAGAATAGTGTGATTGGTTATCCTTCATGGAATGCCTTAATGCCAGGAATTATTTCTTTTCCACATTCAGCAGAAGGTTTGATTCAAAAGGCAATATAGCCCTTAAATTATGTAATTCTATCATCACAGCCTTTTCTTTTCTTGACTTAGAAGCTTATCTGATATCGGTTCCCACATAATAATAAATGAAATTAATGAATTTGTGTGGTGAGTATTTTTCTCCAAGCACATTAAGGCTCCAGCAAGGATTCAAGGTATACTTTGTTACATGAATTTAAAATATTAGGGTAATTAAAGCCAGAAAAACCACAAGCCTGTACAGACAGACATTACAGTGTACAACAAGATAGTTAACAATGTTTCTGCTATATTTTATCTAGCCTTTCAGATTTGATTTTATCAACTGAAAGGAAGCATCATATCCAAAAATAGGGAAATTGAAATTTGTTTGCTGCTATGCAAACATTTTATAAATGTTATATATCTGTGAAGCTGCCATTAATGTCATCAAAGTATATGCGGCAGAGATCTCTTCTTTGGATGTAGAACTGCTTAATAATGCAGTTTACGAGGTCTCTAGAATTTTCTCTGAGCAGATGTGTTTTTCCAAACTCTAAGCATCACTAATAGAAATGATATACTTGCCATTATGAATAGGATAAAAAGCAGCTGCTCTACAGGCATTCATTTTCCAAATATATACAGTTCAGTCCACTGATGATAATTAACTGCTAAAAGGGGCTGTGGTGAGCAGATCTCAAGATAAATTGCTTTGGCTTATCATTAATTTATAACAGCCCTTTCCAAACTCCAGAAGTAGCTACAAGAGTCATATAACAAGCTAGTGTAAATATTCTGATCAAAACAACAGCAGCAGGTTAAACATCTCCATGGGGCTAAGTTAACTGAATTGAAATGTCTGCTCTCAATTGCCTGTTGCCGTATTATGCTTTTCACTGGCTGACACGAACAAACTTCTTTCCCTGACAAAAGACAAAACATTTCTGCCAGCTGAGGTGACATTGTGCTCATTCAATAATGATACAAGGCCCAGAGGTCCTCCAGCAAGATAGATAACAAAGAAAATCCTCATTAGCTAACTGTAGAAGAATGAAGGTCAACCCACAGAGAGAATTTCATGCTTACATGTCACTTGGAACATTTGTTCTTCATTAATTCTTTAAACCTAAGCTGGGATACTATCTCATAGCATTTTAATATGCTGTCCTCTGTCAGAAATCTCCTTCAGGGTGTTGTTTTTCTTTGTACTCTATTTAAGAGGCCAATTTTTTTAGAAGCACTTGACTCCCTATCATTGGGCACTACTAATGTTTCAGGATTGTTACATGATTGGATTCAATGTGGACATTAACCATCTTGGAGTTCTGAGATAAGACGAAATACACTGCTAGTTGTCACTCATTCCAAGGAGCTCATTATGTTGCTATATTAAAAAGGAGCAGGGGAGGGGAATCAGGCATATGTTTCACAACTATTCTGGTTTTAAGTATTTATCAAGAAGCACTTGAGCATGCTTTTAAGCAGTTTCATTGTTATGTAACTGAGTGTATTCAAGATGAAACATTTCAACTTAATAATTGTGTATAACTTAAATCATAATTGACAGAATCAAATATCATAATCATAAGTTTATTTGTCAAGCATATATAAGATAACAGGTAAAAGTATAAACATAATTTAAATACATGAAAAGAGTAAGCAAAAAGGAATATTAGGACAGGGATGATAGGCACGCTAGTGCAGTTATGCACGCCCCTTACGGACCTCTTAGGAATGGGGTGAGGTCAACAGTAGACAGTTTAAGGTTAAAGTTTTGGGGAAGAAATTACAGAGTCAGCTAGTGAATTCCAGGCATTGACCATTCTGTTACTGAAGTCATATTTTCTGCAATCGAGTATGGTGCCGTTTACCTTGAGTTTGTATCTATTATTTGCTCGTGTATTGTTGTGGTTGAAGCTGAAGTAGTCGTTGAAATGAAGGACATTGTGGAAGATAATTTTATGTACTACGCTTAGGTCAGATTGAAGATGCCGTAGTTCTAAATTGTCTAAGCCCATAAGGTATTTTATTGTGGTTAGAGGAATGGAGGACTCTTCTTATAAAATATCTCTGGACTATAAATATATTAAATATATTATATTATATATTACATAAATATATTAAATATTAATATTACTGGTAGTGCAGTTCAATGAAGGAAAATGGTGGTGAAAATATAAATTTCCTATAAATATTTTCATATCTTCTACCAATACATCAGGATAAGATTTAGCATAAGGACTGTGCTAGTATCCGGTGGGTATGCTCTTGGATAACAGATCTATATGAACAATGTTTAAGTGTTGAAAGTATCTCTGTGCAATGCAGGAACCTGAGAATTTTCCTTCTATGAATTGGATCATTAGTCCATCAGACTGGAAATGTCTGTCTTGCCTATGTAAAATGAAGATTTACCACTAAGGTTTAGCTAGAAAAAAATGGAAGAAAAATTGGCTTCACAAATAATTTCTTTGGAAATGGAACCAGCCTCAAGATGGTAGTTAATATTTTGCTTTAATGAAAGAAAAATATTTGCCTTTTCTTCCTTCCTTCCTTCCTTCCTTCCTTCCTTCCTTCCTTCCTTCCTTCCTTCCTTCCTTCTTTCTTTCTTTCTTTCTTTCTTTCTTTCTTTCTTTCTTTCTTTCTTTCTTTCTTCTTTTCACTATTAGAGGATAATCCCACTTGATGAAGAAAGACAATAATTCTGTGGTAATTTTGAACTCCTATGAAATGGTTCTGAAAACTGGGAAAACAATAACAGTATCACTCAAAACCACTCTTTTCAAGCAACAAGATAAGCCACCCAGAGTAACCCAGTGGTAAAATGGGCAGCCAAGAAATTTTCTAAATAAATATATTGCCAAAATATATTTTTCCAAATTCACTATCTGATTCCCTCTCTCTCTCTCTCTCTCTCTCTCTCTCTCTCTCTCTCTCTCTCTCTCTCTCTCTCTCTCTCTCTCTCTCCCTCTCTCTCTCCTCTCTCTCTCTCTCTCTCTCTCTCTCTCTCTCTCTCTCTCTCTCTCTCTCTCTCCCTCTCTCTCTCTCTCTCTCTCTCGTATGTATGTATATGAGTAGTACCTGACTACTACTCAGGTACTGAGTAGGGGGGGGAGGGAGGGGGGAGGGAGGGAAGGAAGCAGGGAATATCCAGTGTTTTTTACCATTTATCATTTTGGAAAAATGAAAGAAGCTACCTATATTCTCTGAAGTCTGTGATAATCTCTTTCCAATCAAGGAAACTGAGGCCTATTTTCTTTATACAAGAAACAAAATCATTGATGGGAAAAGTCTGTTTGCTATTCTATCAACTTTTGACTTTTTTTTTTTTTAATAAAAAGTTTTTATTTTCTGATCAAACGAGTATACAATATAAACATTCATTCAAACTATCATCAAGAAAAAGAAAAAAAAATCAATCCTTGGTAAACTCAATCTTCAACCCCTCCTCACCACCCCCCCACCCCCCGACTTCCCAGAACAAAAACAGGGCATAAATTTCACCAAACATTTGCTATAATAAACTAGCTAACTGCAAGATTTAATAACTCCCAAAACCCCTTAACTCCCCTTTTATAATTTCATCAACCTCCCTTTTTATAAGGTCAAAATAGCGTATAATCCAATAACTCTAAGAGTTTTAAAACCTTTAACAAATATTAAACATTCAAACCTTAAAAATTCTCTTAATATATCAGTAAAGTATTCAATTAATTTGCAAAAACATTTTCCCCCTCTTACTTTTCTCAAAGTTCAGATATTTTGAAATCTCATAACAGAAAATAAACCTTAGGTATTCACTAATTAAATTTCTACATTTTTTAAATTTCTAAATTTCCCCCCTTCATTATTCCTCCCTCCAACTTTTAAAATTTTAAAAGATAATCATCAACATAATTAACCATTAATACATAAACTAAAAAACCAAAAAAGATTAATCTTACATTCAACCATTAATGCATCATATTTAAAAATCAATATTTAACTTTATACTTTTCCCCCCTCAGTAGTTATAACACCTAAAACATAATCATTTTTAACCATAAGTAGAACAACTGCAAAGCCAAAAGAAAAGGTTAATCTTCCATTCTTGCTTTCTTTTTATATTTTTTCCAGTCTTTCTGCATCCCTCCTACTTCTATTTTGAGGAGGTTTTTCATTTTAATTTGAGGTTGATGTAACTTCAAAGATTGTCCCCTTTTTGAGAAAATTTCCTCTGATTTAGAGCCCCCAAATCGCCTCTTCTTGCTTATATAAATCAGTTCATTCCTTCGCCTGTAGGACCAAAGTTTGTCAAGAGTTTGTGAAAAAAAGTTCAGTTGTTTCTTTTCTATTAAATGTATAAATGCCACTGGCAAATCTCCTTCATCTTCTGAAACTTCGAAAGTCTGGTCATTTACTACTTTTTTCCAAACCAAGTCATAATTTTGAAAGATTCTATCAATTTTTCCAAAAAGAGCAGAGAATAAGCTCGAAAATTCTTGAGAAGATTCTTCCACCTTCTCTGCTGCAATCAGAATATCTCCTGAATTGTCATCATGCTCCGTACTTGTTTTTGTCTCCTCAGTCATTTCTGTTGTTATCCCTTTAAGAATTGCTATTTGATTACTTATAGCTGCAGTATGATTATTCATGGCTTCTTTTATAAATTCTGTAAATTCTGCATCAAAATCCTTATAACTCTGTAAATCAGACAACTGTTTCATTTCTGAGACCTCCAAATAGCTTCCAGCACTTTCAGGATCTCCTTTCTTAGAAGCCATTTTATTTTAAAAAGATTTTCTTTCTTCCCACAACCATAAAATCATAAAGTCAGAGCTATCCTTTTGAGCAGCTTTCAGCAATTTCTTTATAAATCACCAAACGAAATAATCTTTTCCCAAACAGCTCTTCAAAATCTATTCCAGCAACTTAAAACCATTCTCTGAGTACGAGTCTATTAGCAAAAACTTTCCTTTCTAACTTTCACTTTTAAAATCGCAACAAAGAAACGCCATCTTTACTTCCAGCTCAGAAAATCCAATTAGAAACATTGTATCCCCGGAGTTAAGTATTATACTTGCAAAAAGCTTGTCCTCCTGCTTCTGTTCCGCCTGCTTTTTTGAAATCATTTAATCTTCTGTTTGACAGCGGAAATTGGACGCAATGCCTAGCTCTGTAAAAAAAAAAAACAGAGTCCCCCCGGATCCGGAGCTTCAGTGGGCTGAACGGGGAGCTCTCGCCCTCCTAACCCCTGGACTTAATCCAGGGGTTTTCGGGGAGCTCTACCCTCACCCACCTGCTCTCCTCCCCTTCTTTTCCCGAAGGGGAGATTTTCAAGCCGTTTGACAGCTGATTAACGCTGTCAGAACGGCTCAACGGGATCGCGGGGGCGGCGGTCTAAAAAGACCGTCAATGGCGCTGCGGAGCCAACCCGGAAGTCCTATCAACTTTTGACTTTTGAAGGATTTGGAAACCAATATATTTAAAACTAAAAAGAAACTGAATAAGCAATTATCTCAAACCATTCTGAAATTGGAGAACGAGACACATTTGTGTGTAAAATCCAATGTAGACCAACAAAGTCCCAAACAGCAAGCTAAACAATTTTAAAAATGAAGAGCATACATTAGTGATCAAGAATTATTTCAGTTCTTCTAGGGCAAAATCATTGCCATATAAGGGAACTTTATTGGGGGAAAATAGATTTTGCTAAACTATGAATAACTTATTTATTTATGTATTTAGCAAGGTATATTTTATCTAAATATAAACTATAATGTTATCTTTAGAACTGGAGAGAAATTCATATTCTAATTAGGTGTTCCTCTATTATCATCTTTTATTTTATTATGTGTTTTCATTTATCTTTAGATTTTTAGATTTCTTTTTATTCTGCTATTATTTTTATCAATAACTAAAGATGGTGAACATAGTCTTTATAGTCCTTCCCCATCCTATTTCCCCCACAAAAACCACCTTGTAAAGATGAAACAGAGTATCTGACTCAAAGTCATCCAGCCAGCTTTCATGCCTAATGCAAGATTAGAGTTCACTGTGCCTTGTTCTTAGCCTCATGCTTTGGAAATTTTACTCTATATTGCCTTATGGCTATAATGAACTGATTTGAACTATTATCCCTTAAGAAATCAACTTCCTTAGTAGATCATACTAAGAACCATGAGCAAGACACTGAGTGACTCTTTACATTACAAACTTTTTATTCCCAATGTGACTCTTTGCATTAGGAACTTTTTATTCCCAATGGGAAAAATATATATATCAGTTGTTAAGACTACTGTAAACTTCTCCTGTGTTTTTTCAATACATCTTGTTAAAATGTTCTGGAACCAGCTTGCTTTCTAGGAAGCCAATGCAATTAAGAACATAACCTAAATCATAAAATTTAAATCTGTGTTATATCTTGACAAATCTAGATGACATAAATGTTCATAAAAATATGGTTCTTATTGTTTGTATAGCATTACCAAAGGTCACTGCTATATCTATGCCCTATGACCAGGGATGGGCTTCAAAAATTTTAACAAGGGGTTCTCTGCCCAGTTGCTGGGTGGACGTGGCCATGGTGGGGTGGCTTAGTCGGCTTCCTGCACCAAGGCAGGGGGAGCGGTCATTTTTGCCCTCCCCAGGCTCTGGAGGCCCTCTGGACACCCATTTCTGGCCTTCCTGAACTTCCAGTAGGCCCAGTTTTTGCCCTCCCTAACCCTCTGTGCATGCCCTGCACTTACCTGCCTCCAAAATGGGCTGTGGGGGGACTCCTGGGAGGGGAGGGGTGTGGTGGGTGGGGCTAGCCAAGAGTGGGATTTGGGGGTTCTCGAAACTGCACAGAATCATAGCTAGTGATTCTCCCTAGGAACCCCCAGCAGCCCACCCCTGCCTATGACTATCAACTATTTACAAAAAAAAGCAAAGAGAGATTATCATATCCATTTCTGAACCTCTCGTCCATTTTAATCCATAAATGTATTTGTTTATCTGAAACCTGGCAGAGCTGATCTCATTAGAAGAAGAAAAGAAGCCAGCAAACTCCATCCAATTTTGCAGGAAATTGTTTATTGGTTCAATTTAGAAATAGAACAATTATGACTGTTTTCTTTTTAAAAGTTGACACATTTTTGAATGATCGTTATAACTTCAAATGTCAACAGTGAGTTTTATATTTTTCTCTGCTAAATGTAAAATGCAAACACAGAGATGATACCATTCTATTCTAATGATAGTAGAAAGGATACTGAGGTTGCAGATTTTTGAACTGAAAAATGAATTTGTCTTAAGTGACAATTACTTGTATTTTTGTGTTTTTTGAGGCATATGGAAATTAATTAAAATATATATCTACAAAGAATATATTGGAAGCAAAGTATTGGTGCAATCTGTTTTGTTTCAGGTTTTTATAGATGTTTTCCGATTCTTTGTATTGTGATTCTTGGTGCATCTCCCTATTATATGGATATAACATGGGTTATAGTTGAATTCTAAAGTATGGATAAACCAACTTATTTCTAACTTGGGTCAGTTTGAGTGCATCAAACATAATGTCAAATTTCCATGTCGTATCACAATGTTAAACCAAGTAGAATAAAATATGCATTTTTCTCATTTAAAGTTTTCCTTTATATCTGTATCTTTTGCAATGTTCTATGATACAAATATTATACAATATAGAAATGCAAACTGTTCATTGAATGTAGTTATATATGCAAGATTCATTTTCTGTTATTTTTTTCCTTAAGGGTTTTTTTTTAAAGCTAAGAATCACATTTTGAAATTATAGAAAATACTTGTAGCTTGGGCTTTAGATTTTGGTAGTGGTTTGCTCTCTGAGCTTGCCATTTAGCTCCTCAATGTTTCATTTCCACGCTAGTAACATAATCAGTGGGGGAAAAGTCTGTAGAGATTCTCAGTCATTCAGGTCATGGTTGTCCCAAAGGTGCTTTTTCAGGAGGCAACTGGCTTTCTTGTTTTTTCTTTTGAAGACGTGTCACTTCTCATCCAAGAAGCTTCTTCAGCTCTGACAGGATAGTGGAGAATGGAAGGATTTTGGTAGAAGTGCCTTGTTCTATTCCCCTTTAGCTTATATATGTTTCGTATGCTGGTGTGGTCAGTTGGTCGTGTGATTGGCCATTTGTTTGGTGTTATATTTTATTTCTGAGGAGCTGATTGGTTCCATTATTGATTGGTTGTTCAAATATTCTACTTTCTTAAGTGTTCATATGCTGGATTTAAGAATTGCACTATTTAATTTAAGAAATGCCTGTTCTGACCTGAACAATATACAGAAGGTGTGAAGGTTTATTTAAAAATCTAGAAATTTCCTACACCACTTAATAGAGATTTCTCAAGACATATTCCAAATCTGCAGTTATGAAAGATGTGGGTATCTAAAATTAATATTTTTTTCCATTAGGAAACGGTCTGCAACCTTGCATGAATTAATCCCTTCCTTTCTGGCCCATAATGAACTATAAATGCCAAATTCTTCCTGAGTTTGTAGCTGGATGGAAAAGCAATAAGATTCCCTAAAGAACCTAGAAATAGACTATTAATCATGAAAACCAATTAGACAATGGAGAATCCCTTCTTAAGCCTATTGATCTACAACAAGTGTTGGATTATTACCTCAAAGTTCCCCAAACTCTTTATTTTTAAATTTTGTAAACCACTTTCATGCTGAACTCTTCCCAATAAGAGTTCTAGAATAGGAGAGTTTGTTCATTTGTTCATATTTTAGTTTAACATTTTTTGGAAATTGAAGATTTTTGCTGTTGTTATTTTGCAAAATACAAGTATGCTAGTTTCACAAAAATCTTAACCCACCACTTTGTGGTGGAGGGGATAGATTTATTTTCTGCTATGTTATTGGGAAGAGTTCAGCAGTAGTTTACCAAAATTTAAAAATAAAGACCTAGGTGAACTTTGAGGTAGTGATACAATTGTAACTCACTTGAGGTAAAATACAAGCACTTAACTCAGCTTGTCCATGATTCAAAGTCTTCCATTGACAGACTAGATTAGAACAGAACAGAATCTTTATTGATTTAATAATCTGATCATATCAATCCATGGAGTTATAAACTAAATTTTGTGCTGAGATGGACAGAGTGTTGGGTACTTGGATTCTGGGATTAATAGGTTCATCGTCAAGTCAGAATTTCTGAATATTATTCAATATGAGAAGCTGGTAAAATTGTGGAGAGAGTGATTTGTTGTTACTACACTCATACCTTATTTTCATTGAAGATCCTTTTTATGGGATTGTGTGAGAAGTAATGATATATCTCAGGAACAATGATGGGATTTTATTATTGATTTTATTTTTTTTCACTCCAAGAGAAGCTAGAGAAAATATTGCTGCTGCTATGTTGTTGTTGTTGTTGTTGTTGTTGTGATGGTGACATTGTTTGGTGGCTGATATTCTTTTTTTTTTTTTTTTTTTTTTTTGAGAGAGAGAGAGAGAGAGCAGGGCATCAGAATTTCATTTTAATGTGTGCTATTTTGTATATAAGATTGTAAATAAGATTAGCTTAGCCAGCAAACAGAGAATGACGACATCCAAATTCTCTTCCAAATTGTAAATGGACATGAATATTAGGATATGGAGGATTCCAGTTATTCTTTATGTAGAAGGATTACAGAAGTATTTGAAAAAATTACTGTTACCAACATATTAAATATAACACAATTCATTATTTCATGTTCCTGTATAAAAAACTGAAGTGGATGTTTAATGTCTTATTGCTTATTCTGCAAACCTTCAATGCTCATAGAAAAAGTATATCTTTTATACTTTTATACCTTTTATAGTTAGAGCACTCTTTCGAATGCATTCCAGAATTCATGGCCATTGGTCAGTCGATTACCATTAATACTACACTTGTGTACTGCTATTTGGAAAAAATCAAATAAATGAAAAAAAAGGGCAGAGAGAGAAAATAATTCTTACTGATATTTTATTGGTTCTGAATGAAAGTCAGATTCATGTGACACAGAGTGTAATTACAAAAAGAGTATGAGAAACAAATCTTCATAGATTCTTTCAAAGTTTCATGGGATCGAATTAAAAACAAAGATTATCCTACTTTGTTAAAATTTACCTTTCTAAAATCCAGAGCTTCTGCTTGATATTTTTTTTCAAACATTGTTAAAATCAAGAACTCTAACAATACATAATCACTTGCACCCAAAGTTTGTGTCATTTTAATATATTCAACCATGTCATTCTTGAATTAGTAGATCCCCTATTGCCCTTCTCAACCTTTTGAAAGGAAAAAAATTGTCCCTAACACAAATGAATAATTTTCCTGATTGAATAAACTTACATTGATGCAAATGCATGAAAGGTACTATGACTGCTAATCAAATTGCACAACTTTCATAACAATTGCCAGATCCAAAATTGTACTTTGTAATGTTCATGTTTATTTTCTGAATTGTTTTTATTAAATATATTATTTTCGTCAAGGGCATATCCAACAATTTCTGTAATATCACAGAGCAACTCAGGCAAACATGTATTCTATTTCTAGTGACAGTTACATCATTGTTTGAAATGTAACTAAGGAATGGCTCTGTGAACAGCTTTTCATAACTCTGTCAGAGTTTAGCATTGATCCACTCCCTCTGGCCTTTTTGATGATATCACATAAATTCATTTCTATCTTCTTTCTCTTTTGTTGTTTCAAGTGAAAACCTGGAAGAGTAGCTTTTGGCATAGAATTAGGAGTGAAGACATGGATCTTTTGATAATATTCTTAAGGAATCAATAAACATAGGATATATTTTTGTAATTGAATATTGAAGTCTAATCTTCCTTCAAACTCCAGCTTGCAAGATACTTCATCTAATTTTGCTTGCTTAAAAATAGCAACGAAGATTGCTACACATGCTCTATTTCCTATAATTTAGATAGCTGTGATTACAAGCAAAGCACCAGCCTGTGAGACACATGAATATTTTACTATTTTCAGCATCTGGCATTTGCAATACATTTCTTTCTAATTTATGTCACATGAATTCATTTCATCTCTCATAATATGCAATGATGTCCTGGATGTATGAGCTACCTTGTTCAATAAAGAAAATAAGTTTGTGCTGGTTCGTTTCAGAAAAAAAAAAAGCGTCCTGCAAAAATTGCCTTATGATGTGATGACAATAATGAGAGTTACTTGTAGGCCATCATTTCTTTATGCCAGAATCATTTATCTCAATGAATTATGTGTTGTGGATGGTATTCGTATAACACTGATCATAAAACAACATGGCTAAATTATTAATTTAAGTTCTTGTTCAAAAAACCTCTTCCCTGTAATGCTTGCAATTCCATTATGTTGATTTCATTATTATTATTATCATGCTTTTAGATAGGGCAGCATTTAAAAACAAAAAACATCCTCTTGGCAAATAATCTTCATAAGGCGAAAGGCATGTGTAGGAAAATTTGCATTCTTTAAAACTTTTGTACAATTTACTTTGCTTCTGGTCATTTGTAGTGGTTGATGATTGTCTTGCCCAATAGTCTTGTCGATTTAGTCATAAGTCTTCAAAATTTTCCTTTAAAACAAAAGTAAAGAAATTTCTTAAAGAGCTTTTATTAGATTATTAATAGTTCAGTCCTCAGTATTAGTTCTCAGTCCTCAGTATTAGTATTAGTTCTCTGAATTCCAGAATAATATAAATCATTTTTCAATCTTACCCATCAGTTTTATACCAAACCCAAGTAGAGGCTGGTTTCACACAACATGCTAAAAAAACCCCACCCAACCCCTTGACACATCATACGATGGATGAGGTTAGTAAAACACATGAATTCAGCTCTTATGCTTGTAAGTAGTAGTTTTAAGTCTTAGACTGGTATGTGAACATATCCATTGACTATTTTTAAAGAAAGCAATAGGCAATGGCCCCTAAAATTTCCAATCTGGAAATAGAACTACAGTACTGTTTTGAAAAAGAAAATCAGTGTGAATAAGAATAGAACCAAGAAATATAATATTTTGAAGCTAATAGCTCAAGATATGAGGAACTTTAGATAAATGCACTGGTTAGTTTATATATCTTGTAAATAAGGCAGACAAGTGGTTGGTATATTCATGACATGCTGGAAATGTGCTCTTATAATGTAGCCCTCCTTCTTTTATTGAGAAGCGTGGTGGCCTAGTGATGAAGACACTCCCTTCCCACTTGAAAGGTTGAAAGTTCAATGATAACTAGCAGTAAATGTTTCTCTGCTAGGTGTGCACACACACACACACACAAATCTGCTGCAAACTCCACATAGGCATCAGGAAGGGCATTCAGCCAGGAAACGCTCTGCTCTATCAAGTGAATAGGGACTGCAGGATCATAAAAAGAAAAAAAACAAAAACAAACCCATAGCCCTTCTTTTGGCATGAGCATAAGGTAGACATTATGAACTCCAATACTGAGCTATTCCCCTTACCATGATCAATAACAAGGAAGAAACTGGATATATTTAAATCAGGAATAGCCTGAAAAGAAGGAGAAAAAAAGATTTGTTCTTTGTTGCAGTCCTGACTTTGCCAAGTTCTTTGTCCTAATTGATATGCATCCCTCGTAACAAGAAACTTTTATGCTGTCCACCTGAGGTCTTGGAATCACAATTTCTGTGTGGCAATTACCAAGTGTCAAAGAGAATGACTTCTCTGCAAACCCAGCTGGTTGTATAACAAAGAATTTGCTCTTTGTCCTTCTAGTACACATTCATATTGCATTATGACATTGTTTTAGAATTCCAAGACTGATCTTCGTTTCAAAACACCCTGGAAAAAACATTTTTGAAAATATTTTGAAGCTCATACAAATAATGAAAGCAACAGGATGTATGAATTTAAATATAGGAAAAAAATATAAAAACACAGATAATTTGAGGGTACATGATTCAGTCACCTGTAATATCTACAAATTCTCTTTCTTAGAAATGAATTAATCATTGTAATAAGAATACTATTAGCCTGGAGAACCTTCACAGGGCCTATGCTTAACACTTGCAACCACACCTTTTATTTCTCTACTGAATCTTTTAAAGTTTGCCTTCATTAATGAGGCAGAAGGAATGTGATAGGAATATGCTGTAATAAGCATATATACAGTAATTCTCCCATGCCCAAAATTGATATACGGAAAAGTTATTTTGGAAAATGGTACAGACCCACAATAAACACTTTTTATATTCCCTGCTAAGGGGGGCGGGTTTACTTTAAAAAAAAATAACAAACTTATTTCCTACCTCATCACTTACTATTAATGTGTGCTATATTATACCATACCTATACTAATTTCTATGCCTACACATATATCTTATTTCTAAAGAGGTCTTTCTTCTTTGTTGAAGAAGAAGTCTTCAGCCACCTTCAAGATGGCTTCTGTTGTTATCAGCTGCTGTTCTAAATTGCTGCTGAAACTGCAGTTTAGCAGTTTTGTCAGTGTGTGCTGGAATGGGAAGAGGAAGGCTTACCAGCTGCTGGCTGTAGCATCTCAGTATTATTGCTGGAGTGATTAAGGTACTGGGCTCTGCTTCTCCTTGTTCAGCTTGTTTAAGCTAGCTTTTCCTTTACCATCAGTTGCCTGCTGAACTGGAAGCTGCTGTAGTCCCTGGGCTGCAAACCAGGGGTGGAATTGAAAAATTTTAGCAACCGGTTCTCTGCGCAGTTGCTGGGTGGGCGTGGCCATGGGGTGTGGCCTATTCGGCCTCCTACACCATGGTGTGGGGGGGGCATTTTTGCCCTCCTCAGGCTCTGAAGGCTTTCCTTGAGCCTCTGAGAGAGCGAAAACAGCTTCCCCCAGGCTCCAGAAGCCAGAAACGGGCCTGTTTTTGGACTTCTGGTACTTTCAGTAGGCCCATTTTTCGCTGCAAACTCTTCCTTTCTGTTCTCCTATCCATCTTTCTCCAAACACACCCACATACCTACATTCTGATGCTCTCAATATTATCCTTTTAGAATTGGAAACCAGGTATGGTGCAGTGCTCTTCAGGATGTCTTAAGGTCCAGGGGATAAAACAAAGAGAAGAAAGAGCTCATGCTGAGCAGTGCAAACTTTTTTCCATATTGTGTTCTTCCTGCAGATAAACTAAGAAGGAAATAGGTGCATTTATTGTATCTAGAATGTTAACTCCCATTGATTCTCTAACAGAGGTTGTGCTACACTTCTTAGTTAAGATAATGTACAGAATTTATCACAGTATAAAAAATTTTGTAGTTAAAGGTAAAACAATAAAACATGTATATTTTATGGATGAATAATTTGGTAAAATTCATATTTATGAACTCTTTAATTAACTGTGCTCCAAATTGTTCAGTATTCTGTCATTTATGAATGGCAACACTTTCTATAAAAAAAGACTACAATAACAAATTTATCCTGGCTTTTAAAGTCAATGTCCTGGTGATACAGGTTACAATTTCTTGCATATCTACCCAAAAGAAAGTAATTTAGTAGATTAAATTCTGAGTAAACATAAATTGACAAATATTTAGAATATTTTTAGATCAACTGTCAGAGGGGGTACTGGATCTTATAGGAACACTAAAATTGCATAGCACATTTACAATTGTATCCATACATTTATACTGAGATATGACCAAAGAATAACAAAGCTCTTTCATGTGTCACTACTATTCTTGAACTGAATATTTAGATAACATGTACTGTGACAAGAAATCTTGGTTTTTATTAAGTCTATGGAATGAGGCATTAAGTCTAATGAATTAAAGTGGCAGTAATAGAGATAAAGCACTTTTTTCAGTAATTTCTGTCTTATCAGTTCGACAGGGAAAATAAAACTGTAATACATGAACTGGACTTTAAAAGGCATAATTTATTCAAAAATTATTATTGTTACCCAAGAAACTTTGGTGATTTTTATTGACACTGCTCTGCAAATTGCCAGATATGAGGCCTGTTTGTGAAATTGGTCTGTAGAGTTCAGAAGCGATTACTGCTTGTGTACCAGCATAGCAATGTCCTTACTTGAAATGTTCAAATCTAGGACCAAGTTGACAACGGAGTTCCCAAGACTTATATGGAGCTCACCGCCATCACACAGTATTTGGGTCTCTAATCCTGGGTTGTCAGCTTTCTATCTGATAAGCTCAACATCTTTAACTGCTGAACCACTGTGCCCCTTTCGAGTTTCTGATACACTATTTGATTGAGGTGTCAGTTGCTGCTTGGAATAACAATCAACTTTAAATTTTGGATCAGATCATGCTTATGCAGCTCTTCTATGGCCCCCTGATTTTCAGATGAATGATACAACTATTTTCCTTATTGCATCCACAGAGAGACAGTTTGTGGCCCTGTTCAAAGTAATCCTTTGAGGGTTACTTTCAAAAATTGTTCAATAAGTAGAAATTTATGTAAAAATTGAATTGAATCTCTGGTTCCAGAGATTTTTCTACCTTTATCTCTCCCTGGATGTGTGGTAACCCAGTTAGAGTTGTGCAATTTTCTTCTGTTTAAAAAGCAAGTGTCAACAATGAATGTAGTAGTGAAAAGAGACAGGTTTTCCATTTGTAGTAATTGCATGCACTTCTGAGTCAAAAGGCTTTGTTCAAAGAGATTCATGCCTTAGTCATCTCACCTCAGTATTATTATAATACACTGTACCTGGGGTTGTTTCTGAAGAACATTGAGAAGCTGCAGTTGGTGCAGAATGAATGATTCTGGCAGCTTTGGGCACCTCTCCCTATGCCCACATAACACTGTTCCTCCATAAACTGAACTAGCCTCTAGTAAGCTTCAAAGTACAATTCAAGATTCTGATTGTCACCTGAATGCCATAGGGCCAAGTCAAGGTGCTAGTTGTCACCTACAAGGCATAGGACCACATTACTGGTGGGACAATCTTTTCCCCAATGCTTTTGCATCAGACCTAGCAGAAAAGTTTAGCAGAACAGATTTAGCAATTACGTCGAACCACGGAATTGTGCCTTAACTGTGGCAGCACCTGCTTTATAGAATCCCCCCCCCCCAGAGCTAGGTGGCCCTAACCTTGTGAAGCTATATAGTAGTGGCAGAGACAGGTTTTCGCTATCTGGCTGTTTCACTATATGTTTGATATGGTTTTATTATTATAATGTTCACCTTGGACATCATGGGTTATTGTTTGTAACAGTTGGTTTAAAACTTTGTAGGCCACCCTGAGTTGCTGTTGTGAGATGAATGACCATATAAATTAGTGAAATAAATAAAATATAATAAATAGTTGATATGGGTATTTACTAATCTAACATCTTCGAAGAGATTACTTGATATACTAAAACAAAATTTTCACTTCATGCAATGGCATCCCAAGCAACTGAAGACTAAATATTTTGAGAGTCTAAAATATTTAAGATAATGATGATAAACAATAGAGATGAACATCTTGATCATGGTGGTAAAATCATGAATAAGAACTGAAGAAAGCTTTTCATTGGTTCAAGTGTATAAAAATAATAAGGGAAATGTCTCCAGGCAGAACTGAAGAAGGGAGGGTTATGTTTCCAGAGCACCTAGATGAATACACAGTTCCAGGGAAGGAATAAAATAGATAAAGTGTTCTATGAATATCTGGGAAGACATGGATAAGCATTGCATTATTCATAGCAGTGAAATGGATTTAAGGAAATATTTCAAAGTCTTTTCTAGTAAATGACCAATTAAGGCAGCAGTGTTTAATTTATAAGAATGCATTCAGCAGAAAAGTCTTTATTTCCTGATTGACAACTATAATATATTAATGGTGTTCATGTGACAAAGTAGTAATATTAATTAAATTAATAGGATTTATTTATTTTAAATATTTGTATATTGTCAGTTATATAGTGGCTCTTCTGGAACTGAACAGAATTAAAATTAAATGTAAATACAATAAAATGTAGAGACTAAAAATGTTGACTTTCCAAATCCCTATCTATGTTTGAAACAGATTGGATGACTTTAAGCTTACCATTCATTCCTAGTCCAAATTATATGACGGGGCAGTTTTGGTGAAGATAAATTAAGGGAGCACTTTTAGATTTCTGTGAAAGAGCTATGAGAATAAGCTCTTGCACAAGAAATAATAAACTGGCACATGACATAATACTTATTGTCATTTTAAAATCAGGCTATGCATTTTAATCCAATAACATGTAGAGGGAGACATGTGGCCGAGCTTAGAAAACTGTTCTTTGATTATGTTAACATTACTAGCAGATGAATGTTTGTTCTCTTCCACCCTTTTTGCTATTTAAATGACTACAAATACCTTTTTGCCTATATTGTATATTTTAAGGGCAGAAAAAATAAAATTGTGAGTTATAGTTATTATATCATTTTCTCCAAACACTTTTATAGACCATATTACTCTATGTTTCTTATATTTTATTGTTGTTATTGTTTAACTAATGATTTGATCCTTTGCACATTTTTTAAAAAAAAATAAAAAGCAGTGCTTAAAATATATCTTTTCACAGTCTAAAAGAGAAGCTTGAGCCAAAACAAAATGTACGTTTGCATATCAATAATTTGCCATTATTATTTAAAATGAAGGTAGCAACTATTGAAACGGGATAATTAACTTCCAGAAGTCAGTCTTTGATGACAGCATGATATAAATATATTAAGCTAA
Source organism: Arizona elegans (assembly GCA_022577455.1). NCBI lineage: Eukaryota > Metazoa > Chordata > Lepidosauria > Squamata > Colubridae > Arizona > Arizona elegans. The sequence goes on along the minus strand of JAKOOJ010000003.1, from coordinate 68,153,476 downwards.
TTAGCCATCCTTAACCAGCTGTTATTTTGTTTTATTTTTTTTTCAAAGTGTGCCCCATGCATTTATCCTTAAATTTTACTTCAGTTTGTTTTTTGTTTTATTAATGAGAGGGAATTGGATAATTAATATCTAGAGTTTGGTTGTATTGTCCTTTGTAACATTGGAATGTTAGGTTTGTCCACATTCCGTTCCCATTATAGGGCTTTAGGAAGCAACAGCAACTTCTGAAGGTCTTGTACCATTTAGCTATATCTCCATAATCCATGGTTAATCACTTATAGTTGTGCTTGATTGTATCGTTTGTTTCCACATGAACTATTAAGATGAAAATTGCTAATTTTCAGTGAACATCTAAAACTTCAAAATCTTAGAAGTGCTTCTATGACTCCCTGTGCAGCATGCTTCTGAAATTGACAGGTCCAGCTGCTTTGGTTTGTTTGCTTTGGTTCCTCATGGTGATGGATTCCCAGACACAGCCCTCTCATTGTCTTTTTTCCAGATTGAAAAAGTGAAGATATTGTGGAATATGGAACTTAGTTGAGGGTAGAAGTGAAATGTTTCTGTAGTTCTTAGGTTGGATTTCTCCTTGATAAGTTTCCATATGTTACGTCTTGTCCTGCCCTCAGGCACTTTGGAGTATAAATTGGCATCCCCCTTCTCTGTGACAGCCTCTCAAATATTGGAAGTCTGCTATCATGTCACTCCTAGTCCTTCTCTTTGTTAGACTAGACAGAACTGGTACATATAACTCAGTAGTGGGTTCCATTTACCTTTGCTACTGGTTCAGAACTGTGAGTGCCTGCATACGCAGAGGTCCATGATGACGTCCGGGTGGGTGGGAGGAGCCTCAGCCACTGCCACTACCGGTTTGCCTGGACTGGGGTGAACCGGTAGAAACCCACCACAGATACAACTGTTCATCATATGTTTTATCCTCCAGTTCTCTAATCATCTTTGTTGCTCCTCTCTGCACATTTTCTAGAGTTTCAACATCTTTTTTTTGTGGTGAACAAAACTGAATGCCGTATTCCAAATGTGATCTTACCAAAGCAGTATAAAGCAGTACTAACACTTCATGTAATCTTGATATTATACCTCTGTTGATACAACCCTGCATTGGCTTTTTTGGCAGCTGCAGCACAGCATTGACTCATATTTAAGTGGTTGTTCACTACGACTCCTAGATCCCTCTTACAGTTACTGTTGTTGAGCCACGTTCCACATATTCTATACCTATGAATTTGGTTTTCTTGCCTAAATGCAAAAGCTTACTTTTCTCATCACTGAATTATATTTGTTAAAGTTATCGTATTCAGTTTAATACCTTGCTACTGTATCCAATCACATCTATAAAAAGGAACTGTAAGTTTTCCTCTCCTTAGGCCTTAATGCAATCAATAGATCAATTTGTGTTTTAATTAGCATATCTAGTGTCCAGTTCAAGAACATTGTGAGAAAATCCCTCTATGTACATTAGGGAATAGATGACACTGTGATTTCTGTCCACTATAAATAAATAAATAAAAAATATCTCCATGGATTCAATCATAGTCTCTGTGCCACTGCAATATTTTGGAATCTGCCTCCCCAGAGGTTAAAAAGGTAATCTTAAAGTGAGTCCTAGGAAAGGCTCATATGACTTAAGTGTAAGTATTTCTGAAGCAAGCCTTTGTATTTCTATCAGTGTCTGGGAGAGCTTTGACCATGTGGCTCATCTTGCTTTGTAAATCTGTATCTCCAATTCATTAATATATAATACTAATAATATAATAATTATCCAAATCCCAAATCAACAGGAACTGGGGTGACAGATTGATTAGATGAATTGTACATGTTACATGTAACTACCAACAAGATCAAAAACTGCCCATTGTGGAAGAGAGTCATCTGGGGCTCCTTAGGTTAAATATTTAGCTTCTCTAGGTAAGAGAAAGTTAGTGCTCTGAAAAGCTACAATTTAGTTTGCCTTTCTCCATCCCAATGATTACTATACAGTAGGTGGGACTGTAATCCTATATCAGTGCAATTTCTCTACAATCTTGCTTGAATAGAGTTAACTTCTAGAGCCCTTTATACTTGTGATCCAGTTGTAAAAAACTGGAATGGATTGAATAATATCATCAGCTCTTTGTATGCAAATCTCTACAATTCAAACATATTATTATTTAAGATCCATAAATATGAGGAAAGAAAGATAAACCTTCTATGTAACCATTCAAGATTGATTCAGCCTTTCATCCTTCCAAGGTTGGTAAAATGAGGATCCAGACTGTTGGGGGCAATATGCTGATTCTGTAAACTGCTTAGAAAGGGCAGTAAAGCACTATGAAGCAGCATATAAGTCTAAGTGCTAGTGCTAATAGAGAAATGCAAGTATAGAACCTTTGGTTTTGATCCATATGTATGTATGCATGTATGTTATACATACACACACATTATGATTGTGAACTATTTTTAAATATATAATTCTATATAATAATATTAATAATACCAATAATATATTGGTTTTTACTGTAGAATCTGTTTCAATTATCATTGTTTACATAATATATACATTGTCTAATTGAGCATCAGTTTGATCCATGGAGAAGTAGCATATGTTACAAAGAGAACTGCGAATATGCAAAGCTTTTTTTTTTTTTTTTGGTATATAAAATCTTTGAAGTAAAATGCAATCCTCTTGCAACCCAGAAAAGGTTAATAGTTGCACTATGAATTCATAAAGCTACAGTACTGTGGGTTCCTGCTCATTTCAGGAATGGTGTTTTTGTTAATAACATTGACTTGCTTCAACAGGTGACATTTTTATCCCCTTAGGCTGTCCATTATCCAAATGATGGGCCATCTGGAAAGGGATTCTGTTCACTGGGAAACGTGACAGGGCTGATGGTTTTTTAACTGCTAGTCATCTATGATTGCTAGGAAGCATGGAAAATTAGCATTGATCCCCAAAATGAAAGAGGCTGGAGAATACTTAAGACAAGGCTTGTGGAAATACCTTCCTGACAGATGTGCCAGCTAATTAATAGTTGTCATTGCAACCTACCTTCATGATTTGTAAATTAATATCAAGTCCATTTTCTAAAACAAACACCCACTGGTATAGCTGAGCTGCGAATGCAATTTGTAAAATCCCACCACAGCAAAAGCAAATGTTTAAATGAGATGGAAATCCTCACTGTCTAAAACCTTTACTCTGTTCATATAAACAACCAGCAAAAGTAGTGACCTATATGGGTGTGTGGATAGTTTGTGAATTGCATCAATCATTAATTAGTTTCACCTTATAAAGATATCTTGTTCCCCAATGGATGTGTATTGTTCCACGTTAATATTGTACATCTTCCTTCCCCTGTCCTTACCACTTTCTATAGAGGGATGATCGAGAGCATTCTGTCATAATGCATTACTATTTGGTTTGAAAGCATTACTGTTTCGGACAGGAAGGCGGTGCAGAGAGTGGTGAGAATGGCAGAAAAGATTCCAGGTAATTCACTTGCTTCTATCCAGGACATAGCACATAAGCACTGCTTGAGCAGAGTGAGCAGGATTGTCTGGGATGCTGCACATGCTCTTCACAACCTGTTTTCCTTGTTGCCTTCTCAGAGGAGGCTTCGTGGTATCTGTCACATCCGTTATTCAGCAGGCAACATAATCTTATTTTTAATGTGTGCCAGTGTGCTCATAGTAAAAAATTACAATAAAAATTATCTTAATCTTAATGAAGTGATATTTTGATCAACTATTGCACTGCCCCAAAACTTGTTACCCAATGAAACAGCTGTTTTTCCTTGATGAACAGGATAATTGTTTTACAATAAATCTGTTCTTCTACTAATACCAAACCAAAATACCCTTTTCAAGATTCTGTCTCAGACAACCTACCTCACAGGATTGTTCTTGTAGGTGGAAAATTGGGTAGACCCTGTCCAACTTTAAGAGAAAAGGCATAAAATAACAGAAGTAAAAATTCTATTTTTCGGTCTGGCCATAGTGTCCAATAGGAAGTAAAGCAAATTTATGCTTTAATCAATATTCAGTTAGTTATTATGTTATTATTGTTCAGTTACCTCTGACACTTTGAAACCTAGTGAACTTCATTTCATCAAGACAATCTATTAGTGCTTCTTGGGTTTTGCAAGATCATGCTTGTGTTATCAGTGATGGTAACTGGCCATCTTCCATCATTCCCTACTTCCCATCCTCATTCCCATCTTCATTCCTTATTCCCCACCCCCCACCCATCCACCCTGCAAAGCATCAGGTTCTTCTTTAATGGTTCTTGACTTTGTGTTACACATCCACAGTATTTAGGTTTTAGCTTCATTATTAGTGCTTCCAATGATCAATCTGATTTTACTTCATATAATATCAAATAATTATTTTCTTCATGTTGTGGTCTAAGGAATTCTCAACTATTTTTTTCAATTATTATAATTCAAAGGCATCCATTTTATTTTGTTCAGCTTTTGTGATGCTCCAGTTTTGACAGCTAAACTACAATTGGAAAAATCATATCCACAATGTTTCTATGATGATGATAATCATGTTAATGATGAGGATGATCTAAGCAGATACAGCTTTTACTTCAACAAGATATTCCTTAATTGTTTCTTATTTTCAGCCATCAGAATGGAACCACTAGCATTTCTATGTAGTGTTCCTCCCAGCAGTTTTACTTCCAAATTTTATTTCTTCTAATTCACTAGTCTGATTTAGTTTTTTCCACTTGGCAATGTCCATCTGTAGACTTGTCTTTCTGGGTGTGAAGAAATATTTACTATAAATATTGGCAAAACTCCATTAGTATCTCTTCTAATTTGTTTCACATACCTAGATGAATTTTACTCTCCCTCTCCATTCCATTCCATTCCATTCCACTCCTCTCCTCTCCACTCCTCTCCTCTCTCTCTGGTGTTTGCAAACAAGGTGTTAGTCTTTACATAATTGTTCATTTTTTATTCTTTCTCAAGTGGTTGTGGTTGTAGCAATAGACTCATATCAGTTTAATATTTATTGGCTTGCTTTAGGTTCTACACATTACTTCAACTTTAACTCAGCTAAATCATAAACATCACAGGCCTTCTGTTTTTCTTTCTTTTCTTGATAACTTCTGATACAGGACTGAAATTTTTGAAATTTGTTAAAGACAAAACAAAAATCTCAGAGATTGTGGGAGAAAAATTACTTTCACAACCATGTGGAAATATCCTCTGTATCTGTGTATTTCAAATTTGACTCATCACAGGAGAATTTTGCAGATGTCTGCACACTCCATCTCATATATTTTTTTCTCTAACTATTTCCCAACACTTTAATTTATCAAAATAGCTTGAATTAAATTTCTTTCTTCTAAGGTATGGTACCATTAGTGGTAATCAAAATATATTCCTCTACTAAGGAAGTTACCACAGCCCAAAAATGATGTAGGTTTACCACGGTCTTGACAAATCCATCCTGACTTCTAGTAATTACTGCATTGCTTTTTAGGTATTTACAGAATAATCTCTACATAATTTGCTCTCTGATATCAGTGTCAGATAAATTGTTCTGAGGTTTCTTGGATCGTTCATTTCTTTTTTTCTGAAAATAGAGGTAATATTTATTCTTCAGTCAACTGATACTGCACCATAATGGCATAGTGGTTAGAATTCAATATTGCAGGCTAATTCTGTTGACTGCCAGCAGTTTGGCAGTTCGATTCTCACCAGCTCAAGGTTGACTCAGACTTCTATCCCTCTGAGGTTGGTAAAATGAAGACTCAGATTGTTGGGGGCAATATGTTGATTCTGTAAACCACTTTGAGAAGGCTGTAAAGCACTGTGAAGCAGTATATAAGTCTAAGTGCTATTGCTATTGGTACTTATCCATTTCTTAATTTCTTAATTATATTTAAAAGAGTTATATAGCCACCTACCTTATGGCACATAACTCTGGGTGACTAATAACTGTAGTAAAACCATAACCAATAAATACAGGACAATAACACAAAATCAAGAAAAATCAGATACCCAATTTATCACCTATACCCATTCATCTGTACAATCCCCATGCTCCAACCTTACTATCCCAATGCCTGGGTGGGTTAGCTATCTCTTCATGACTTTCTGGAAGGTTAAGGGGCCAGGGATACCGCTTAAGAGAAAGGGTGTTCCACAGGACAGGGTTGCTATGGAAAAAATAGGTCTCAGTATGTACATAAAAGTTTTACCAGGTAATCAGCAAGTTCATTCAGTACACAGAAGTATAAGAATGTGTTACAGTGAAGAGATGTTCCTTAACTGTAATACTATCAGTCTCAAACTTTAGTTCTGCCCCTTCATTCTGTCATTCACAATTCTGATAGAAGAAATACTTCATTAATTGGGGTAGGGGAGAAAGAAGAGGAAGGGAAAATGAGCACTTTTGCTACTGTTGTTATCTCTTAGCATACTGATAGCTTAATTGAGCAGTTGCTTTTTGGTGTATTTTAATGTACCTTGGGTATATCTTCTCTCCTGGTCCATACTCTTGGCAGCGTGGAGCTTGATAATTTTGTTTTGCTACTAATAACATATTGCTCATAACTGACTAGTACTGCCTACTGAGGATGTTAATAAAGAGTGCCCTTGGTAAGCTTCTGAAGGATCTCATAGCTAAAGGTAATAATCCCAACGAATCACTGCTAGCTCACTTTAGAGTTTCAGGAAGAGGAAGGACTTTGGGACTGTGTAAGTATAAACTCTAGGGATGTGGTGGCTCAGTGGCTAAGACACAGAGCTTGTCAATTGAAAGGTCGGCAGTTCAGCAGTTTGAATCCCTAGTGCCGCATAATGGGGTGAGCTTCTGTTAATTGTCCAAGCTTCTGCAAACCTAGCAGTTCGAAAGTACATAAAAAATGCAAGTAGAAAAATAGGGATCACCTTTGGTGGGAAGGTAACAGCGTTCCATGTGTCTTTGGCGTTTTGTCATGCTGGCCACATGACCACAGAGATGTCTTTGGACAGTGCTGGCTCTTTGGATTTGAAACAGATATGTGCACCGCCCCCTAGAGTTGGGAATGACTAGCACATATGTGCAAGGGGAACCTTTACCTTTACCTTAAGTATAAACTCTACTAACATTGACTGGAGGGGATGGATCTCTTGACTAACCATCATAGTGGGGAGCTAATTAAAATTTCAAATCAGTGAATTGCAGTAATCTCAGTTGGAAATAATGGGATACTAAAGTAGTACCCAGTTATCTGTATTTTCATTTAATTTGTGCAAAGGTAAACTATAGAAGCAGAATTTTTTTAGGGGAAAGGTATGAAAAGATATATTGATCAAACAGAGGCTTAGGAAACCAAGATAAAATCACAAAGTGCATTTAGTGTCTTTGAAGCACTCATTTAATTTAATTAGTCTATCAAGTGTCCTAAAACTAAAAATAATACAGGAAGGACCCTGAAACACATGAATAAATATATTCTAATGTATTTATTATTCTATATAGTAATAAATATTCATCTATTATCATCCCTCAAGATCTGTAATATTTAGTGATTGGGTCATAATTCCGTTTTTCCATCAGACGCATGTGCTAGGTATATCTCAGAATCAGATATATTCCCTTTGCACATTCAGCAAGGGAATTTAATAAGTTTACTAATTTATGTTGTGCATTAACTTAAAGGCTTCAAGGTGAACTACAATTATTTTTCTAAAATCTGTCCCATTGGAGGCTTAATATATCCTGCAAAGCTTTACCCTAATCCCAATATTCTTATTTACTAATTTTCATTATCTTTTTAGATTTAAAACTAAAACTAAATTTTGAAATTGAATAATGGGTAATTATACCCATCCATCAGTGGTGAAATGTAAAATTTGTTACTACTGGTTCTGTGGGCATGGCTTGGTAATGTGACTGGGTGGGCGTGGCCAACTTTTAAAAAAAAAACTTTTAAAAGCATTCTTTCTACAACTTCTTCGGCTGAAGAAGTTGTTAAAAAAATGCTTTTAAAGGGCTCTGATGATCAAGCAACTCAGCTGGGATCGTCAGAGGCTTTTAAAAGCATTCTTTTATACAAGCTCTTTGGCTGAAGGGGTTGCAGAAAAAATGCTTTTAAAAGCCTCTGACGATCCCAGCTTAGCCACGCAATAATCAGAGGCTTTTTAAAAACTTTTAAAAGCATTTTTTCAGCCAAAGAACTTGTAGAAAAAATGCTTTTAAAAGTAAAAAAAAAAGCCTCTAATGATCGTGCGGCTCAGCTGGGCATGGGGGGGGCACGCAGGGATTTTTGCTACTGGTTCTCCGAACCACCCACCGCCATCGCTATCAGATCAGGCGATCCGGTCCAAACTGGGAGCATTTCACCCCTGCCATCCATAATATGAAAAACACATTAATAAAACATCTTTTGCACTTGTTTCTTATTTCTTAGGAAAAAAATGTTCATGTCTTCATGGATCATTCTGTTTTTCATTTCTAACTCATTTGGATCCATTTCTGCCCTCCAACTACCTCATTAGGTAGATCCATAGAAATAATTTGATGAGGCACTTCACATTTTAATTTTTTAAAAAAGAAATACAGAAAACAACAATATATGACCAATCAATCAATGATAACCAGTAATAGCCATCAAATTAATAACATAATTATAGTTCTAAAACAAGCATAAACAAATAAACACACTAAAATTAATGTACTAATATAAATTTAAATGTATTGCATGTTAATTTAAACATATAACAATATATCAAATTGTACAAATTTATTTAATTTTGTATAAAATATTATTGTTAATGAAACAAATAGCCTTTTCAAAAATGGCTGAATTATATATTTCTTAAATCCAGTGTTTGATAGTGTGACTTTTCTAATATCTCTGTATAATGCCCTTCATTAAATCCCATGCCCTATACAACTAGTACTCCTTGAAAATATTTTGAGAACAAAGATGCTTCTGGATCTGGTTTCAAAGCTATAGAACGTAGTACTCAAAAGCTCACCTGAATCTTGATGCAACTACTTTGTGGTTTTGAAAAAGCAGATCCAGAGGTTGCTTCCTTTACTAACAAAGTGCTCATCATATGACTTACACAGACCTTTTCCCTCTTTCCAAGATGCTGTTTTGTCTTCATCTCGGAACATTTTCAAAATACTTAAATAAATACAATAAAATTGAACTATCTGAGAGTTTCCAATTAATGTCACTTCAATTTCATTGGCTAAAAAAATCCCTGCTATGTATTGTTTGCTATATGACGTGTGCTTGATTGCATATAAGTAAGCATTGTAGTAATCTCCTTAAATCATAACAAATAATGGATGTTCTTATTATAGAAGTATTACTATCGAGGACTTGAAGTTAATAAACACAAGACACTTTATAACGTATCTAGGGAAAAGTTATTTTAAAGAGGCCTGGCAGACACAATTGTTCAGTTAAGAATCAATAAGAATCAAGTATTGTTAAGTTCTTTACTGACCATTTAAAAATAAAAAGGTGAGCATAACAGAGTTCTTCTCGTGCCTTTTGTTTTACTACCTGTGACTTCAGAAGATGCAGAGAGAGAGGGGGGGAGGGAGGGAGAGAGAGAGAGACTGCCTATCTATTGAATTCAGTATGGCTGAATCTTTTCATTTAAGGCTAAACAGAAACGTGTTAACTTTGGAAAACGCAGTCACTTGAAAGAAGTTCGCAGCTGGACAAAGCTGGGAATAATGCAATGAAGGAAACACAGAGCAACCTTTAGTTGTATGAAGAGGGGGAGAAACAAAATACTAAAAAAGCCAAGGCTTTCAAAACTCACCAGCAACAAACATGAAAAATGTCATCCCACCGGAAGACACAACAGTCTTCATTTTTAAAGTGTTTCTCTGAAGCACAGAACAATCAAATTATTTGACTGCCTGTGTAACATGAAGATGGTATTATCAATGGACACCCTGCAGGTGCAAGATAAGATAGCAAGAAAGGAATGTTATAAAGCTACTTTCCATTGTTAACTGACTGATTTGGTAAGCTGGACATTTCATACTTAATAAAAAGGATTATGTTAAAGTCTCATTCAGTCCTTCTTGTAGCTATGTGATTCATTACTAAAAGCTCTTCTTTCAAAAGGAGGCAACTGTATTAAGTGTCTGAAATTAGACCTACCCAACTGGCACAATAGAAAGAGACATCCTCAGATGAATTGTTATGAGCCGGAGAATGGCTAGCTGAGAAGAGCAGTTTACTTCCTTTTTTCTTACTTATTTAAACAGATCCCAGAAATTGTAACAAATGAGAATAGCATCTGATTATAGACAAGAAACAGTAAATGTCTCTGGAGATTCTTAATTATCCAGGTCATGGTTATCCCAAAGGTGCTTTTTCAAGAGGCAACTGGACTTTCTGGTTTTTCTTTGAAGACATTTTGCTTCTCATTCAAAAAGCTTCTTCAGCTCTGGATGGATGGTGGGGAATGGAAGGATTTATACTCCTTGCAGACAGCTATTCATTTGCATTCTTTAAGCAAGTCATTAAGGTCACCTGGTGGTTTATCTGTGTCATCAGGATAAACTGAGTGCAGTGGTGGGTTCCTCCCAGTTCGGTCCGGTTCAGCCGAGCCGGTAGCGGTGACGATATGACATCACCAAACCGGTTCTCCTCCCCCGCCCTCCCACCCCCCACCCCCCCCACATTATTCTTACCTTTTATTTGGTCCCTACCCCCAATCTATTGCTGCTTCCTGAGTCCCAGCTGATGACTAGAGAGAAAAAAACTGTTTAAACTCTTGCCGTGGGGCTTCAAAGGGCCATCCTACAGCTGATCAGTATTAAAAGCAAACAAATGAGTCAGGTTGTAAGTGCGAGGACTGGTCATAAATGCAAGGACCTTCTAGAAATGACTCTGACCAGCTAGCCACGCCCACAAAATAAGCCACTCCCACAGAACCGGTTTAGAACCCACCCCTGCCTGAGTGGTACACTCAGTGATGACACAAATAAACTTCCAGGTGACCTTAACAACCCGCTAAATCCATGATGGCAAACCTATGGCACACGTGCCAGAGGTAGAACACAGAGCTCTCTCTGCTGGCACGCGCGTCGTCACCCCAGGTCAGATCTCCGTGGCGTTTCTTTCGTGAGCATCTGTTTCTCTGCAAACAACAAAACAGAAGCTCACGAAAGAAAAAAATCTTACCTCTTGCCGCACTGCCAGTGTTGGGATGCCCTGCCTCCCGCTGGCCAGCTGACCTTCGGGTCTCTGCTGTGCATGTGCGCATGTCTGCGCATGTCTGTGCACATTTACATGCATGTTCGTGTGTGTGCATGTCTGTGCATGCACATGCACATGTCCATGTGTGCACATGCACATGTCCACACATGTGCGTGCACATGTCAGCGAGTGCTTGCATTCAGGCATGCATGTATATCTTTCAGTTTGGGCATGCACGTGCTCACAGTTTGGGCACTCGATGTCTAAAAGGTTTGCCATCCCTGCCCTAAATGATTGCAAATGACCAGCTGTCTGCAAGGAGTATAAATCCTTCTATTCCCCACCATCCAGTCAGAGCTGAAGAAGCTTCTTGGATGAGAAGCAAAATGTCTTCAAAGAAAAACCAGAAAGTCCAGTTGACTCTTGAAAAAACACCTTTGGGACACAAGAAACAGTAGTTTTTAGGCAAGATTTTTCATGGAGAGCTACAAGGTCACATTTGGCTATACAGACTATAAAACAGGATGATTAAATATGTCTTTTTATATTGGGTAGAAAATATCCATAACAAGAAAAATGGCTTTTTGCTACTTCTCCCTTTTTTTTATTGCCCTCTGGAATTTAGCTCCAGAAAAATGTGTCAGGAAGAGTATGAAATCGTAGAAGAAAAAAATATCTATTTTCCTCCCTGCCTCCATTACCATACTTTTTTTAAAAAAGCTTCCTTTCCTGAAACAACAAGCAGAAATTATTGTATTTTAGAGGACCTCATGAAATTTAGGGCTATGATTTTCAATATATTAGTTTCTCAGTGAATCACTTGCTAATAGTGTATGGCAACATCTATCCATCTTGAGCTAATGAAAAGCTAAGCACGGTGGGATAAGACTGTCCAATAATGAGATAGAAATATAGATGCGAATGCTTCTAATTACTTGTAGACCTGTTATGTAAGGGTGTGTGAGTGGGAGAAAACATACCAGATATTTCAGATATATTTTTCAGCATTCAATTGGGAATATTTTATAACATTGTGTAGGATGGGAATGCTCCAGGTTTTGTTAGATAACATTTTATTTGGTGCAAGCCAAGTAAAAGATATATTCTATACAAAGGTGGGCTTCAAAAGTTTTAGCAAGGGGTTCTCTGCCCGGTTGCTGGGTGGACATGGCTTAGTCGGCCTCCTGCACCACAATGGGGAGGGGGGTTTGCCCTCCCGGGGCTCCAGAGGCTTTCTTCGAACCTCCGTGAGGGCGAAAATATCCTCCCCAGACTCTGGAAGTTCTCTGGAGGCTGGCCTGTTTCCAGCCTTCCCGAACTTCCAGTAAGCCCATTTTTCACCCTCCCTGAGCCTCTGCATGCGCCCTGCACTTACCTGCATCCAAAACGGGCTGCGTGGGGAGTCCTGGGAGGGAGGGAGTAGGCGGGGCCAGCCAGGAATGGATATGGGATTTCTCTGAACTGCACAGAATCTTAGCTAGAGGTTCTAGCAAACCCCTGCCAACCCCAGCAGCTTTTTTTTTTCTGCCTCTGAAAGCCTCCAAAACAGGGCTTAAGAAAAAAAAGCTTTTTTTCTGAAGCTTCTTTCAGAGGCTTTTATTCTAAAGGACTATCTGTACTCTGTTCAATCTCCTTTCTTTGGTATTTGTTATGTAGATTAACCTTTTTTGATCTGTTGGTTATTGTGTCATTCTCCAGATTTGTTAACATAGTTTGGTTAGAACCTTTACTGATTCTTCTTTTGTTGCTTGCCATATTATTTTAGGTAAAAGCCTTTCTGAGGCTTTTTTTTTTTTTGGAAGCTTCTTTCAGAGGCTTCTTTCAGCCTCTGAAATCTCAGTTTGCAAAGCTGGGTGGGACTACATTTGGAGTATAAGACTCACCCAGATTTTCACCCTTTTTTTTGGGGGGGGGAGGTGAGTCTTATACTCCAAAAAATACGGTATTCTAAATCAGACCTCAATTAGGTGGCTATAGGAATTGATTTAATAAATAAATAATGTTATAAATATACTGGAGAAATAAGGCCTTTTCCACTTCATGGAAGGGCAAACTGGGCAAGCTCTGCTTTTTTTTTCTCTTTCAGTAATTAAAGGTCAACTAAATATCACCTGTAATTTTCTAACAAACATGCCAAGTTAGTGGGATGATTTGCAAACGAGAGAAATCGCTTCAGGGGGAAAAAAAGTAAGTTGCTTTCAAACCAGCAATATAAGTACTTCAATTTTCTTCTCCCAAAGAACAAAAAGTCATCTTTTTTCTTCTTCTTTGGTTTTCAAAGTAACAAGCCAAGAAATAAATATTCAATGAAAAAAAATATGTAGAATTGGAAAAGAAAATCTTTGGTTTGGTTTGGGCCACCCACTAAGTGCTGTACTACACTAATAGGATATCACTTTAGCCTTAAGATTTCAAGGATGTATAAATTGCTCATTCTGTAGAATAGAATCTGCAAAAGGTTTGTAAAAAAAAAAAATGGGCAAAATTTCACATGCAGTGGTTTCAGGCAAACCTGTTCAACAAATCCACTTAATACCATGACTAAAACATCACAAAAAAGTGAAGGAAAAAAAGAGAGATTGGAATACAAGTAGTTCTCAACTTATGACCACAATTGAGCACAACATTTATGTTGCTAAGTAAGACATAGCTGTGTTCCTGTCTAACAGGCAACAAGTGGTCAAAATAGCGAGAGCCCTATCAAATCCTGCATCTGTTAACAGCAGTGTCCCCCAAGGCAGTGTTTTAGGACCAACACTCTTTATACTTTTCATAAATGACCTTTGCAATCATATTATAAGCAACTGTATTCTCTTTGCTGATGATGTAAAACTATTCAACACCACTGACAATGCTTCTACCTTTCAAAAAGACGTTGACTATGTATCAGAATGGTCAAACAATTGGCAACTCCAAATCTCAACCAACAAATGCTCTGTCTTACACACTGGCAAAAAAAATCAGAACACAAAATACAACCTGGGCGGATATGACCTCATAGATGACCCTCACTCTGTCAAGGACCTTGGAGTTCTCATGTTTAATGATCTAATTGCCAGAGCCCACTGTAACAACATTGCCAAAAAGGCATTAAGAGTTGTTAACCTAATCTTGCATAGCTTCTTCTCTGGTAATATTGTACTGCTAACTAGAGCATTCAAAAGCATTTGCTAGACCAATTCTTGACTACAGCTCATCTGTCTGGAACCTGTACTGCATATTGGACATTAATACACTTGAGCGAGTCCAGAGATATTTCACGAGAAGAGTCCTCCACTCCTCTGCTCGCAACAGAATACCTTATGCCACCAGGCTTGGACAACTTAGAACTACGCTGCTTTTGGTCTGACCTAAGTGTAGTACACAAAATTATCTGCTACAACATCCTACCTGTCAGTGACTACTTCAGCTTCAACCACAACAACACACGAGCACACAATAGATACAAACTTAAGGTAAACTGCTCCAAACTCAATTGCAGAAAATATGACTTCAACAACAGAGTGGTCAAAGCCTGGAATGCACTACTTGACTCTGTGGTTTCAGCCTCAAAGCCCCAAAACTTTAACCTTAGACTGTCTACTGTTGACCTCACCCCATTCCTAAGAGGTCTGTAAGGGGCGTGCATAAGCACACCAACATGCCTACCATCCCTGTCCTACTGTCTCCATTTATTTGTGTCCATTTCCTGTATTCATAATCATGTTTATATCTATAGCTGTTATCTAATACATGCTTGACAAAATAAAAAAAATAAAAAATAAAAATAAAAACATTTGTTAAGTGAGTTTTGCAAATTTTACAACTTTTCTTGCCATATTTCTTTAGTAATCACCTAACAGTTGTTAAATAAGTAATGCGGTTGTTAAGTGAATCTGTTTTCCCCATTGACTTTGCTTGTCAGAAGATTGCAAAAGTGGTTCACATGACCCCTGGCATTGCAACCATCATAAATGTGAGTCAGTTGTCAAGCATCTGAATATAAATCACATGGCCATGGGGATACTGCAATAGTCATAAGTGTGAATAATGATCATAAGTCACTTTTTCCAACACTTGTAATTTTGAATGAAATTCACTAAGTTCACTAAGTGAACTGTCGTAAGTACAGTTCTACTTGTACTTACGTACTTACGTACTTCTACAGGACTACTTGTATAGCCATGACATTATGAAAAACCAAACTCTCTTACATTGTCGGATTAAACCCATATCATATTTATTTAATCCAGGAATTTTTTTTCTTATTTTAAAACATCTTATACTGTTACATCAATCAGCAAACTCATTCTGATTAAAATATACATTACACACACAAACACACCCACCCTAACTGCAGCACTTACAGGTGAATTAATTCCCTAGTCAAATAACATAAAACTATGAAATTTCGAATAGACTTGCTGTGTCACCAGTGTGAATTGCTCAATAATCTTTAGCCAATTTAAATGCCAAGAACACTTCAATCTCCTCTAGTCTCACTGGGCCTTATGCAGGTAAGATCATTCTTCATCTCTTATTGTGAAAGCAGATGTGGGCTTTAAAGACCAATTTCCCTGAGGGCTTTTTCTCATCGTTCTCTCCATCAAACTTTATGAAGCTTCTATTTAGCTGATTATTGTCAGTGCAGTTCCAACTAGGCATGAGGTAAGGTTGATTATCATCTGCTGGAGGCATTGTCTGATAAAAGGAAGCAGCCTGTTTTGGTTCTCTTTTATGGAAAAATGCATCAGGGATTAGGTATGGAAAACATAGAATCAAGGTTAATTGTTCAAGACCCAACACATGGAGGAGAACCAACCAATGTATAACTCAATATTTCAAATGAAGTTTTTATTCTTATTCAAGTGGGGGGGGGAGCCTTAATCAATTATAGAATACCGTTTAGACTAATTTCAGTATTTCAACTCTTCATGCTTTCCCCAATGATTGGGTTGTTTGTCTGTATGAATAAAAACAAGAAGAGAGAAAGGAATGTAGAGAAAGGGAAAGGAAGGGAAGATCCATCCTTGGAAATACCCTTGCCTAAGTAAGTTATAAAATCATTTTTAATAATTTAGAAATGATTTAAAAAACAGTGATCCCAATATATAAAAAAGGAAGTGCTTTGCACAAAAATGATGTTGTCAGCAAAAGAAGACAAGAACTTGCTGGGAATCTAACTATGCCAGGGGTCAGAGTCCAACAAATTATTACCTTCTCTTGATGGCAACTTTCATTGCCAGAAGGTGGAAGAAAGAACAAAGAGGGCTATTCTGGACCTAATCGTCACCAACAGATAGGAACTAGCTGAAGAAATGAAGTTTATTGGCACCTTAGAAGAAAATGATCCTGTTTTCTTGAATTTGTGATGCCTAGAGGCAGAATTCAGAAATTCAGCTAGGCCTTCATATGAGACTTTAGAAAATAACTTTTTATGAATCTTAGAAAAGATACTATCAGTGGAAAATCTGTTGAAAAGTATTCAAGAAGATAGAATGAAATGTGATGCTAAAGATACAATTGCAAGTAATCTACACAAGAAAATAGAAAAAATCTGAAGAGGCCAGCATTAATGTATGCAAAACTATCTAAAGCAACAAAGAGGAAAAAGGGAAATGTATGGGAAATGGAAGGAAGGGAACATGACCAGGGAGATTAAAGTGCAATCCCATATTTATTTATTTATTTATTTATTTAATTTATTTTTCGAGTACATATTAGATAATATATATAAGCATGAATTGAATACATAAAATGAATACAATTAAAGGGAACATTAGGACAAGGACGGTAGGCATGCTGGTGCTCTTATGCACGCCCCTTACAGACCTCTTAGGAATGGGGTGAGGTCAACAGTAGCCAGTCTATGGTTAAAATTTTGGGGGTTTGAGGATGAAACCACAGAATCAGGTAGTGCATTCCAGGCATTGACCACTCTGTTGCTGAAGTTGTATTTTCTGCAATCGAGTTTGGTTCACTTTAAATTTGTATCTATTGTGTGCTCGTGTATTGTTGTGGTTGAAGCTGAAGTAGTCATTGACAGGTAGGACATTGTAGCAGATGATTTTATGAGCTGTGCTTAGGTCATACCGAAGGCAGCGTAGTTCTAAATTTTCTAAGCCCAAAATTTCAAGTCTGGTGGCATAAGGTATTTTGTTGCGGCGGAAGAGTGGAGGACTCTTCTTGTGAAATATTTCTGAACATGTTCAATTGTATTAATGTCCGATATGCAGTGCGTGTTCCAGACAGATGAGCTGTATTCGAGAACTGGTCTAGCAAATGTTTTGTATGCTCTGGTTAGTAGTGTAATATTTATTTATTTATTTATCTATTTATTTATTTATTTATTTATTTATTTATTTATTTATTTATTTATTTATTTATTTATTTATCAAATTTCTATACCGCCCTACTCCCAAAGGACTCAGGGCAGTGAACAGCCAAGATAAAATACAGATAATACAAATATTAAAAATCCCTTAAAATTATTAAATATTTTGGCCGAAACACAGATTAACACACCCAATTTATAAAATCACGAATTAAAAATTTAAAAGAGGAGAGTTAGGCTAGGCCAGCCTGCTGAAATAAAAAAGTTTTGAGAGCACAACAAAACGTGCGCAGGTCCGGGATCCTCCGTATCTCTGGGGGGGACCTCGTTCCAGATGGTAGGTGCCCCCACAGAGAAGGCTCTCCCCCTGGGGGCCACCAATCGACACTGTTTGGCCGCCGGCACCCTGAGGAGCCCCTCTCTATGGGAGCGTACTGGTTGGTGAGAGCTATTGGTAGCAGAAAGCGGTCTCGTAAATACCCTGGTCCGATGCCATGGAGCGCTCTAAGGGTGGTAACCAAAACCTTGAAGCACACCCGGGCCACATGGGAGCGCCACGTTGCTCCCATAACCACCCGCGCGGCCGCATTCTGGACCAGCTGGAGCCTCCGGGTGCTCCTCAAGGGGAGCCCCATGTAGAGAGCATTGCAGTAGTCCAGGCGAGAAGTAACGAGAGCATGAGTGACCGTATTTAATGAGTCCCGATCCAGAAAGGGACGCAACTGGCGAATCAGGTGGACCTGATAAAAAGTCCCCCTGGCCACGGCCGTCATGTGCTCCTCTAAAGACAGCCGTGAGTCCAGGATGACACCCAAGTTGTGAACCCTCTCCATGGGGGCCAATGACTCGCCCCCAATAGTCAGTGATGGCACCAACTGACTATATCGGGATGTCGGAAACCACAGCCACTCGGTCTTGGGTGGGTTGAGCCTGAGTCTGTTTCTCCCCATCCAGATCCACATGGCCTCCAGGCACCAGGACATCACTTCAAGGGCATCATTGGGGTGGTCCGGGGTGGAGATGTACAGTGAGTGTTGTCAGCGTACTGATGGTACTTCACCCCGAAACCACGGATGATCTCACCCAGTGGCTTCACATAAATGTTGAACAGAAGGAGCGAGAGGACCGACCCTTGTGGCACCCCACATACAAGGGGCCTTGGGGTCGACCTCTGCCCCCCTGTCAACACGGACGACCGGTCAGAGAGAAAGGAGGAGAACCACCGTAGGATGGTGCCCCCCACCCCTAACTCCTCTAGCCGGTGCAGCATGATACCATGGTCGATGGTATCAAAAGCGGCTGAGAGGTCTAATAGGACTAGGACAGAGGAACAACCCCTGTCCCGAGCCCTCCAGAGATCATCAAGCAATGTGACCAATGCCGTTTCCATGCTGTACCCAGGCCTGAAGCCCGACTGGAACGGATCCAGATACGATGATTCATCCAGGTACTGCGGGAGCTGTCGCGCTACCACACTCTCAACAACCTTCGCAATGAAGCGAAGGTTGGAGACTGGATGATAATTTACCAACACTGTCGGGTTCAGGGAAGGCTTCTTGAGGAGAGGCCTCACCACCGCCTCTTTCAAGGCGGCAGGGAAGACACCCTCACTCAAAGAAGCATTTATAATCCCCTGGAGCCAGCCTCATGTAACCTCCCGAGAGGCCAGCACCAACCAGGAGGGACACGGGTCCAGTAAACATGTGGCTGCGCTCAGTCTGCCCAGTATCCTGTCCACGTCTTCGGGCATCACAGAATCAAACTCTTCCCAGATAATACTCACAAGACCTGCCTCTGTCCTCCCCCCTGAATCTACCCAATTAGCGTCCAGGTGTTCCCGAATCTGAGTGATTTTGTCATACAGATACTGTACAAAATCCTCGGCTCTACCCTCCAAGGGATCCTCCCGCACTTCTGGTGGAGCAGGGAGCGGGTCACCCTAAACAGGGCAGCCGGGTGATTATCTGATGATGCAATAAGAGTGGCAAAATAGTTATACTTTGCCGCTTTTATCGCCACCAGGTAGGTCTTAATATGAGACCTTACCAATGTTCAGTCATATTAATTCCACATTGTCTAAAATACCTAGCTATGCCACAAAGTGTGATGTATTTCATAAAATTCTAAGGTTTGCAGGGTCGAGCTGAGGATTTTGTGCAGTATCTGCATGACAAAATCGCTCAAATTCGGGAAGGCTTGGTCTCTGACTGGGTGGATCCAGACGGGATGATGGAGATGGGTCCTGAGAATATTATCTTGACTCTGTGGCTCCCGAGGATGTGGACAGGATTCTGGGGAGGCTTAGTGCAGCCACATGTTTATTGGACCCGTGTCCCTCCTGGTTGGTGCTGGCTTCCCGGGAGGTTAGACGAGGCTGGCTCCAGAGGATCATTAATGCTTTGTTGAGTGAGGGTTTCTTGCCTCCCACCTTGAAAGAGGTGGTGGTGAGGCCGCTCCCAAGAAGCCTTCTCTGGATCCGGCTGTTTTGGCGAATTTCCGTCCAGTCTCCAACCTTCGCTTTGTGTCGAAGGTTGTTGAGAGTGTGGTTGCGTGACAACTTCCCCAGCACCTGGATGACGCTGTCTATCTAGACCCATTCCAGCCAAGTTTCAGGCCTGGGTACAGCACAGAAACGGCATTGGTCGCGTTGGTGGATGATCTCTGGAAGGCTCGGGACAGGGGTTGTTCCTCTGTCCTGGTCCTATTAGATCTCTCAGCGGCTTTTGATACCATCGACCATGGTATCATGCTGCGCCGGCTGGAGGGTCTGGGGGTTTGGGGCACTGTATTATGGTGGTTCTCCTCCTTTCTCTCTGACCGGTCGCAGTCTGTGTTGGCAGGGGGTCGAGGTGCCTTATGTGTGAGGTGCTGCAGAGGTTGGTCCTCTCGCCCCTTCTGTTCAACATTTATGTGAAGCCGCTGGGTGAGATCATCTGTGGTTTTGGGGTGCAGTTCCATCAGTACGCTGATGACACTCAGCTGTACATCTCCACCCCAGACCTCCCCAATGATGCCCTTGAAGTGATGTCCTGGTGCCTGGAGGCCATGTGGATCTGGATGGGGAGAAACAGACTCCAACTCAACCCCTCCAAGACTGAGTGGCTGTGGCTCCTGGCATCCCGATATAGCCAGCTGTTGCCATTGCTGGCTATTGGAGGCAAATCATTGGCCCCCACGGAGAGGACTTGCAACTTGGGTGTCCTCTTGGATGTGCGGCTATCTTTAGAAGAGCATATGACGGCTGTGGCCAGGGGGGCTTTTTATCAGGTTCGCCTGATCCGCCAGTTGCATCCCTTTCTGGATGGGGATTCCCTGCGCACGGTCACTCATGCTCTTGTCACTTCCCGAAAGGACTACTGCAATGCTCTCTACATGGGGCTCCGCATGAAGAGCATCTGGAGGCTCCAGCTGGTCCAAAATGCGGCTGTGCAGGTGATTATGGGAGCAGCAGGGCGCTCCCATGTAACTCCTCTCCTGCGCGAGCTGCATTGGCTCCCAGTAGTCTTCCAGGTGCAATTCAAGGTGTTGGTGACCACCTTTAAAGCGCTCCATGACTTAGGACCGGGGTACTTACGGAACCGGCTTCTGCTACTGACAGCCTCCCACCGGCCAGTACGCTCCCACAGGGTGGGGCTCCTCAGGGTGCCGTTGGTCAGACAATGTCAACTGGCGAACCCCCGGGGGAGAGCCTTCTCAGTGGGGGCTCCTGCCCTCTGGAACGAGATGCCCCTGGAGGTACAGAGGATCCCGGACTTGTGCACCTTCTGCCGTGCCCTGAAGACTTTGTTATTCCAGCAAACCGGGCTAGCCTAATTTTAACGGTTTTAAATTTTAAATTGGATTTTAATGGGATATTTTTAATTATGGGCCAAAGTATTTAGTCTGGTTTTAAATTGTTTTTAATTTTTATATGTTATGTATTTGATCTTGGCTGTTCACCGCCCTGAGGGCCGTATATAAATATATTTTTTTTTAAAAAAAAAGGCTGGAAGGGGCCTCGGAGGTCTTCTAGTCCAAACCCCTGCCGAAGACAGAAATCCTCATACCATCTCAAGACAAATGTGTGTTCAATCTTTTCTTGAAAACCTCCTGTGAGGGACAACATATACAGTAGTCCAGGTGGCAAGCCTCCAGATGCTTTATCATCTTCATTGCTCTTTTCTGAACTCTTTCCACAGCCTCAGCTTAACAGCTCTTATTGTCAGAAAATTCCAACTTATTTCCATGTTAGATATTCCCCTGCCAAATTTCTACCCATTGCTTCTTGTCCTACCCTCGGATACTAACAAGAATAAATTAATACCCTCTTCCCTGTGGCAGCCCTTCAAGTATCGGAAGATTGCAATCAGTCTTCTCTTTGTTAAATTAAACATACCTAATTCCTTTAGCTGTTCTTTGGCCTCCAAACCCCTTATCTTTCTTGCTTTTTTTTCTGTACTGTTTGTAGGGTCTCAGTTTTTTTTTCTTTTTTTTTTTTTGCATTGTGGTGACCAGAACTGATCTCATTATTCCAAATATGGCTTTACCAATGTTATATAATGCATCACTATAACTTCCCATGATATTGATGCTGTGCTATTGACTCGTACTTGAGTGATGATCCACCAGGACTCCTATATCCGTCTCATAGGCATCCCTGTGTACAAATTCTTTATAATATCCTTACATTTCTGTGGATTGCATTAATGAAGATAATTCACAATGATGGATTGCATTGGACTTTCAGACTTATTTCTTTTTTGTCTGAATGAAGTATACAGTCTGTTTACATAGACAGATGTGCAAACATACACAAACTTTTTTTTTAAAAAAATAGATATTCTAGTTATATTGGAGTGAGCTTCCTCAAGAGTAGGCCCAAGAGTAATCACCCGGGAGTAAGTATTCATACTAAGTTGCCTAGAAGTTTAAAATGGGGAGGAGAGTTTTTAGCAGAAAAGGAAGAAAAAGAAGCAAAGGTCAGAGAAACACTGTTCATTTAAGAGGTTTAGCTATGGAATAATTCATCTCCTCTGAACTGTTCCTCAAGGAATGCCAACTTGGAAATAAAAAGACCTGTCTGCAATAAGTAAAAGGATTGTTTAAACTTTCTTAGCTGTGGCATTCATAACTTTTATGTTGGGGACAGAAACACAAAAGAATGTTGATTTTCATTGCCAATGCTGGCTTATTTTCTTCATTAAAATTATTGTTTGATTTGGAGCTTCAGAAAGAAGTTTGTGTTGCTTTTAAAAATGTAATTGTGAGAATTTAGAGGGGCAGATGGAAATATATTCAACCCCTTCCATAGTCTACTAGCAGCAACAAGAAAGGGAAGCAAGGGGGTCAAAGTGATGAAAGCAGCATCAAAGCATCAGCCCCACAATTGTCTACCATGTCATACATATGCCAAAAAAAGGCAGAACCTGTGGCACAATCCTGCAACTGTGAGTTTACATTCTGACAAAAGTGGAGAGAACTCATCTATTGAAGCATTATTTGCTTGTCGTCCTACATTTACAGCTGGTTGATCTCTCTGTTTTTTCACTAACAGTTGCCCTGTGTAGGAAAATATGAAGGGTTTAATTTCTGACCCAACTCAACTTAGTTAAAAGCAACCAAACACCTAGTTTGCATCTAAGGTAATGAGGGGCTAACAAGATAGTGAAAATATTAAGAATGTGAGGTAGTCACAAAAGTTAACCATTAACCATTAACACTAAGCCCTAGAAATCAAGGTTTTTTTTAGATAACAGTTTAGCTAAATTAACCATTTATCTCCAAAATCTTAGACCCTTTCTTTAAATCTAAAGTTCAGTTGTGAGGGGGAAGTAGAATCTCATTTTGTTTACCACTCATTATATATACATATACATATACATATACATATACATATACATATACATATACATATACATATACATATACATATACATATACATACTCCCACACACACACATGAATTAACCAAATTAGTAAGATTAATGTTATCAACTATAGCAATGTCCAACTGCATTGTTGCTAATTAATGCTGTACTTGGCATGTTACCAATTAAGTGAAGTAGAAATTTGCATAAGCTATAAAGAGGGCCAGCAATTCTACTGTTCTTTAGCGTTTTGCCTAACGCTAACGGTTTTGAATTTTTCAATTGGTACAATAGTGCAATTGTCTTGGTCACTGATTTAAATGTACCTATCAAAGGGAAAAAAATCCTCTCCTTTAACTTGTGGTATTGTGTTCAGAGGAATAGAGACAAGTATGCTAACTGTCCCCATGGGCTTGCCTGTTACATGTAAATAGTGGGTTTCAATTTTGTTTGCTACCGGTTTGCTTGTGCGCATGCTTCTGTACATGCGCAAAGATATCCAGGTGGGTGGGTGGAGCCTCCCACTGCCGCCGCTACCGGTTTCCCCGATCCAGGGTGAATCGGTAGCAACTCACCACTGATGTAAATGATATCAATGTCTAGTGATGGACCCTACCCTTTTCTGGAATTTCTGCATATAATTGAAGAACTTTCTCAATTATGTAGAACAATCCTGTTCTTACCTCCATGAATAGAAGAATTTCTCCTTTTCAAATACTTACCTTTTCCAAGTGGAAAATAATATGAGTGGGGTTGGAGGTACATCATTTGTCCACATTCGACTTGAATATATAATTGTCATGTTCATGAGATGCTACTCCAGGATTGTAAAATTTTTGTTTTCTAAGTTATTTTATCTTAAACTACAATAGCATCATCTTTAATCATAAAGACTAAAAAGCTGATGTGTTCTTTTTATTGCTGCTTCTGATCTTCTTTGTCCATGAATGTGCAGAAAATACAGTTTGGGTAATCTTCAGGTACCACAAATCCCTTTTCTCAGATTCTCTTCCCTTCAATATGAGTGCTTAAACATTTTGACAAAGTAGAAAGGGGATGATTAATGAAGATCTTCTAGGGTTTTCTACTTCCTGAAATCTCTTCTGTGCTGTTAATCAATTCTTGGAAACAAGCAAGCAAACCTTGGTTAAAGATAATACGGATCCCACCAAGTCTAGTTATGGAAGAGTTAGAATTATAAAGTTTGATTTTAGAACAGGATAATTGCATATTTTGGAATACCCTAGTAAGAATTAGAATTTAAGTATCTTAAAGCAATTTTAAAAGAGCTACTCCAAATGATAACTAGGTCATCATATGTTGATAAACTGCCTGTGGGTTCCAGCTGAAGAATGAATAGCAGAATCTAGCCTAAGAGTAGAAAAATAACTGAATCATAGATTATACAGAAGAGGCTATTTGGATATTTAAACACAGAGAGAAGGAGATAGACCAATATATTCCTCTTGGATTACTTTTATAAAAGGTATTTAAATTATTGGTAGAATATTTATCATTTTTCTAAATTGGCTTAATTAAAAGGAGGGGGAAACCTAATAGAGGAAAATGTATGTAACTTGGGGTTGAACTGTGGAGTTTTTCACACTTTTGAACATGTTCTCCATGGTATTTGTTTATATAAATGTATTTACTGATAAATGAAATTTACATGTGACATAACTCATAGCAACTCTGGATGACATACAAGATAAAAATAATTTGTTCCAGTGGAGAACGGTATACTAAACACATTAATAACATTCGCACATTAGGACACACTTTTTAGTCCATAATTTGGGGAAAAAGCCACAACTTTTTAAAGTTAAAGCATATCGGTGTTGGACACCCCATACTTCTATTTGCCAGAGGGCAAATTTATAGATAGATGATAGATAGATGATAAATAGGTAGATAGATAGATAGATTTCAGATCATCTTACTGTTTTATAATCAATAGTATTTGATTATAAAATCAAGTTGTTGCCTTACTGTATATATATTTATGTTTCTATTCTTGTTAGTGTTCTGTAATATTTTGAAGCTGCCAAAATGCCAAAATACATGTTACCTGTCAAAATGTGTTTTATTTGGTTTAATAATGAAACCTGGTTATGGTTAATCCTCCCTCTCTCCCTCCCTCCCTCCCTCCCTCCCTCCCTCCCTTCCTAAAACACTTTGATGTCATGCTAAGTATGAATAAATAAAGCAGAGTGAAAAGACAACAGCCATTTGAAGTTATTGTAGGATTGGAACAGAACAGCTATAAATATTCACCATTTAACCAAATAGGTAGATAAATATACTATTTACCTAGGGCATATACATAATAAAATGTGTAGAAATCTAGGTGGTTCATAGTTGGAAGCCAAAAAAATATCCATAATTTTGACAACTTATGTTTCAGTAGTATATTAGTTCTAAACATTCTCACCCATGCCATCTGTTGTTGTTTTTTTCTAAATTTGTCTTAACATAGTGTTGTGTGGTATAAGACTAAATATTGTTCTATATTAAGATTTATAATTTTTATGCTCAAAATTTTCCATCTAAAATATTTAGCTTTTCATTGTTAACTAGAAGAGGAAATAGATCAAGAAATAGATTGGTAAAAAAAAAAGTGAAAGATTTATACAATCTGAAGAGAAACCAGAGTGGGGACTTCCGGTTGACATCACAGCAAGATCGGACACAAAGAGCGGGTCTCCGCATTCCTGTGCTGAGTTCTCAATGTTGGTGGGCTCCAAAAGGAGCCAAAGCCACCCTGTAGGAGCAGCAAAGCAAGTAAGGGCGCTCTGTGAGACCACAGAGACTCACAACTTTCCTGCTGGATCCCAGCATTTTTTTCCCCTCTCAGCCATAACAAGGAGAAAAGGCAGCCTAAAGATGGTTGCTATGAAGCTGGGGCAGCCAAGGAACACCTAAGACTGGTGCTGGAGTAGAGATAGTGAACAGTGTCTGGAACCAAGTGAGAGGATTCTTTCTTATTTAAAATCCAACCCCAAAAGGAAATAATCCAGGAAAAGGGAGGCCCACAACTAGAATAGTAATAGAAATAGAAATATAGAAATAGAAATAGATTATTATTAGGAAACAGTCAATATAAATTGTAAGGATACAAGCAACAAGGTTACAGTCATACAGTCATAAGTGGCAGGAGATGGGTGATAGGAACGATGAGAAGATTAATAGTAGTGCAGACTTAGTAAATAGTTTGACAGTATTGAGGGATTTATTTGTTTAGCAGAGTGATGATATTCAGGAAAAAACTATTTGCTAAAGCAGCAACTAAGCACTCTGAGAAAAGCTTCAGAATTGAAAGAAAAAAAATTAAGGGAGAAAAGCAAAAAACCATATTAAAAATATAGAAAATTGGACTTTTAAACTGAGCAGGCGTTGTTCTAGAAAGGCATTTTAAAGATACTGGAATTATTTACCTAAAAAAACTAACTTTGTTTCTATATTTTGATTTATAAAACTGGTTAACATTGAAATCTAAACTGAGAGTGCCATCTGCTGATAAAAGGAAAGTATAACATATTCTTAAATCCTGGAAAATTCTGACAAGGATACGCTTTATGCATCTACGTCGTGACTACTGGAGATTTAAATATGAGAATAAGGAAGATTTTTTCATTAAAGAGACCCCTGAACGCTATGATACAAGATTGAATGCATAAAGGGGATTTAAGGAAGTTCTGGAAAGCCTTTGGGATTATCTAACGGAACAGATTGATTAACTATGGAATACAAAAATTGTTTGTTTGATTTTTTTGTAAATATTTTTTATTTATTTTTTCCAAATTTAAACATAAAACATAACTTTCAAGACCAAAAATCTCGATCCGGTCATAGACGGTTACCACGCTTACATTCCTTTCACAAGCTCAATTCACAATTTCCATTACATCTTTTATAAGTAAACAAAAAAGAAAAGAAAAGAAGATAAAAAAGAAATTCAAAACTTAAAAAAAAACAATTTTAACTCAAATTTAACATTTTCATCTATATAAATCCATTATATCTATCCAAAATTAGTTTCAAATTCACTTTCATTCATTTTTACATCTGCATAACAATTCTAAACATATCTTTATTCTTCTTTACCTTATATCTTATACAAGTCATATCAAAATAAGTTTTACAATATTCTAACCTCTTGTTAAGTGTTTACCTTACAATTTTATCACCATTTATTCTTAATTTCAATTCAATACCATTCCATTTTTATTATATTTTATAAAACAACATTTTGTCTAATTTTAATCCTTTGACCCTTATCCTCAAATCAGTTTACCTTAGTTTTTTTCTCCCAGTTTAAATATTACACAGATTTCTCACAAAAACATATTTTATTTACTCCAATTTCTAATATATTTTCCACTATATCTCCCTCTAATATTTAACTATCTTCCAGGTTATTCTATTTGATTAATTCTCAGCTTGATCCCCTCCAAAACACCAATTATTTAGTTAATTTCAGAATAGTTCCTCAATCTCCTCCAAGTCTCCTCCTATTTGTTTGGCTGTTTCCAGCATTTTGTGGGCTGATTTCCAGCATAGTCTGCTCCTTAACTCCCTCCATTGTTTGGCTGATTTCCAGCATAATCTCCTCCAACTCTCTTCCTATTTGTTTGGCTGTTTCCAGCATTTTATAGGCTGATTTCCAGCATAATCTCCTCTTCCTATTTGTTTGGCTGTTTCTAGCATTTTATGGGCTGATTTCCAGCATAATCTCCTCCTTAACTCCCTCCATTGTTTGGCTGATTTCCAGCATAATATCCTCTAATCTCCCTCCATTGTTTGGCTGGTGTCCAGCATAATTCCCCCCAGCATTCCTCCTATTTGTTTAGCTGATTTCCAGCACTTCTAATTAATTTCCAACGTATTTCCACCGTCTCAAACTCTTATCTAGTTGGTATCTATCCCACACATTTTAACTGTAATATAATTATCTGTTTTATATCATTTTTCCATCCTACTCTTTCAATTTAAATCTCAGAATATTTCATAATAGTCATCATTTCCAACATGTATTACCTTAATTCAAGACTAATCACTAGCATCTGTGTATCTTGTATTTTGTTCAATCAATCCTTATTCATCAGTTTAACATTTGTTTGCAAATTAAAATTAAAACATATTACATCAAACAGTACATTTTCTTAAAATTTTCCTGCCTCAAAATATATTCTTCTTTATTATTTTTATCCCCTTAATATCCACTATTTTAATAGCCACCTCTTATTTTTTATTTTTATTATTTCACAACTCTTCCTGTTTTTATCCAAAAATCATATATACCTAGGCTTTTAAACTTTATCATATATACATAGGCTTTTAAACTTTACATTTCATAGTCACATTTAAATTTACCCACTTTAATTATTCCTTTTCTTCCTTTTCCTCTCTGTCCAAAGTGCTCTATTTCAAGGTTCATCAGTTTAAAGTAAAGAATTTCTGTATGTCCCTTTAAAACTTTTAAAATGTCTGTTCCAAGCGTACTGCATCAACTTCCTGTCTTTGTTAACTATGCCACACCTGGCTTTTGTTTACAGTTTTGTCAGTCTCCATTGTTAAAATCCAAAATGTTCTTTCTTTCTTCTTTCTTAAAATCATCTGGGACAGAGTAGGAATCTCCAAAATCCTTATATCCAATATTAATTTCAAGTAATCCAAGGTAAAAAGCCAATTAACATGTTTCTTTTCCACCCAGAAAGGGAAATCTCTTCAATCCACTTCCCTGCTTAGTCACTGCAGACTCCATGGCTATTTTGTAGCCATCCATCTGTCGATCTTCATTAGCTTCATTAGCTTCATTTTCTTTAAGAGGCATTAATTCTCAGGAATATCCATTTCTCCTATCCACTCCAGTTAAAGGCACAGTCAAATTTCAGAAATTTATTAATGCCAAATCATCCAATTTAAGTTTACTACAACAAAATTCAATTCGGGTCTTTTACCCATTTTTTTTTCCCTTTTCAATCTTTAAGCCCCGCAGTCCAGCAGCCGCTTTTAAATTTGGGGTCTTATTTTCCAATAATTCCAAATAGGTATGTTATATTGCCTGGGTTGGTGTCACTCACCCGGCTTCTTGATCTTTGCTCTTTCTTCATCTTCTTCCTCTAGCACAATCCTTGTTCCCGGTTGCCACGGTTTCAGGGCAGCCGCCATGGCTGCCGTTCCGCTGCCGCTGACGTGAAGGAGAAGCCTCCGGCCCCGAGGAACCTGCCCGTTCCTCTTGGCCTCCCAAGGCATTCCTTCTTGTCCCCCTGTCCCTACAAGACAGGGGAGGTCTGCAGACCTATCGGCGGCAGCTTAGCAGAGGGGATTTGGCAGGGCTCAGTGGAGCTCACCATTTCCCCGTCTGTTTCCCCACGGTGCCAACTGCGAACTGGAATACAAAAATTGTGAACATTGAATGACTTTAGACTTGAATATATAGTTTTTGGATTACTGGACAAGAGTGGAACTTATTAAAACAAGATGAGATGCTACATCAGGAGGAAATAAGTGGAATTTGGGTAGAAATAGCATCAATGTTTCAAAACATCAAGGACATTTTGATAAGAAACCACAAGGTGATTAAGAATTTAATACATGGCATGGGTGAAAAACTGGGAAATATTATACAAATGACAATGAGTGATCAAGACGGCCAGGAAAAAGAGGAGCCAATTGAAAGAACAGATGAAAAAGCAGAACAGATTAACCAGCAAACAAAATAAAATGACAAAAAGGAGACAATAACAAAAACAACAATGACTGATGAAATAAACCAAGGGGAAAACATTTTAAGAGATTTAAAAAGGGAACCGGAGATGCAGAAAGACATTTTTGAAAGGGAGACAGGGGCAGGGATAGATATTTTGGAAGCTAGACAATGGAAAAGGACAGAGATGGGAGAAATGTTTAAAATGAATAGTCAGGACGTAGAATATGGGAGGCAAGTTAAAAAAACCAAACAATTAAAGATTTAAAGTGGAGAAAAGATGATGGATGGAAAGGATTTGTTTTTGAATATAAAGGTGGCATGATTAAAAGTTAGAATAGGGATAGAAATAAGAGGGGGGGAATATTAGTATACACATTTTTATATAATAAAGGCAAAAGTAATAATAAGAGGAAATTAGAAACTGAATGATGGTATTATTATGCATGTTTAAACAATATTGTGATTGGCATTGGAATAACATATTGAAACATTTAACAATTAAATAATGAAAGTCTATAATTCAATACAAATATGTGTATTAACACTATGTAAGCTTGAGGAATATAAAAAAATATGATTAATAGCATTATTTTTTTATTTGTACTAAAATGTATGATACCCAGATGCCACACTGTTTACGCATTGATATGGATATACTGTAAAATAAAATAAAAAAAATGAAAAAAAGAAATAGATTGGCAAAATGAGAAAAAGGTTGGAGCTTGTAATGTTATGCAAGATTGAATTTTTTTTAAAAAAATGAACAAGATGTTTTCTTTCCAGAGACACATTTTAAAATCATTAAGAAATCTGAAGACCTTGCCTTCTGTTTCACATGGATCCCTAGATAATTTCTTTAAGTTAATCACAGGTGCTAGCTACACCAAACTAATGTTTAATAGCACAGGCTAAACATCCTGACTATGTTTCAGATTAGCCTGTTTATTCATTTTGAATTTAAAATTATCTTAGTTCAGAGTTCAGTGTTGTTATCTGACAAGTATTTTATTTATTTATTTGCCTAGACCCATTGTTTAGATCAGTCTGGTATTTTATATGAAATCAAAATAAAAATAGAAAACAACTAAAGAACAGCAGCAGGTTTGCATCAGTGTAAATGAAAATACTGATTCTGATTGAAGGAAGGATGCTGTGAGTCATATCCAAAGATGAATTTATCTGGTGGTATTATTCTCTTGTTTTTGTTGTTGTTGTAGTGGTGGTGGTGGTAATGATAGTTGTTCTCAGAATAACAATGTATATTTTTCAATCAAGACATACATTTTGTAAACAACTCTGGACAAAATGGCAAAGAAATCAGTAACACTCAGTACTTCTCTAAAATCTTCTGACTCACATCTAATTTATCTGGGTGTTTAAAGCATGTGGTATTCTACATTTTATAAGGTAAATATGTCCTGTTTATTCTGACAGTGAGTCATTGATATTTCTGCAGATCTCACACATTTCCAGTTTGAGGTGTTCAGCACACACACACACACACACACACACACACACACAAAAGAATATTGCACATTTATTCCAGTGTAGGCATAGATTATAAAGGACTTTCTATGTCCTTTATAAACTTTCCTTTATAAAATGGTCTGTGAAACTTTACAAACTTTAAATATAATTGGTTCATACTGTGTAATATGTACAATAAGATTCTACAAGTCATTGTGAAAAAAATAATTTAAAAGTAAACAAGTATGGTTGGTCTTTCCCATGTTGCCTTTTAGTATCCTCTTCAGATCATAGCAAATACTGATAAGAGTTGAAGAATCTTTTATAAAGCTAATTAGATGCAAGCTTCCATTCATTACAAATTGCCTAATTATTACCAGGCATTATATCCATTATTATCTTCATAACTGATTCATGATCAGGCCAGGAAGATCTCTAGAAAAGTTATCTCCAGGAACCCTTTTCCCATTTTCAATTCTATACTGAATGACAAATTATAGGAATTTCCAAGTAGAGCTACAGGATTAGAAATGTATGCCTTTGAAGGACTTGTCTTATATGTGGTTAATTTTCAGTAGAATTTTATTTTCTACAATAAAAGCATGTAACATCACTATTCAAAACTGACTTCCTGAATCATTACTCCCCCCCTCCCATCCTTTACTTGAATTTGTGCTCAAACTTAGAAGGTCTTTTTGGATCATAGAAAAAAAAGCCAGAAAATCAAAATGGGCTTTGTAAAAATAAAAAAATAAAAAAATAAATCCAATGTTCCATTCCTTATAGTAAGTTTTATGCAAGATATAGTAGGGACGTATTAATCAGCAAAATCCTACTTTGAAGTTAATTTTGTTTTTCTGAAATTCTGATATGAAGAGTCATGAAATTGGCTTGAAGATCTGACAAAATAAAAATGCATGCATACAGTCTATTGAATCACTTAATAAATTTGAGACTCCCTTTTTCGTTTGAGGTACGCATTGTTTTTTTAAGAGAGTATCTCTCATTGCTGAGCAGTCTTGCCATGGAGATACTTTAAGATGAGGAACAACCATGATGCTTTATGTAGTAATGGTAAAAAGGGTCAAGAAGGAAGAGTTTGGAAGGGTGTACCTGGACCTCTTGAATTCTGATTTTATATGCGAGTTTAATTTTCTAACTTTTTTCATGAGCTTTAGCACATAGTTAGGTAGAAGAGGCTCGATCAACAAATTTGTTAATTTTAGGCAATGGCAGCATTTAGAGGCAGAGAAACAGAGTGGAATACATTTCAGTGTACTAATATGCAACAAATAAACAGAATAAAATAAATGATGTAGCTAAATGATGTAGCTGTTAAAGCTAAAATTATTGAATTAAACTTGTATTTAAATGTAAAAGAGGAAGTAAATATTTAACTTAAAATAATTTGTCAATATAGATAACTAAAATAAAAAAACCCTGAAGTATTAATCAAAACATAACATAATTACTAAGTTACAAAAAGAAATGACTAATGTTAGCCTGAGACCAATTATCTACATGTGTTTACTGATATTATGAAAGATTGGCTATGTTGTATGTGTGAGGACTTTTCAACAGAAGAAACTCAAAATAAAATTTCTCAGTTTAACTTGGAATTGTATGAAAAAGAGGAAAGGCAAGCCTTCTTTGAGTTTCATAATAAAATGGACAATGTAATAGTCAGTCATCACAAGGACAAATTTGACCACTTGTGGGAATCTTATTAAATTGTTTATATAGAGGTGCTGAAAGAAGGTTGTTAAAACTGGTCTTAAAAGAGAAACTTAATTGTGATGGGAAGCTAAATGAATTGATCTAATCAGCTACTTTTCATCTGGGTTGATTAAACTGTTTTGAGGTAAATTTAGGAACATGACCTTCCTCATTCTGATAACCTATGCTCAGGAAATGTTCTCTAAAAGAAGGTTTGTCTTGTTTGAGTCCTGTTACTCAGCTTTTGGGATGAGATTGAGGACAAATGACTTTATACTCTAGAGTGTCTGCAAGGCTAAAGAAGCTAATAAACAGGAAACACAAATAATGTATTTCAGTATAAACATTAGTAGAAAATATTAAAAAGTGGTTAGAGGAGAAGAAAAAAATGCAAGAATCTATTACAAAATATAGGTTTATTTCTCTTGAACAGATTTGAAATAGTACTGCTCTTCTTTAATGTAATGTTTCTGTTTACCTTTAACAGAATATGTGTTTCTTAATAATTAACACCTATTGATTTTAACTCTTTCATTCCATTCTGTCCAAGGTCTGACAATCAGGCAGCACAGTTCTTCATACATTTTTGTTCTGCAAAGTTTTCTTATAATGACACACCCACAATGAGTACTAGACAAAATAATTATGCTCATAAAGCTTCCTTGGTCTTTCTGGATCAGAATTTTGTTTTACTCACTGAAACAATCTTTTGCTTAATCTACTATTCTAGTTCTAGTGCTAAACTGTTGAAATATTAATAGAAACCAGAGTAATCTTTTATTCCTTTTCAGTTTGATTAATAGAAAATAATCATTCTCTCTGGTTCCTTGTCTCCTGTGATTTAGCTAATTAACTGATAGAAGTAACACAAATAATTATTACAGTTGTGTACTTATTATTTTAAGAATTATATGAAAATTAATCCCTTACTAGATGATTAATTTTTTAAGATTAGCTAATGAACAAAAATAGTCTTCAGTTGCCATTTTAATGTATTTTTAATCACCAACTAAATAACAAAGAAGTTTATTTTAAAATAATTAGGACTACACATCAAGTCTCCATAGGATATCAACAATAAAGGGGTTAATGAAGCATCCACTCATCATGAAAACAATTTAAAAAATAAAGAATGCAAATTTCAGAAGCTTAAAGTCATCTGTTGTCAGGCTGAGTTTCCCTGATACATTTATCCTTCCTACAAAATTTACAGAAAAAAAAAAAAAAAAGAGAATTGTGAATATGCTGTGAAGAGGAGGTTGAGGGGTTTTTTGGGGAAGTTTCTGAGGAAAGTTTTAAGGGGTTCAGAGGGTTCAAAACTGGACCTGGGGGAGTCCCTACAGATCAGGGAGTCCGCTTGTCAGACAGTGCCAGCAGAGAGGGTGGGGGCAGGGGGTGGACAGAGCACATTGGGTCGATGGTCATTCTATCACCGTGGTGGTTGGGAGGAACGGCGGTGGAGGATATAGACAATGTAGAGACATCGGAGGGGCACATCCCCACTGCTTGCAGTGGGTTCAGTGCTCTGGTCCTCTTGGTTCTGCTTGTGTCCCTGGGGAGGTAGGAGTGTGGAACCCGGGGCTCCGACTGGTGTATGTTAATGCCAGGTCCATTGTCAATAAGGCTCCCCTCATATAAGATCTGATTGAAGAGGGGGGGTGCGGACCTGGCTTGTATCACTGAGACCTGGTTGGGTCCAGAGGGGGGGGGTTCCCCTCTCTGATCTTTGCCCACCAGGCTTGTGTGTACTACACCAGCCGTGACTCCTTGGGAGGGGTGGAAGGGTTGCAGTTGTTATTAGGGAAGGTTTTAGTCCTAGGGAAGTCACTGTCCCTCAGATAGGTGGGTGTAAATCACTTCTGTTGAAATGGGACCCTGGAGTGCAGTCGGCTCTGTTGATTACGTACCTGTCTCCCAGCTGCGTGTCTTCAGTCCTGCCCACACTGCTTAAGGTCTTAACCGAACTGACGGTTGAGCTTCCCAACCTTATGGTTGTGGGAGATTTTAATCTTCCATCAGCCGGTGAGACATCCGAGTTAGTTTGGGAGTTCATGGCCTCCATGGCAGCCATGGACCTGTCTCAAGTTGTACAGGGCCCAACTCACAGCAGTGGACATATACTCAACCTGATTTTTGTTTCTGGGCAGTGGATAAATGCTTGAGCTAGGGGTGAACTTTCCATCCATCCCCTTCATGGACCGACCATTCCCTCCTTAGGCAAGACTTCCCATCCATCAACCCCCACCACTGGGAGGTGGAACTGACTTGTTGGTTCTGCCCCAGGCACCTGATGAACCCTGATAGGTTCCTGACAGAGCTTG
This sequence comes from Arizona elegans, assembly GCA_022577455.1. Lineage (NCBI taxonomy): Eukaryota > Metazoa > Chordata > Lepidosauria > Squamata > Colubridae > Arizona > Arizona elegans. The sequence continues at coordinate 68,117,928 of JAKOOJ010000003.1, read as the reverse complement.
GGACATTTCCCACTGACTTATCCCACAATTCGCCAGAGGCCCTGGTGGACACCTGGGAACGGGCTGCCACCGAGGCACTGGATCGAATCGCTCCTTTGCGGCCTCTCCGCCGACAGGGATCCCGGGTAGCTCCATGGTTTTTTGTGGAGATGAAGTGTCGGAAGAGATGCCTAGAGGGCTGTTGGAGATCGACCCATTCCAAATCTGACGGAGTACAGTTAAGAACCTACATTAGGTCTTATCTTGTGGCATTGGCAGCGGTGAAACATGACTATTTTGCTGCTCTCATTGCGTCTGCAGAAAACCGCCCAGCAGCCTTGTTCCAAGTGACCCGCTCCCTCCTCAATCAGGGGGCGAGGGAGGACCCCTTTCAAGGCAATGCTGAGGATTTTGCACAGTTTCTACAGGACAAAGTCGCTCAGATTCAGATGGGTTTGGACTCTGACTGGGCAGGATCCGACGAGGAACTGGGAGCTAGTCTTGAAGGTAATATTTGGGTTGACTTTGACCCTGTTTCCATAGATGAAGTGGACAGGATTGTGGGTAGATTGGGGGCCTCCACATGTTTATTGGACCTGTGTCCCTCCTGGCTTGTTGCGGCAACCAGGGAGGTGACCGGAGACTGGATCCAGGCAATTATCAACGCTTCTTTGAGGGATGGTGGGGCCTTCTCTGCCGTACTTAAGGAGGCGGTGGTTTATCCCCTCCTCAAGAAGCCTGTCCGGGATCCAGCCTCCCTGAACAACTTTCGTCCCGTCTCCAACCTTCACTTTATAGAAAAGGTTGTTGAGCTGTGGTGGCCTATCAACTTCCACAATTCCTGGAGGAAGTGGATTACCGAACCCCGAACCAATCCAGGGATGCCCTCTCCGTGATGTCCCAGTGCCTGGAGGTAGTACGGGTCTGGATGGGTCGGAACAGGCTCAGACTCAACCCCTCCAAGACTGAGTGGCTGTGGATGCCGGCATCCCTTGATCTAGAATCCCCATTTCTGCAGATGGGAGGGGAGTTGCTGACTCCCTCTGAAAGGGTTCGCAATCTTGGCATCCTCCTTGATTCCCGGCTGTCCTTGGTAGATCATCTGACAGCCGTGACAAGGGGGGCTTTTGCACATGTTCACCTGGTGCACCAGTTGCACCCTTTCCTAGGCAGGGATGCCCTCCGTATAGTCACTCAAACTCTCATTATCTCTCGTCTGGATTACTGTAATGCCCTCTACATGGGGTTGCCTTTGGGGTGCATTTGGAGGCTCCAGCTGGTCCAGAATGCGGCTGCACGGGTTGTTACAGGAGCTTCTCATTATTCCCATGTAACACCTCTCCTGCGCGAGCTGCACTGGCTGCCGGTGGCCTTTCAGATCCGCTTCAAGGTGCTGGCTCTCGCCTATAAAGCCCTGCATGGCACAGACCCGGGGTACTTGCGGGACCACCTCCTACCGGCCTCCCACTGCCCAGTGTGGTCACATAGGGCTGCCCTCCTCCGGGTGCCATCGGCCAGACGATTTCGGCTGGTGGCCCCCAGATTGAGGGTGTTCTTGGTGGCCACGCCGACCCTCTGGAATGAATTACCCATTGAGCTCCGGACAGCCCCGATCTCCATTCCTTCCGCAAAGATCTTAAGACCTGGTGTCAGCCTCCGCCTTTTCTGCTTTGGCTGCCATAGTAATGGGAGGGGGGAGAGTAGGTAGCATAGGGGGAGAAGCTTGCTGGAGGAAAATGAAACCAATAGTTAAGCCACCAGACTGTATTTTTGAAGCTGCCGTTGGGCCAATGGTCGTGGCATTCCTGATTGATGATGTTGCCAGACACGTGCTTCCATCTGACCCCTGGGAGACCTTTGGATTGGATGATTTACAGTGGACAGTGGGAGGGGATGGTTTCTATATGCACTTTTCGCGTGATTCTGCTTTCCTTTGGTTGCGTTCACTTCATCTCTAGTAAAAGTACCTTTCTCTATAAACAATGGAGTTTGGGTCATTCTTTCCTGGACATTGAAGGAAGCACACCTGACATTAAGCAGAATCTCAGTTCCAGCCATCCCGGATAAACACCGAGGGGGCTGAACCCAAGATATGTCTGACCAAGAGAGTGAAGGAGACCAAATGGGAGCTGCTGGCTCTACTATAACTTCACTTCAAGCGGAGAAGGAAGCTGCAAAATGGATGGAAAAAATTCAGCTGAGAGAGGAGCCAGAGGAAGCTAGATGGTCAAGGGGAGGAGGAAGTTGCCAGATCTGGGGTGGACCCCCTCAAGGAGTAACCAGTTCCAGACCTCATAAGAGAGAGGCAATGTGGCTGCAAGAGCAAAAGAAGAGCCTCATGATTGCTCAGGCTATGCAACTCCTCTGCGATGCTGAGGAAAGCCGGAAAAAATGTGAGTCTTATGTATTCCCTGTGGGGAAGGGAGGAGACTACCCCAGACTGGATCCAGAAGAGACAGCCTGTTGGGGAGAGGAAGAGGAAGCTGGGGAAGAAACATCTCAGGCTTCTGGAGCTCAAGTGAGGGAGGCAGCAGCCCAGGGACCCCCAGCCTTGCAGGCCCCACCCAGCAGACACAAAAAGCCAAAAATTCCCCCCCAACTGGAAAATATGATGGAAACCCAAAGACTTTGGGGCTTTTCTTGACCCAAGTGTAGAACCACATGCAGGACTGGGGGGAGGATTACTTATCAGATGTGACATGAGTGAGATGCATCACGAATGTCTTAGAGGGAGTAGCAGCTGAATGGATGGTGGTCCTCCACAATAATAATTCTCCCTTGCTGAGGAATTACAACCTGTTCATGGGGGCTCTTAGGAGGCAGTTTGAAGACCACCTAGCTGAGCGGAAAGCAAGACTCAGAATGAAGGGTATCCAGCAAGGCCGAGATTGGTGGCAGAATACACCCAAGAATTTCGTGAACTGGCACCCTACATGACAGGGTGGTCAGAAGCGGCCCTACTGGAGAGTTTCAAGAACGGACTGAATGAAGACATATAGAAAGATTGTAGAGCACAGGGGGTCCCAGAAGACTTGCAGAGTTGGTACATAGTAGCTGAGGATGTGGAAATTGAGCTGGCCTGAAGCCGACTCCGAGGGGGCCGTGCAGGGGACCCGTTATCCCCCTTCTACTGAAAAGGAGCGCCAAAGGTGAGCACAGGGAGAGTGGAATTCAAACCAAAATCAAAGCCCTTCACGTGTTTCAAATGTGGAAAGGAAGGCCATCGGGCTGCCGAATGTTTCTCCAAGCCAGTGCCAAAATCTACCGGCTCGGGACCAAAGAAGGCTGACAAAGCACCCGCCAAAGCTTGCGAAACCACCCTGAAAGGAGAAGTCGTTGAGTTCGCTCCCCGAAACCAGGGTGAGTTGGGAACTCCGACCACTGCAGACGACAGCGGGATGGACTCCAACTCCAATGATCTGGTGAGTCACACTGAGGGCCCCATGGTCATCCCCATAGAAATAAGGGTGCAGTCTACAGGGGCACATGTGCAGATGTTAACCCTATTAGACTTTGGGTGCACCAGGTGCATAATCAGCCCAAAAGTGGCTCCACCACTTTAGCCTGAGGCTAAAAATGTTAAAAAGGCCCATTGCATTCTGTCAGTTGGACGGATCGATTGCAGGAGGGGGCCCAGCCAGCTTTCTGACCAAACCCATTGAAATGCAATTGGGGGATCATGTAGAGACCCTCAGGTTTATTGTGGCCCCTAGCATGGAATGACCCCTCATACTCGGACTGCCCTGGCTCCGTAGAGGGAACCCACAGGTTAACTAGAAAATGGGGGTTTTGCGCATTCGCACCGGAAAATCGAGACTAGAGATGGAAGAAAACCCCCTGGAGGATGGAGCAGAACATGAAAGGATGGAAGTGGCAATAGGCCACATAGAAGGGGAGGAAAAGTTTCCAAAGGAGTATTGGGATCTCCGAGAAGCTTTTAGTGAAAAAGCCTCGGATGTGCTACCTCCCCACAGAGCTACGGACTGTACCATTGAAATACTCCCCGGGGTGAAACTTCCTAAGCCAAAGATCTACCCCATGACCCCTCGAGAACTAGGGGAATTGTGAAACTTCATTGATAAAAACCTAGAACGGGGTTTTATCCAACCAGCCAGACCAAGGATGGTGGTGCCTGTAATGTTCTGAGAAAAGAAAGCTGGCTCCTTTCATTTGGTAGTTGATTATAGAAATATCAACGCTATTTGCGTGGAAAATGTTTACCCCCTGCCACTCATGAAGGACATGCTAGCACATTTAGGAAAAGGGAAAATTTTCACCAAACTGGACTTACGAGAGGCATACTACAGAGTGAGAATTAAGGAGGGGGATGAATGGAAAACCATGTTTAACCATGCCCATTGGGATGTTTCCAGTTTCGAGTGCTCCTTTTTGGACTACAAGGAGCCCCTGCTGTGTTCATGCAATTGATTAACAAAGTACTGCATGAGCACCAGGGGGTGCTGGTTTACTTGGATGACATCCTTATCTACTCTGAGAGCATGGACGACCATGTGAAATTCTTGCAAACTGTCCTGAAAAAACTCAGGGCTGCTGAACTATATGCCTAGCTCTCTAAATGCGAGTTCCACCAAAGCAAAATTTACTATCTTGGATATCGCATATCACATGAGGGAATAGAGATGGACCCTGGAAAAGTTCGGGCAGTATTGGAATGGGCCGTGCCATGCACCCGCAAACAACTACAAACTTTCCTCGGATTTGCTAACTTCTATAGACAGTTTATCCCCTTGTTCGCCAAAATCGTGCTGCCAATAACAAATCTTCTGAAAACAAAAAGTGAAGTAAGACCAAAACCCTCACGAGCCCTTGAATGGACTATCAAAAAGTTGAAACGGTTGTTTGCTGCTGAACCAGTCCTCAAACATCCGGACATGGAAGATCCTTTTGTAGTATAGGCAGATATGAGTGATGTGGCAGTAGGAGCAGTACTTCTGCAGAAGAATGCAGAAGGGAAATTACAACCCTGTGCCTATATGTCCCGCAAATTGTCAGAGACCGAAAGGAGATGGGCCATATGGGAGAAGGAAGCTTTTGCAGTGGGCATTGTTAACGTGGAGACAATTTCTTGAAGGAGCTAAGCATCCTTTTGAAGTTTGGACTGACCATAAAAACTTGGAGGCTTTGAAAACACCACGTAAGCTGTCACCAAAGCAAGCTTGCTGGGCTCAACACTTCAACCATTTTAATTTCACTTTATGCTACCTTCCTGGTGGAAAGAACTTCATGGCGGATGCACTTTCCAGATTGCCTCAATACAACAGTACCAAGGAGGAAGTGGTTCAGCCTATCATACCTGTGACACAACTAGCAGCGCCAGTAACTACCAGAGCACAGACGAGGGCCGATCCAGCCCTCTCGGGCCATTTGCTTCAGAAACTACAAGAAACGCTAAAGACTGACGAGTGGTTTCAAACCCACTCAAATGAATGTAACTCCATCGTGGACTAGCTTAGATTGGGACCAAATTGTATGTTCCGGCCAGTTTAAGAGTAGCGGTGTTGTAGCAAGCTCATGATGCCAAGACTTTGGATTTGTTAAAACTCTACATCTTGTTAAAAGACAATTCTGGTGGCTTGCACTCAAAAAGGACATAGAAGCATATGTAGCTAGCTATCCAATGTGTGCCTCAACTAAGAAACCTCCGGGGAAGCTACCTGGTTTACTTCAGAGTGTGGCAAGGCCAAATGCTCCTTGGAAAGAGATATCCATGGATTTTATTGTAGACCTGCTGGAGAGTGGGGGGTGCACAGTCATTTGGGCAGTAACAGATTTGTTTTCCAAACAAGTGCATTAGATTCCATGTTCTAAAATCCCATCAGCTAAAACCCTTGCAAAATTGTTTATTCAACATGTTTATCGATTACATGGGGCTCCAAAATGTATAATCTTGGACAGGAGTGTGGAATTTACCTCCAATTTTTGGAAGGAGTTTTTAGGGTTAATAGGCTCCGCCCAGGGGTTAAGCTCCGCCCACCATCCCCAGATAAATGGGGCTTGTGAGAGAACCAATGCCATGTTAGAACAGTACCTAAGATGTTATATAAATTACCAGCAAGATAACTGGGTGGACTTATTGCCATTTGCGGAGGTGGCGTATAATAACTCCATACATAGCAGCACCGGTTTCACTCCATTTAAGGTGGCCTCTGGCCAAGAGTTTGTGCCAATCCCAGAGCTACCACAGGATAACCCACAGAACCCCTCTTTAATTGAGTGGTGGATCGAACAACTACGGGGTACTTGGGCAGTAACTCGAAAAGCTTTAGATGATACACCGAGCACATAAAGTCCAAGCTGACAAAAAGAGGTGCCCGGCACACATTTATAAAGTGGGTGATATGATTTATCTTTCCACCAAATATTTACAGACCTCCCAGAAATAAAAAAAAGCTCAGACCAAAGTATGTGGGGCCTTTCCCAATCATTAGACTTATCAACCCAGTCACAGTTGAATTGGAATTGCCAAAAAATTTGAGACAAATCCACTCTGTGTTTCATGTTAGCTTACTGAAACCGGAACATTCATCCCCTTTGCATCCGAACCAGTACTCTCCTCCAGTCCCCATACTGATAGAAGGGGAACAACATTTTGAAGTTAAGGAAATCTTAGATTCTAGGAAGCATCACTGTAAAGTGCAGTATTTGGTGGCTTGGAAGCATTTCCCATTATCTCAAGCTGAATGGGTGAATAAATGTGATGTCCGGGCACCAAAGAAAGTTCAGTTGTTTCACACCAAATATCCCGATAAACCCTAATTTCTGTGTTGTGTTGTTTTCTCTTACCCTATTTAGGACTAACATCTCTTCTGCAGAGGGGGCGAATGTCAGCCTCCACCTTTTCTGCTTTGGCTGCCATAGTAACAGGAGGGGAGAGAGTAGGTAGCATGAGGGGGGGGAAGTGTGCTGGAGGAAAACGAAACAGATAGTTAAGCCACCAGACTGTATCTTTGAAGCTGCCGTTGGGCCAACGATCGTGGCATTCCTGATTGATGATGCTGCCAGACGTGTGCTTCCACCTGACCGCTGGGAGACCTTTGGATTGGATGATTTACAGTGGACAGTGGAAGGGGATGCTTTCTATATGCACTTTTCGTGCGTATTGCCTTAGATTCTGCTTTCCTTTGGTTGCGTTCACTTCATCTCTAGTAAAAGTACCTTTCTCTATAAACAATGGAGTTTGGATCATTCTTTCCTGGACTTTGAAGGAAGCACATCTGACACCTGGCTTTTTATTCAAATCACCTGATCTGGTTGGGTTTTTTAGTAAACTGGGGGATTTTAAATTGGATTTTTAATGCTACTTAGTGATATTGTTTTTATTGTCATTTTGTACTTGTGAGCCACCCCGAGTCCTTCGGGAGAAGGGCGGCATATAAAATTTAATAAAATAAAAATAAAATAAATAAATATTTCAGAATGGCAACTTTTCATTAATTTATAGGCACAGATTTAAAATAAACATTAGTACTGAAGGGAAAAAAGGCAAGATAACAAACACTATGAGCATGATTCAAATAGTCTCTGAGTGTGACATCTTTTGTGCAATAAAATAACACTACAGGGAAATCTTTTCTAAAATAACAGTTGGATTTTGATGATTTAAAAAACTCATTTAATTAAGCAACCATCAAATTTTAGCAGATGCTTTTTTTTTTAATCAAGAGAGATTTTTTAAAAAATGAAAACAAAAGTAATTAGGTATTTTTGTCTTTTCTCTATGATTCATAAATCATTTGACTACCCAAACAAGGCAGAAGCTTTCATGGGTGTGACATAAAACAACAACAACACATCAAATAATGTGCATAACGTATTTTTCAGAGTATAAAACACACTCCGCCTCCCCAAAAAAGAGGGTCAAAATTTGGGTGTGCCTTATACACCTAATATAGTCCTGCCCACCCACTGGCCCCCACCCTTTGGCCTCTGCCTCCCAGCAATTTGCAGCAAACAGCAAATATTCTGTTTCAGTTTCAGCATCAGCACATCCTGATTAGCACAAGCAGCTGATTGTCAGTTGGATCGGCCTCCCAACCATCAGCAGTTTCAGGCTGCAGAGATTGCCGCCTCCATGCACCTCATTTTTGGCCTCCATATCCCATTTTTTACCTCTGTGCACCCTGTTTTTGGCCTCCATGCACCCAATTTTCCACCCATTCTGATCCCTACCAACTGAATGGGGGGGGGAGAATGGGGCACACACCCAGAGGCTGAAAATGGGACATGGAGGCCAAAAATGGGGCATGCGGAGGCAGCAATAATGGCAATCACTGCAGCCTGAAACAGCTGATAGTTGGGAGGCTGATCCAACCGACTATCAGCTGCTTGTGCTAATCAGGCTCTGCTGAAACTGAAACTGAAATGGGCTGTTTGCTGAAAGGAGGCAAATTGCTGGGAGGCAGAAGCAGATTCCCCCCCCCTTGTTTTCCTCCCCAAAAGCTAGGTGCGTCTTATACTTCAGAGCATCTTATACTCCGAAAAATACAGTAATTATAATGAAATTGGGAACCAATGGTTACCAGCCAAATTTGTAAGTAGACAAATTAGGTGTATTATTTCTGAAAATTTATCTAGATAAAGAAGAAATTCTCCAAGAATATTTCAAGGAAAGAATTACTTAACAAAAATGGTACAATTACTACTGAAATAGTTGAATTGAAACTAGCTTCCTCATTATATTTTTTTACTTAAAATGTAATGGAATATATGAGGGAGGCTGCAGACCACTTGGACAGATTTTTGTACAATGAATTTCTGGATATTCACACACATTCTGGACACTTAACTAAATAATTATTGGCATATCTCATTTTTTCCCCAATGTCTCTTTGGGGAGGGGGGGAATGTCCTGTGGAGCAGTAGTGGGTTGCCTCCGGTTCGCACCGGTTCTATAGAACCGGTAGTAAAACCAGCGGGAGGCTCCACCCACCGACCCTGACATCACTAAAATGCTTATGCGCATGTGCAGAAGAAAGTGTGCGTGGCCTCGCTGCGAACCAGTAGTAAAGATAAGTAGAACCCACCCCTGCTGTGGAGGAAGAAATTTAAAAATGCAGGAAAATGTATCAATGTATCTCAAGAAGCTCACACGAGTCAGAGAAAATGTAGAACTTCAGAACTTATTTTAAATATAAGTGTTTTTCATGAAGCTCACATTACAATTGAAACACAATAGACTTTTAATAGTACCACCCACTAATCTGCTAAATATCCCAATTCCCTCTTACCTTTTCATTTTTTTTTTTTATCCATTATCTTCCAAATCCTTTTCACACTTTTGTTGGATGGAACAGAACCTAGATAGAACAGCATATCCTCTTTTCTGTTGCCAATAAAGAAGACTGCATGATAAAAAGAAAAGATTTAAAACCACTTGTGATCTTTGAAGAATCATGGAGGACAGTTATAATGCTAAAGTATTGGAGAACAACAAATGTTGTTTCTTTTCCTTAAAAAAGTAGGACAGGCACAGACAGAAGAACCTGGTAATTGCAACTTTGATGTTGCAACCTTGATGTTGACACTGGGCAAAATCCTGAACTGGATTATTTCAGGACAATGATTCTAACTATTAAAGATGAAAGAAATTAAATGTATACAATTTTAAAATGTCAATGTTTAAAATGTCATTCTGAATTATATAATAAACTAGAAAATGTACTGATGAAGATACAGAGGCCTTTTTAAATAAAATTCAGGTACATTTTCATGATATACAAAAATATCGTTCCATTATCTGAGGTAGAACGTCAACAAATAATTCTAAAACTGATAAAACACTAAGACTAGAGGCTTCCCTATTGAATGGTATAAAACATGTATATAAGTCAAAAACAAGTAGAAAATATGCATAAGTGGCTCAGACACTCATTTCTCTAATTTGCATGAGTATAAAAAGGGGAATAGGAATGCTATCAGATTTCCAAGATTTTTTTATTATTATTATGGTCACTCTCATTCAAAGTAATCATACATTTCCTGGGATTCTTAGTTTGGTCTACCTATGGGTCTGAAAATGTCAGTGTCTCTGCATCAGGCTGGATGGAAGTGTGTCTTCCGTCTGTCTTTCAATGTCATCATTTTCATTCAGTACAGGATTTGAAGGAGGAAATGAATGAAGGGACTATAAACAGAACATTTTGTAACAATATTCAATTTAGAGTTAAGACCAAAATTGGAAAATGAACCCTTCTGCATAAAGAATAATTACATCTTATTAGGATTCAGTTTTTATTTATTTCATTTCATCCAGACCGCAATAATTTCTACACCTAAAATAAAAATCTTCATAATGTCCCTGCCTTCACCTGGGGTGAAGATGTAGACTTATGTGATAGTATATGATAAGATATACTGATGGTGTTTCATAATCATTTCATTTAGATATTAAACAGAAGGGAGAGGATTGAGACCCTACAAATAAATGTTCATTTGGTTGCTCACTCTTCCCTCATTGCTACTAACTGGAACCATTCACTTTTAAAGGAATTGAACCATTGAAGCACAGGAAACCCAATTCCCAATCCTCAGGCAATCCAGTAGGATACCATGGTTGATGGAATAAAACACTGCTGAGTGCTTTAAATGCTGGATGCCTTCCTCCAGCCACAATCTGATAAATGCCATCATCAATGTTATTATTCCATTCTGTTGCCATACTTGAATTCAGACAAAAATTGTGCTAGATAATCAACTTTTAAATGATTTCCTACTAGCTTCTCAACATTGTTTCCTGGAAAAGGAAGAATTGAGAGCAAGTTAAAATTCTCCAAAACTGCAGGATTTCTTTAGACAGGGCATGTAACAGAATAACAGTGTTATAAGGGACCTTGGAGATCTTCTAGTCCAACCTCCTAATACCATTTCTTACAAATGGTTGGCCAATCTCTTCTTAAAAACTCCAGTGTTAGAGCATTCTAGAGGCAAGTCATCCCATTGATTGTTTTAACTGTCAGGAAATTCCTTCTTGGTTTTAGGTTGGATCTCTCCTTGATTAGTTTCCATCCATTGCTTCTTATCCTTCCTTCAGGTGCTTTGGAGAATAGGTTGACACCCTCTTCTTTATGGCAGCCCCTGAGATATTGGAACACTGTTATCATGGCAGGAATAACAGGAAGGGGAAGTTCTTCTTTTTATGTCACTTCTTCTGCCATGGCAAGTGGTAATTTGTCCTCTTTAAAAAAAAAAAATGAATATCTTCTGGGCTGAACCTATCACAGTACCATCTAGCAATCTGAAGAAGCCAGAAAGGATGTGGGTCATTATCAGAAATGGCAGAAAACACAGAGAGCAGTTTTTCCATTTCATCAAAAATGTTTCTTGGATAACATTGCAAGATAACTTCATTCATAACATTTATAAAATATACCTCTTTCACCTGGCTTTAATGGTTTAACTATTTTAATATTAAACATATTTTTAAACATTTGTGTTCTATACTTAAATAATTATCACCATCTGAGCACTCTTTTGAGCAGAAAGATAGGCAATTAATTAGATACTTACTATTTGTAACTGATTACCATTCATACAAATGGAGGCTAATGCTCTGATGTACTTGGTTCAAAGTACCATTTCTCTCCTGCAAACTCTTAGAAATGTGTAAAGAGTTTGGGTCTCTGAGTGAAAGTTTCCTTCCAGGATGAAAAATCCCTTGAATTTGGCATAGATGTTTCAAAGGAAAACAGAGTGGCAAGTCACATTCTTTCTTTGGGAACTTAGCCTGCAATGTAATGCTAAGGATGCTTCACCTAATAGTTCACATTTATTATTCTTAGTTTTATCTCATTACCCCTAATTAACACTCTTTGTACAATTTTAAATAATCCTCCAAACTTGATGTTTGCTTCAATTATTTTCAGGCAGTTAAATCAATTTCTCCAACCACCTAATCAGTAGTATTGGTCTTCCTGGGTTCCCTTTAATTTATCTAAGTCTTGTCAAATCTAAAATGTCCACAACAAAGTATGTTGTATCAGGAATGGTAGGAAAAAAAGACAGCAGTCTTCTAATGATGCAATGCCTGCCTCCCAACATTGATAGCTTCAAGCTACTTTGTGTATGATGGGCATGATAAAGGACCAAAATGGCGGAGACCTAACAGAGGCAGAAGAAACTAAGAAGAGGTGGCAAAATTACACAGAAGAACTATACAAGAAGGAGCTTAACATCCCTGATAACCACGATGGGGTGGCCACTGACCTCGAGCCAGACATCCTGGAATGCGAAGTCAAATGGGCCTTAGGAAGTGTGAGCAACAACAAAGCTAGTGGAGATGACAGTATTTTGCTGAGCTATTCAGAATCTTAAACGACGATGCAGTAAAAGTGCTACACTCAATATGCCAGCAAATTTGGAAAACTCAGCAGTGGCCACAGGATTGGAAAAGGTCAGTTTACATTCAAATTCCAAAGAAGGGCAATGCCAAAGAATGCTCAAACTACCACACAATTGCATTCATTTTACATGCTAGCAAAGTTATGCTCAAAATCCTACAAGTTAGGGTCCAGCAGTATGTGAAAGAAGAACTACCAGAAGTGCAGGCAGGATTTCAAAGAGGCAGAGGAACTAGAGATCAAATTACCAATATATGCTGGATGATGGAGTAAACTAGGGCGTTTCAGAAAAACATCTACTTCAGCTTCATTGATTATGCTAAAGCCTTTGATTGTGTGGATCACAACAAATTGTGGCAAGTGCTCAAAGAGTAACAGACCATCTTTGTCTCTTGAGAAATCTATATGCGGGTCAAGAAGCAACAGTGAGAACTGGACATGGAACCACTGATTGGTTCAAAATTGGGAAAGGTGTCCGGCAAGGCTGTATACTGTTGCCCTGCCTGTTTAACTTATATGAGGAGCATATCATGAGAAAGGCAGGGCTAGATGAATCAAAAGTTAGAATTAAGATTGTCAGGAGAAATATCAACAACCTCAGATATGCAGATACCACTTTAACGGCAGAAAGCGAAAAGGAACTAAAGAGCCTCTTGATGCGGGTGAAGAAGGAGAGTGCAAAAGTTGGCTTGAAACTCAACATTAAGAAAGCTTAGATCATGGCATCTGGCACTCTCAATTCCTGGCAAATAGATGGGGAAGAAATGGAGGTAGTGACAGATTTTATTTTCCTGGGGTCCAAGATCACCGCACATGTGGACTATAGCTAAGAAATTAAAAGTTGCTTCTCCTGGGGAGGAAAGCTATGGCAAAGTTATAGGTAGTGCTGTATAAATTATTCTATATATGGGAATTTATTTATTTTTTTTGCTTTAATTTATATGCCGCCCTTCTCCGGAGACTCAGGGCAGCTTACAATGCGTTAAGCAACAGCCTTCATACTTTTGTATATTTATACAAAGTCATCTTATTGCCCCCACAATCTGGGTCCTCATTTCACCTACCTTTGAAAGGATGGAAGGCTGAGTCAACCTTGAGCCTGGTGAGATTTGAACTTGCAGTAATTGCAAGCAGCAGATGTTAATAACAGTGTGCTTTAGTCCACTGTACTACAGGCTCTTTTTTATGCAAAAGATTAAAAAATGGAAAAATTTAAAATATTAAAGAAAGTGACTTTGACTATATGGGAAAGAAAAAGCCAATCATCTTTGCAATACATTTAATCACATTGATCCATGCTCTCAATGGTATTTGAAGAAAATTATAAGATGATGATAGATATGAAGAAACTGAAAATTAGATAGTTTGTATAATGCAGGAGAATTACCAAATATTAATTGGCAAATCGAAGTTACAATCATTCATCATTCCTGGGGGAAAATGAGAAGGGAATTTTATAAATTCTTTTGTCTTCAAACTTTTGGTTGCAGAAAAAAAAATAAAAAATATATGCTTTGCACTGGTACACAGGTATGTGGATGCAATTTATCCTAATACATATATGTCAGTGATATGGATGGCATAGAGCAGGGGTGTCCAAACTTTTTGCAAGGAGGGCCAGATTTGGTGAGGTGAAAATGTGTGGAGGCTGACCATTCAGCCTGACATTCTTTGAACCATTAACATTAAATGCAAATGAACTATTTTATGAAAGACAGTTAAAATAACTTAACTGCACTAACGTGAAGGGTGATACTGAGATCTCGACTGCATTATATAGACCAGCTTTGGCTCAAAAACAGTGGTTTTGATACGCAAGATGTCACGCAGGTGAAAGTCACTTAGTCTCATCCTCACGCCATTCTTGTTAATATTCATAACCGAGAATGTCTTCTCGCACAAGTACGCTGAACCAAACAAGCTCAGCATTTTCTTAGCAAATGTTCGAATCTCTTGGAACCTGTCTTTATCCAGCTGGCGGTAAAAGTTGACAAAGGGAGCTGTTAGTGCCAACTGCGACACTCGGCGTCACACTGCAGCTCAATGAGTTCCAGCTGCAGGTGGTCTAAAGCGTCATTAGGATCCACAGAGAAAGAAGAGGAAAAAAGTGTGATCTCCTTTTCAATAGCTGCAAAATCCTGAAAGCGCTGTTGAAACTCCTTAGCCAGAGATGAGATGTCTGCTTCATACCTCCTTTTTTGTGCACTCATATTGTTCTGTGGAAAACTGGTCATTATTTCCTGCAGCGATGGGAAATGTGTGGTATTGGGCTGCATTTGTGACAGGTGCCTTTGGAAAAGTAGCAGTTTGGTCCCAAAGGCTTTGACATGTGAATACAGTTGGCTTACTACTGCATTTTGCCCCTGAAGGCTCAGGCTCAGCACGTTCAGATGTCGTGTTATGTCAATTAAAAATCCAAAATCAGCCAGCCAACAAGGATCAGATAGCTCTGGTATTGTTTGTCCCTTTTTTTGCCAAGAATTGTCTGATTTCCTCCCTAAGAGAGTAGAAGCGCTGCAGAGCAGATCCCCAATTGAGCCATCTTACCTTGTTGTGATACACAACATCTCCATTTTCAGCCTGGATGTCGAGTAAAAACTGTTAAAACTGGTGGTGGCACAGGGCTTTGGAGCAAATATAATTAATAGCCTTCATCACCGATTTCATAACATGAACATATTTCAGATGTTTAGCACAGAGAACTTATTGGTGAATAATACAGTGGAGTTTTATAGCTTTGCCTCCTTCACTTTGTTACAGACTAGGGTCCACTTCATGTGCCAGCCATGACAGGTGCACCATCCGTAATAATCCCAGTGACTTTATTCCACAGTAGTTTCATGTCATCTATGGCAGAACAAACCGAAACAAATAAAACTGTTCCTCTTATTTGGTCCTTAAGGCTCTGGAGGTCAAGTAGCTCTTCACTCATGTTCATGTCATTGTCCACTCCTCTCAAAAAAATCAATAACTGAGCGGTGTCAGATGCATCCGTGCTTTCGTCACAGGCTAATGAAAAAAAGGCAAGCTCCACTCCTTTTGCCTCTAACTGTCTCTTAATATCAAATGAAACGTTCAATTATCTGTACCACAGTGTTACAAGCCAGGCAAACATTGGCAAACTCTTCTTCTCAGGACAAATTCTCTCCACCATTTTCATCATGCAATCTTTAATAAATTCACCCTCAGTAAAAGGTTTGCAGTGTTTGGCAATCAATGTTGCCACCTTGTAGCTCGCCATTGTGGCATTTTCATTTGACTCACGGACTCTTATGAAAAAGCACTTCTGTGCTGTTAAAGCAGCTCCCAGTTCCTTCCATTTTTCACTGTGTTCATTCCCAGTTAGCTTGTTGTAGTTAGCATGTTTCATCTGGTAGTGCCTCTTGATATTTAATTCCTTGAAAACGGCCACAGTCTCTTGGCAAATTAGGCAGACACAGTTGTTTCATATTTCAGTGAAAAAATACTCCTTTTTTTACTTGTCCTGGAAGTGGCAGCCCTCGCTGTCAACTTTCCTTTTTTTAGTTACAGTCGCCATTTTAGAAATGGGCACATAAGCTCACAAGGGTCATGCAGTGAGAGTGCTGACTCAGGTCTACTGTCATCTTCTGGTAAAAAATATAGCTGAGATGCTCTGCAGAGCAGGGTGGCTGTGGAGCAGGAGGCAGCAGGGGACAGCTGCAGGAACCGCTGTGCGGTGAAGGGAAAAATGCCAGCTGGTGGGGATGAGTGACAAGCTGAGCCAGTGGGGAGAAGAAGCTGAGGCCACTCAAAATTTGAACACGGGCCACAATTGGCCCCCAGGCCAGACTTTGGACATACCTGGCATAGAGGTTTGATAAATAAATAAAATTATTAGGACTAAAATGTAATAAAAAGACATGAACTGCTACTGAGTTCGAAAGTCATGGACCAATAACCAATGATTTATAAGATCAGAAATATGGCTTGTGTGCTTTTTCTTTGATCTTCCATGTTTTCCATATGCACGTTGATCTTCCATGTTTTCCATATGCACATTTATTTTGGATATCCTAACCTTTAAACCATAATTTGTCATTATATCCAAACTAGGATATTATGATTTACCAAATGCTTACAAAGTTTGAGATTAACACAAGGTGGTTCATGCTATCATAAAATGTTGCTCAGGATTTCCAAACTAGGTTTTGATGATATTTGAACTTGAATGCTGTAGCTACCTACTTTCAGCTTGCATTATGGAAACAGGAAAGACAAGTTGTGCTTCCCATATGATAAAAAGGCTTTAATTCCCTGAGGCATGATACAGTCTTGAAAGGATTTGCTGTTCATTTTAAAATATTAGCAGGATCTGTTATGGTTACGATCCAATCACATGGCCTAAGGGATTTTGCAGGTGCACTGCTTGTCTCTGATGAAAGACTGCATATTCAGAGTCAGATTGTCCACCATATGCACACTGGCCCTTTCCTTTTCATACTGCAGCAACGATATGGCTCATGTATATTCAAAGGACATCAAAGGTGCTGTCCGAAAGACAAAGAGCCTGAGAGGTCTTTTTATACCTTTGATGTACAAAGCAAATAAACCAGAACTCATCCGAGACTAGTGATGACGAGGGGTGGGCAAATCCTAGTATGATCAAAGCATTTGGAGTTGGTGACATATGCAAAGATATTAATGATTCTTCCACAAAGGTTTCAACTTTCATATAAGCAGGATAAATGTAGAGGTTCCTTAGATGGATGATATCGTTAACTACAGCAAATGTTACCAAAAATAACCTGTGGTGGCTCATTTATTAAGAAAATGTTTGGCACATTCATTTACATTGCCTTAAGCGGATAAGATAGAAGCTTCTTTTTGTCTCAATAATAGGCTCAAAAATGAGGAATTACTCAGTGAAAACAATACTTTGTATGTCTGTCATGCTATGAAATTACAAAGCACCATGATTCAATTCATAGATATCTGAAATTAGTACAGATTGATCAATTGTTTCTGCTGAAGCAGAACATCACATACTCGTATAATGTTCCTAACAATTCCTGTGGTAATAATACTAAATGCTTTGGGTTGCTTTAATGAGTCAAGTGACAGATATTATTAGTTATCTGGGCCTGAAGCAGAAATTCTTAAGTAACCAATAGAATTAAGTAATTTTTATCTCTGAAATCATCGGGTTTGAAGGAATGTACTCGTGCTACTTGCCATTTGTTTTGCAAAGATTTTTTTTTTAATAATATATATTGAACATAATGCTTATGGCATAAAATGTAAAGCAATTTTTCCATGAGTGCATTTCTTTCAGCTTTTAACTGCACATGTGAAGTCACTTATCTACTATATCTGGCCATTTAGACATTTAGTTCAGTTCTAATTATATTTATAATCTCATTGTAGAATATTTTGGGTGAGACTGGTACAACTCATCAGACCCTAAAATGTAAAACAATCTGGTAACTATTACATATTTTGAAAACACAACAAGAAGGTATTCTATTTTCTAAAATTATCTCCAACTTGGATACTACAAGTAATCATGTAATTTTATTCATTTATTTGCTAGACACCAAGGACCTGCTTATTTAACTAAAGGATGAAAACAGGAGAGAATTAACAGATTGACTTTACATTTTCAGATTCTGTTAATGGCTGGGGAATTTCAGCCTAACTTGGAAGACTCATTTAAATGGGAGAGAGCAGAAATATAGGAAATTTAAACAGAGACAATATAGGGATCAGATATAATGAGACCTAGAGAAAAGAGAAATGCAAAGAGAAATTATTTTAAAAGAGGATGCTGCTGCAAAACAGCAGAAAAAGGTTTGGGAGTTTCTGATATACATTCTGACTATACTGATATAAATTATACATATAAAATGTATATTATTTATACAAATTAAAAAATATAAAAAATATATTTTTACAAAAAACCAATCAATCAATTAATTAAATAAATAAACAAACAAACAAATAAATAAATAATAAATTTATCAAATGTATGCTATGGAATACATTCTGATCTACCATTTCTAACCACTCAGAAGCTATAATCATCTGTTATTTATTTATTTACTTATTTATTTTATATGCTGCCTGTATCAACTACCCAGAGTTACTTTGGGTGGCTTACAATAATGAAAAAGCATAAATACAAAAATATGAAAAGCATTAAAATGAAAATCAACAGCAATTAAATTAAATCATTTCTTGGAATACAATGAAGTTCTATTTGCTCTTGTTTCTTTGGGAATCTGACAATGCCAACTATTTTACTTTCTTTCTTCATCCTGGACACATAAAGCCAATACAATTCTGTTCTGTTTCTGTATTATTTAACATATTGCCTGATGAAAATACTTGAGAGCAACAAATCTTTCATATCTTTGGAGCGGCATAACCAAGGTAGGACTCCATTGTCAATCAGAAATGTCTCTTAAAGAATTTATTAAAGAATTCCATTCTTGAGGTTCAATTTTGTTACAGTGAAAGATTTGGATTGGTCTGCCTTCATAGATTTGAGCATCTGATGTATTAGCAGGACTTTTGGGAGATTTGTGTATTAACCCTAAGCATTATTCTACTATGGACTTGTGGGACAAAATCTTAATTATTGTAAGATTGTGTAAAATTGTTTAGGATATGGATAAACAGTACTATCACATTTATTTTCCCTACATTTTTCCTCTTTTAATTTTCAAAAAAGCAAATTACATATGTTGGCAGGTTTATCAGGGAAAGAAAACCCCAAAACTGATACCAATCTCGTCCAAATTACATAGATACAGGTAAATCCCAAACTAGTCTATGTCTGTCCTAGTTGTCAAAATAAAAAAAGAATCTAAGTTATCACCACAAATGAGATTGAATATTAAGGCTTGCCTGCTTTAAAAAAAAAAATGATTTCGAGTGACTGTTTTTGATTCCAGACAAGTGTGAGCATGGCATTTCTCTCCTATTAATTAAAGCAGACTGTCTTTTTTCAGTCCGCTTTAGAGTTTCTTGCGTAAATCTTTTTAAAAAATGAAACTTCTTTGAAGGTGACATTAAAAATAATGAGCAGGTTCCTTAAAACAACAGCATGCATTTTCTCTGCCCTCCATGAAAACCTGAACAAAGTTGGGCTGCTTTAATGAATAGGAGAAAGTGCTGTGTTCAGCCAAGGTCTAAAGCTCTTCATCCAAATAATTTTTGAAGCATGTCTAGCCCTATTAAACATACATTCTTCAATTATAAGTTTTTTCATACATTTACTTTTTCTAAATCTCATGTTCTTCCATCCTACATATTGGGAAAAAAAAAGTAATGTTGAGTGATCCCCCCCCCCCCCCGGATAAAATAAAATAAAATATGTATCAATGTTTTCAACCAAGGTGTTATGGCAAAAAACTAGTCTCAAAACTCAATTTCTCCTTCCAAAGCCAACCCATTCATTTTTAAGATAGGGTCTGGATGATGACATATGTCAATACATCAGATAGCTGCTGTTTGTTGCTTAAGGACTCTAATGAAGGAAGAAATGTTCAGGGGTAGAAAGAAAAAGAAACCTAATGGTTTTATAGATAATGAATCAATAAGTTATCATGAAGAAGGCTTTCAAACACTCTTGTTTTGTTACCATTTAATATTGGTAGATAAATTAGCATAATGTTATTGTGGTGATTTTCATCCAAGGATGATCAAGAAGAAGACATATATTTGTAGCTCAAAGAAGCATACCCAGCATTGCTCACCATTCTGAGATTCTAAAGGTTTCATAATCCTGAGAGGCCTGCAAGTGTCTGGTTCTTGACTTCATTTAAGCTCTTGGTATTTGTTCATTCTTTTCTGTTCTGACTACAGAACATGACAAACACTTTATGGTAAGTATAAATTGTAAATATTTCATTATCTAAATTTAGACAGAAGTAGTTGCAAAGCCATTTATTTTGTTAGGATTCCAAAGGGAAGTCACATTTGTTCTATGTCTCCTCAAAGTAGCATAGATAAAAACGAGAAAATAGAAAACGGATTGAATCTCCTCATCCCCATTCCTCCAAATGGTTAGTTACACTTTTTTTCAGCACTTTTATGCTTTTTGAATAAATGGTTAACAAATTAGTTAAAACGTTTGCTGTTTTTTCTTTTAAAGCAGATGCCTATTTGTGCATATTCAGTCATAATATAATTAGGAGATGATACATCAAAATCTGTACTTCTATTAATTAAAGGCATTGGGTGTAATTTGACATTGATTTAGATCCTTCCTCAAAATCCATTTCTTCTTCTTCTGTCCCAACAAATTCTGTCTCACAACTATGCTTAATGACTTTGGACAAAGAACAACAGGCTTGCTTGTTGTGCACATAGAAAGACTTCAGCCAGGATTTCTAGTGGAAAAATACATTTACAAATTATAAAATCTAATTGATGAGAAATTTCAATGGTAATCCATGTTTGTCCTCCATTATTTGGCTTTCCCTATAAGTTTATGCAGGAAGAAGAAGGAAGGAAGGAAGGAAGATGGAAGGAAGGAGGAAGGAAGGAAGGAGGGACGAAGGAAGGAAGGAAGGAAGGAAGGAAGGAAGGAGAGGAGGAGGAGGAGGAGGAGGAGGAGGAGGAGGAGGAGGAGGAGGAGGAGGAGGAGGAGAAGGGGAGGAGGACGGGGAGATGACTGGTGGAACAAAAACAGTTTTACTTCCCTGACTTCACAACAATATAAAATATTTTGTTATGGTTCTCATGTCAGATATTTCACAGAGAAAGAAAGTAATCATTTTTGTGTGCAATGTTTGCAAAGCAACTAATCATATATTTCTGGGCAGTGTTTGATGATGATTTTAAAGGGAAATTATAAATTTGGGGGTAGAGCTATTTAAGTTGGATTTTACCACTTTTTTTTTTGTAAGTGCAGGCAATAGTCCAACCCAATACTCAAGAATAACATGAAAAAATGTTTGTATGAGTTCTCTATCAATGGAATAGGCTGCCATATAAAGTGCAAGGTTCTTCCTCTAGTAGCCTTCAAACGGAAATTAAAAAATCATTTGCCACACTGTGGCAGATTCAGCACTGAGCAGAATGTTGCACTAAATGACCTGATACCTTAGAAGTATCTTAGGTCTTTCCTACTCTAGGATTCTTTGAACACTTATTTGATGTCAGTCACTTAAGAAAATGCAGGTGTCAGATTTGTAGATACCAGAGCAGAAGACTATAAATTTATTATTGGAAACAAGGATAATTTGATTGGGCTTGCAATCTTCTGACACATGTTTTGGATTTCTGAACCCTGTGTCAGAGTTGTAGATAAAAAATACATTTCATAATAATTATGATGCAAGGGTTAGGGTTAAGGAATACAAAGTATAATATCTGCAAGCTCAGAAAATGAAGAATAAAGTTGATCCTGTTGGTAAAGCTAGTTTGGGAAAGAAAGTTACCAGAAAGTCAGGCAAAAACAAAACAAAACATGCTAATCTGAACTATTTTCTAATATGCTCTTTTTAGAGAAGCATTTTCAGTGTAGAGCTTTTAGGCATTTGCTTAACTATTTGGAAGCCACAGAATAGCAGAATAACGTAGTTGGAATAGACCTTGGAGATCTTCTAGTCATGTTTAGGCAGGAAACCCTAACCATTTCAGACAAATGGTTGTCTAATCTCTTATTAAAAATGTACAGTGTTGGAGCATTCACACATTCTGGAGGCAAGCTGTTCCACTGATTAATTGTTCTAACTGTCAGTAAATTTCACCTTAGTTCTAAGTTGCTTCTCTCCTTGATAAGTTTCCACTCATTACTTCTTGTCCTACACTCAGGTGCTTTGGAGAATAGCTTGATTCCCTTTTCTTTGTGGCAACCCCTGAGATATTGGAACACTGCTATCATGTCACCCTTATGAATGAATGAATGAATGAATGAAGTCTTGGATATTAATATATGTTCAATGAAAAATATGGCACCTTCTGCCACCAATAGCCTCCCACCGGCCAGTACGCTCGCACAGAGTGGGCCTCCTCAGGGTGCCGTCTGCCAGACAATGTCGGCTGACGACTCCCAGGGGGAGAGCCTTCTCTGTGGCAGCGCCCACCCTCTGGAACAACCTCCCCCCAGAGATACGTACAATAACAGACCTCCGTATTTTTTGTCGGGCCCTGAAAACCCATTTATTTCAACTAGCTGGGCTGGCTTGAGTTAAATTTTAAATTGATTTTAAATTGGGTTGTTTTAATTTACGGCCAAAATATTTAATTATTTTAAACTGCTTTTAAATTTTGTATGTATTGTTTTTTACTTTGGCTGTTCACCGCCCTGAGTCCTATTTGGAGAAGGGTGGTATAGAAATAAGAACAAATAAAATAAATAAAATAAATAAATATAATGGATAAGCTAATAATGTTGTTGTTGTTAGTTGCGAAATCATATCCAACCCATCGGGACCCCATGGACAATGTTCCTCCAGGCTTTCCTGTCCTCTACCATCATCTGGAGTCCATTTAAGCTCATGCCTACTGCTTCAGTGACTCCATCCATCCTCCTCATTCTCTGTCGTCCCATTATTCTTTTGCCCTCAATGTTTCCCAGCATTAGGCTCTTCTCTAGTGAGTCCTTCCTCCTCATTAGGTGGCCAATGTATTTGAGTTTCATCTTCAGGATCTGGCCTTCTTAAGAGCAGTCAGGGTTGATCTCCTCTAGGACTGATTGGTTTGTTTGCCTTGCTGTGCAAGGGACTCGCAGGAGTCTTCTCCGGTACCATAGTTCAAAGGCCTCAATTCTTTCTTATGGTCCAGCTTTCACAGCCATACATTGCAACTGGGAAAACCATAGCCTTAACTATACACACTTTTGTTGACAGGGTGATGTCTCTAAGCTAATAATAGAGATCTAAAATCAAGAAAACTTTAAAATGACTATTGGAGAATATGTCTAAATCTGGCCAGCATCAAAGGGTTAAAAGACAGTTTACCTCTTTCTACCAATGCAATTGTCTATCTCAAACTTTGCAATTTTACTCAGAGAATAAACACATAAATGTCAGAGTTATCCCCAAAGAGTATGCAGCACAGCAGATGGATATTGTGGGGTTTAGATTGTTAAAACAGAAAGGGATAAAGAAAAAAGTCCCTTTGTCTTACCACAATTTCTTTGATCGTCAACAAAGTAAAAGATTATGACTCTAGATCTTGAGTGTCATGGCTTATTTCTATGATTCTGTAGTATCATTTTAATCATGCCTTTATTTCTTCTGCTTTTTTCCTTTTCTTTTTCAGATTATTTTCATTCCTATTTTGTTTTAGTATGTTTTTGTTTTCTGTTTCTTTTTGTATGTTAGTAATATTGTATATTGTTGCAATAATGTATATTCTTCAAAAGCCATGAACATCTAAAATAGAATGCTACATTGCAATAAATTTCAACAGAACTAGAATTAAAGATATATTCTGTCTTGTTTTACTCTGAAGGAAACTGATCAGTTATTTTTATGAGTTATGATGTGCATACTGATTCATTCAAATGATCTGGTATTTTTCCTATTTTTATGAATTAAATTTACTTAATCACTAAATTCCTGTTTTCTTGTGTATGTAAGAAATGTCACTGTTCATTAGAAATTCAGTTTCATTGCTTATCAGCTCAGGGAAAAGGGGATTTTCAATCTGGCCTCCTCAGTCTCCAGGGAAAGTACATCGTATGTTAATGTCTTATTAAAAGATCTTTGATGTTTGATGTTCTTGCTTGGAGAAACTCATCTTTGGGGATAGTTTCCATTTTTTGAGAGGAGGGGGTTGTGTTCTTTGTTTTCCTTTTTGTCTTCTGTGTAACAATCCATCACCATGATTTCATTCCACAGCTCAAGATGAAATGTTTGATTTTAAATTCATCACAATCAGTTACTGTTGTTTGTCTTTGTTGTGGTGGTCTCATAGTCAGCCAGATGTTTAGAGTGGATTTTTCATTTTGACCCACCTATTAAGTCCTTCTCAAAGACCTGGGATAGGTAGATGTTGTTGTTTGATGGTATTAATAGTATTGTCATAGGATGTGAACTATTTCAAGTTGTAAGCTATTCCTATTGCCTGTCACAATTGACTGGTGGTGATTGTCAATGGTATTCATGTAGTGGTCCAGATGTTTTGGAATTGCACCCAAGCCACCTAATATTATTAGTGCTATCTTTGCTTTCTTTTGCCACAGTGGCTTTTCTTCTATTTGCAGGTCATTGTATTTTGTGATTTTCACCAGTTCTTTCTCCTTTATTATGTTGCCTTTTGCAAGTTCCACTATCCAGACTTTTTTGTTTTTCTTATTGACAATTGTTAAGTCTGAGGTGTTATGGAGCAGGTGCTAGTTCGTTTGAGTTTTAAAGCCCCAGAGCACTTTAGTTTCTTCTATTTTTTTGGAGTCTGTGTGATCTTCTTGCAACAGCTCACTTGATGGTCCACTTTTCACTTACGTTTTCTCATTTCTGGCTTTGTATACTCTTTCTTCAAATTTCCTACTCTTAGCCATCCCCAGGTCTTGTTTTTTTTTTTCCGGCTCTCTCTCTCTCTCTCTCTCTTCTAGCTCTCTGTCTCTCTCTCTCTCTCTCTTTCTCTCCCTCCTTCCCTCTTTCCCTCCATCCTCTCTCTCTGCATATGTGTGTACAAGTGCTCTGACCCAGCCTTCACGAGCCCAACTTAACAGCCTATTTGTGAGGAGAAACCCCTTTTTATTTAAAAAGGCAGGAATACATGGCATTCACTGACAAAGCTCCACGTCACACATCCATAGATGATTCACAAGCCGTAGCAGTCTCTGAGTTTCCCACAGGAACCCTCAATTAGCACTTCAATCCCAAAAAAAGAGTCCTGACCAACCTGGTTAGTGGCAAGAAAATCCTGGCAAGGAATCCGCCAGACAGAACTCTTCTGGAGCATGAATGGATGTCTCTGACAACCACACCTCCCATACCCCTCCTCCTTATATCCCAGCCAGGGAAATGCTTGTTAACATCTCCTTCTTTTCCTGGATAGATGGCCCTCAGTCCTGCATTGCTCTCCTCTCTGCACTTCTCTGCGCATACACGCATCTGGGACAGGCCCCAGCTAGTCCTTCTCCTTGCTCAGCTCAGGCTGTCTCTCCACCTGAGCATGAGTAGATGGGCCTCCTCTGCATCTGGCTCTGAGACCTCCTACTCCTCAGAACCTTCCACCGTCCCCAATGGTAGCCCAGGCAACCCCTCCATCTCCTCTGATTCATCTGACTTGACTGCTATCTCTGCTAACAGTCAACAAACCACAACTAGCCATGTAATACATTAACTTGTCATATACCCATGATGGCAAACCTATGGCACGGGTGCCACAGGTGGCACACAGAGCCATATCTGTGGGCACGCGAGCGTTGCCCTACCTCAGTCCAGCACTCATGTGCATGCTGGCCAGCTGATTTTCGGGCCTTCCAGGCCCACTGGAAGTCGGGAAACAGGGTGTTTCTGGACCTCTGGGGGAGGGGTTCGCTGTTCCTCAGGCTCCTAGAAAGGTTCTGGAGCCTGGGGAGGGCAAAAAATGGGCCTACCGGGCCCACCGTGCCATTGTGTGCCAAAAGCGGGGGGAGAGCGGGAGCGAGTCACACTCCACAATGAGTGAGGGGACGGGGTGCATTGAATTATGGGTGTGGGCATGTGCACGCACAATCCCTCCCTACTACCCCCACTTTTGGCACGCGAGGGCAAAAAGGTTAGCCATCACGGTCATATACTATAATTTAAATATAACAGTTTTCAGTTTTTAGGATACTTTATAAAGTAAAACTCATAATAGATATCATGTAGATAAAAGTTAGAAGAATTAATCAGTGGAACAACTTGCCTCCAGAAGTTGTGAATGCTCCAACACTGGAAGTTTTTAAGAAGATGTTGGATAACCATTTGCCTGAAGTGGTGTAGGGTTTTCTGCCTGGGCAGGGGGTTGGACTAGAAGACCTCCAAGGTCCCTTCCAACTCTGTTATTCTATTCTATTCTATTCTATTCTATTCTATTCTATTCTATTCTATTCTATTCTATTCTATCCTATCCTATCCTATCCTATCCTATCCTATCCTATCCTATCCTATCCTATCCTATCCTATCCTATCCTATCTTCTGTTTATTTGCAATGCTGTATAGTGAGTGGTGGAAATACTGTAGATCCTGGGAAAATAAAGATTCAGTAGGATTTCTGAAATGGTTCAAAATGTCATTCCCTAAAACTCATATATTTTACCTGACTAGCTGAACCAATTTCTTATTTAAATTGGTTTATTGTTAGCTACTTATCTACTTTTTTTTTCATTCTACTCTATTTGATCCTAGAGTTGCTAATGCAATTAAAATGCAAGCAGCATTGTGGTTTTATACATTTCCTGAAGATTAGGTGATGATTTTCTATAGCAATAGCACTTAGGCTTATGACACTCCATAGTCCTTTATACCACTCTCTAAGAGGGGTACAATATAAGATTATTTGCATGTTGTCTCCAACAATCTGGGTCCTCACTTTACTGACCTCAGAAGGATTGAAGGCTGAATCAATCTCGAGCCCTGTCAGGATCAAACTCCAGGGCATGGAAGAGTTAGCCTGCAATACTGCATTCTAACCATTGTACCACCAGGCTCATTTTCTATAGTCAGGTAAAAATGACACTGTGGCATTTAAATTCTTTAATTTTTGTTTTATGTGCAGAAATATACAGCAAGTTAAGAAACAAATCAATTTTAAAGGGGAAGAGATGGAAAATGAAAGTAATTACAGAATTACTACTGTGTGTAGATATCAGTAAGATTGTGAGATAATTTTGAACAAAGAGTGGCTACTGTTGAACAGTTTTATAGTGGTAGCAACGATACAACAAATCATTTCTATGATTCCTAGAAGTCAGAAAAAATTCAAATATTATTATGTTTTCTGGACAATAACATAAATATTGACTTTATTAAATGTTACTTTTTCTTCAGTGATATTGTTTGTTTAAGGTTAATCATGAAAAAGCTGAAGCAAACATCCACTTTTATGTCACTGAGAAAGTATATTTCAATCATGACATTTTGCCTACAGTGTCTTTGCAGGGGAATAGATAGACAATTGTAAAATCCTTTGTATTTAATTTATTTATTTATTTATTTTATCATATTTGTATACCGCCCTACTCCCGGAGGACTCAGGGCAGTGAACAGCCAAGATAAAAATACAAAAAACATACAAAAGTTAAAAGCTATTAAAAATAAATTAAATAATTTGGGCTCAAGAAACAAATTTAAAACATCCAATTTATATAAAACATTTAAAACCCAATTTAAAAGGGAGAGTTAATTTCATTGGTTCAAGATAGAGAATTTTTGTGATGACCTTCAGTCACAAATATTAGAGAGATTTTTAGGTCAGGTGTTATTATCTTTGACAACAGAAATACTTAGATGATGATTTAATGATTATCAGTGTGTTCCCTTGTATAACACATACCATAGCCCCTCATGAGGCAAAATTGAAAATCCAATTAATGTAATCACTCTGATTGTGCAATAGAGCTGTTAATTTAACCTTTTTGTTACTCTAGGATATTTTCATGCAGATTTTCTTCTGGGATGATATTAATAGTAAAAGTGTTTATTTGAATGCAAGAAAATTATGCTTTTTATAGTTCAATATCTCCCTTCACTTAAGACAGAGTAGGGAGCATGTGCCTTTTGGATTTTATTGTATTCCAAATCCCACAAGACCTGACAATTTGTCATCAATCAGAACTCATGTGAGTTGGAGTAGATTAAGAGCCATTAGGTCATAGTTTTCTTACCCCCTAAGAAATAATCCTACATCCTTTTTCATGGGTCACATATATGTTACATTAAATGCAGAGAGTACAGTTGATCTACTTTTTGTTTATTCACTTTAAGAAAAATGCTCAAGCCTCATTAAGGAATTGGATTATTGAATGGATGGAGAGGTCTAAAGCTTTCTCCTAATGCATGCTTCTATTCCTCCCTATCTAAGGCAGACTTTTAAAATAGAGCTGAAAAGATGTCCAGTATGCACAATTGGGAACTTTTTCTTTTTTGTGCATTCCACTCCCACTATTTTAGGAGAGGGGGTTATTTCAGAAAACAAGGATTATGGGAAACTTTAATATTCTTTGTTTTACAGTCTAAGACAGTGATGACTAACCTTTTCCAGATCCAGTGCCCAAAGCACACGCATGCGTGAATGCGCGCATGGCCAACCCCCCCAAAATGGAATGTGCATGCAGCCCCTGTGCATGCACCTCACCTCACCCCAGCGCATGCGCACACGCCTCCCGCAACCGCCCCATGCATGCTCACACAGGCCTCCCGCACGCTCGCTGCCCCCCCACATGCGCAGCAGAGACCTGAAGACCAGCTGGCTGATAGAAGGCACATGCACGCCGGAGCTGAACTGGGATGACGGCTCGCGTGCCCACAGAGAGGACACTGTGTGTCACCTCTGGGCACGCGTGCCATAGGTTCGCCATCACAGGTCTAAAATCTGATACTGATTGTGGACACATTATCACTTTATAGTGAAAATCAAAGTAGGACTCAGCAAGATAAATTGCATATAACTTCATTTGATTCTATAATTATAATTCTATAAGTATGGAGATGAGAGTCAAGTAATAATTTTGCAAGCATTCTATTGCTATAGATATTTATAGGAGATATTATTTTAAATCAGAAGGCTTTGTTGGAGTCATAGAGAAGATTTCTGCACATTCCCCTTGGACAGCCAAAGTGACAGAAAAGCAAATATGGCAAGATGTTTATTTTATTTAGTAGACTTATTTGCCATCCCTCTCACCTTGACACATTCCTAGAAGACAAATACAACAAATTCCTAGAAGGCACGATCACAAATTTGCACCTTATTTATTTTGCCCATGTCATGCAATCAAAATCAGTGGAAAGGTAGTTATGCCTAGATTGGTCAGATACCAGCAAAGCAAGAAGATAAAGCAACTGAAAGAAGCAAGATAAAAAAAGAGAGAGAGAGTGCTGGTCCATAAACCTTCAAAGAATTGGATACAATTGAAGGGCTAGCATTATCATGTCACAGAACAACTGACAATTCAAAGGTCGGTATGGAATTGAAAGCAATAATATTTGCTTGTTAACTTGTTAGGAATCAATGTTGCAGATCCATCCCTTCATAGATTATAGATTATAGATTGGAAGAGACCATGGAATCAAATTAAAATATCTCCATAACTCGACACATCCAAGCTTGTCAAGAAGAGCTCTTATATTCCTGAGTTTTGGAATAGATTCTGCAGCTTCACATTTAAATAAAGCAAATTTAGAGATTAAGGAAGAGGATAGATATTCTGCAGATGGAAAGATTCTGCTTCGAAGAAAAGGAAGTAATGGGTGGTATTAATCAGAGTCCGTTTACTAAGATGAACTAAAGAAGCTGTTAGGTAGAGACTCAATTAAGAGAGGTACACTACTGCATGTTTGGGAAGCAATGTGAACAAAAACATCTTTGCTTTAGCAGAGTCAATGATCATGTTGAAAAGTGGGGCCAGTGAAAAAAATAGTTCCCCAACTCTTCTTTGGATGAAGGAAAGGACTTGGGATTTCCTGGAGTTCTCCTTACAAATGGTCTTTGTGACAAGATCATAAAACAGCAGACTCCAATAGGTTTTAGAGCTCTAGGTGCCAAGAGAGTCAACCAGTGGTGAAATCCAGCAGGTTCTGACAGGTTCTGGAGAACCGATTGCGGAAATTTTGAGAAGTTCAGAGAACTGGCAAATACCACCTCTGGCTGGCCCCAGAGTGAAGTAGGAATGGGGATTTTGCAGTATCCTTCCCCTGAGTGGGGTAGGAATGGAGATTTTGCAGTATTCTTCCCCTGCCACACCCACCAAGCCATGCCCACCAAGCCACACCATGTCCACCAAGCCATGCCTCCAGAATCGGTAGTAAAAAATTTTGGATTTCACCACTGGAATCAATTTTGCCCAAGCAACTTTGCCCAAGCTTCAGAATCTTCAGAAAGAATGCTGGGTTCACCTATTTTTCCTCTTAGTGTCTTTTCTTAGAAATGGTTTGCAAATTGCTTTTGCATATTAGGAATCTTCAGAAAGACAGAAACTTCCAAACTACAGGAAATTATGATATATGTAAGTTTAAATTTTCCTTGAAGAATTCTAGCTTTCAATAGATGGCAGGTTAAATTCCCACAATACAATTTTACGGGGGGTGGGGGGTGGGGGTGGGGTTAAGGATCTGCCATTGCTTTTGAAAGTATAATCTGCTCTTCCAGTAGGAACAGTAATAATAGACATTGGCAACAATCTATTTTTTATTTGTTCTTCACTTCATTTAACTCAGATCTCTAGAACATTGCCAAATTAGTTCAGTTGGATTTCTAGGCAAAAATAGATATATTTAACATACAACAATGTACCCCCCCTTTTTTTAATTGCTTCTGCTCTTCTTTGAACAAATTATATCCTCCTATTCCATGTAAATTACACTACCAGGTCTCCATTACACCTATAAAATTGTTTTTGTCTCCCAAACTAAGATCTTAAGTTCATCTTTTTTTCTCTCCACTCCCTGAACATTTATATACTGTAGTATATAGGCAATGAAAATCCTAAATATTATGACTCAATGTTCTTTCTGATTTTACAAGGAATTGTTTAATAGCTCCCATTTAGCAATAACATCACTTTCTACAATTCACATCTATAGGTATATCATTACATCAAGGTTTTCATTTCCACACCCCACAGAATTTAGTTTTAAACCTGCCTAATCAAATTCTCTATGATTTGACCAATCTTCGATCAATAGTCCATCATAGAGGTTAGTCAGAAGATGATCTCAGAAACCAAATCTCTTCAGTCACTACCATTTATGACACCAGCCATTGATTTGCGTCAGCCAATGACTTTTTTCCTCTTTATGGTCCTCTCCCGTAGACTGAAAGGATAAATAAAAATGCCACCTGAACCATTTGAGCTTGCTTCTGAGATGTTCAAAATCTGTGATGGCCTGCTAACAGCTGTTACTTTCAATAGCATTTGTGCTCACTTGTATTAGCAGAAATTAATATGTCTTGAAAGCTGTTCGGTCAGCTTATTCTTGCTTCTAGCAGGTGGCTTGCTTCATGAGTTGAAGGTTGGGTTGGCATGTATTTCATATAATAGTGAGTGCCATATGCTAAATAAATAAATAGTGAGTCACCAAGTGTGATGATTTGTCTGTTCTTTTGTGGCATAAGTGTATCCTCCAGCTGTGCAGAGCCACAATTTTCTCCTCCTCCTCCTCTTCCTCCTCCTTCTCGCTTCTGCTTACTTATCCCAAAGGAAATAAATGATCACTTGAACAACATATCTCAGGTAATAGATTTACTGACTCTGTCTAAGAGAACCAGCCAGTCTACCACCACTGATTTATTTTGCTAGGTTTTTTTCAATTTAATGTAATTTAATTTAATTATAAATTTAATTATAGCATTGATCTAGTCTTACTTGTTTTTTGCCCCTTATAATGTTAAGTTTACTTACTGTGTTAAATATATCTTGGAGTCAAATTAGATCCTTAGTTCATCAGCCATGTGAAGTTATTCAAGCTTTTCTGCAACAGTTAATGGGATACATATTAAAAACAATATCATTTGGTTGGGTAGAAGCAATATCCCATACCTTCTTTTCCTTTGCTAAAATATATATATATATATATATATAAATGCTTGTTTTAACATCTCTACCACTTGAAGTGTGGTGTATTTTCTCTAAGATTTTTTCTAAATGCTCAACTGGAAGAAATGTTAAGTAGCTTCGAGGGAACACAGTCAAAGCCCTGTCCCAAATGTCTAGGCTCTATGCATGTGTTCATCTGTGGTCTTGTTCTGTTCCCAGCTATCACTTGCTCTATTTTGCTCACATTGAATTTTTATTGTGTATTATTTTATTGTGGAAAAGTTAAGACAGTTTAACAACTTTTTAAATTATATTTAAGTCGGCTCATTCTATTCATTATGACTGAGACAGATCAGTGCCATAAGAAATCCCAAATAAGATTTATTTCAGATATTAAAAAAAAATATGATTGAATAGGTGTATTTCAATGCACTCACATTTTCAGTTCTGGGTGAACCAGTTGTTACAGCCCACTCCTGCTTGTAAGCCACCTTGAGTCACCATGTGCGAGTAGGCGGCAATATAAATATAAATTTTCTAAATAAATAAATAAACTGTGGCAAGAAAATGGAACAAAATTGACTTCACAAATATCTCCCTTAGCAATAGAAATGGTGGGCTCAATTGTGGTTGTAAGTTGAGGATTACTTGTAAAGAATATTCAAAAATACAAGCTTGCAATATGTCAATGAAAAAAAAAAAAACCACCTTATGCTTCTCATGTCAATCAGGGAAATCTAAACAGATAATACCAGGCACACTGGTTCCAAAACAATAAATAATTAATGCCTTTCTGATGAGGGTCTGCACTGAACTTTCATTCCATGGAAGTGTCTAACAATTTATAGAAGCTCTGAACTACAATTACTCACTCCTATTTTTTGCCAATAATAAGATCATGAAGGTTCAAGGCTAAAGAGCTATTTGGAATATAAGCAGTATTTGTTTATACTAGTGACAGAACTGTCTCACAGTTAAGGATTATCCGTTTTCCAGGGTTCTTTTGGATTAAAGGTGAGAAAGATTATCCTATTGTACACAGATATCCCAGGAGGACAGAGCTGAAGAAAGTATAACCCAAGTTATAATCCTTTAATGATTAAAATAAATGTTTGCAGTGTTACTGCATACTCAAACTTTGTATAGTAATATGAAGTTCATTGTATCGTACTCCTAGGGGAAAGAGGTACACATTACTAACCAATTCCTCCTAAACAACCTTCAAGTGAAATCACCAGTACCACAGCACCTTTATAAAATCCAGTACAATGAAAAAACCATCAAAAACAGGTCTACAAGATTTATTTATTTGTAAAATTTATATGCCGCCCCTCTCCGGAGACTCAGGGCGGCTCATAATACATTTTTAAAAAAAAAAAAAAACATTCTAAAAACATTTAAAAGATTAAAAAGCATTAAAAACCTTAGAACGCATTCACACCATTCATGGCCGGATCTTGCCAGATCGCAAAGTGAGATCAACGGCCCCAGGCCTGCCAGAAAAGCCAGGTCTTCACAGCTTTTTGGAAGGCCAGTAGGGTGGGGATGGTCCGGACCTCAGGAGGTAACTGGTTCCAGAGAGCTGGGGCAGGCACAGAGAAGGCCCTCCCCCGTGGGCCCGCCACGCGGCATTGTTTAGCTGATGGGACCCGGAGGAGACCAACTCTGTGGGATCTTACCGGTCGCTGGGACCTATGTGATAGAAGGCGGTCTTGAAGATAACCTGGCCCTGAGCCATGTAGGGCTTTAAAGGTAATAACAAACACCTTGAGTTGTGCCCAGAGATCATTAGGGAGCCAGTGCAGCTCACGGAGAATTAGTGTAATGTGGGTGTATCTAGGTGCACCCACAACAGCTCATTGGTAGGAATGAGGAGATATATCTTCTCTGTCACCATGTTTGCTCTGTAGAATTGTGTCCTCTATGCAATTTGGATAGTCCTGATCCTTCCTGCCTTTTGAAGGGTTTTGAAAACAAGGATTTTCTCCCATGCATTACTCAGAAGATTTAATGATCATCTTGACAGTTTCCATTGCTTCTTCTTGTTTGTAGTTGTCTCTGGTACAGTACGCTTTATTGAATGTAATGTTTATTATTTACTGTTTTTAATTATGTGCACAGTGAATCATACATTGATTGAATAGTTGATCTAAGTAAATATGCACTCCAAGTCCTCAGCATTAGAGTTCCACTCCCAACATTAGTTTTTCCCAGGAATTTATTTTATTTATTTATTTATTTTGTCAAGCATCTATTAGATAACAGATATAAGTATAAATAGAATACAAATACATGAAAAGAGTAAAAGTAAAAAGGAACATTAGGACAGGGATGATAGGCATGTTGGTGCTGCTCTTATGCACGCCCCTTAAAGACTTCTCAGGAATGGGGTGAGGTTAACAGTAGACAGTCTAAGGTTATAGTTTGGGGGGTTTTGGGAAGAAACTACAGAGTCAGTGCATTCCAGGCACTGTATCTTAAATTTAAATTTGTATCTATTGTTTGCTCATGTATTGTTGTGGTTGAAGCTGAAGTATTCATTGACAGGTAGGACATTATAGCAGATAATTTTATGTACTACGCTTAGGTCAGACTGAAGGTGGCATAGTTCTAAATTGTCTAGGCCCAAAATTTCAAGTCTGGTGGCATAAGGTATTCTATTGTGGGTAGAAGAATGGAGGATTTCTAAATTGATTGTGTTGCTCTCAAATAGAATCCCTAATAAAATAGGATTCATAACTCTGGCACAATAATGCTAATGTCTCTGTTCATATTCAGCTGAATGTGAGCAGAAACACTTTTCAAATTTTCTTTTCAATGCAGGAAAAGTCTGTATATGAAGGGAAGATAGTACTAGGTTTGTGTATTCTAAGGAAATGCTTACCCATCCTCAGCACAATAATCTAACAGAATGCACATGACAATCAACGTTTCTTCTAATTTTAAAATTAGGAAGGATATGCATGCAGCCTTTGTAATCTTAATGGCTGTTCTGTCAATTTTAGGCTGTATTGTTCTCACATGTACTATTAAGCTAATTATAATCAGTTATCAATAATTTGAAAGCCAATCCTGGAAAGACAGAAGAGATTTTTCAAAGGAAATCAGTGCGTGCAAACATCCTAAACGAAAATGGCTTTTGAAGTAGTTCAACAAAAGAAGCACAGAGAATACACTGGGATTCACCAGCTTTCCTAGGTAGGATTGTAAGAGTCTCCCACCTAACTTGAACTCTCATAACAAGCAGCTGCTTTCTGGCAGCTTCAGAAGACAGTGCTTAAGGAGACTCATGAGTGTGACAAAAAGTTGGCAAAATTGATTGGTATTTCAGGTTTAGTGGTCTCCAGTGAGTTTCTCTGTCTGATTTTGATGAAGTGTTTTTATTTGTCTGTCTACCAAGAGAATATGGGCAAATTTGAAATAGAGAAGCAGGTCTTCTGTTTAGTTTTATCAGGCACCACTTAGCTGTGTTATAATTTATTTTCCAGAAGAATGAAATTTCTCATGAGGGTTTGAGGCTAACACAGTTATAGCGCAGATGGCTACTGCTCAAATCTGTGTCTACAGACAGCTGTTTCTTCCACTTTTGGTGGAAGAAAGAAAGAAAATAAGAAAAAGCTAGCCATTCTGCTTTAAAAAGCTGCAGAATGGGCTTATTTTGTACCTAGACCTGCCCAAAATTATAAGGAGTTACTGTTTGGCAGGCTGCAGGTTAATATGAAAATTGGATATGAGTCATTAGTGAGGAACCCCTACAGATACAGTACTTAGCACTTGAATGGGATTGAAATAACTCTCTAGTGTATCTCCATGACAAAGAGTTAACATGGCTGGCATTGTCTTGTTAAATATAAGAGAGTTGAGCTCCTTTTATATATTTCAGAATTGGCTGGGTAAAGTTTCCCTGGTAGGAGGCAACATCTCTGGTTAGCTCTCTTTCAATTGTTTGGTTCATTCTTACCTTGACTATATTGAGTACTAAGGTGGAAGTGATTATAGTAGTTATTTGGGCAGTTTTACTTTATTTCTCCAGAATTATAGTGATTAATAAGCTAAGAGCATGAAGCCAAAAGGTCAGAAGTTGTTGTTCTGATCATCATTATTATTATTGTTATTTTTAAAAAAATCATTCAGTGTAGATATAGAAAATAACCCCCTTTTTTTCTTTCTTAGACTCCCCACCGTCCAGTTTTAATTTCATCTGATTTTGGGGAAAATCTGTTCAGTCAAATAATTAGAAAACAAAAATATAAAATACTAAGTGGGATGTATCATATGATTCATAATACCGGTAAATTCATAATATTTTGAAACAGTATGTAATTGTCTTTTCAGAAAAAGAAAACCAGTGTTCAATTGTTGAACAGTTGTCTTTCAGTCAGCCTGTTGTTGTTGTTGTTAGTTGCGAAGTTGTGTCCGACCCATTGCGACTCCATGGACAGCTTTCCTCCAGGCCTTCCTGTCCTCTACCATCCCCCAGAGACTATTTAAGCTCAAGTCACCCTAATGAGCTGCAATGTTTTATTTTCACCAATTTAACCAGCAAAGAGAGTCCTAAAATGACTACATGGGATTTTGGTCTGCTGGTACACTTTGGTTCACAGCAGAAATATTTTTAAAAGCCAGTTATTGCAGAGGTGAAGCTATATTGATTCAATCCAGATTTTCTAGAAGAATATAAAATCTACAGAAGGTGCGCACGCACACACACACAAGTCCTAGCTTGATTTTCACATGTGTGCCCAATATAAGTCCTACCCCCAAAATAAGCCCTAATTAAGACTCCACCCACTCCAGGATGCACAGGTAAAAATTAAGCTAGGGTGGAGGTGGGATGGGTGAGTGGTGGGTTGCCCCTCCACTCTATAGAACTGGTAGTAAAACCGGCAGGAGTTCTATAGAACTGGTAGTAAAACCGGCAGGAGTTCTATAGAACTGGTAGTAAAACCGGCAGGAGGCTCTGCCAACTGACCCTGATGTCATGAAAATGCTTCTGTGCATTTTTGTGAGGTCCTGTTGCGAACCGGTAGTAAAGGTGAGTAGAACCCACCCCTGGTGTGGGTGGAGCTACCTTTGGACAGTTGCAGCCAGACCTCGAACACCCTGACACCTACCTTGCCGGCCCATTTCTTTTGCAGCCGGCAAAGCCTGCAAGTCTTTCCTAAAGATCGATCCAGAGCTCTGTTATCAGCTGCAGAGGCCTTCAGGAAAGCCTTGCTGGCCTCAGAAGAAGTTCCTAAAGGCCTCTGCAAGTGAAAAGGAGGCCAGGGGTGATACGCGCAAGTGAGGTGAGTCAGTAGATGACACCCCCTCCCCAAAATAAGTCCTGCTGCCTTTTTTGTGGCAAAAAAATATAAGACAGAAATCTAAGAAGAAACCAGAATGGTTGCACAAAGATCTCTCTGATAAATTGAAAGACAAAAAGGACAAGTACAAACAACAGAGGTACACATAACTAAGGCATCGTCATAAATGACTTAGATGGGGAATAGAAGGGGATTATCAAATTATTAAATTTGCAGATGATACTAAACTGGCAGGTATAACCAATAGCCTATAGGCTCAAGAGCCAGATGGATCTCAACAGACTTGAACACTGGATTCTATCTAACAAAATAAAATCCAGTTTAGAGAAAAGTAAAGACTTAACACTTAGGCAAGAAAAACCAAAAGTACACATACATATTAGGTGAAACCTGGCTTAATAGCAGTAACTATGAGAGGCATTACATATGAGCCAGCAGTATTCAGCAGCAGCCAAAAAATCCAATGCAATCCTAAATTGCATTAACAGAGGGGTTGAATCAACATCACGTGAGGTACTAGTACCATCTATAAAGCCTTAGTAAGGCCACATCCAGTTTTGATCACCATGCTATAAAAAGATGTTTATGCTCTAGAAAAAGTCCAGAGAAGAGCAACAAAAATGATACATACAAAGAACGGTTGCAAGAACTGGGCATGGCTAATCTAGTGAAGAGAAAGACCAGGGGTGACATGATACCATGTTTTTCCAAAAAGATGACCCACCTTGAAAAAAAAGCCCTATCACATTTTTGAGTGCATGTGATCAAATTAAGCCCCACCCACAAAATTAGCCCTAATTAAGACCCTGCCTACCCCAGGGTTAAGGGGGTGGGGCAAGGCATACAGATAAAAAATAAGCTACGGTGGGGATGTCGGGGGTGGACCTGCCCAACTTCCGACACAGGCCTCATACATCCCGACACCTGCCTCGCCTTCTTCTATGGTCACTTCTTCTGCTGCCACTTGCATGCATCGCCCCAGCCTCTGTTTTGCTTTTAGATGCCTGCCGGAAGGCATATGCAGCTGATAACAGTGCTCCAGATTGATCTGGAGCTCTGTTATGAGCTTCAGATGCCTTCCGGCAGGCATCTAAAGGTGAAACGGAGGCCGGGGCAATGCATCTGAGTGGTGGCAAGCAGCCCAAGGAGTGGGCCAGCAGCGGGCTCCTGCTGGGTGGAGCTGTTGGTGCCACCACTGTGAATCAATAATTAGAACCCTCCAAAAAGAAGGCTTAGACGTTTTTTTAGGGGTCAAAAGAAAATAAGACCGGGCCTTCTTTTTGGAGAAACACAGTGTAGCTGTGTTACAATATTTGAAGGACTGGCATAGAGAGGAGTGGGACAACATATTTTCCACACAAAGGCCAGACAAGGAACAGTGGATGGAAACTGATCAAGAAGAGATTCAACCTAGTAATAAGGAGACATTTTTTGACAGTGAGAAAAATCAACCAATGGAACAGCTTAACTTCAGACATTGTGGTTGCTTCATCACTGGAGGCTTTCAAGAAGAGACTGGACAGCCACTTCAAGATCACATGAAGTGTTAATATCACTTTATAATGCCGTGGTAAGGACACACTTGGAATACTGCATCCAGTTTTGATTGCCACAATGTAAAAAAGGTGGAGCCTCTGCAAAAAGTGCAGAGAAGACCAACAAAGATTATTAGGGGACTGGAGGCTAAAACATATGAAGAATGGTTACAGGAATTGGGTATGTCTAGTTTAATGAAAAGAAGGACTAGGGGTGACATCATAGCAGTGTTCCAATATCTCAGGGGCTACCACAAAGAAGAGAGAGTCTAGCTATTCTCCAAAGCACCCGAGGGCAGGACAAGAAGCAATGGGTGGAAACTAATCAAGAAGAGAATCAACTTAGAACTAAAGAGAAATTTCCTGACAGTTAGAACAATTAGTGGAACAATTTGCCTCCAGAATTTGTGAATGCTCCAACATGGAAATTTTTAAGAAGATGTTGGATAACCATTTGTCTGAAGTGGTGTAGGGTTTCCTGCGTAAGCAGGGGGTTGTACTAGAAGACTCCAAGGTCCATTCCATGTTTGTTATTCTGTATTGTGTACTTTTCAAAAGGAAAAGTCTCACTATGCTATGTAGAAAACCAGCTTCTCTGTGATATAAAACTGCAATATCAGTTAGTAGAGTGCTCTCTTTGACCATCAAAGCCCCTGGTCACAAATAAAAGTAAACAAAATGTATCCTTCAAGAATAGCCTATAATATTGATCAAACTCTGTAAAAATATTTCTCGAGAGCATTCAGCAGGACCCATTATTGCTACAATTTTATGCTCCTTTTAGTCTCTTTGTGGTTTTTATGTTGTTTTATGATTTTTATAGTTTTTTACTGCTGTTTTTATTGTTGTTGGAATTTGTCTTCTTTTATTTTGTGAGGCACCATATAAAGGGTACGGGATGAAATTAAATGCCGCTAATTAGTGCTCCTTTATCTGGTCTGCAAATGTTCAAATGATCACTAGACGGTAGTAATGAGAAAATTAATTCTTTCGCAACCCAGATATGTTTTCTTTTTTTTCCTCTATATGTCTCTATAGGTTTTTTAAAAAAATTATATAGTTCATTTTTTTTTAAAAAAAAAGTCAGTTTTGCTACATATTTCTTAAAGCTGCATCAGCTTTTCTAAACTGCCATTTAAAATACCACACAGCCCTAGTCCTATGCAGTTTTTGGAAAGTAGGTTTGATCGAAGGCAGTGAGACTCCATGCAAGTGTATTTAGTTAAAAACGGACAACTTGATTGGCAAATGAGAGATCTTCTTGTATAAATCCTGACCCTTAAATTCAACAGTTTTCTGAGAGAGAGAAAAAGAAAATAGATATAATAGGGAGAGGGGAAACCTTGGGTCTACCTGTTCCTTTAAAACCAAAGTTTTAAATGCAATCCTTGGGACAAATCTGCTACAATGTCCTACCTGTCAATGACTACTTCAGCTTCAACCACAACAATACACGAGCAAATAAGAGATACAAACTCAAGGTAAACTGCTCCAAACTCGATTGCAGAAAATACGACTTCAGTAACAGAGTGGTCAATGCCTGGAATGCACTACCTGACTCTGTGGTTTCTTCCCAAAACCCCCAAAACTTTAACCTTAGACTGTCTACTGTTGATCTCATCCCATTCCTAAGAGGTCTGTAAGGGGCATGCATAAGTGCATCAGCGTGCCTACTGTCCCTGTCCTACTGTCCCTTTTTATTTGTATCCATTTCATGTATTCATAATCATGTTTATACTGATATCTGTTATCTAATACATGCTTGACAAAATAAATAAAAATAAATAAATAAATCTAGTTCCCTTCACAATGAAATGCTGATCATCTTATTCTATAGTTGGTTGTCTCCCTTGATTGGGATGTAGCGTATGCTGTGACAACTGCATGGATTGGCAGAAATTAGTTTATTATTGCAACAACTCAAGGGAGTCACATGAATTAAGGGAAAACATTTACATTAGAACAAATTACATTTTCCCCCTGCACACCTAATTGTTACACTGAGAGCTCTTACACTCTTGTAATTGTGGTATCCTAATTACACACATTGCATTATTTTAAAAAAGAATGTCATTGTTGATCTGCAATATCCTCTACTTATTTACAGTTGCATATTTGAACAAGGAGCAAGAGTTCTTCCTGCAATGTAGCACAGAGAGATTATTATCTGCTCACAAATACAAAATTAATTCAGCAGAGAGGATGTATTCTCCAACAAACAAGGAAGGAAGGAAGAAATTTCTCCAGAGGCAAGACATTCTACAATTGTTTATTTTTAAAAAAATTGTGTCTAATTAACAAAACACCATCTGCAGTGACTGACCTGTCAGACAGTCCCTAAGAGATAATTTTAGGGACATTATATGTATGTATATGCATAGGCATAGGCACATGTATATAATAACAACCTGGATTTAACTTGTAGAAAATAATGTTAGTCTGTGAATAGAGATTACAAGTACTCAAGATGGAATTAGTTTATGAAGAATGCTGATTAACACTTGTATCCCTGATCAGATGGGTTCAGCTCAGCAGACCACAACAATATTGCTAGTATGAGCAGTAAATATCCCATAGAAAAGGAAAATGCAGCTCAGGGTTTAATGTGGAGTCCTTGGTGTTCCCTGAGTTTGGTTGTTACCTAGTTGGTAATATTTGCAAGCAAATCACCAAGCTCAAAGAGCACCAAGGACTCATCAGTAAACATATTTTATTCATGTGAAAACCACTTTCTGAAAGTGGGAAATATTTTTCTAGTAAACTTAAATGTTTCTCAAACTGCTTAGAGCCACATTCAAAAGTGTTTTTTTCCCCCCCCTAAATCAATCTCAGCATCAGGGTATTTCGGAATTTATTCTGGTGTTGTCACCTCCACCCTTGAGAACCCTGCTACATTTAACTAAAGTTTTGGGTGACAAAATTGCTTTTCTCCCAAAAAGGATGACTAAAATAAAATAAAATAAAAATAAAAATCAACACAGCAACAGGGTAAACAAGTTAACGTAGCCAATGAGTTAGAAGATCTGGTAAGAAAAAAGTTCAGATTATCATGCTGGAATAAATCATTCCTCCTCTACCTGTTTTACAAATAATACACATCTGCAAAAGCAAACTAATGAGCGGTATAAGAAACGACAATTTAGAAAGTTATACCTGAATATTAGCATTGATCATTTTATACTGACCCAAAATGATTTTATAGCATTCTATTTATTTAAGACTATTGTAGTTTTTCATCAGTTAAAGTGTATTTATAAATAAATTCACAAATAATTTAATAATTTTGCCTTTAGAGCAGGGGTGGGCAACTGTGGTCCTTTTACAACCTGTGGACTTCAACTCCCAAAATTCCTGAGCCAGCTTGGCTGTCTCAGGAATTCTGGGAGTGAAGTCCACAGGTTGTAAAAGGGCCACAGTTGCCCACCCCTGCTTTAGAGGATAGGTGAGAGATCTATAGATTTTTCTCAGATACATTATCCTCCAACAGTATAGACTGCAACCCCGCCACCACCCCCCCCCCAAAAAAAAACAGTGAAATTCTTCATATTTTTAGGATTGGTTAAATAGGTTTAGCATTATTCTCTAAACTGCAGAAAAATAGATTTTGTGGGAAATAATCAGTGGTGGTATTCAGCCGGTTCTATCTGGTTCAGGTGAACTGGTAGCAGCGGCTGTGGGAGGCTCTGCCCACCTGCCCGGACATCATCATGTCCTCTTTTTGATACTCTGCGCATGCACGGAAGACTCTGTGCCCATGCTCACATTTGTGAGCTGGTAGCGAAGGAATACCACCCCTGGAAATAATAGGTAGTAGAGCTAACTGTTTTGACCCAGGCCCAAGTAAGTAGTAGGAAAATCAGTCCATGAAAAAACAAACAAACTTTATTCGATCAGCTGAGAATTACTTCATTCCCAGATTTGTTCAACTAAATTAAAACAAATTCCTCTCAACACAAATTCCTCAGTCCTATTGCAAATCTTGGTCCAATTAGGCAAACTGCCAAAGGCCTTTCTTGGCAAACGTTCAGAAGTCACAGATACAAAAATAAATACAAGACATAGATGAAGACAAAGCTACCAACGTTATTTTCCAGCAAATGCCGTTGCTGGTCTGTTTTAAGTCTTATGGGAGGGGCCAATCATCTCTTGGCCCTACTCCCGAGTTGTCCTCTTTGCTTGAGCTGCTCTTGGCTTCTGGCAGCTCTTCTCATTCGTGCATTAGGAACAGGCTCCTCCTGTTCCTCTGCCTCACTCCTATCAGTCTCTGGAGGCTCTAGAGTCCGCACCTCACTCCTTGATGGCCCTGGCCCCATCTCTACCTCTGACACAGAACCTGCATCCAGGCCTTTCCCAGCCTCCAAGACTGGCCCATGTTCTTCCTCAGCCTCATCGCTATCAACTCCGCTGACAGCTCCGCAGGCTGCTGGCAGACCACAACACTAACCA
Source organism: Arizona elegans (assembly GCA_022577455.1). NCBI lineage: Eukaryota > Metazoa > Chordata > Lepidosauria > Squamata > Colubridae > Arizona > Arizona elegans. Next base: position 68,074,660 of record JAKOOJ010000003.1, on the reverse strand, counting down.
CACAGTTATAAACCACAATAAAATATTCATGAAAAAAACTGAATCAATACAATGAAATTAGAGGTTACAAGCTCTGAAGATACCATGTTTCTCCCATTGACTATAATGGAGATAAAATGGCTGTATTTCCCCCTCACACACACACACCGAATTGAATGAACTTTGACAGAGGGAGGCTGTTTAATTATAGAAACAAAGTGCTTGGGTTTGGTGCTATTTATCTTTTAATTTAGGGTTGTTTGCTTCCTTGACTGTTAATGGAAGATGACTTTTGCTTTACATTCAAAAGATTCTTTTTTTTTCCTTAGTGACTTGTGTGTGTATATGAAAATATAATAATAAAATCTTAAAACATATAAGAACAGAACAGAAATAAAAATGCATAATTATTAGATTAAAAATAGGTTCACAGGTTTAATATATTAAAGAATTGAGAAATTTGGAAGAAGATAGTGTTCACTAACACTAATTTGCATCATTACATTAAAAGGTATTTAAAGACCAGTGCTCTGACAGACAAGCACAACTCAAAGGTCACTGACAATGTCTCCTTGAATGGTGATGAAATGTTTGCAACCAAATTGCCAAGATCAGAGCTCAGACCAACAGCCCAATAATCAGATCAATTTGTGATTCAAGATACCGCAGAAAGAAAATGTGCAGCATAGTTATATATGCACTTTAAATTACAGGAGAGGGGAGTTTACCAACAAAGACTAGGTGAAAAAGAATATTCATGTCATTTATAAAAAAAAAGTACAGAAAGTACAATCACACATCATTCCAATAAGAAAAAAAGAAAACTGTATGGAACATAGTAAATACTCTACGAATGGCTAAGATGAGTGGAGGGTTAAAAGAAAGATGTATATGTAATGGGAGCTGGATATAAATGAGAAAGGATATGTCCCATTTAGTAGCCAACATCTCCACAAAACAAATTGGGAAATACAAAAGAAACTCAGGGCTACAAAGCAATAAAATAGTAAAAGTGGGGGTTGGAAAGTTATATATCAGGAATAAAATACTAAAAAGGAAGGAGGCGGGTTCATGATAGAATATTATAGAATAATAACAGATTACAGGAGAGCGATGGCTCAGTAGTTAAATATGCTGAGTGTCAGAGTTCCAAGTAACACTCCCAACAAAAGAAGACTCCAAGGCTTGAAGTTTGTCAAAGTTCCATTTTATTGGAGATGTCATATTGGCACATCTGGGAAAACCCAAATCTGAAAGCTTCCAGGTTTCCCCCCCCCCAAAAAAAAAAATGAAGTCCAAGTCCCTTCCAAGCACCCACATGTCCATCACATGGTCCAATCAAAGCACCGTGCCAACTGGAGATGTCTCCCCGTCACACCCCTCCAGGTGCAGGGCAAGATGTCCTTGAGTCTCTGAGAAAGAAATGTTATTATGATTACATACCACCCATGCTCCATACAATCTCCCCTCCCAGTTCCCACAACAGTAAATGTGGCAGGCCTGAAGGCCTAATGCAAAAGATGGCTTCCAGGCCTGACACTGAACTTGTCAGCTAGAAAGCTGACAGCCCAGATTTGAGACTTGAGCCCCGCACGGTGGGGTGATAGTAGGAATGTGGGAAAGCGGGAGACACTGTAAGCCTGGATTTCAACAAAACATTTAATAAAGACTCCTCAGCCTTCTCATTATGCGTCCAAATTATGATAACTCACACCTGTCCATTTGTCCCTCAAATGAGAACTTCGGATTGCTTTGTTCCATTATATTCTCAGGAATCTTTTTCAACGTCAAATTTCGAAAGCATCAATGCTCTTTCTATCCTGCTTTTTCAAAATCCAACTTCCCCTTCCATATAGTGTCGAATGGAAAAATATTGCCAGCAGGATTCCAATCTTTATAGATATAGATATATCCCAACATCTGAATATCTATTCCAAGGCCTTCACTCCTATTCTACTACATGCCCATCTGTGCCATATTTTTTAACTCTGGTTCCTTTACTGCTGACAGTTACTCCTAAAAGGCAGAAACTATTCATCATTTCAGTATCATTATTGTCAGTTCTAAAGCTGGTTGCTGTACCTGTAATCATTAGTTTGGCCTTTTTTATATTTAATCACAGTCACATTTTTTTCACTGTACTTCTTGACTTTCATTACTAGAGCTTGCAGAACATTTGCATTTTCAGCTATCAGAGTAGCATAATCAGCATAGCAAAGGTTATTGATGTTTCTTCATCCCATTTTATAACCACATTCATCTTCTTCTAGCTTCCCTTGATATATATTCAGCATATGGGCTGAATAAACAAGGGGAGAGCAGGCACACTTTGAGACTCCTTTGCCAAACTGGAGCCAGTTTGTTTCACCATTTTCTGCCCAGATTGTCTTCATGATTATATGCCACGGAATAGGTTTTGCATGAGGACAATTCAGAGCACATTTCACAGCTTAATATTAGCGGACATAACCAAAGCTGACATAAGTTTCTATATTCAATGAAGCACACAGTGATCTCACCTAAAAAAAAAGATATAGATCAGATCGAGTGAGTTCAAAGTTGGGTAACAAAAATGATAGAAAGTCTGAGGGAGAAAACATACCTGGAGAGATTGGAGGAACGGAATATGTGCAGCCTGCAGGACAGAAGGAAAAGTGGTGGGGGACATGATTGAAACCTTTAAATATATTAAGGGTGTGAATAATGTTCTGGAATGCAGTATTTTCAATATTAAACAAAAATAAAGAACATGGGCATGTGACCTCAAACTGGTAAGTGGGAAATTCAAAAGTGATGCTTCACAGAAAGAATAGTGCAAGCTTTGGAACCAAGTTCCAGCAGAGATAGTGGGTCAATCATCAGTAAATGAGTTCAAATATGCTTAGCATAGACACATGCCCAGTGGTGAAATCTATTTTTTTTTGCCACTGGTTCTGTGGGCGTGGCTTAGTGGGCATGGCTTGGTGGTGGTCATGTGACTGGGTGGGCGTGGCCAACTTTTTTTTACTTTTTAAAGAATTTTTAACTAGTAAAAAATGCTTTAAAAAGTAAAAAAAGGGTTCTGATGATCAGCACCTGATCAGCCTGCCCCCCCCCCTCGCCAAGCCAGATCCAATGCCTCCTAGCCCCAAAGATTGCCCACCTTTCTACCTCAGCCCACCAGTCTGGTAGATGATGGAGTGGGGGGGAGAGAGAAACAAAGCGCTTGGCTGCTCTCCCCTTTTCACTCACCCCAAGCTTCCTGCTGCAGATTTTCACACCTTGCTTCATGCACCCGGGATTGTCACCATCATCTTCTTCTTCCTCCTCTCCATCTTCCAAATGGAAAAATGCCAGGAGCAAGTGCAAAAAGAAATGCATGCTTGCTCCTGGCATTTTTCCATTTGAGGAAGCTTTTGTACTTGTGAAGGCAAGTCTGGCTTCCTGCACTGCTCGCTAAAAACCTCACCAGTACTGCTGTGCACACGGGTTGTGTGTGTGTGTGTATGTGTGTGTTTGTTTGTTCCTGGTCTTTTGCAGCAGGCTGTTCCCGACATCTGTTCTGCAGCTGGGTGAACCGGAGTTCGGGAATTCACCCCTTCTAGCCTTGCCCAAGCCGAGCTGGCCAAAGGAGCACCCAGATCATGCTCCTTGGGCGGTGGGTCTGCTCGGGACCCACCACCCTGGTGGGTCTTGGGGGTCATGTGGCATGACAGCTGATTTCTGCTGCTCTTAAAGGCCCCGGAGTGGATTCTCCAGAACCAGTAGTAAAAAAAAAATGCTTAAAAAGTAAAAAAAAAAAATAGTTCTGATGATTGCGCATCACTCAGTTGATTGTTGGAACTTTTTTTTTTTTTTTAAAAAAATTACTACCAGTTTGGCAAACCAGTAGCATTTTTTAGTACCGGTTCAGGCAAACCAGCCCAAACCAGTAGCATTTCACCCCTGCACATGCCTATCATCCAACAAAAATAAAATAAAATAAAATAATTAATAAATTAAAAAGAAGACAAAAACAATCAAAAGACTCAAAGGGCAGACTCGATGAATCACTGGGTCTATTTTGGCTATCAGTTTTTAATGTTTTCTGTCTCTTCTATTTGGTGTTGTTTGGCTCTTTTTCCTTTATCCAGTGTGCATCAGCAATAATGTATCTCATTGTTCAGCCTTTTCGAAAATGGACTTGAAATTTGGCATCTCTTTTTCCACATAATGGTCTAATCTATGTTGGATGATCCTAAGCATTTCCTTGCTAGCATGTGAAGTTCAGCCTACTGAATGAGAGCTTGCACACTCTGTTAAATATCCTTTGGTGTTGGCATGTAACTGACATCTTGAAATCTGTTGACCATTATATCTTTCTTCAGATTTGTTGGTGTAAATTGATTAGAACCTTTACTGATTCTTCTGTGGCTTGCCTGTGGATCAGTTCCTGTAGCCTTCTGACTATCATTGTGACACTACTTTTTTTTGCTAAGATTTTCCCAAAGAATTTTATCTGGCTTTACTATTCTTTTCCTCTTTTCTTGACATTTAACAAAATTGATATTTGGTTTGCTTTCTTCTGATTCTTAATGTTTAGCTATCTCTTTTTACATTGATCCTTAAATAAACTGTTAACCCAAATCCGAATTTCTCTACCAATACTTCTTCAGGATTTAATAGCAATTCCTGATTAACTCTTGAAAATTGTGGATACAGAGATTGAATTTCTATATTGTAGAAACTTCTGCTTTAGCTTGACTTGGAATTTAGCATAATCATAATCTGTTCCAGAGCCAATCTCTGACTATTTCTTTGCTGTTATTCCTAAACAGTTCCCAATTCTTATGCCAATAATAGAGTCAATTTTATTTCTATGTACTTCATGGCTATACTTCATATTTTCTTTGTTCAAACACTGTGTTAGCATAGAAGAAATCATTGGATTGGCAGAAATTGATGTCATTCTTCTGATTTATGTCTATTTCCTAGGCTCTGTATTTTTGTTTTATTTCCAACTTCTGCATTCCAGAAGCAGTATTCTGCTTGCCTGTTCTGTCAATTTCAGATTGAATTTGACTATAACAGTCATCTTCATCAGTATTTGGATTATGACCTATAAAAGGATTTCCTGCAAAGTCAAACAAATATTTGTTGATCATTGATTGTATTATACTCAAATAGTGTCCTTGCTATAACCTTCCTGAATATGAAAGAAGTTTTTTCTTATTTTTCATGCCCTAGTAATAAATAAGGATGTTGTGACTGAACATTTGCAATGGCAAACTATTTCAATTCATTGATGCCAAAGTTTTAATGTGTGGCTGATAGATTTAATATTCCATTGTTTTAAGATTTCCACATTCATACACTTTTTAGGTTCCATGTTCCTACTGTAATTCTTTCTTTGGATTCTGGATTTTGCTTTGGATTTTCTTTTGATGGTAACATCAGTAACTGGACATCCATACATTTTAATCTAGTCATGTTATCAGCATCATTAATACTCTGAAATATCCTCAGTTTTTCCTCAGTAATCTGTTGAGTGCCATCTAACCTTGGAGGCCTATTATCTGGTATTATATTGTGTATTATGTCAACTCGCAAAGCATCCCTGGCCGGCTCTCGAGTTGCCATAGGCAAGGGGGATGGGAAAACAAACTTCACAGCTGCATCAAGGAGCTGGTATCTCAGTCAAAACAAAGCACATTCCAACCAATACACCAATGTTATCTCCATGAAAACCCACAGTGGCCAGAGGGGAGTGATCTCTACAACCTGCAAAATTGCTTCCTTGGGGAATGTGACTGATGACACAGCTTTGGGGGGGGGAGGGGACAAACAGGGTCAGAGCCGGGACGTAAATTAAGTGAAGTCAGAATTGGCTTTATTTGGAAACTCCTAATAAATAAATAATAAATATTTCTTTTGAAGCCTGGTGTGAGGCTCATGATTTAATTAGGGCATCAGTTGGAACTGTGATATATTACTTGTACTGTCTAGTCAATTGATTTTTTTGGAAATGATATAAAAGTGATTTACCATTGTCTTCCTCCATACTGTATGCAATGATATCTTTCCTACTGACATACCTCCAACATTTTCCTAAATTGTTGCTTCTCAATATAGGTTCCTGCTTGCTTTAGCTGGCATCTAGGACAGTAGTAAAATCTGAACTGGTTTGCTACCAGTTCACGGACCACACATGTGCACTACACACCAAGGGTGCGTTGTCACGTGCATGCACAGTGTGTGCCAAATGCATGCTGTGAGCTCATGCATGCACGGTGTGCACCAAATGAATGCTGCATATGCACACCTGCATGGTGTGCACCAAACACACACTTCATGCACATGTGCAGTTTGCACCAAAAGGAGGCTTGGGTAAGTAGAAGAGCGAGGGGGGGATCAGCTGTGCCACGCGATTTAGCGATTTCCTGCTTTCTAGCAAAGCTAAACAATGCGACACAGCTGATCATTGGAAATACCAGTTTGGAGGGACCGATAGCTTTTTTTAACTACCAGATTGCCCGAACCGGTAGTTTTTACCACTACCGGTTCGCCTGAACTGGAGCGAACCAGTAGCATTTCACTCCTGATCTGGGATGACTTTTGCATTTTAAGTGACTCTATTAGGATTATATATTTTTTCAGATTCTGCAGAAAATGCCACCACTGAGAGAGATGACCAGATCAGAAGTGACGGAGAAGAAAGAACAACCGAATATATGGCATACACCAATTATCCATGACTGAGGAGCACAGATGAACCAGAGATTTCCGCATCAGGTCTAGGACAAAGCAGGAAAAAGGAAAGGAACCAAAACAGCCATAGAAAAGGCAGTCTTGTGTAGATTGTTGCTGAAATACAAAATCCTTGGTGCAAGTTCAGGTGAGAAAAACAGTTGGTTACAGAGGGACAAACAAAGGTAATCTCATTGTTTTTTCTCTTTCTTTCCTAGCAGCAACAAGATTAGCAAAATTTGGAAATTAACATTCCACTGCTGACAAGATAAGCAATTCTGAAAGAAAGAAATAGGTGATAGTGGTAGACAGGCAAATAAGCATTAAGGCACTGAACAACAAGGGCTGGATAAATATAGTGTTATGTTAGTATTTTCTTTTATACTCACTTATATTTACATAGTAACTTCACCATTCTTTATTGCAATCTGTTGCAAATAGCAATAGACGATGCCTTGATTGAATGACTTATTGAATTGGTTCCTATCCTTATCTACTCTCCAAAAGACCCCCAATTGGGCCATGCTGATAAGCTTTAGTAGTAAAAAGTTATTGTGCCATGAATATGAACTCAGCACATGCCACAGATATCTGCACATTATACTAAGGCTCTGCACATTATACTAAGGGTGGTCATAAAGCATTTAAGCATTTCTTAAAGAAATCCAGGATTTTCCTGTTTTTTGAAAGACTGCTTCTAAATATTCAAGAGTTTAACTTGTTCTATGGCATGGTCATCTAACTGCCAATATCGAGTTTTGCAGTATTATAAAATGGAAGAAAAGTCTTAGAATAATTGGTCCCTAAGGGCTCTTATCTGCACAAGAAGACACAGGGTTCTTTTCATGTCAACTGGGGTCAGTGATATCATTACAGAGTCATGTGTATATGCATAGATAATTACTCTTCCTTAAGTGGATCACCAACTGGATTATTTAATCATTTAATAGTAAGGGCATTGAGATATAGTCATATCTCATACATCTCCTCACAGGAACCTGTCTTATGAGATGGTTTGGCCTGTGCCTAACTTTTAGTTGTGAGACTTCACAGAATCTAAATAGTAAACCCTGTGTTAGTTGTCCTTCTTCATAATAGTAAAAACAAAAGGTATCTCTTAATAGTATTGTTTTGTTTTTCAATTTGAATCACAGTTATCTCTTGAAATTATCAAAAGCTGTCCTAAATTCAATAAATGCTAGGTGTTTTGCATACATTTTGCTAATTATGCCCAGGGGACTGATAGGGCAATAAGTTGCTGGAACTTCTCTGTTACTTTTTTGAAAATTGGAATAATTGTAGCTAGACCTTAATCCCTTGGGATCTGAATGGTGCAGTTAATTGTGGTGGAAAGAGAAGCCAATTCACAACTTCAAGCATTTATCTTGAAGTTATCTACTGATAACTTTGTCAGTAATAATAAAAAAAAATGGAGTCATTCAAAATTGTAAATGTTTTATTATAGTCTCTTTTTCACAGCTTGTTACAGGAAACCATTGAGAGAAGCAATTAAATTCTATGTCCAAAACAAAATCCATTGTCCAAACCCATGTATACAGTGCACAAAAATTAACTACGATCATGTGGAGATTTGAGATGAGGGTCTTAAGTAAAGATGAATGAATCTCCAGAAAAAGGTAGAATTCTTTAATTGAGGTGTAGCTGTTAAGGGGTCTCATGGATTCTCCTTGACCTTCTCTTTCCATTTCTATTTCATCTTTTCATTTTCACTCTACTATTCCTAAGTAGAAAATAAAGAGTGGCTTTCTTTATATATCCTGAAATGTTCCACAACTTTTCTTTGCTCCTTGACATTTATAATCATACCAGGGCAAAACCTGAAAAAGTCCTCTTTAGAATTATTTGATTTGGTAGTGAACAGCAAAGTTGAAAAGCAGTGTAAAATAATCTAAAAAAGTATTATCTGAAGCATTACCCAAGATTTCCAGATAAATATATTTGACACACATATTTGTATGTCAAATATATTGTGTGTCACACATAAATATATATGACACACATATTTTAGTTACCATAGGTTCTTGTTCAGGTGACTGTTTTACATGCATAAGTCAAGAATTATCATCTGAGATAGAAATAAGGCTGGGAAACAAATCATTTGAAGAAGGCATCTGATATATTTGAAGGTATAATGGTAACATCATCAATTATCAAAAGTTTAGCAACCAAGTAAATGTGAATAATTAGCAGAATTATGATTATATTTAACACCACACCATGGAATGCATCTGTGTCAGTGGTGGTATTCAGCTGGTTCTATCCGGGTCAGGCGAACCGGTAGCAGCAGCTGCGGGAGTCTCCGCCCACCTGGGCGGATGTCATCACGTCCCGTTTTTTATGCTCTGCACATGCATGGAAGGCGTGCACACTCACATTTGCGAACCGGTAACGAAAGTAAGTGAATACCACCCCTGGTCTGTGTAGACAAGGTTTGAATTGGTATTTGTATATTCTAAGACTCATAATATACTAACACAGCAGTTACACTTCTTTATAGGAAACACTTGGGCAGAAAAAAAGAGAAAAAACAAATTCTTCTAGCTATCCTATCCAGTATTGCCATTTCTATTCTATCTTATTATGATCCAATATATGTATATATAGGTGTTGGCAGATACCTCCATAAAACTCATTTCTGCACTAATACTATCAGTGAAATAGAGACAGGAAAAATTAGAATTGCACAATGTCATTAAGATAATATCAGTGAGTAATTATGTGCTACAATTACTCTCTAAGTAATTAGATCAGATAACCTTGAGGCCATATTGAAACAAAACAGCTATGGGCTGGATAAAATCAGTGAAAATTCCTGGCAAAAGTATCATATGTCAAAACTAATGCTCCCCTTGTTGAAATCCAAAGTCCAGAAAAATATCATATATGGGAACTGAAGTGGAACAACCTCTGGGAAATACTATATGCAGAAAAGTCAAATGTTGGGAATGGAAGTTGGATTATTTCTATGCAGACTTTCCTCTCACAATTGTATTACAAAAATTAACTGCACAGGCTTTTTGAAAAGGAGATGTCATTTATCAAGTTTGGGTCAACTTTGGATTTTGGTTTGAAATATAAATTGGCTTTACTGTTGCCTATGGAATGCACACAGAGTTGTAATTTTACAAGCCTGTTAGATTAAAAAAAGGCCAAATGAATCACACTGCCTGAGAATACTTTCTGAGAATAGTAACTTAATGTGCAATTGAATGAGAGCAGCATTCATTAAAAGCTTCACCTTGGCAACTGGTTTAAAGACATGCTATATAGAGAGATAAATCTATTTTATACCATGCCTATGAGTCTTAATCTTGCTTCTGGACATAGTGATTACACCTTACATTGAATTACTACTTTTTATAATTCACTGCAGTGAGGTATATCTCCATGACATCTCTAACTTACTGAACACTTCATTATTTTTTAAAAGAGACGGAAAGAGGAAATCGTATGAAGTCTTTACAACAGCTATTTTCCAGTATTGTGAATAAAAAAAGCTGTAATAGATAGCATATGGGTGACTCTTCATTCTCTGATTTGCAGAATGTGTGAAGTCTATACAAGTCTGGATTTAATGGCATCACAATTTTGTCCTCTTAATTTCAGAGAATTAAAGACAATTTGCTGACTAATGAACATGAACAGACCTGTTACTCTGATTCTTCTTAAACAACTCTAGATAAGAGTTAGGGATTTGATGGGAAAAAATCCCTTTAATCTTTACTTAATTGTTGTGTTTCTTTGCATGTGTAGTTTACTGGCTGGGGTGGAGGGAGAGGGAGAATCCTGAGATCTGGATATTTGGTTGATTATTTTAAAGGTCATTTGGGCTGAATTTAACTGGAATTTCCTGAAAATAGGAGTTATTCAACAGTGGAACATTAGCTATATAATTGTGGGTTTTTTTCTCTCTTGCTTGAAATGGTCCTAGGATTATTAATGGTTATCGATTATATTTTTGTGTAGTTTCATGGTTAGGTCAGTATGTGTGGCTGGGCAAGCATATACTTTGCCTCTTTTGTGGCAAATATATTGCTGATACCTAATTGGCAACTTATATCAAAGATTAAGATGCCATCACTCTGCTAAACAAATAATTCCCTTTACACTGTCAAATTATTTACTAAGTCTGCACTACTATTAATCTTCTCATCATTCCCACCACCTATCTCCTTCCACTTATGACTGTATGACGGTAATTTTGTTACTTGTATCCTTACAATTTATATTGATATTGTTTCCTGATTGCTTATTTGTAATGATTTATGACTATCATTAAATGTTGTATCTTATAATTCTTGATGAACGTATCTTTTCTTTTATGTACACTGAGAGCATATGCACCAAGACAAATTCCTTGTGTGTCCAATCACACTTGGCCAATAAAAAATTCTATTTTATTCTATATGGGAGGAATATCCTATTTGCTTTTGTATTATGCTACCTATCTCCTTCCTCTTCCAAGTGGTCAGAAAGATCTACTGTCATGCCCAAGCATATAAGTTTTATATACTGTTGTTGCTCTCTAGCCCATGTAGTGGCCAGAGAGACAAATACCCAAGCATATTGTTTGAAACTCTTTACCAATAAGCCCACACTCTCAAAACAGGTGCACATTGGGAAGCCAGATTCCATTTCTTTTAGCATTTGGAGAAGGCAGAAGCACAAAGAAGAATTCATCTTAATCTGTGGCACATGGTCATCCAAGGACAAACCCACATCCCACACACAGAGCATCACTGGTGAGATTTAAATTACTTGTATGTATTAATTGTTATGTTCAGCAATAACTTGATACTGCCTAACTTGTATTTGGTTCTCATTGTATGTATTCCTATTTTCCCCAATTTTACCATATCCTGTTCTTTCAATAAAGCATTCAGATCTACGCTCATGGTCTGTTTTATTGGAGGATAGATGGGTTTAGCTGCATGTCGAGTTGCACACAGACTAATGTGTAGTGAGGACAGAACATCTACTCTGCTTCCCATCTCTGCTTCCTATCTAAATGAAGAACAATTATTGATTCTATCACTATTGTGGTGCATCATGCTTGTTTAAGCCCGATTCTTCCTCTCTGTTTGGCTTTATTTATTATTTATTTATTTATTAGTTCAATTTATATGCCGCTTTTCTCCGGAGACTCAGGGCGGCTTACAAATGCATTAAGCAATAGCCTTCATACTTTTGTATATACCTGCTTAGTAGGGCTTTTTGCCCCCCCCCACCAAGCGGTGTTCTATTTTATACAAAGTCAGCTTATTGCCCCCACAAACCGGGTCCTCATTTTACCTACCTTGGAAGGATGGAAGGCTGAGTCAACCTTGAGCCTGGTGAGAATTGAACTCGCAGTAATTGCAGGCAGCTGGCAGCTAAGTGCTATTTTAACAGCAGTTTAGTCTGCTGCGCCACCAAGGCTTTGGCTAGGTGGAGAGCTGTCTCTGAAATGATCTAATTTTTATGTAGACATTAAATCATTATGTTTTTTCCCCTTAATTTAGTTTTAAATTGGTGTTATGAATGTATTATATTGACATCTTTTATTATACATTATTGTACATTGTTTAAATAGTTGTAAGTTCCCCTAATGCATGCAATAAGATAATGGTAATCTCTTTACAAACAAATCCGTTGTATAAAATCTTAAACAATGCACAAAAGCCTACTTTTTGTTCAGCTCTTTGTATTTAAATGTCATAGCTCCGATTAATGAACATCAAAGTACTGTTCATTATTAAAGGGTATAAGAATTAAAACCAGCTATATATTTTGTGACTTAATCTTTCTTTGTTATATAAATACATTCTATTCCAAGTAAAAGGCTTAATAGTAATGCACATGCATAAGGCAGTTTAAGTCAATATTGTTAATTAAAATAGCTTCTAGCAAGTCAAGTAAAATTGTTTAGACAAATGAAAATTTGTTGCTTTCTATTACATTTATGAACTACCCATAGCTTTCTCTCATTTCCCCTCACTCCTAAAATATTTATTTCTTACTTTCTTTTGGGCAATTTCCACTTGTTCTATTAGCATTTACATCAATATCACTCCAAACATCCAAATATAGAATATAATCTGTAACCTGCCATCTTCCTTTGGCCTCTAAGAATGGCTGTGACCTCTTTTCCTTCATTCTGCCACTTGCTTATTAGAGCCAGCAGCACAATAGGTAGAGAGAAAAGACACCATGAGATAACAACATCCAAGAGAATCTCTGTGTCAAGCAAACAACCACTGGCATTGATAGAAGAGGTTATAGAGAACAAAATGAACTTGACCTTGGGGTAGGCAAGTATTTGTACACAATAAAATATTTTGATGCTTCATCTCTGGCCTGCATTCCTAGTTTTCTTGGACCAGTTCCCCCTTGGCTTTAATGGAAATTCTACAACTATAATTGACTGAGAAAAGCAATAATGAAAAACATGACCAGAAAGGCAAAGGAGAACACAAGAAATCATGCTACCCTTTAGTGAAAGTTTGCTTTCATATCAATAATATAAAATGAGGCTAGAAGGATAAGCTTTCAGTCAGCAATACATTTGATCTTAGAGTAGTTCACTGTGTCCATAATGTTTAAAAACAAGTTGTTATATTCTTTACCCCAGTCATGAAGTCTTTTAATGGTTCAAGGACCATGACTGCTGGAAAATAAATACAGGATATTGAATTAAGATGGGGAAGCTAATGTGAGGCTGGGCATTCAATCTTTTAATGCTTCTGTTGCAATTTAAACTCAATAACCTCCCCTCCATCCCAATACCTTTTTCATCTAATTATGTTTTCTACATTTATATTACAAATTCAAAACTGCTTATATGTATATTTCTCCTTGCTTATTTTCAACAAGAAGGGTGATCTGGGAGAAGTTGTGAGAGGTGATTGAACTAAAGGCCATTAATGTTTCCTTACCTGAGTTTAGCTTAGGTCTTACCAAACGTGGTTCAGGACTTAACCCAAAACATCACATTAACATAGGCAATGAAGAAACCAAAAACCTCACAAAAAGCAGGGGTGAAATCCAGCAGGTTCTGACAGGTTCTGGAGAACTGGTAGTGGAAATTTTGAGCAGTTCGGAGAACTGGCAAATACTACCTCTGGCTGGCCCCAGAGTAGGATGGGAATGGAGATTTTGCAATATCCTTCACCAAGGAGTGGGGAGGGAATGGGGATTTTGCAGTATCCTTCTCCTGGAGTGGGATGGGAATGGAGATTTTGTAATATCCTTCTCCTGCCATGCCCACCAAACCATGCCCACCAAGCCACACCATACCCACCAAGCCACGCCCACAGAACCGGTAGTAAGAAAATTTGGATTTCACCACTGACTAAAGAGAAGTTGACCAAACCAGTGTAGATATTGTTATATTCCACTTTAAAAATACAAACTTTTAACATCTATTTAAATCTTTAAATATTTGTATGAGCAATATTTGGCATAAGCTGATGAATTTTTTTCACTTTAACATTGGGATCCGGTACGAGTGAGTTGGAATGATTACTTGACAAGCATGATCCCCTCTAATAAGGACTTCATATCACTGATGAATTTAATGAATGTCATAGTAGACAGGACATATTGATGAAACTTAGATTCATTTGAGTAGAACTTGACCACTGATTAGCCTTGTGTGGGTTGATATACTGTAGTTTTACTAAGCCTGATCATTGAGGTTTTTGGGATGCCAGGAGACTGGCATAACAAGTTAGCACACTTGGTCCTTCCTAGAAAGAGTGTTTTCATCACTGCAGAACTTATTTGGCTTGCAGTTGTGATTTGTTAGCAAAATTCCAGGTTAGCAGGGACTAAAGAAGCAGGAAATACACTATGGATAACAGAGAGTGGTACAGAGAAGAGATCTGTAGCAAATCTGTTCCTATATTTAGAGCAGAAAACTTCAAGGCCAGTACCTGGCATCAATTTACTCATTGTTGAGAGACATAAACCTGCCCCAGTCATGAAAATTTTCAAAGGAAGCTGAGTCTTGGACTCTTCTTCAGAATATTGAGAGTTGAATTGAACTCCCAGTTAAGTTGGAAGGATAAACATAAAAGAATAAAGTTAAGACTTCTTTCCATCCACCCTGAATAAATCAACATCTTAGAAAGTGAATGAAACCCAAAGTAATGCTAGATTTCCCACACTTAAAGAATTCTCATTGGCAGAGATTTTAGTGAAGTAATAAATCTAATTAACGGACTGCTTTTGTCAATATTAGCGATACCATTACAATACCAAATTTCTATCAGCATTCTCCATATATAGAACTGAAACTCAACATTGTATATTGTTTTAATCAGAATAATAAAAAAACAACTAAATCTGCTTTGAAAGATTAAGAAGGACTTCAAAGCCATCTATTTAATTCATTGCTAAAAATTAATTATTACAATTACCTTGATTCATGAATCTTTCCCAATGAAATTATTCAGCTGAAATTTTGTCAAACTGAAACACTCTTTCAAAGTTTTGCATAGCCCAATTTACTGTAATAATATCACAAATAAATTATCACATTCCAATAAATTTTCAGTTTTCAAATTGATTTTGAAATAACTTCTTGCCATCTCGCCTGGGTGTTTGTTTGTTTTTTAATATTTTATATATAGTCTGGTAATGCTATTCCATTGTGGTTTAACTTCCAAAAAATAAGATTTATTTCATGGTGGCTGCCAATAATAATGTGACATTTAATTACACATTTGAGAAACACATTTATTCTAAAGCTATTTTCATTTCACTTTAGAAGGTAACCCTACATCAAACTGTTTTATTAATTTAATTAAAGCAGTTAATCTTGAAATAACTTTCAGGGTGCTCAAACAAAACCAAGCAAATATTCAAATTAAATCAGCATCTTTGTCTTCAGTATATGTAATTAATTTACAGCAAACTCAATAAACAAAATTCATGAAAAGTTGTTCTTATGATAACCAAAAATGTTCGGCTGTCCTCTTAATCTTCTTTAACATTATAAAACATTCTCATTACACTAGTGGGTCTGTTGAAAACCCTTTTGTTAGAAAGCAACAATTATAAACTTATCCCTACCAGTGCTAGAGGGCAAACATTTCTTTGAAAATGAGCGCCATTAATCAGCTATTTTAATACAAATGATCCAATAGTCTCTATGGCTAGCACCAGCTGGACTGTGATGAAATCTCTCATTTGCAATCAAGCTATCAAATATTCTTTCCAGCTTACCCTTTTCTTTTGTGACTAAAATACTTAGCCTAATACTTTGTTGTTCTGTAGGGAAGAGTTATTGCATTATCCAGTTCCATTTGTTTTCTCTCCCCTCCTTTTGTAGAGAAGTTACTAATCCAGTGCAGAGCTTTGATTAGAAATGCCTTTTGTGCATGCCTATAAGTAACTTGCCTGTAAAGATGCTGGGAGGACCATGAAGTAGAACTGTCACATGGTTTTGAACACTTCATGCTTGTAACAAGAAAATCAAGAGGAGACCTTTCCAAACCTAGAAAGAAAATGGAGAGAAAATATCAGTTACTCTATGGTTTTTAGGTTTGGGATTAAAATAAAATAATGGTCTCATTTTCCTAGAAAATGGTCCTTTCTCTATCTCTCACCATATCTCCCATGCCTCTCACCACCATAATACCTGTGTGTCCCCCATCTCCTCAACAGCAGTCCCATCCCCATATCTAGGGTCTTCAATTCCCAAGGCCAGAAACCTCCGACCATCCTCACCAATCATCTATAGGATGGGAAGTGAGGTTGCTCAAGGCACTTTAGCGTAACCAGTTAAACATGTTGAAAATATGTAGGCAAAGCTAAATTATGGTATACTATCAACCTAAATTAATTATATCTTCCATTGTACTTTTCTTCATACGGTACATTAGACAATCATGACCTGTTCGATCATCCTTTCATCCTTTATCTTATTTCTTTTTCATATATATATATATCTTTTTCTAAAATTCAGCTTCAAGTGACATACAGCTGATCATGCTAGGACATTGGTTTCTCCAGATAAATCAGCACATTCTCCATGGCTTGTCAAACTTCTCAAAAATCTGTCCACAGACAGAGGGTATTACTGTGGGTATTATTATGATGATCAGAGTTCTCCACTAGAAGTCATTAAATTTTGCTGAGCACATTTCTGAGCACATTGCTGAGCACATTGCTGAGCACTATTGCTGAGCACATTGTAAGCCGCCCTGAGTCTTCGGAGAAGGGCGGCATATAAATCAAATTAAAAAAAAATTGATAATTTTATAATATAATTATTAATAAGGAAGTAATAAGGAAAGTGTCCTGACTAGGACGGGATTTATTTTATACACACACACATATACATATATATATCGGTAATTCCATATTTTTTCTTCACTACATAATGTAATGAATTCTTCATTTGCTATTATAAAATAAATATTTCCTTTGAGTCCAATTAGCACAGCTGAAAGAAAAGGCAAAACAGGGCTCTGTTCAGCTCACATCAGTGTAATGGAAAATCAGTTCTTTTATTCTGGCTTTAATAACTGGAACTTGATTAGAGGCAAAGAAAGAGACTGTAATGGGAGGGGGAGAGAAAGAGAATGAAGGAACTCTGCCAAATTAGTTCTATAAGAATTCTCAACCAGTCTGCTCTCTGAGTTCCTATTCAAATGCTAATTGAGACTTTTTGTAAACAGAGTGGGTAATCATGGAAGAAAAAACAGGCATAGCAAACAAATGAACTAAACTACACCTTATCCAGCAGACAAATTTTACTGATAAGCTTTGTAAAAAGGCTCTTAAAACTTAGTCCTTTTGGTCTTTGGTGATTTTTAAAATTGAGAATCTGATTATTAAGAACATAAAATAAAACAAACTCTAGAGTGTTTCTTTTGAACAATGAAACTACTCATGTCATAATTAGATAAGCGGATTTATATTCACAGCTATAAACATGAAAGTGGACCATGAGACTTGATAAAGATGAGGTTTTAATTCTTAAAAAAAAATTAATTACATGGCATTATCCTTATCAGTACACAGGGATACATTAATTACACAATTAATAATATGATGAAAAGGATTTCTTGCAGCTTTAATTTGCATGGGGGCATTTGGTTTCAGACCCAGAATTGTCCTTCAGGCATTCCTGTAATCTTCTTACCATACAAAGTCAAGACCTTAAACCAGTTAGTGGGAATATTGAAAAACATGTCTTTTGCTATACACAATTAAGGCTTATACAAACTGTAGCAAGGTTGTGGATCTTTCATGTAATTGGGATCTAAGGTAACAACGTCTCAATATCTTTTCTTAACTGGCATTAGTACAATTTTGTGCAAGTAATAGAGATTATTTCCTGTTACATGTTTTCCTGCATATTGTCTTAATGCCTTACCCTCCTTAAACATCTGATTTTGATTCTTGAGTGTAATCCAATCCCAAATTGAGTTATGAACCTTTATCAGGATCACTTTCCTATCTATAGCTGTTCTTACTTGTTTGGCTTTAAAGAGCTAGTCTAGTCTAGTCTAATATTTTTATCTTAAAGATTTAAAAAGTATACATATTATGATTCAGCACTGAAATATGACCTAGAGTTAAAATTAAAGCAAAACATGAAGATTTCTCTTTTGATAAAATAGGTTTCTTTAAAATAAAATCACAAATATATATATCTCACATAGTTTCCGGGTATCTTGGGAAGTTCTGGGTTAGATATATATTTTTAAACAGAAGTAATTAGTGACAATTTTCACAGGGCCTTTGATACAAAATTATTGCAATTAAAAATGTACATTTTGTGAACATGTGTCAGAAGTATTTAAAGATAATAGCTTAAATTGACTCTTTCAGAATTAATTTAAATTCTATTGTTTAAGTGGATTTGTTCTAAGATATAATTATGGCTCCATTCACAGTGATATATCAACAACGATAACACACTCATTGATCTATTTTTCTCCACCACCAACAAACTGATATATTGAAATAGCTGACCCTTGCTTTCAGTGCTAGACTAAATAATAAAGATAGCCCCAGTATATTCAGCATTTTCTTACTTTCATCTTTTTAATGTTTATGTAGGACATATCAGATTGTTCAATTATACTCTATGAATCAAGCTGAATGTAAACCTGCCTTCACCCCTGCTGTTCTTCTTAAATGAGATGTTTTAAACCAAGATTATAGGTTTAGATGAACACTGAAAAACAATCCATCTTCTTGTGTATTTCCTAATTTGGGGACCTTGTCAACCTAGGCTAACCCATTTGGTTGACAACATTTCATGGTGCTGATAAATACCACTGAGAATTCTATCAATAAAACTAATCAACACTTTTTAACATCTAAAACGGAGACATGCCACATAATGGTTGGGTTTTAAATATCCTTCGCCTTAAAGCTCTAGGTAATTTTTTGCTTTTGAGAAACAAGTCCAAGTCCTTTAGGGAATGGATAAACCTTTCAAATAATTCACAGAAAGCATCCCCCCAATAAATAAATAAATAAATAAATAAATAAATAAATAAATAAATAAATAAAAAGATGATGGGATAACATTGCTCTAGATTACTTGGTCTTGTAAAATGTTAAATGGATATGAATAATACTAACCTTTTCTAGAAGCATCTCTCTGTGTGTGTGGGTGTGTGTGGGTGTGTGGGTGGGGGTGGGTGTTGTTCATATCATGTCCACCTTATGATTGATTAATGAAACTTTGACACCGAGTGCCAGGCATCACTAAAAGTTTGATCTGAAAGGGCTATTTCTAGATGAATAGAGACAGTTATGACAGGCAATTTAGGAGAAGGACCTGTGATCATGTAACTTAAGGTGGGAAGCTTAGTATGAATGTGAACACTGAATATGTAGTTGATTATTAGAGTGATCAAAAATGAAAGGGAAAGAGGACCTCGGGTAGAAATTTAACTCTCGGAGATGTGTCTGTTTGCACAGTGAAAAGTAGACCTTTCCTCTTCTCTGTTTTTATCTGAGTTCCCATCTGACTGAAATAACTGAAATAAATATAAAATTGCTGTATTTTTCCACACTGATCTTCAAAACTTGCTCAGCAAACCAATATAAGAATAAACAATGCCTGTGATGTATGGCTCTAGATGAGATAAAGTAGAATGGAATTTTTTTTCATAAAAAGTGTCACCTAGTAGGATCTCTAGTCACAATGCTTTTCCTTTGGAATAATACTCCTCCAGTAATCAAAATAACTCCAAATTCTGTTTCATCCAGAAAGCTGTTAAGATCTGGTTATTCAGAATCAGTCTTATTTAATAAAATACAAAATTATTCACATGCTACAACTCAAGGTTGTATCCACCAAAAGTATCCAAATTCAAAGTAACTGTTTCACATGTATCAAATTAAATTGATTATTTGTTTATTTATAAATTCACAGCCAAAGAACAAATTTTAAAAATTATTTATGAGACCAATGGAATAGTTCAAAAGAAGCAGCAAATGAGACAATATAAAGTCTGTGTATTTGTGTATGTACAGCCCCCGAAGTAATATAGTAAATAGCATTTAAAAATTGTTTTATTATACTGTTATAAAATATATGTAATTTAGATAACTTAGACAGTTAAGGATAGCAATAACTGTATAACTAATAAACAATGATTTAAAATGTTAATAAAACAAGGAAAGAAAAATAAAGAAAGAAATAGTTGGTTTCTAATTTCCCTCTTTTACTAATTCTCATAATTTATGATATTTAATGATGAGCCATGGTGCATAGTGGTTAAAATGCAGAACTGCAGGCTATTTTTGCTGCCAGTTATTTCAGCAGTTCAATTCTCACCAGCTCAAGGTTGACTCAGACTTCCATCCTTCCAAGATCGGTAAAATGAGGACTCAGATTGTTGGAGGCAATATGCTGACTCTGTAAACCGCTTAGAGAGGACTATAAACAGTGGTGGGATTCTGGGGGTTCTAGGGGGTTCAGCCGAACCCTTTGTTAAATTGCTGGCTCACCCCACCCCTTGCCCCGCCCCTCCGCACTATTTATTGCCAATAAATGGGGCGGGCGAGCCAGCAATTTAACAAATGGTTCGGTGTTTTTTTGTAATTTATTGGCCCCGCAGCACACCAAACTGTTTGTTAAATTGCTGGCTTGCCCACCCCTCACCCTGCCCCGCCTCCCATGCGAGCGGCGTCAGCCTATCCTAGCCCAGGGCTGAGCAATTGTGGCTCTTTTACAACATTTGGACTTCAACTCCCGCCTAGCCCATTCTGGGGAATTGTGGAGAATTCTGGGAGTTGAAATCCACAAGTCTTAAAGCTGCCAAGGTGGGAGACATCAAGCATGAAGCTGGTCAAGTATCCTCCTTGAAAGACAACAGTTGAACATCAGGAGAGCTGTAAGAGGGCAGGGCTACATTTGGAAATTTTCGCATTTTTGCAGGTGGTGCATTACGATCTGGTGTCTGCAATGGAGAGCAAAATCCGGCATATTTGCGTGACAAGGCAGCCCTCATCTCCTATCGCTTGGGACTCGGAGCAGTAAACAGCGTCTGGTTCGGGAAGCAGCCGGATTTTGCTCTCCATTGCTCTCTCGGCCCCCTGCAAGCTCTCGTCTCTCGAGGAGCGTTCCCTGAAGTGGCGCGGGAAACTTTGGTTGGGCTTCTCAAGAGATGAGAGCTTGCAGAGGGCCGAGAGAGTAATGGAGAGCAAAATCCGGCTGCTCCCCGAACCAGACGCTGTTTACCGCTCCGAGTCGGCAGGAAATGAGGGCTGCCTTGCGCCGCAAATATACCGAGGTGGTTTTTTTTTGCTCTCCGTTGCAGACACCAGATCGGCCCCCTGCAAGAGAATGAGAGAGAGAGAGTGGGGGAGAGAGAGAGAAAGAGAAAGAGGATCAGTCAGAAATGACTTTTTCAAGCCCTCTGAGTAGTCCCTATGCACATAGGCATGCCCACCCGGTCACATGATCAGCTAGCCACACCTACCCAGTCACATGACCAGCTAGCCACACCCACCCAGTCACATGACCACCAAGCCACACCCCCAACTAAGCCACACCCACAGAAACAGTTGTTAAAAAAATTGAATCCCACCACTGACTATAAAGCATTGTGAAATGGTATATAAGTCTAAGTGCTATTGCTATTTTTTAAGTTTTTCACATATCCACCACATATGGTAAAATATTACTACTGTTTGGTGGCATTTCTAAAATTTGTTACTGTATGATTTATCTACACTTTTTTTAAGTTGTAGGTCAGAATAAATGTTATAGATATAATTGATAATTTTTCTATTCTTGTACTGTGACTATTTCTTTGAAAATTTGCATTCACTTTATCTTATAGTTTTTCATTAGTTCTTATCTATGTCATATCAATATTAAATAGCATTGAATTTTGGCAGTCTTGATCTTAACAAATTTAATTCTTTGTTTTCTGAGAGCTTCTAACAGAGTAAACCTTATCAGCTTTCTTCAGATGAGCCCATGCCTCAACAAGAAGACAATATTCAGAATTGGTATCCAGTCCTAATATGAATTGGAATCATTGATACTATTTAAAACAGAGGACACAAAAATAAATAAACAAAACCAGTGTAAATGCGCATATTTTCATCCCAAGATTCTGAATTAAATTAAAAGCTAAACAGCTATAGCAGTGATCACTTTTTGGTAAATCATTATCTCTTTAGTGCTGATATTTTTGATTTTTCAAAAATTATTAATTAATAAGAAACAAGATAATTTTATCAACATTTATGTAACTCTTCTTTGAGTCAAACCTTGCTTCAGTCATAGATCCAGATTTATTCTAACCCACTGACTGTCCCTGTAGAGAAGAGGGAGGCCAATCTACTGATTCTCAGTAGAGCTAGGCCTTTAACCCCAAATAGAAAAGTAACTCTAAATGTTGCCAGTAAACAAGTACATGTTCTTCTCAAATGGTTTTCTCAAATGCTATTTATGGTGAGAAATAATTATTTACACATCTCTAAGTCCATAAAGTTAATATTGATATGATGGAATGGCTACCAGATTTTCTGAACACCTTTAGAATGATAATTTAATTCAAAACATTAATAATATCATATATTTTGTTCAAAAATGGTGAAATATTTGGAAGTGCTGCCAATTAATTCATGCTGTGAATTAATTGGCATGTTAAATCATTACTACTGAATAAAAATGATAGGACCAAGAATATTTGTATTCAACATATAATAAAGCCCGATAAGAGAATCTTCAGTACTGATTGCCAAGCCCTCTTTAATTAGCCTTTAGCATTGTCAACTCTTGAAGCCCTTCCAGAAGAGCTGTCAGTAGAACAATTTTTGGATAACTTCCAAAATTATGCTCTGGTGGTTTGTCAACTTAAGATCTCCTGGGCCTGCATTGTAGCTAATTCTGCTACCAACACTGACTTGACAACTGTATAGTGTGTAAAAACAAAATGAATACCCTATATTGAGAAAAGATGATTCTTTAAACTTTATGAGCAATTCATTCAAGGTTTGCTCAGTATTTTCTATTTTCAAAAGTAAAGAATATATGTAGCTCAAGATTGAACTGTTGGGTTGTTGGTAAACTCTGACTGTGACTGTAAAGATATTTCATTACTAGGCTAGGTAATGTCATGAGGCACAGAAAACATCAACTATCTTATCTCTACTATTATTACACCCCTTAGTTTGAACTATGTGAAGAATATTTCATAGCGTCTAAAAACAAGTGACCACTTGAAGGGATTAAAGTCTTCTCACTGCCATCTATCTGAGAGCCACTTGATCCAATGCAACTCTGCTAAGGAGCTAACTGTAAAGCAGTAAATCTTTTTGACAAAATAAATAACTTCTTATTTCAGTGGGTCTTTCTTTCAGTCATTCTTCCCTTTCTATTACCTTGTCACTTAGGGGCAACCAACAGCCACACTCCTGCTCTCACAACAAAGCCCCTTCCAATGGTTGATGAATGGCATCTGAATAATACACCTGCTTTCAGATTCCTTTCATGGAATGTAGCTGGATGGCATTCCAATATGAGTGGTCCCTGCTTCTATTTGCACACTGTAATATCTAAACATTGTATTTCTTGATGTAAAGGCTTTATACTTTCTGCAAGTTCTAGCCTAAAACATTGACATGTCCAAGTAGCCTTATCATTTTTAATTTGCTTTTAATTTTCTATTAGCTATTTATTTATTTATTTATTTATTTATTGGTTCGATTTATATGCCGCCCTTCTCTGGAGACTCAGGGCGGCTTACAATGCATTAAGCAATAGCCTTCATACTTTTGTATATACCTGCTTAGTAGGGCTTTTGGCCCCCACAAGTGGTGTTCTTTTTTATACAATGTCAGTTTATTGCCCCTACAATCCGGGTCCTCATTTTACCTACCTTGGAAGGATGGAAGGCTGAGTCAACCTTGAGTCTGGTGAGATTTGAACTTGCAGTAATTGCAGGCAGCTGGCAGCTAAGTGCTACTTAACAGCACATTAGTCCGCTGCGCCACCAAGGCTATTCTATGTCTATGTTCTTTAATCCTTTAGTCACTGCTTTAATCCTTTGATTGACTCATAAAATGTTCTTGTTAATTAATCTGCATTGTATTTCCTATGACTGATCTTGCAGGCATATAACTTGTTGGATCAGTTTGAAAACTAATTCTACAATTTTTCAATGTCCTACCACAGAATTGACTTGGGCAGATGATTTTAATAGTAGAAAAAGGACGATTAACATCAAGTAATTGAATCAAAGAACATCAATGAGACATTAAGAACCTACATACAAAGAGTCAATTGAACAGAGATACGCAAAGACTACTGTGTCTTATTTGTGGGTCTTACATATGTTCTGATCTGATGTAGATAATTTCAGATGTTTGATCAAATCTTGTTTTATTAGATCTCAATGCAACTTTATATTCAGAGGATCAATTTTCTTTATGTTTTGTATTGTTATGAAATTTGGGATAATTACCATTTGAACAATAATGTCACCTCACTAATTATGTAATTCCTTAGGATGCCCTATTGTCCAGTTCATTTCTCAGTAATTGACACCCTGCCCAATTATTCCATTAAAGGAACCTTAGATAGTATAGCCATGTAGCTATGTCCTTTTCCTCTTGCATCAGAGCTACTTATGATAAATCTGTGCCAAATGCTTCAGCGAAGGGTATTTTGCCACAGAAAAAAATAAGTATAAATTCTAATAAATTCACAGAGCAATAAATTCACAGAGATTAGGTGAAAAGGTTTATTTTAATGAATAAATCTTTATTTTAATGAATAAAGAGAGGAAAAAAAACAGTTCTGGTTAAGGAATGTATTAAAGAAAGAGCTCAACCATCTCATTTCTCTCTTCTCCTTAGCAAAGACAGTGAGTGAACCCCAACAAAAGACCTGGTATAGGAACTAATCTATATTGAGGTACCCACCTTAGAAAATGTGTTGAAACTTTCTAGTGCCATGAAATCTTAAAACATGACTAACATTTGTCTGACCTGAATTTGAGGTGGCAAATAAGAAAACTCTAATCCTTGCGTGTTGTAGCCCTGAGAATTTTCATCTTATTATCTTAACTAATATGGAGGGGAGTTGGGGAAAAGAAGCAAGATTTATTTTTACCATTTGTTTAAAAAATGTAACAGTTAAAAGCCATTTCCAGACAGCTATAAAATAGTAAGTGGGTAATCATGAATAATAGGAAATATATGAGGAGTAAGAGGCCTAACCTTTCTTAGGACTCTTAGTTTTTCTGATGATTCCAGTGCAATAAATCCTGAACTTATTTCACCTGAAAATATATTATGTAGCGATGCCATGCATCAACTGCTAAAAAGATCAGAGTCTCTGGTGACAATGCTTTTCACTCAACCTGAACCATTTGTACCTTTCTTGGGCCAAGACACTCCAGTCTCCTGTAGAAGGACCCTAAAGAGAGAGGAGGTCAGGCAGGCAACCTGTTCAGAAGTGCATTGTACCTGTCTCTCATCCTTCATATTGTCATTAACACCCACTGGCCTACGAAATGGTTCTATAAAAGTGATGATGTTCTTATTTTCATAATGCTTCTATGCTTCTTTCATTGATTTTATTGTTCTCCTGATAACAAAGTTATTATAAAACATATGGGGTGGGGGTTATCTTTCTAATGTATTAGTGGCTCTGCAACAAACAGGGAAAAGTTGATGTTGTTATTTATTTCTATGATGACACAGACATATTTCCCAATGTTAAATTTTCCAAGGCAATTAGTAAAATAAAAATGTGCAGCCTCACAAGGTGTGATCATGTGTATAATGTTTATGTAACATGACCTAAACCTTGATTGAGAGACTACCTCTCACCAGTTACATCTCCCTGTCCTATTAGGTCCAGCAAAACAGGGATGTTGTATGTCCTATTTGCCTGGGAATTGGTTTGGTTGTAGTCTTAATTGCTTTTAATTTGTTTGGTAGATTTTATTGTATACATGGCCCAGAATTACTATGTGAGATGGAGCTATATAAACATGCTAAATAAATAAATAAATTTGCATATGCCATTGCATATTTGTGATTATGACGAATGGCGTGAATGGTGTTAATCTGAAAAAACCCCAACCTTCCAGTCTTTTTAAAGCAATAAACATGAAGCTACCAAGAAGCATTAATGATTGAGCAATAATGTTTATGACTGATATTTGTCACAATAATAAAAAGGCGGAAAAGATACACTACTGTAAAAGGACATAAATAAAACTAGTGATCAAATCAGATAAAAAGTAGTTACTTTACAGTAAGGTAGAAACTCCAAGACACCCATGACAGAAACAAATGATAATACAGGGAAGACAATACTCAAGAAATTATTGTTTGTCCCTTTCCTTTCCTTTCCTTTCCTTTCTTTCCTTTCCTTTCCTTTCCTTTCCTTTCCTTTCCTTTCCTTTCCTTTCCTTTCCTTTCCTTTCCTTTCCTTTCCTTTCCTTTCCTTTCCTTTCCTTTCCTTTCCTTTCCTTTCTTTTCCTAATTTAATTTAATTTAATTTAATTTAATTTAATTTAATTTAATTTAATTTAATTTAATTTAATTTAATTTAATTTAATTTAATTTAATTTAATTTAATTTAATTTAATTTAATTTAATTTAATTTAATTTAATTTAATTTAATTTAATTTAATTTAATTTAATTTAATTTAATTTAATTTAATTTAATTTAATTTAATTTAATTTAATTTAATTTAATTTAATTTAATTTAATTTTACATGGATACTTACCCGGTGGTAGATAAAGGTAAAGGTTCCCCTCGCACATATGTGCTAGTCATTCCCAACTCTAGGGGGTGGTGCTCATCTCCATTTCAAAGCCGAAGAGCCAGTGCTGTCCAAAGACGTCTCCATGGTCATGTGGCTGGCATGACTAAACACCAAAGATGCACGGAACACTGTTACCTTCCCACCAAAGGTGGTCCCTATTTTTCTACTTGCATTTTTTACGTGCTTTCGAACTGCTAAGTTGGCAGAAGCTGGGACAAGTAACGGGAGCTCACCCCATTAAATGTTGCATGGATATACTGAAGTTCTCCATGTACATGGGACTTGGACTTCAACTTGAGACCATAAAGGAAATAATGGAACAAATAAGGACACTTCTATGCCTTAAGAAAATATTGTTTCTGGCAAATACTGATACTCAATCTGAAGAAGAGTTGTTATAAATTTGTTCATGTTGGATGTTCAAGTTTAGGTTTTGAAGGTCTCAATCAGTTTTCATACTAGAAAAGTCTGTGTATACTATATAGGGCAGTTTAATGAATGTGGGCCCTACATAACATCAAATTTGTACCTACTACTCATACAGCCTTAAATTAACACTGAGTTTTATTTTGCAAATGGTATGCTAAAATGTATTCAAAATTAAATACCCAGAAAACCTGAATTTCCTCCTCCTTCTACTTCACTGCTTTTACTTTTTGAAATGCTATTTTCTCTGCTTTCTGCCCTCTGCATTTCTCCTAAATTGCTGTGGAAATTGTTTCTGTTTCAGCCACAATAAGGAAACAGCAACAAAAATTCATCACCATAGGAGTCCTACTATTTCTATAATATTTTAGTGTTCACATATTTCCTTCTCTGCTTCCTCTCCTTTTGTCAGTTATCTTTCTAATACTCGGCCCACACTCCTAAGTTTATTCAAGACTTCAGAGTTGCTGAGAAATATTGTCAAAATCGTTTTTCAAAGTCCAAATATTAGCTGGCAGTTGGTTTACCTCTTTCCACTTGCCAGTTCTTCCTCTTAAAGAATGTAGACAAAAGTTGTTCTGGGAAGTAAATGGGCAGTCTCAAAATCTGTTATATAAATAAATAAAGTTCAATGATACAGCTAGATGGTTTCAGTCTGTAGATATACTATAGTTTTGTGAGAAATCTTTTAAATTGTCATTTAAATTTAGCTATGAAACTTATTTTACATCATCCACATTGTCAACTGCTGTATCTATGTGTACGGCCAGCTAACCATACTATAAAATTATTTTACAAATTAGGAGGAAAAAAATAATGTGACTACTAAATATAGTCATTGATTTGTTAGGAAGGAATACACACTAACGGTTTAACTTTTTTGACATTCTTGACAAAAATTACAGCAAAAAATGCCCCTGTCATCTCCTTCAAGAAAGGTTAGCAGAACAATTTTGAGTGGAATTTAAGGAGATGTGTGGATGTATCCAATACATCAATACAACTGCATTTTCACCATCAACAGTATTACCATTTTGACAAGTCCATTTCAATCTACTACCTAATGTACGTGGGCTTACATGTATATGGAATTTCTCCTTCCAGCATCAGAAAGAATGTTTTTAATCACAATCTTTTCCCAAATGTTTTTTTTTTAAATTTTCAGGAACATATCCTAATGAAAACATAGAATCAGCAATGATTTTCAAGTTTCACCATAAATTATAGGTTGAGACATGTGATCTATAGACTACAATGATCTGGATTGACCCTGATGGATGAAATTAGGAAATAAATTAATTAACATAAATCCAGGCTGTTGAGTTTGTATCTGGTCAATATTTGATTTTGAGGCTATACCTGATGAACAAAGAACATGAGGAGAAAAAGTAAGATATATTTCTTTTGCCAGATAGCTGGTTGTCCTAACTGTATTAACTCCTGGTGTTGTGTATAAGATGCTTTATTGACCAAGGTTAATTCCAGTTGCTCAGCCATTCTACCTAAATAGGCTATTAAAGCAGAGTAAATACTCAAGTAAAGCAGGAGGTTAGACAAGAATATCTCCAAGGTCCAACCCTGATATTCTATGTTTTACCCCAGTTACTTGCAATACAGTTGACAGAAACTTTCTATCAGTGGGGACAGTTTGTTTTCATATAAAATTAGAGGATTTATTGATAAGCATGGTTGAATAATTTATGCTGCATATGTTAGAAGCACTTTGAAATCTTTATTTTTAACACATTTTAACACATTCTCATAAAAACAGAAATCACTGAAACACTTAGTTTTGATCTTATTAATCCTTTTCTAATCAGCTGGAAACTTTGAAGGTACAAAGCCCATCCTTTTAGAACAGGTGGAATATTCCACACCCTTCATGTAAAATATCCTGTCACTTTTAATTCTGTACCTTGTTTACTTTCTATGTTACAAAAGAAGTGGGATTTGCTTCCATTGATTTTTTGAAATAGGAAATGGAACTTTCAGATTTCCCATATGAATTTAAAGCAAGTCAGATATTAACCTCACAGTAAAACATCTGCCATGATGCTCAAAAAAACAGATAAGAACTATCTTACTATAAACTGCATCTGTGCCAAACACATTGTGATTTGGGATTTAGATATTATGACTTAATGGAATTCCGAAAATGGAAGAATTATAGCAAGCACCCTGTTAACTAATATATGCTATGTTTTCTCAAAAGTATAAGATAATGTTCAAAGGTAAATATGTGAAATATATATATATGTTTTCTCAGGTTTTCGCGGGTGTTTGTATGTAGGTCTTTGGTTATTCGGGTCTTCTCCCACGTAGAATTGGAAGTGTCTTGGCGACGTTTCGACGAAGTCTCATTTGGTCGAAGCCGAGAACACCAGCCTGAAGATGACGAATGAGACTTCGTCGAAACGTCGCCAAGACACTTCCAATTCTACGTGGGAGAAGACCCGAATAACCAAAGACCTACATACAAACACCCGCGAAAACCTGAGAAAACAAATATCACACTTCTACGGGAAGGAAATCTACCATACACACACACACACACACACACACACACACACACACATATATATATATGATAGATAATAGATAGACGATAGATGATAGGTAGATGATAGAGATAGATAGATAGATAGATAGATAGATAGATAGATAGATAGATAGATAGATAGATAGATAGATAAATCTATGTGCTATGAAAACTCTTGCTGTCATCACATCATGTGATCTTCATTTTCAATGTTCCATGACAGTTTTCCAGCCAATCTCACAATCCTTCAATTCCTCTGTCACCCAGCAACAGCAGCCACTTCTTGCCTGCTTCCTACCTGGGAAGGGAAAGGAAGGGAAAGGGGGAGGGAAGGAAGGAAGGAAGGAATGAGTGTAAGAAGGAAGGGAGGGAGGGAAGGAGGGAGGGAGGAGGGAAGGAGGGAGGGAGGGAGGGAGGGAGGGAGGGAGGGAGGGAGGGAAGGAAGGAAGGAAGGAAGGAAGGAAGGAAGGAAGGAAGGAAGGAAAAGAATTAAGGAAGTGAGGGAGGTAGGAGGAAGGGAAGAAAGGAAAGAAGGTAAAAGGAAGGATAGAATATTATGAAGGAAAGAAGGAAGGAAGGAAGGAAGGAAGGAAGGAAGGAAGGAAGGAAGGAAGGAAGGAAGGAAGGAAGTTTTCTTATGTTCCCCATAGCTTCCCAAATAGAAATTCCATGGGGATCCCAATAGGAAGTTGGAAGCAACTCACATTCCCATACATTTTTTTTTACCACCCGTGGTTATTCTTTTCTCTTTAGTTTAGGAAATATTTCTGAAACAGTGACCCAATGGGACACTACTCGTTTAGTATAGATATAAGTATAAAGATATAGATATATAGATGAATGATTATACCTAATTCAGTTTTGTCTCTAAATATATTATTATATGCACTATTTCAGTACCTACTGCAGGATCTTCTGTTTTAGTCAGTCTTCCTTCCACACTGAGATCTTTTCAATCTGAGTTACCAAATACCCTGGAATCTTCTTCACACAAAGTATTTACCCATTACTTGACTATTATAATTGATGAAATCAAACAAAAGAATTTTTTCTTGTTCAAAGGTGATATGATGTCTTAGAATATGGGATGATGAACAATGATGAACTTGCTTGCGGCTTGCAGGATAGACATCCTGCTGGCCACTGCTAGAAATGGACATTTGTAATAAATGGGATTTTAATATAATTCAATTTGCTTCTTTCAATGATTAAGAGTGTAAAGAGGCATCTTTAATTTCAGCAATATGTAAGGGCCATTGACTGGGGTAATGGGAATAAGTAACCTATTTCTTCTCATAATAAGGTCCCTATTCAAGATATGATTCAATATTTAAATGCCAAATCTAATTAATACTCTTCAGTTGAGACAATATACAATTTTGTCATCCTTGTAAAATAGCCCCTGCATTATGTTTTAAAAATAAATAGTAGAGTACATTATGGAGAAAATCACGGTACATTTCTATTGGCCTTCTGTATTGGGCGTAGATTAAGAAACCACTTGTAGGGAAAAGATATATTTAGTAGATTGCAGCATATTCATTCAACTATTCTTCCCATTCTTTTTCTATTAATTGTAGCAGGTCATATGTATAACAGCCTTGAATTCCAAGCCTTGCTTAATCTTAGTGATATATATCAGCTTCAGATGCATTCTGAACCTTACCACTTCAGATAGTGATATAGCAATCTTTGCTAAAGCAAGATTCTTTCTGAAGAGGCCAGAAGAAAATCTGGTTTATACAGAATACTAAGCAATTTGAACTCTTTCAGACTGCAGTAAGGCATGCAACCTGCCAAAAGGAAAAAAAAAATATTATCTTCCCTTCATTCAATTGCTCTAATGCAAAAGCCAGTATACCTTAATAACATAAATAACACACCTAAATAACATACCAAAAGCCAGTATACCTAAATAACACCTCATCATTCAAGGTGCAAATCTTGAAAAATCTATTTTTTACTGTTTTACTATTTGTGGATTAGCAAATTAGAGCTGTCTATAACATACAGTTATGTCTATGGAGATTCTCAGTCATCCAAGTCATGGTTGTCCCAAAGGTGCTTTTTTTTTATTTCAGGGGGCAACTGGACTTTCTGGTTTTTCTTTGAAGACCTTTTGCTTCTCATTCAAGAAACTTCTTCAGCTCTGACTGGATGGTGGGGAATGGAAGGATTTATATTCCTTGTAGACAGCTGGTCATTTGCATTCATTTAGCTGGTTGTTAAGGTCATCTGGAGGTTTATCTGTGTTATCAGGGTCACCTGAGTGATGCAAATAGGCGTGGAACTTGGAGATAGATAATATTGTATCCTTCCTCCCTGGTTAAGAGATGGCTGTTCAATTTTGACATACTGTGTTTCCCTGAAAATAAGACAGGGTCTTGTTTTCTTTTGAAATACCCCCCCCCCCAATAAGGGCTTGGCCTTATTATTGGGGATCTTTTTATTTTGGGGAGGCAGGAGGCGGCGAGCGTGGGACTGGATGTCCCATCACTGCCATCACCTCCCCTCCCTGTTCTTTGCACCAGCAGACTGGCCCAACACGTCCCACCCCACCCCAATGGCAATAGCTGCTTCCTTTCCCTGCCGTCTCTTTATTGAGAGGGGTGGCAGGTGGGGTGGGGAAAAAGCAAGATGCGTGGAGCAAGACATGGGTCTTACCTTTCAAGCTCCATCGCTTTCCTCACTGTTGTGTCCAGGGAAACATGCTGTGAAAGAAAATCTTCTCACAAATTCAATCAAACTTTTCAAACTCGCAATAAGGTTTCGTTTTACAGACTGTTTCCCTGGACACAATGGCAAGGAAAGCGACAGAGTTTGAAAGGTAAGGCCTGCATCCCACTTCTCACCCATCCCACCTGCCACCCCCAAATTGTGTCCCTAAAGGGGGTGGGTGGCTAAGGAAGGGGCAGGAGCCCTGTCATATCCAGCGAGGGCGGGTAAAGAGATGGCAAGGGGAGTCACTTCTCGCTCCACGCATCTTGCTTCTTCCCCACCCCACCTGCCACCCCTCTTGATAAAGAGATGGCAGGTAAGGAAAGCAGCCAGGCTGCTGTTGTCATTGGGGTTGGGTGGGACATGTTGGGCTGCTCGGATGGCATGAAGAACAGGGAGGGGAGGGCATGTCCCCCCTTCCCCCCTCTGGCTTCGCCTCCTCATTTTGGTTGCACGGCAAGCAATTAGAGGAAATGGAGGGACTGGTTGTGCATACGTGTAATTAGTTGGTAGAGGGGCTTATTTTGCAGGGGTGGCTTATATTATCGCATGTGCTGAAAAGCCCAATTGGGCTTATTATCCGGACATGTCATATTTTTGGGGAAACATGGTAGATGGCCTCTTTAACCCCTCTTTCACGCCAATGGTCCTCTCTGTCCAAAATGTGAAATTTGCTGTCTTCAAAACAGTGCCCTGTGTCATTTAAATGCAGATGGACTGCTGAATCTAGTTCAGATGTGTTTGTTCTCCTATGTTGTGCCATGAATTTATGAAGTGGTTGTTTTGTTTCCCCAATTTACAAATCTGCACATGGCTCACTGCATTGTACTGCATATTCCATGTTGTTCAGTTTATGTCTGGGTGTTTTATCCTTGGGTGGACAAGTTTCTGCCTTAATGTATTCTTGGGTTTGAAGTGTGCGCATATGTTTTGTTGGCTGAAGATCCTTCTGAGCTTTTCCGATATTCCTGCAAAGTACAGAATGACAATGTTGCTTTGTTTATTGTTTTCATCAGTGTCTGTTATAGAGCAGCTTCTATAGGGTCTTTTTTGACCCTGATGATAGAGAGAAACCTCCAGGTGACCTTAACGGCCCATTAAAAGAATGTAAATGACAAGCTGTTTGCAAGGAGTACAAATCCTTCCATTCCCCCACCATCCAGTCAGAGCTGAAGAAGCTTCTTGGATGAGAAGTGAAACGTCTTCAAAGAAAAACCAGAAAGTCCAGTTGCCTCTTGAAAAAAGTACCTTTGGGACAAAATACCATTATGTGCTTGTTCAGCTTTAAAAATTAAATAAAAGAATAAGCCCTTTCCATATCTCTTTGCCTACAACTAACCAGATTTCATCATCCTCAGTAATAACAATCTGAAAAAAAAAAGTTTAAATGGAACTGTGTTCAGGAATTTCCTATGTGTATATCAATGGACATAAAACTAAATTTTCCACCATTCCGTTGAATTAATTATTTACTTAAAAGCAACTTCAAGTTTCATCCAAATACAGTTGAGCTATATTCTGAATTGATATATTAATGCAAAACTTTACATTCACTAGACGTCTGCCCCAAAATCTCATTTAAACTAAAAGAAACAAAACACATCTGATTATTAAAAGCATCTGTCCAAGACAGAAACAAAGAATACACACTCAAGGACTTTACTGTAGCAATTGACAGATGATAAATTACTTTTAAAACTTTAGGACCTGCTCAGGAGGTGTCACAAATTATCATTCAGAAGGTTTGCTGTCATAGGTACATAAGCTGTTCAGATTCAGTTGAGATGAAGTTGCTGTGGGGTGAAGAAAGGGCAAAAGTTTAGCCTGGCTTCTGACAAGGCTAAATCAAAAGGGTCTTCATGTCCACAGTTCTGCAACAGTTAGCACACTGACTGCTTGTACCTTGTCTTTATGAAGTATGAACAAGTGTATAAGTATCAACTTATTTATTTATTTGGCTAGGTATCTAAGGATAAAAACAGATCCTTTTGCTTTTTTCCCTTCTCGTGTGAAGAACTTGCCTTGCCTTCCCTCTTCCCTCTTCCCCCTTCCCCTTTTTTACCCTTTTTCCTTTTTACCTTTTGCCTCCCTTTTCATTTTATTTTATTTAAACTTAAACTTGCTTACCTCCCCCCCCATACTCCTACATGAAAAGAATGTTTCCCCCCCCCCCACATACTCCTACTTAAAAAGAATGGTACATAAAATGGCTCCACAAATAGCAAACATTATATCTGGAAGACCAGCTAGAAGGAAGAAGAAATTAATAAAGAGGAAAAATGAAAGTGCCAGAGAAAGAGAGAAAAAAAAATGTGACTTGAAAAGGAAAATAAAATGATCAAGTTGAAAAGTAAGGTAGAGGTAAGGAAAAGGGGATAAAAATAGATAGTGAAGAAAAGCCATATTCTTCCAGAAAGAAAGAAAAGAGAAATACATTATGATTGTTCTTTGATTAAATAGTTTATTCAGTAAAAAGGCTCTAAATCATGTATTCATGCTATAATTATGGGACAAGGTAAATTACTTTTTTAAAAGGAAAAAAGGGACAGAGCAGTACTTATATATCTTGATTATTCGTTTTTTGAACAAGGCTTCCCATTGTCACATTTTCCATGGATGTTCAGGAAATGATATTATAAATCCACCACAATTAACATATTCCAATATTATGACGGTCGATTCCTCTGAAGGGCATTTCATCTTCTCCATCATCTATTCTATGGAAGCATCTGCCACAGATCAGTTGTAACATATTTTATTAACTAATTTACAAGTCTTAATGATCTTATTTGAAATGTTAATATTTCCTTGGCAATCTGGAGAAGTTATTTATTTATTACATTTATATGGTCATCTCAAATACTGTACATGACTCTGGGCAGCTAACAATATAAAAATGATTCAAAATATTCAAAAACATAAAATGCAGAACAGCTAGGAAAATATATATATCACAACATCTATCTCTTTACAACCGAAATATAGGCTTCATTGTACACCCAGAATCTCAGGCTTGCGTTTTCAAGGCTTTATGGAAGGCCAGCTAATCTCTGGAAAGATAATATTAAAGAGGGAGGGTGTCTTGGGAAAAAAGGATTGTTTACCTGGGCCTCATTATCTAACATTCCTCGGCATAATTAAACGTAGCAATTCTGAATCAATCCAAAATCGGTGACTTGCAACAAATGTCAAAGACAATAAAAAAAAGTTTCTTTCAATTTATAAATAAAAAGAAAAAAGTCAAGGAAACAGTAGAACCACTTAAGAGAAAAGATGGCAAGGAAGTAACAGGCAGTAGAGAAAAAGCAGAACTGTTTAACTCATTTAACTGTATTACGGTGGTTCTCCTCCTTTCTCTCTGACCGGTTGCAGTCTGTGTTGGCAGGAGGGCAGAGGTTGACCCCGAGGCCCCTCATATGTGGGGTGCCACAAGGATCGGTCCTCTTGCCCCTTTTGTTCAACATTTATGTAAAGCCGCTGGGAGAGATCATCCGTGGTTTCGGGGTAAAGTACCACCAGTACACTGATGTACCCAGATGTACCTCTCCACCCCGGACCACCCCAATGATGCCCTTGAAGTGATGTCCCGGTGTCTGGAGGCCGTGCGGATCTGGATGGGGAGGAACAGACTCAGGCTCAACCCATCCAAGACCGAGTGGCTGTGGTTTCCGATGTCCCGATATAGTCAGTTGACGCCATCTCTGACTATTGGGGGTGAATCGCTGGCCCCGACAGAGAGGGCTCGCAACTTGGGTGTCCTCCTGGATTCACGGCTGTCTTTAGAAGAGCACTTGATGGCCGTGACCGGGAGGATTTTTCATCAGGTTCGCCAGTTGCATCCCTTTCTGGATCAGGACTCCCTACACACAGTCACTCATGCCCTCATCACTTCCTGTTTGGACTACTGCAATGCTCTCTACATGGGGCTCCCCTTGATGAGCACCTGGAGGGTCCAACTGGCGCAGAGTGCAGCCGCGCAGGTTGTTATGGGAGTGACATGGTGCTCCCGTGTGACACCTCTCCTGCACGAGCTGCACTGGCTCCCTGTGGTCTTCTGGGTGCGCTTCAAGATTTTGGTTACCACCTTTAGAGCGCTCCATGGCTTAGGACCTGGTTATTTACGGGACCGCCTACTACCACAAGCAGCCTCCCACCAGCCGGTACACTCTCATAGAGAGGGGCTCCTCCAGGTGCCGTCAGCTAAACAATGTCGACTGGCGGCCCCCAGGGGGAGGGCCTTCTCTGTGGGGGCACCCACTATCTGGAACGAGCTCCCCCCAGAGATCGGAGGATCCTGGATCTACGCACTTTCCACTGTGCTCTTAAGATTCTCCTATTCCAGGAAGCCAGCCTGGCCTAATTTTCTCCCCTGTTTTAAAATTCTTTTAAATCGAAATTTTAATCTGATTTAAATTATTGGGATTTTTAATTGTCTTGGGCTAAATTATTTAATCTGGTTTTAATTATGTCTTTTAACTTTTGTATTTATGTATTTTATTTTGTGCCTGTTCACCGACCTGAGTCCTTCAGGAGTGGGGCGGTATATAAATCTAATAAAACAAACAAACAAACAAACATTTAGTCTTCACACAAAAAGAAACTATAGCCCAACCTATCAAAAACATAACAGCAAAAGACAGATTAGAAATAAAAATCTAGTAAGAAAATGGTTATCTGATCTTGATGAATATAAATCACTGGGACCTGATAGTTTATATCCCAGAGTTTTGAAGGAGCTGGCAGATGTTATCTTGGAACTATTGTACCAGATCTTTCAAAAATCCTAGAACACCAGAGAATTATCTGAGGATTGGAAAAAAGCTGATGTGATTCCCATTTTCAAAAAAAGAAAAGAAAAGAAAAGAAAAGAAAGAAAGAAAAGAAAAAGACCCAGGATATTACAGACCAATCAGCCTAACATCAATACTTGTGAAGATACTGGAAAAGATAATCAAAAAACAGATCTACAAACATCTAGAAACAAATAAAGTTATAACTAAAATGATTTATTAAAAACAGATCATGCCATACCAATCGTATTTAATTCTTTGACAAAGTGACTAAATTAGTAGACCACTGAAATGCTGTGGACATAGTATACTTAGACTTCAACAAGGCATTCAACAAAGTAGACCACAATCTATTTCTTGGTAAGCTAGAAAAATGTGGGATAGACAGCATCACCACCAGATGGATTTGTAAATGGTTGAGAAACCATATTCAACAAATTATCCTTAATGGTACTACATCTAAATGGAGGGAAGTAAGTGGTGGGTTATCACAGGGTTGCATTTTAGACACAGTACTCTTCAATATTTTCATAAATGACTTAGATGAGGGAAGGGGAACTCATCAAATTTGCAGATGACACTAAGCTGGCAGGAATAGCCAACACCCGAGAAGACAAGCTCAGGATCCAAAAAGATCTTGACAAACTTGAACAATCCAACAACATTAAATTTAGTATGGAGAAAAGCAAGATTTTACACTTAGGCAGGAAAAACCAAAGGTATAAG
The DNA here is from genome assembly GCA_022577455.1 of Arizona elegans. Classification (NCBI taxonomy): domain Eukaryota; kingdom Metazoa; phylum Chordata; class Lepidosauria; order Squamata; family Colubridae; genus Arizona; species Arizona elegans. Next base: position 68,036,503 of record JAKOOJ010000003.1, on the reverse strand, counting down.
TAAAGATTAGGTGAAACCTGCTCAAAAATAGTAACTGTGAGAGAGACCTTGGAATCCTAGTGAATGATCACTTAAATATGAGCCAGCAATGTGCAGCAGCATCCAAAAAAGCTAATACAATCCTTGTTTGTATAAACAGATGCATAGAAGCAACCTGGAGCTAAGGAGAAACTTCCTAACTGTGAGGACAATTAACCAGTGGAATCAGAAGTTGTAGGTGCTTCATCACTGGAGGTTTTTAAGAAGTGACTGGACAGTCACTTGTCTGAAATGGTATAGGGTCTCTTGCTTGAGCTAGGGGTTGGACTAGAAGACCTCCAAGGTCCCTTCCAGCTCTATACTGATTGGTTGATTGATTGATTGATTGATTGATTGACTGATTGACTGATTGACTGACTGACTGTGGTGATAGTGCCATGAAGTATTTTCTGGGCAGCTATATGACAAAAATCATCTTAATGGGAACTATTATTGTCTCTGAGATGGAAATAAGCACTGAACATACTAAGGGATATTTGTGATGAGTTGATATTGCTGGGTTTCATGTTTAAAAATAATGGTCATGATCTAATACAGCAGCTCCATAGTAATCAGCTCTTACACTATTCTATATATTAACCACCTAAAAAACAAAACTTGATGTAGTCAGTATCTTGCTAGATAGTACATTGCAACTTCAATTTACAAATGCCAGATTGAATGACTCTCCAGATCAAATCTCATTCAAGAGACAATTCTTGCCAGTCTGAATAAAATACTCCTCTATCTGAACATGACTCAAATATTTTTAATCATAGATAAATAAGTATGTATATTGTATATGGATTGTGTGTGTGCTTGTTTGTGTATATGTCTGTATGTGTGTGCTGAGCATAGCTAAAAAAATATTCAGAAGACATAAATATTACATCCCTCATATGAGCACAGCATCTGTCTACTATTCATTAAAACAGGTCCAGTTTGTTCAGGATTCCATTTGGGTTTTCATGATTCATCAAAATTAACCTTTGTGACTCTTTCAGGTTCTTGCATACAATAAGCTGAAAAATGTTGGGTTTAACACAAAATTGTTTTTGCACATTTCAGTGTATGCTGCTCTCTTGAAATAGAACTAGATCCTTATTTTTTTAAAAAGGTTTCCTTGGGAATACCAAAACATAATAATTATATCCTAAAAGTATTATTTCCAATAGTTTGAAAACAACAATTCTTAAGGAACGCTTGACAAGTCTTATGGACTTTTTAGAAGGAGGGGAAAAAAATACTAGCTTTACAAAGAAGTCATTTTTCTTTTTCCTTGGCAGATGGGGAAATCTAAGATCAGTTGACTGATTGACTGAATCTTGCTTCCCAAAAGACCACAAAGCCATCTATCTGAGATATTGTTTGAATGAAACAGAAGTATTCCAGGTGAAGTGTGCCTTACCTTTTATATGCAAAAGCTTTTTTTTATTGTTACGATAAACTTTATATTAACAAAGATAAAGGATGAAATACACTCTTCTCATTCATTGATTACAAATATTGACTGTATTTCATGCAGAAGAATTATGCAGCAATCAAGTGCAGGAAGAAATGTAGTATATTTTTTATTAGGGTTAACTATAACTTCAACAACATGTTAGGCAGGTGCTTTCTGAGTTTGGTTGTTTGCTTGCAGATGTTTAATTAATGGACGAGGTAATATTATCTGTGCTAGTGAGTGTGGGGCAGGGGTGGGTTCTACTTACCTTTACTACTGGTTTGCAATGGGATCGTGCGCGTATGCACAGATCACCGATGATGACATCTGGGGCGGTGGGCGGGGCCCCCCACCAGTTTTACTACTGGTTCTTGCAAACTGGGGACAACCCACCACTGGTGTGGGGTTTGTTCCCTGTTTATATACAGTAGTTTGCCCTGCCAGTGTTGGTGGGTGCTGGTTTTCTCCTTGGTAGTTCTTTGATTAGGCTATTGTTTTCTGCTAATTGTTTGTTTGTGTTAATCCCTTCTTATCTGGTGTTGGTTGCGGGAAAAGGAAGTGTTCTGATCTTTATGTGAGCGTTCCAGGAAAAACCCCAACTCCAAGTAAAGATGCAGAAGCAAGCATTTTCCAAAGTTCTCTTTACTAGAATAGGCAAACTGGCACAACTGGGGAAACCCGAATCTGAAAAGCACGGGTTTTCCTTCAGTAAGTCAAAGCTCCCAAAACCATCCCCTTTTCCACCCAGTCAGTCACATGCTCCAATCAACATCCGTTCCATCCCGATCCAGCCCCCTGACCACTCCTTCTCCAGATGCTGGATCGCCCTGACCTTGACTGACAGGAAGAATGCTATTATGTCTACTAACCCCCTCTCCTAAATCCCCCCTCCTACTTTCCCACACATGAGAAGGTGGCAGCATTGGAGCTTCTGGCTTCCAAAGCTGACACTAATTTAATTTAATTTAATTTAATTTAATTTAATTTAATTTAATTTAATTTAATTTAATTTAATTTAATTTAATTTAATTTAATTTAATTTAATTTAATTTAATTTAATTTAATTTAATTTAATTTAATTTAATTTAATTTAATTTAATTTAATTTAATTTAATTTAATTTAATTATTTAATTTAATTTAATTATTTAATTTAATTTAATTTAATTTTTTAATTTTTTAATTTAATTTAATTATTTAATTTAATTTATATGCTGCCCTTCTCCGAAGACTCAGGGCAGCTCACAATACATTTAAAAAATCATTATAAAAAGACATTGAAAAATTAAAAAAAACATTAAAACATTAAAAACTCATTCACACCATTCATGGCTGGATCTCGCCAGATCACAAGAGCGAGATCAACAGCCCCAGGCCTGCCAGAAAAGCCAGGTCTTCACCGCTTTTCGGAAGGCCAATAGGGTGGCCTTCTGGCCAGTTACCTCCTGGACGTCAGGAGGTAACTGGTTCCAGAGAGCTGGGGCAGCCACAAAGAAGGCCCTCCCCCACGGGCCCACCAGCCAACATTGTTTAGCTGACGGGACACGGAGGAGACCAACTCTCTTCTTTCTTAGCCTTTTTATTGTTTCTTTTGAAACGATAAGTTTCAAGTGAGTGTAAATGTGATTTATCTCTAAGTGTCTATTGAGGGCTGATTGTCTGAATGCCAAACTCTTGCCAATCTAGGCAAGGAGCAAATAAAAGTCTTATGTTAATGTGTCTTATTGGATGCACTATAGGGTATATCAGGCAAATTGAATTATATTGATCCCTGTTCAAGATCCACTGAAAATGTTGAAATTAAAAAAAAAGAACAATTGCAGGATGTACTTTATCTTAAAAATATAAAATCTCAGATCCTCAGTTCAGATTGGGGTGCAGTGGTGACTTTTTTTATATAAAGCAGAACAAAAGTAAAGAGAAATATCTCTTCTTTAAATTTATATTAAAGCCATGTGGAAACAAAATGGAAACCAATACATCTTAATAGTTTGTAAAGTCAGGACCGGAAAAATCCTTTCTGATCTCCTGAATCCTGAAGAAAGCCATCTTCTCAGAATACTCCCTCATGCTTTTGTTTCTTATCCATTCCCAGTCTTTCTTGTTTCAATCCTCTCTACAATAACTAAAATATCTGCTCTGATAATAACAAAGTCAAGCCTTCCATCATATTTTCGTAAATAGCACATAATTGAAGGGGGTCGTGTGTATGACATTCATCAGTTCGAGAGCAGATGTGTAAATCAACTAAAATGAGCGTAACATTCCACATTAGTCCATGGTGCCGCATTAATTTGAGAGTTATGGATATGGATAATAATAATCTAATGTTCCTCAATTCTTTTACAAAAACATAACCCTCCTCTCCATATGATTAACCTATCTCTAATCTTTTTTTTTTTTTTTTTTTTTTTTTTTTACAAATGATCAAAATTACTGAGAGTTGAAATTCTACTTTTTGTTTGTTTGCTTGCTTCCCCAGCGGGCTTTTAAACTCTCAGTTCATCTATTTCAGCAGAGTGTTAAAAATGTAACTGTAACTTTTAATTATGGTTTCATATTCCTCAAAACTACAGTAAAATGTTGGCAATGACAGCCCATGCTTCCTCAATTTCAGTCAATGAAGGGCTTGTTGTGTTCTATGCAGCTTCTTTCTGTTAACGTTTATTTTTAATATAAATATTATTGCTCTATATAAAGACAGCTGCACTTAAAATGTCCCAGAACAAGGTGATAGCCCAGAAGCTGTATGGGGTTGAGATCTGGGGGTGTGATAAAAAGGTTCTTGCCCAAGTGGAAGTCATCCAAAGTAACTTCATAAAGAATATTTTGGGTTTTCCCAAGAATACCCTTACTGCCTATTTAATGATGGAGATTGGGCTACTTTCCCTTAGCATTAGAATACATCTTACATTGTTGGGGCACTACAAGAAATTACAAAGCCTTCAAGAATCCCACCTTGCCAAACTCTGTTGTTTCTATTACACAATTGAAAATCAATTACCCAAATATTTGTCACTCATCCTACTACCTTTGAGAGAACATAGCTCTTGGAACAGATAAGATATTAAAGCTAGGCTGTCTGAAAGGGATGCCAATATAGGTAGTCTTCCACTTACGACCACAATTGAGCTCAACATTTCTGTTGCTAAGTGAGAAATTTGATAAGTGAGTTTTGCCCCATTTTACGACTTTTCTTGCCGCATTCATTAAGTGAATCACTGCAGTTGTTAAATTAGCAACGGTTGTTAAGTAAATTCTCCATTGACTTTGCTTATCAAAAAGTTGCAAAAGGCAATCACATGACACTGGGTCACTTCAGTTGTCATAAAGGTGAGTCAGTTGTCAAGCATCAGAATGTAAATCACATGACCATGGGGATGCTGCAATGGTCATAAATGTGAAAAATGGTCATAAGTCACTTTTTTCAATGCTGCTAGTGAACTGTTGTAAGTTGAGGACTACTTGTAAAGTTGTCACAACAATTCAATCATCCATTTTTTTATTTTGGAACCCCATCCCTATTAAAAGCATATTACCAGCGTTCCATGGAGAAGAGTTTTAACAATCCTTCACATGCAGACCATGACCTCTGCTTATCTTGAAGGAAATTTTGGAAGTGTCCTATTGAACAATGTCTATGTCCTTATGGTATTGGTCAGGTAAAGGACATTATCCATGATGTCCTCCACTGTCCCATTTGTAAAGAGACCAGGGGGCAAATTATTGATGACAGGTGAAGCCAAGAACTCAGACTTTGCAAAACTGAACTATTTTCTTGGAGATGTATCCCCAACTTCAAGCAGCAAATATGCTACTTTTGCTCTGTTATCATTCAAACTGAATAAAATGAAATGCTTAAGCACTTAAGTGATAGTTTTGGCTTTATTTTGCTGTAACATTTTTACATCCAACACTATTTTACGGCCTTACTCTTTTACTGTCATTTTATTGCATTTTTGCATGGTTGTTACAATCAACTTAACTAAAGATAATTTTAACTAGGCCAACTAACTAATGGAAAGAACAATTGTATAGGAAAGAGAGAGATTGTATAAGAAGAGAATTTTTTTTTCTAAAGCTGGACAACTGTATCCAAGGGAAACAGAAAAAAGAACATTCCATCAGTGTTTCATTACACACCAGGATAATTCTTTCTTTCTGGGGGGGGGGGGGGGAGAATTTTGAAAAAAAAAATGTTCTCTCCCTTTGGAGCCTAAGCTTGATTTATCTGTCTTGATCAGCCTTTGAGTTTGCCTACTTTTGGTCTTATCTTTTATGATGCAGTCAAAAGCATGGCAATCCAGAAAGATTTTCATTTCTCCTTTTTTAACACAACCTCAAGATACACCTAATACAGTAGCTAACGTGGCCTTGAAGGAATGCTTGCCCTGGTAAGTTACTCAATTACTGCAGAAAACAAGTGAAGAGCTGCAAAGTCTCTGTGGCTCTCTTGTGTAGCTTAAACTACTACAATTGAGACAAAATGTGACTTCTTTAATAGAAGCTTTGGAAAGAGAGAAAGGCATAGAGCAATACAGTGAATGCCAATGTAAATTTCTTTTGGCTTCATTTCTTTTTTCTTTCTTTTAATCTTTCTTTCTTTTCTTTTTCTTCTTTCTTTTTCATTTAGCCCAATGGTTATATTTAAAATGATTTTGTCTGTGCAAAAAAATGCAAGGATGTACAAATACACAAATAATTCTGAAAAAATTAAATATTTATGAAAAGTAAAGCATTTCTATTTGATAAATGAGATGATAAAAGCTCCTACATCCCCTTGTTTTCAATTGATTTCAGCTTGGCAATGTTTTCTCGGGTATAATTATGCTATAATTATGCAAAATTGGAAATATATTTCTTAACCAAAGTGTCAACTTGTAAAGCATTTCTGGTCTGCTCTCGAGTTGCTATGGGCAGGAAGGGGGAAAAACGACAGCCACATTCAAAAGCACATTCCACACATACCTTCCTCAAGATTGGATCTCAGATTACCAGAGCTGGCCTGTGAGGCGTGTTTTCTACAGCCCGCAAAAGTGCCTCGTTGGAGAATGTGATTTATGACACAGCCTGAGAGGAAGAGGAAAACAGGGTCAGAGTTGAGCTGTAAATTACATACAGAGTTGACTTTACTCAGTAGTTGCTGACAAGTTCCTCCTAATAAATAACTGGATTTCTTTTGAAACTTGGCTCAAGGATCATGAGTTAATTAGGGCATCCATCGGAACTCTGACACAAGGTTCTTTTTGGACTTTAGAAATGTGTCTTTTACATCTTCAATGGTTTGGGACAACTTTTTTTTTCCTTCTGAAACTAAAAGGGTAAGACATAGATGGAAAGAACAGAAGCAATTAGCTAATATTATCTCAAGAAATGTAAACGGCTTGAAATATCCTTCATAAGATGAATTGCATTTCATTTGTCATTCTTAATTAAAGACAGATTTGAATATAGTACACTTGTCACTTTCAATATCAATATAGCCAGTCTTCAAATCCCTGTTCAAGAACCTTTGTATTATCTATCATGATCAGATAATGTTATAAACTGGACCTCCAGGACAGTTTTTATATGTAGCAAGTGTATATTTTCTAACATTTTTTCTCATTACAGCTGTTTTAAATATTGATGCAAAAGATGGAAAGATTAATTTAAACAGCATGTAGATAAAATTCTTTGAATCAAAGTCAGGGAATTTTTTGTTGTTGTTACTGAACATTTTTCTGAATGTTAACATTTGGAACAAAAGACAGGTTTTGCATTAGAGTTTGATATTATTAAGTTCTACTTAGATCTTTGTTTAATTAAAGGATCCACTGCTAATCCTGGAATCTCCCATGCTGACTGCTTCTTCTCTGCATGGGTTAGTCCCAATAACTATGAATATCATGCATACTCTTTAAAAAAAAAATCTCAGCAACCAGTAGAAGGCAGCAAAAAGATATAGAATTTTCAGAAATGGTACACTTACCAATGAAAGCTTTTAAAACTGTATTAACTTACAAGCTAATATCCCTAAGTAAACATTCTAAAAATGCAGTTATTTTGAGCTAAAGTACTTGGATAAATAACAGAAAGAAATGTAGAACCACAAAGCCCACAATGAGAAATTCCAAGAGATTAAACCGAAGAAAAGAACTGAGTAGACCTATTCTAGCAATACAGCAACATCACGTTAACTTTGTAGAAGTTAAGAGACATGAAATTATATGCTTTTTAAAAAGTAGTTATTTTGTGACTTCCTTTCAGGTACTTGAAGCATGTTAATATAGTATTTTCTTCTCAAGTGTGTATATACAGAGGTCCAGAAATATTGGGACATTGACACAATTCTAACATCTTTGGCTCTATACACCACCACAATGGAGTTGGAATGAAACAAACACAATGTGCGTTAACTGCAGACTGTCAGCTTTAATTTGAGGGTATGTACATCCAACTCAGGTGAATGGTGTAGGACTTACAGCAGTTTGTATATGTGCCTCCCACTTGTTAAGGGACCAAAAGTAATGGGACAATTGGCTTCTCAGCTGTTCCATGGCCAGATGTGTGATATTCTCTCATTACCCCAATTACAATGTGCAGATAAAAGGCCCAGAGTTCATTTCAAGCGTGCTATTTGCATTTGGAATCTGTTGCTGTCAACTCTCAAGATGAGATCCAAAGAGCTGTCACTATGAGTGAAGCAAGCCATCATTAGGCTGAAGAAACAAAACAAACCCATCAGAGAGATAGCAAGAACATTAGGCGTGGCCAAAACAACTGTTTGAAACATTCTCAAAAAAAAAGAATGCACCGGTGAGCTCAGCAACACCAAAAGACCTGGGAGACCATGGAAAACAAGTGTGGTGGATGACCGAAGAATTCTTTCCCTGGTGAAGAAAACACCCTTCACAACAGTTGGCCAGAACAAGAACACTCTCCAGGAGGTAGGTGTATGTGTGTCGAAGTCAACAATCAAGAGAAAACTTCACCAGAGTGAATACAGAGGGTTCACCACAAGATGTAAACCATTGGTGAGCCTCAAAAACAGGAAGGCCAGATTAGAGTTTGCCAAACAACATCTAACAAAGCCTTCACAGTTCTGGAACAAGATCCTATGGACAGATGAGACCAAGATCAACTTGTACCAGAGTGATGGGAAGAAAAGAGTATGGAGAAGGAAAGGAATTGCTCATGATGCTAAGCATACCACCTCATCAGTGAAGCATGGTGGTGGTAGTGTTATGGCATGGGCATGTATGGCTGCCAATGGAACTGGTTCTCTTGTATTTATTGATGATGTGACTGCTGACAAAAGCAGCAGGATGAATTCTGAAGTGTTTCGGGCAATATTATCTGCTCACATTCAGCCAAATGCTGCAGAACTCATTGGACGGCGCTTCACAGTGCAGATGGACAATGACCCAAAGCATACTGCAAAAGCAACCAAAGAGTTTTTGAAGGGACAGAAGTGGAATGTTATGCAATGGCCAAGTCAATCACCTGACCTGAATCCCATTGAGCATGCATTTCACTTGCTGAAGACAAAACTGAAGGGAAAATGCCCCAAGAACAAGCAGGAACTGAAGACAATTGCAGTAGAGGCCTGGCAGAGCATAACCAGGGATGAAACCCAGCATCTGGTGATGTCTATGCGTTCCAGACTTCAGGCTGTGATTGACTGCAAAGGATTTGCAACCAAGTATTAAGAAGGGAAAGTTTGATTTATGATTATTATTCTGTCCCATTACTTTTGGTCCCTTAACAAGTGGGAGGCACATATGCAAACTGCTGTAAGTCCTACACCGTTCACCTGAGTTGGATGTACATACCCTCAAATTAAAGCTGACAGTCTGCAGTTAACGCACATCGTGTTTGTTTCATTCCAACTCCATTGTGGTGGTGTATAGAGCCAAAGATGTTAGAATTGTGTCGATGTCCCAATATTTCTGGACCTGACTGTAGGTAAAAGATAAAGGTTCCCCTCACACATATGTACTAGTTGTTCCCAACTCTAGGCTCATCTCCATTTCAAAGTTGAAAAGCCAGTACTGTCCTAAGACATCTCCATGGTCAAGTGGCTGGCTTGACTAAATGCCAAAGGCGCACACAATGCTGTTACCTTCCCACCAAAGGTGGTCCCTATTTTTCTATTTGCATTTTTTTTACGTGCTTTCGAACTGCTAGGTTGGCAGAAGCTGGGACAAGTAATTGGAGCTCACCCCATTATGCAGCCCTAGAGATTCAAACCGCTGAACTGCTGACCTTTCAATCAACAAGCTCAGTGTCTTAGCCACTGAGCCACCACGTCAGTGTATGATCCAATATATGGATCACTTTTTAATACATACATTTAAATGTTTCCAGATTATCATGTGGGGCTGGATGGTTTGAAAATCTTTGGATTTTCTCCCCCACCCCTTTTTTTAAAAAAAGAAACAAAATTTGCCATCCACTCTCCATATTTTCTCAATAATAATAGACATTTTAGCCAACCTATCAGCTAATTTCTTTGAATGCCATGCTGCAATTAATCTGGCTCTAGAGACTTAAAATTACTCAAATTAGAAAACTGTTGCCTAACCATGTTCTTTTCAAACTCAAGCTTCAGCCCTGTACCTTTATCTTATTCTCAACTATTTCCTGGTGAAATATACTTTTTTATCATAGAAGACCAAGTTAAAAAAGTAGTTGAGTAATTTTCTTTATTACCACTTACCTTTTTGAGTTACCAAGTTCTTATAAGAAACTGATAGGTTGATTTCAATGCAGCTCCCACAGTAGTGGTGTTACATGTGCCATATATTTGGCATCGTTTACTACCTGCGCAGACTGCATTCTGCATCAGTTGAAGTTTATGAATGTTCTGGAGAGGCAACCCCATGTAGAACATGTTGCAGTAGTCTAAAGGTTAGAAGAAAGGTTAGAAGAGCATGAGTCACTGTGAACATTTTCTACATAACTACATTTTTTGAAAAACTCAATTCATTCTACAATCTTTCTGATACCATCTATGATACCTTCTGATACTTCTGATACCTTGGAAACTGTCCCTCCTTGTATGTCTTTCACATCTCATTATCATTCTTATCTTTCTTATGGACAATTACTTCCTCTTGTCACTTCCTGTGCAGCATATCCTTTGTTTGAAATAATTCATTCACTCAGTTGCTGAATCTATGCATCTTCTTTTCTTCAGGCACTTCTCCAAGCCTTCTCCACTTCAATTATATGCTACCTTGAGATTCTACAGCAAAAATAGGATATACTGTAAAATTAATAGTAAACAAACAAACAAGCCAACTAGAGAGGCTCTCTTTCAGGCAAGAAGGAAAATATGCAGGCTATAACTGTAAACATATTCTTTCTTCTTTCATTTTTCATTTTAAAAGCATCAGCAATAAAAATCAATTCTTCCTGTTCTCTTTTTATGATCTCAGGTTATCTAAGAGCTGCCAACTTAGATTTGTTCAGAACTGTCCCATAATTTCTTCCACTGAGCACTGCTCCTGTTAGCTCTCCTTGTATGTTTCCGTAGCCACTCCATTAATCAATGTAAATGAAACATTAGCAGTCCAAAAGACATGTGTGGATCATATCAGAGGTAGGATTCAGCTGGTTCAGACCGGTTCAGATTAAAATTCTGCCCAGTTCAGCGAACTAGCTAATCCCACCACTAGCTGGCCCTGCCCTGTCAGTTTTTCGGGCTGTTTTTCAGCCATTTTTCAGGCCATTTTTTGGGATGTTTTTCAGCCATTTTGTGGCAGTTTTTTGCCCATTTTGAGCCTTTTTTGGGCTGGTTTTACTTATCTACTAATAGTAGTGAATAAATAGAGAGGGAAATTGAATCAAAGGCCTCAACAAAGTACAATTTCCATCTCTGTCTATTTACTACTACTGAACATCCAAAATGGCCAAAAAAAAAAAAAAAAAAAAAAAAAAACCAGCCCAAAAAAGGCCAAAAATCAGCCCAAAAAATGAAGATTTCAAATGTTCAATTACCTCTCTTGAAGCTGTACAACAATCTGGATTTGAAAGGGGAAGAGGAATTCGTAGCTTGTGTGGGCGTACACTTCAGACCTCTCAATATCTCACATCCATTATGCTCTTTCCTGCCCCACTGCACAAATCTTTTAAACATTTGCTGGCAAACACGAAGTGACCCTTCACCCCAAAGCATATTTCTCCTTCTGAATTTGGATTATTACATAATCATATGGGTTGATTTAAAGCCAAGATATGAAAATAAGGAAAACAAAAAAAAATTTCATCAAAAACTTGAATTGCCATAATGTTGTCTTCCTAACGTCCTCTGCTTCCTTTTTTGCTCCAATTACAATTTCTGTACTAATAAATTTTACACACAGTTTTGGAACCAATTCTGAGAAAATAAGCTTGAAAGAGGGTAAAAATCCTTCCACCCAATTGGATCTTTTCCTCATATCAGTACATCAGTAATGGGATGGGGTAGGAAAGGAATCTTAAGTATCAGTGTAAACGTCCCATTTTTCCAGTGATAACTTCTAGAATAAATCAGATCAATAATAATGACTGTCCATGTATCTCTCCTGTTCAGTTTTTCCTCATTATCTGACTATTCCAGAATATAAATAAAGACAGAGGAGGACAGTTTTATGATTGAGAGAACTTTGTGTCTATTTTTAGGGTCTCATACTATAAATAAAGAGAATGGAGGACAATTCTTGTGATTGAAAGAACTTTATGCCTATTTTTAGGGCCAGAATGATCACAGCTCGATGACAGAGCATAGATATTGCATATTCAGGCAAAGCTGAGAATATGCTGAGATCGTTGCAAACTTCTCATAAATTATGGTCCATGAAGGTGGGGAGATTAGTGATCCTTATAGATACCTTTCTATATTTTTATGCATAAAGCATGTTTCTATTACAGACTTCCTTCATAGACATGCTGCTCAGGATAATCTGTAATGAGTTTTTTTTTTTTTTAAAGGAGACCAAAGCACTGATCTCTAAAAAGGATCTTAATTTGCCAATTTTTGACAGGGTTTTCCAAATTTGCAATCCTAAAATATGTGGACTTCCAGAATTGACCGGACAGCATTCTGAAAGTTGAAGTCTACACATCTTAAAAGTTCCCAAATTTGAAAAACACTGAACATCTAGCTCAAACCTTGGCAACTTTAAAACTTGGGGACTTCAAAAGAGCCTTGATAGTACAGTGGTTTAGTGCACCCTGTCATTAACACAGCTGCCTGCAATTTCTGCTGGTTCGAATCTCTCCAAGGCTCAAGGTTGACTCAGCCTTCCATCCTTTCTAAGGTAGGTGAAATGAGGACCCAGTTTGTGGGGGCAATAAGCTGACTTTGTATAAAATATACAAAAGAATGAAGGCTATTGCTTAACACGTTGTAAGCCACCCTGAGTCTCCGGAGAAGGGTGGCATATAAATCAAATTAAAAAAAAAAAAGGGCTGAAAAACAGGTGTGGGTGGGGCCAGCCAGTGATGAAATTAGCCCGAACCAGTCTGAACCAGCTGAATCCCTTCTCTGCCTTTGAGGTGAGTGGCCAGGAAGCAGGGCTGGGTGTGATGAGTGACATTAAGTTGGCCACACCTACCCAGCCACCCAGCCACACCTACCCTTAGAGCAGAGAACTGGTTGTTAAATTATTTGAATCCCACCACTAGATCATATCCTCTGTTAAACTCATGATCGTTTCAACATAAATTTAGATTACTTAAAGTGTCCTTTAACTGAGATGAGTCCTTCCTTCCTTCCTTCCTTCCTTCCTTCCTTCCTTCCTTCCTTCCTTCCTTCCTTCCATGTGCCAATGGGCTATCTCGACCCATCTCTGATACAAAAAAAGAAAAAAAACCATACTCTATAACTTTGGGAAGAACATACAAAAACTGCACATTTATTATATAGGATTGTATGGATGTGCAGGCATTAATATTACTGAAAAAATAAATAAATGTTTAAGTAAAAATTACAGATGCTATTGCTATATTTTATGATTTGAGTTCAAAGATTTACTTATTGGGAAGAATAAGGATTTATGGTAATGCATGATGGTAACTTTTCTTGATGTCCTCTCCACACAATATCAAAATTACTTAATGTCATTTCAAGTTCAATCCATTCCAATAAACACAAAGAGGGAAGTAATTTACATACAGAGCTCAACATTTCCTTGGTCATAGATGGTAAGTGCAAAGGTTTTTTTTTTTCCTCCTCAAGGGAAAAAAGCTTTTTATAAAATAATTGCATATTCTGGTCCTTTTTTTCTATTCACTGATGCTCTTCTGTTATTATACGTTGTCAAACTAGCAATTAGAATGCATTCTCCACAAAGCAAAAATGCAGCTTTCAAGGTTTCTAAAAGTCCCAGAGGATATACAAAATAGGCAAAATAATGTGTGACTTTCAAATGAAACAATAATTAAGAAAATAAAAATAAAAGCACTGTAAAGTCCATTTTGCCAAGAAATTGCTACATTTCTTCTTAACTGCAATCTCAGTGGCATCTACTAGACAATATGAACCATTCAGGAATATCTTCCTTAATGTTTTCTAAATGTGGTTTTAAGTTCACTTTATTTTCTGATGCATATTTTCTTTTTCAACATTTCGTCTCATTGTGTACAGAAGTTTGTTGTTGTTGTTTTACCATTCTGTCTATTTGCAAAAGAATATAGATGCATTTGAATTTTGTGTTAAAGAAGGCTGCTAAGAATACTGTGGACAGCCAAGGGAAAAATAAAACAATGGATTATCAAACAAATAAACACAGGTTCCCTCTGGAGGCTCAAATGACCAGGTTCAAATCATCTAAAGCCAAGAAAGCCAAGAAAGAGAAGAAGTCTATAACCAGAATCATGGTAGATGGACTCAATTATTTACAATATTAAATATATGTATATAACAAGAGTCAGTTTGATCTAGTGTTTAAGGACCAGGCTAGAAACCAAAAGACTGATTCTAACCTCTCCTTAAGCATGAAAGGCAACGTGTGATGTCAGGTTTGGGTGACAAGTCAGTCAATCAATTCCAATCAAAATCAGTGGATCAACAACACTGACTTGATGCAAAAAAAAGGGCAAACCTTCACTTGCAGGAATTTTGCTAGGAATGCTATCTATAAATAAACACATAAATAATAGTTAGCACTGTTTGCTTAAGTTGGTGCACATGGGAAAATGGGATCCATATGTGGAAGTCTGTTACTATATATAAATGCCCTTGCAGAGTGGCAAAGTTTTTTTTTTTTAATGAGAACTTTGAATAGCTTGAATTTGATGTGATTCAAGAGCTACTTGAAACACCTGCATTGTTATCCTTCAGGGAATATATAACAAGACATCACAGCTAGTGATAAGATGTCCCATGTTAAATTGCTTTCCATAAATATTTTTTTTTAATGTTATCTAACAAGAATAAGGGTTTCTTAACCTGTCCCCCCCCACCCCGGAACAATGATTTACTTGTGGCTGAAAATGAACTTTGCATATTCTGGCAAGAAACCATTGAATATTACAGAGCAGAATTGTGTTTGCATCCACTATTATAATTTAAATTAAGCTTCCATTAGTTCTTAGTTCTTCATTAAGAGAGTGAGAAAAAAAATGACAAATATCCCCCTTGATATCTCAAAGTATTCCTATTTTCCCCAAAATTCTAAGGAAAGTTGCAAACTTTCAAGAGAGCTTAACTTTGACTTTCTGAGACAGCCTTCATGTCATATACCAGGGGTGTCAAACTGGCAGCTCACAGGCCGGATGTGTCATGCACAGGCCATGTCCACATTAAGGTCATACAATTCCAAGGATTTTCCATTTTTAATTGTTCAGGGCTGTATACTTCCCAGTCAGAATTATTACACAATATGTGGACCCTCCTTGACTCCTGTTCAAACAGCAGGTGGCAGCTGTGGCTGGGATGGCTTTTGCACAGATTGATCTTTTTCACCAACTGCATCTAATCCCAGACTTGGAACGCTTCCTCATGGTGACTCACACCATAGTTACCTCCTGTTTTAGATTGTGTAAAGTATTGTACATCACATTAAGCACAGAAGAGCATCTGGAAACAGAAACGGAGCAGAAAGCAGTGATGTAGGCAATGTTGGAGTTCCCTGTTGCCCTCATGTATCAGTGCAGCTCTGCAACTTGCAGTGTTCCCAGTAGATTTCCAGGTACTATTCAAGGTGCTGGTCATCACCTATGAAGCCGTCCATGGTATAGAGCCAGAATATCTTCAGGACCAGCTTTGTCCCATTGTTTCTTCATGACCCAAGAGATCTAGCAGAGAAGATATTGTTCAAGATTTTGTTCCTTCTATCTAACATCCCTTCTTAGTAAAGTCATGCCTTCTTGTGGCAGTGAGATGTATAATGATGTAAATCATCAAAAACAAAACAAAACAAAGGAAGAAAGTACAGGTACTATTTCCTGTGTACTGCCAACATGGGAGTACATGGGAATAAAAATATCTTTGTGTGCCACTATAGGTCCATTAGAGCAAGGGACAGCAAACTTCCTCTACATAGGACCAGAGGTCATGCTGCTGTCACCATTTTCACTCATGCTGAGATTCTGATGTCTTTCTTTTGCAGCCCGAGTGAATATTTTTGGGGCCACAGGCTAGAAAATTTATGATGGCAGGTCATACCTGATCTATTGGCTCAGTGTTGTCAAACCCTGCATTAGAGAAATTCAAGGAGATATACTTTTAGCCATTTCATAAAAAAATGCCACCAACTCTATTAGCTTCAGATAACAATGGCTTCAGGTCATAATTTTTGGTAGGAAAAAAAGAGGGTTTTTTTTTGCCTACCAACTCTGCTCCTGCAGAGTTTTAACAGTAGGTTTTGCAGGTTAAGATTGACGGCATTCAATTTTACAATGCTACTTCAATTATGTCTGTTTAAGAACATTCATTCAAGTTTGCTACTTTGTTCATTATTCTTCATAACAAAATCCAATGCATCGCCTCTGTGGAGGGATATGAATCTCCCATGATATATAAAGTAAATGAGTCTGATTTCCTGTACTAAATATGCACCGAAGAACAATTCTTCCCTAGATAACATGATATAAACCAATAATGAAAAGCTACAATTTGGGACAAATAGGAAATATATTTTCTAGCTCATCTAGTTTCACTCAGGTCAATAATCTCCTCAGTGGTTTTATTGCATTTATTTGTGTTTCTCTCTCTTTCTCCATCTCATTTTAAGTTTCTTTTTGAAAACAGGAAATTGTCTCCGGTTGGAGAGATCAATGTCTTCCTGCATCTTGCCTACAGTAAGATTAGAATAAAAGGAGAACTACTTGATCTCTTATGGTGCATTTGACCCAAGATATTTCATACATATTGCAATATATTGTAAAATAATGTACCATATTTTGTTGTGGCTCCCATTCCAATAAACTACAGTATGTCAGGTTTAAAAAAAGGCAGAAAAGAGGAGGCACCTTCCTGTGTTTCTTGCTGAACAAGCAGCCATTCCATACTATTATCTGACCACAATAACATTATTATAGTCTTAGATCTATCCAAATGGTTTTCATTTCAGTTGGTCATGATAAGATTATTATTTTTGTTCTTTTTCCATCTATTTTGGTGGTGGGTTTCAGAATGTAAATTTGAAAAAAGGGATAATCTGTCTATTGATATGTGTAAATGAAAGAGCTAACCATCTTTTCAGCTATAGAGCTGGCAATAGGGATAGGTGATTAATAGATAGATGATAGATGGATAGATACTGTAGATAGATAGTCTCGGCTTTCCAATCCACATCTATGCAAACGAACACTGAAGCAATCAAAGCTAGTCCACCGTGTTGGGTTGATCAGTGCTTGTTTAATTTGCTATACATGGAGATCAGGAAAAGATGAATACATATAAAGTCGGCGTTGAGAGCAACCACTGCTCAGCACCATTTAAATAAGCTGCACCGCCCGCACCCCACCCCAGCAGCATATCTCAGCTGTTTAGTATTTCAGCGGCCATTTCCTCCTTGCTCTAGTTGGGATTACGATGCTCCCCGAAGCCATGATACTGCCAATCCATCGTCTTGTTGTACAATCCCAAATCGTTTCCGTATGCAGTACCAGCACCATCAGCAACACCTAGTGAACCACCATTACCACAACCGAAGCCTAGTCACCCGGTGTCCATTCCCCCCTGGAATCATTGCATGATCATCATATTTGTGTGGCAAGCCATGACTGGGCTTGACAGGTGGCTCCCTCTACCAGGAGTCCACCTGCAAGGAACAAACAGAAAGTCAATATTAGCCATCAGGGGTTATTCTTGGTTTATGTGGGTATGTTCTATGGAATCGTCAGATCAACTGTGGAGTTTGGACATTGTCCTTGTCAATCCATGACGCCTCTTCGTACGTATACCCTTTCCATTTTACCAGGTATTTTAACCGTCCCCTTGCCACTTTAGAATCCAATATCTCCTCTATTTCATATTCGTTCCCATTAACAGGTCCAGGAGCATCTGTTGATATTACTTGTCCTATGGGTTTTAGTAAACTGCTATGAAAGACTGGATGTATTTTCTTCAGCAAAGAAGGGAGTTTTAGCATTACAGTGACATAATTAATGGCTTTGGTGACCATGAACAGTCCCAGATACTTAGACTCCAGTTTTTTACATGGGATTCTGAGCTTAATATATTTGGTGGATAAGAATATTCGGTCACCCACATGAAATGGCTTGGTTTCTGTTCTCCTTTTGTCAGACTGCAACTTTTTTTTTTTTTTTTATGTTCGTCCGCAGCCTTCATCAATGATTGTTTTACCTGTGGCCAGACCTTCTGGATTTTATCAGCCCAGTCAGCAGGAGACAGTTGATCTGGGGTGTGTGTCTCTAACTCGGGTATTGTGGGGAAGTCCTTTCCTGTCACTATGTGGAATGGAGTAAAGCTGGTATACCTATGTACAGCGTTATTGTACCACTTCAGCAAATGGTAGGAGACTAGACTAGTCTGCTTGCTGATATGACACATAGCTTCTCAAGTAACGTTCCACCATAGCATTGGCCTGTTCTGCTGCACCGTTAGTGCTAGGATGGAATGCTGAGCTCAACTCTTGTGATGACCCTATCAAATGGATGAAATCTCTCCAAAACCGAGCAGTAAACTGCACCCCTCTATCTGATATAATTCTATGGGACACACCATGTAGACGGTAAATGTGTTGTATGAACACCTTCGCTAACCTTCTTGCTGAGGGAAGTCCTTTACATGAAATGAAATGCGTTTGCTTTGAAAATAGGTCTAGCACAGTCCATACCACCGTATTGCCATTGCTTTCCGGGAAATCCATCGCAATTTCATCCCATGGCCTCCCAGGATTGGCTACTGACTGTAAGAGGCTGAAAGGTTTTCCAGGGCGTGGTTTGGTTGTAGCACAAATTCTACATTTCTCTGTGTATTCCTTTATGTCTCTACACATATGCAGCCACCAAAATTGATGTCTGGCCAGGTGTAAAGTTTTGAGAAACCCAAAATGACCAGCAGGCTTAACGTCATGGCATGTACTGAGCACTGCGAGTTGAAGGGTTGTTGAAATATACAATTTATCACCTTTCCATGAAAGACCATCCCTCATAGTCACTAGAAGTCTATTCCCAGCTAACCAGGGTCTGTACCTAAAGCCTTCTTCACCTCGTTGTACCAGGGATTTACCTTCCTGGTATTATCAATCTGCCTGACTGATTGGTGGAAAGGTATCATCACATGCACCACCTCCTCCCTTTTTCTGTTGTATTGCGGCATGCGTGATAGTTCATCTGCTAAGAAGTTCTTACCGGCGGGTACATACTTCAGGATGAAATTGAATCTCTGAAAGTATAGTGCCCATCCAACCTGCTTATGGGACAGTTTCCTGGGTGTTTGTAAAGCCTCCAGGTTTTTGTCTCCTCAAATGGAGTCCCCACCCCCTCAAGCAGATGCCATCAGGTAAGCAGGGCCCACCTCACTGGGAAAGCCTCCTTTTCCCATATGGCCCACCTCCTCTCCATGATCATGAATTTTCTCGAGGTATATGCACAGGGTTGTAGGTTTTCCTGGTTGTTACTTTGGAGCAGAATGGCTCCTACAGCCACATTACTTGCATCTGCTTGTATGATAAATGGCTTTGTCAGATCACGGTGTTTCAAGACTGGCTCACAAGCGAACAGTCTCTTTAGCATCTTGAACACCTGTTGAACTCAGGTGTCCATGCGATCAACTGTCCTGGTTGTGGTTTTTTGGTGCTAGGTTTTGTGCATAATAAATCCGTTAAAGGCAAGGCTAACTGTGCAAATGATGAAATAAATTGCCAATAAAAATTGGCAAATCCAAGGAAACTTTGTAACTGTTTCTTCATTTTAGGAGCCTGCCAATCTAATACGGCTTGTACTTTCTTATGATCCATTTCTACCCCCTTCTCTGATATATGATAACCCAAATAATCTATTGCTGTTTGATGAAACTCACATTTTGATAATTTTATGTACACTTTAGCCTCCAACAATTTCTCCAAAACCTGACGAACCAACCTGGTGTGTTCTTCCATTGTTTTTGTGTATATCAGTATATCATCCAAATATACAAGGACTCCCTGGTAGAGATGTTCATGCAGAACTCCATTTATCACCTGCATAAACACAGCTGGCCTGTAGACCGAACAGCATTACCTGGAATTGATAACTTCCCAGGGGAAAGTTAAAGGTCGTTTTCCACTCATCCCCTGGTCTAATACGCACCCAGTAGTATGCTTCTCATAAGTCTAGTTTTGTAAAGATTCTGCCGGTTGCTAAGGTGGATAGTAAGTCTTTCATCAGCGGTAGAGAATACAAGTGCTCTACATACACCGTATTGAGTCCATGAAAGTCAACACACAAACGGAGACTGCCAACTTTCTTTTCTCAAAAAAGAACTGGCGCTGCCATGTGAGAACTGCTGGGTCTGATGAATCCTCTGGCTAAATTCTTATTGATATAACACTTAAGCTCTTCGAGTTCCTTCGGAGTCATGGAATACATGCGGGGTTTTGGCAATTTACCTCCTGGTATCAATTCTATAGCGCAATCAGTAGGCCAGTGTGGAGGTAACACCTCACATTCCTTTTCTACCTGCCTACCTGAGTGCTGCCTGCCCACTTGCCCACCTGTCCACCTGCCTGCCTGTAATTGTGAAGATTTAGGAATAACAATGTCTAGCTACCTGCCTGCCTGCCTGCCTGCCCGCCCGTCTATCTATCTATCTATCTATCTATCTATCTATCTATCTATCTATCTATCATCTATCAATCTATCTATATCTATTTATCTAGTCCTACTATTTTTAATCTAATACTAAAAAGAATTAGAACTAAAGTTTTGGAGATGGCAGTGAAGAGATTATCATATCATGAATATCTCATGATTTTAGTTTAATTTAATTTAATTAATTAAATTTATATGCCGCCCCTCTCCGAAGACTCAGGGTGGATTTTCAAGCTCACTGCTAAACATAAGGATTTAATTAAGAAAACAAATATTAAAATGTAATCAAGGATTTAACTATTTAAACTAGATTATAGAAGAAGTTAAGAAAGCTGAGCTTATGTTGAAGAGAAGTCTTTTACAGTACTGTGATTAAGTGAATTTTAAAAAAATAACTCAGTGTTTTATGGATATTCTGAGGACAGAGCCAAGTCACTTTAGCAAGATTGTTACCTCTCCATCTGCTTTACCAAGAACTTTTGGCAAACTCCCATCATCTTGCTTCCCATCAGCTAGCACTGCATTTTAAAACTTAACATGTAAGAAACATTTTCTTTTTAATAATCAGGATGCATCTTATGTAACTTTTCCCTTTTGCTATTTGGGTATGATGAGTTTTGAACAAAAAATTTCTGATGATTTTGAAAGCCATTAATTAATTAATGATGATGTCTGCAATTTAACCCAAAGGTGCTTTTTTGTTTTTTTTTCCAAAGAGGCAACTGGACTTTCTGGTTTTTCTTTGAAGATGTTTCATTTCTCCTCCAAGAAGATTGAAAGAAAGAAAGAAAGAAAGAAAGAAAGAAAGAAAGAAAGAAAGAAAGAAAGAAAGAAAGAAAAGCACCTTTGGGACAACCATGACCTGGATGACTGAGAATCTCCATAAATCTCTGTGATTTAATGATAATATTCAGCTTTCTGCTTTGGGCCATAAATATAGGCAAGTAATTCAAAATTAATAATTTATCTGACATATTTAGCCATTTGTTCTAAACTTGTATCATGTGGATATAAATACATCTTTTATTTATTTTATTATGTTATTTTATATTATATTATTTTATGTTTATTGCTTATATCAGTAATATTTTGTTAATTTAAGCATTCATTATTTAGATGGATTATCTACCTAAAAAGAAAAAGACCCTGGGGTGTTTTAAAAGATCCTTTTAAAGAAAAGGAATTTGTACAGAGGGTATTTTGCCTTCATTGAAAACTGGGAACAGTCCCACTCTTTCCATGCTTTCGTTTCTGAAAACAAAGCATTCCCCTTTCAAGCCACACACCTGCAATTTATCACAATAAACCAGATCATGCCCTATCTGAGCTCTTCCCTGACACTGGCAGCCCTTTTGCTGGTTCTAGTTAGAGTCAAGCAAGCTAAGCAATGGTAATTGCTTTTGATTGGTGAATCAACAGCATCCTCAATACCTACTTTCCCTCCTGTGGGTGTATTTGTTCCATCACTTTGATAGCCTTTTTCCACATCTTCCAGTGCCAAGTTCTCTTACTGTATGTCTTTCCAGGGATAATATTGCCATTGCTACTATAAAGTTTATTGTTCCCAGTCTAAGAAGAAGACACAAGGAAAGTCTACTAGCAGAAGGCCCATCTCTCTACAACCAGTCACTCTTCAACAGATTCATGTAGAACTTAATCATATCCAAGGAAACATAAGAGTAGATTAAAAAAAATAAATAAAGCAAGCTAGATTAGTTCCATCTCATTGGCAAAACCAAAGCAAATAAACTTAATCTAAAATATGGATTAAAAAGAATTCCATCTCATATTGTATTGGGAGATAAGGTACAATTCGGAGGGCAAAGGAATAGCTTTTTAAATTATAATGTCTGATCAGCTTCCATTTTCTGTCAACTATCTCTGGGCTCTTAGCTTTGTTTGGTTGCTCTTTAAGAAGCCTTTTTATTTCAATTTCTTCCTCTATGGTCAGTCCAGGAAGGGTCACAATTAGAATAAGCCACAGTGAGACACAAATGTGATTCAAAATATGAGCAGATAAATGAAACAGATTTGTCTGGCCTACAGTAGATAGGACTGCAGCAGTGATTAAGAGAATGAATCCCGGCTGTCTTTATGTAAAAATGATTCAAAAAGTCAAAAAGTAATGATCACAGATGTGGTAGCTTCTGATGCAGAAATGCCTCCTATGGTAGCTTGGAGGAGCATATGAGAGGAAGAGAAAATACAGCTACAACATTGCCTGATTTCTGAAGAAGAAGCCATGAAAATGGAGGTTAGTCACAGCACATCATTGGGAAAAGTCTAATAAAGAAGTCTCGTGTTTTGCTCAACTTTGTCAGTATAAGCCAGATACTAAAGTAGGGTCCATAAAACAGATTAATTGTTCTTAAGAAATGACAAAGTCAAGGGGAATATTAAAGGTTCTGTTTCACTGGGGATGGGACCTATATATTTCACAAAAGCAATTAACCACTGAAGAAAGCTTATCCCAATCCTAAAGATTCAAGTCGAAAAGTAATGCCTCAAGGCATATCAAATTCTTGATGGTAGCTTAACTACAGATCATCAGTAAGCTTCTTATCTCTTTACACCTTGGGGATACTTCAAAAGTTCCTTCAAGAATAACATGAACCGGAGGTCATATTTAGCACTTCTAAGGATTGTCCAAGATTCTGACCTTACTGGACCAAAAATAAATAAACCATAGCCACTCACACTGCAGGGAGTGTTTTATGAAAGCAAAGCAGTGGGACATGGCAAGTGTAACAATGCTGCAGAAATGCCAACTCATCCTGAATATTTATTTAAACCTGAAAAGCCTTTCCTAATACCTCTTTCCCCTGAAGTATCTGTATGATGTTTCAGGAGAAGGTGGAACTTGATGATACAGTTGACCAATTAGCCAGGTCTTGTGGAATAACAACTACATTAGTGGTTGGCGGAGTATCTCGGGTTACATGGGTGTACAATTCTCTTTTTAAGTTAGGCTGGAAAATGACAAGGTTATTCCTTCATAATAGTCAATTTTCTTTAAAGTAAATAAGTAAAAGAATCTACATTAGCAAATTGCTGGAGATTTTGGTAGTGGTTGTTGAGTTAGCATAGTATCATAGGCTGGTACAATGTTTCAGCAGCAAAACATGAAAAGAAAAAGAAAATGAATTTCAAAATCAAATGGAGTTATATTGTATGACCCCAATGCATTTGTTTACTATCAAATCTGCATTTATATCAATGCTGTATAGAAAAAAAGGCATAAATTGTGACTCAAATGCTGGGTCTTTGTTGGAAATATTTTGTAACTTTCTTGAATAGTAATCAGGGATTTTATTTTGTTTAACTTCTGAGGGATAACTAACCATATATATTGCAGTTACAGATATGTTTCTTATGGCAGGTTGTGAATCAGTTTTCCATAGCTGCCTTTAATATGACACTTCAAGAAATTTCTCCCCTCCTTTCCCCTACCTCCTTAGGTCTCAGACCCAAACTCTGAAACTTCAAAGAAATAGAATCTCCACAGCTTCAAAGTAATTGCTTGCTTTTAAGTCTAAATAATATGTGTTCTGTGAAATTAGTTTTTTTTTTTTTTTACTGCACATAACTGTTGTTGGAGGAGCAAAGTGTTGTGAGGTGTGGAGGGCAGTTAATGCACTTTTTTAAAAAAAAAATCCAAATGTTCTCACAGATTCAACAAGTTAGTAAATTCTAAACTGTAAAGCACGCTTAATCATATTGACTTTGCCTGGTGGAGGGTTGATCAGGGATAGAGCCAAACTGGACGTTTCAGAGACCCTTGGCACCAGGGGTGAAATCTACTTACTCTCCTTACCAGTTTGGAAGTGCACGCGCCACCAGCGCACCGACCCTCTGTGCATGCACAAACCCTTCTGCGCATGCGCAGAAGGTAAAAAACAGGTTATTTTCTGATTAAAATCAGGAAGTAATGATGACTGGGCAGGTGGGTGGAGCCTCAAGCTGCCATCGCTACCGGTTCTCTAGACCACTGTCCATCATCGCTACTGGTTCGACCGAACTGGGAGCATTTCACCCCTGTTTGGTACAACATGCAGCGTTGGTACTGAGAAGAGATTCATATGCAGAGATGAGAGCGTACTTTCAAGGATTTAACTGAGTTAGAATACTTGACTTCAGTGGTTCTCAACCTTTTCTTCACCACAGACCCCCCTTTAAATAACTTTTGTGGTCACAGATCATGGCCACAAACCCCCAAGACTCAGTTGAATTTTTAAATCATTACATTTCTTCAAGCCCCCTATGATGACATTGCAGGGGGGGCCAGGTGTCTATAAACCACATGTTGAGAACCACTGCTTTAGATTTCATTTATTAAGATAAAAAGAATGTTGTTCTGATCTGGATGGATTAATAAAAGAAAGCTGGGAATTGTACACATCACCTAGAGTTTCAAAGTACATTTTGAACTTGCTAGTGCCAACATTCCACCCTACTTGCCAGTAATTTTTCACAGCTTTACATAAGATCAGTGCCTTTGGTTTCATCCATTCAGGTTTACATATGTGGAATGCCAATTCCACTCAAGATCCATAATATACAACCATAGATTATTTTTCTATTTCATAGCAAAGTTATTTGGGAACATTTTATTTCAAATTCATACTTACACCTTCTATACCTTATCATGAGCTTGCTGATAAATATGTGTTAAAAGAAAAGAGTAAAACTTAAGGGAAGTTATCTCACAACACAATTATTATTACCAAAACATAAGCATTCTAGTAAAATCTAGTCTGTTCAGAGTTTATGCAAGATTTCTTAGATCTTAATTTCACAGTCATTAGCATCTCCCAATATATCTTCTTGTTTTTTTCTGTTTTCAGTAGAAAAAAATTATTCCAATTATTACCATTGGAATAACAGATTTGCAAGAGATTGTTGCTCAGTCCTATTAATAATATAATATCAGTCTAAACCACATAGTAATTTTATTGACTCATGGGACATTAAGCATGACTTATTTAAAGACTTCATATTTTATTTCTTGAAGTTTTCTTTTGAAATCAGTTTTACTGCCTGGTTAAAATAATTCAACAAAAGATATGCTTTTTCCAGCTAAACAAATGCCACCATCAAATGACAACATGATTTGCATTACAAAGGAAAAGAGGAGGGAAAAAAAAGAATTTATATCAGTAAAACTTCTGTTTGTTTTATTTTAAATACATCATGTACTTTTTTTATTTTAGTGAAAGTTCAGCGAAAAAAGTTACAATCTGATTGCAACAAACAGTGAAAGAGAAAAGTTATCAATGGCCACTAGACAACAATACATGAATGAGGCATCAATTGTCCTCTAGATTGGTTGAATTTTAACCAAGAAGTGTCAACCATCTTTGCTAATAATTAGGAAATGTCTGGAGGGCACTTTAAATAATAGGTGTATGAGTATTACTTACGTGTCCTACTTACGGATTTTCCTTAAGCATTTGATTTGTCTCTATGGGATGCAGAAGATCTAGAAAGTACAAGTAATTTGCTGATTTAGTAGTAATCTTCCTAAGTTGTACATTTTTTTTCCAAAAACATTCTGATCCAAGAACACAAATGTTTTCACTTTATAATAGTAGTTTTTAGAAAAGTCCTAGATTCATCTACTTATCACCAATTTCCAAGCTAGCCAGAGGTTGCTATTTTCATGACTTCTGTCTTTTTCCCACTTCGTCATCTCAAAGTTCAGCCACAAGCCCTCTACTTAAGAGTGTCCAAGTAGACACTGTCCATATCCAGGAAATATGACTGACATCAGTCCAACTTTAATTGTATTTTCAGTTGTCATATAGAACTTGCTTCAGAGATGTGTTAGATTGTAAATTCATATTGAACCAACACTTCGTTTTCATTTTAGTTATATAGTGTGGATCATGGATGCAGGAGCTATGTCTGTGAGTGATTGAGGACAAAGTAGTTGGCCTGCGATTTTGGAGGTTTGGGAGATTCTACCATGTTACCCCAAAAATAAGACCCTGTCTTATATTTTTGAACCCCAAAATAAGCACTTATTTTTGGGGAGGTCTTATTATTTTGGGGGACATGGAACAAGATGGGGTTCCTCTTGCCATCTTACCTGATTTCCAGCTCTGTCTCCCTAACCCTAACTAGAAGAAATGGCGGGGACCGGCTGCACATGTGTTTAAATATTTTCAGGGAGGGCTTATTTTCAGGGGAAACTTATTTTAGCACATGCACTCAAAAGCCCGACTGGGCTTATTATCAGGGGATGTCTTATTTTAGGGGAAACAGGGTATAGACAAAAATTTAATGCCCAAATTTCAAACATTTTTTTTTAAAAAATGAATTTATCTATTTTATGTATTCATTTATGTGAAGTAAAATGGTTTACTTCCTGAAAGATGATGCTAGAAACTTAAAAGGAGGAGGATGGGAGGTTAACAGTTGGCCTACATTTCTCTCTTCTGTAGATATTTGTTTTTGTTAATCTGTTTACAATTCATTGTCCAAGTGCCAAGAAAAAAGAAACTCTCAAAAGTTGGATTTGTATTTGGGAAATTACAAACCACAAGAGAAGACTAAAGTCCCATACTATGCATATTATACATATTATGTGATGAAACATATTACGTTATGGATTTTTATTGTTAACCTGAATCTCATACAATATCGAGAGTTGCAGGTATACATTGAAACGGCCCATGTAGAAATCCTATATTTGAAAAGAAAGAGAGTGGGAGAGTAGAAGCAGTCACTGAAAAACAAAAGTAATACCATATTTTTTTTTTAAAAAAAGAAAAAAAATAGCGTAAGAAGAAATTAACACATACAATAAAATATTTTAAAGTACAGCATTAAAAAAACTGTGTTTTATACTAAACTATGGGCCCTTTGGCACCTCATTATATTGACATTCATGTTAATTCAATATTAGCTAAACACATTTATTCTTGTAAATTTTCCTTTTTTCCTAAAAATGGGAAACATTTTTGGACTGGAAGCTCTCATGAATAATGCCTCTGATCCCTTCTCTCTGAAACCCCACAGTGCTTGACATGCTACTGAAGTGCATTTAGTTTAAAGCAAAAGCAGGAAGAGATTCTCGTCTTCCTCTTCCCTGATGTCAGCAGGTCTAAGCAAACACACCAGCTGTCCACAGAATAAATGGAAATGGTGGGGAAGGTGCCGTATATTATCACATACTCGCCTAAGGAGCCAATGGATCCAATTTAGCACATATTTTCACATATTTTCAGAATAAGCATTGCTATTTCCTGACACTTGGGAAACTATAGTGCAGTCAGGCTGGAGATAATCCAGAGGGATGTGTCTCTAATTCTTGAACCTAGTTTATTTTAATTTGTTGCCCACTTTACTGCAAAAGAAATCAGAATTTGTTCCTCATCCATGATCTTCAGGAATAAGAGTCCATTTATTTTTAAAACATGAGAAGAAAACAAAAGATTGATTTCGTTGGTCAGTAAAAAAAAAAAAAGAGTGATCATTGGTTAAAATGTGTAACAGCAAACCTTTACAAGGAAAATTAGTGCTGCAAACAGGACACAGTTGTTATTGAAAACCTTGTTTGATTTGTCCATTATTTTAGTAGATAAAAACATAAGAAATGGAGATAGGATTTCGTTCTCCATGTGCAAATCCTTGTATTTCACCTAGAATATGATAGCCATGTTAATTTTTATACAACTCAAAATTAATTATTGAAAGGAATGAAATTACAGATGTTTCTTTGCAAAAACGACACAGGTTGATGTTCCTGGCAGCTTGGAATCCCTTCCCCCTCCATAGAGGAAGCAGGCTATTATGGGTAATGGCACCTTTATTTTCAGCATTGTCTATATTAGGAATGTCACAATATGTTGTCTTTGGAAGTTTAAAGTTCTTGGAGCAAATAAATACAGAATATTAAGATGATCAGTCTTGGAATGAACAACTCTTAATTATTTCTAATGTTTACTGTTTCTTTAAATGGGGAGAGAAACATCAGCCATCTGCAGGCTAAGTTTTTACATTGATGGCCACTGGGTGCCGCTGTTTTGCTTCAGAGAAGAACATTTGAAATATTATTTTTGTGGCATTAATAGGTTTTGATGGCTATAGCATGAATCTCATAGCTGCATTACATTCTCATTTTTAAGAACACCTAGTAACAAAGACCAGTTCATATTTTTCTCAAGGAGGTATATTATTTTTATATGGAATTGTGCATTTATAGGTGCAGAGATAACATATATATTTTCAATACAACGTTGACATGGATTGAATATCTGTTATTATTCCAAGGCATGTTAAATTCAAAATGTTTGTAATCCTCAATCCTGTTGTCAAAGTACTTGGCTGTAAACCCATTGGAATTTTATTCAGACAGTCACTTGCAAAAATAGACCACTTTCACTCAGTATGTATGTGGTTAATATGCAACTCTCAATTTACCTGCCTAGTTATATAAATTTAAACACGGACAATGTATATAAGAGAACATGTCTGGTATTTCTGTGGTTAATGTTTGCTTATATGTTGGCATGCATGCCAGGAAAAAGAATGTCAACCAGAACAGTGTAGCAATTTTAAAACAAAATCTAATGTTCATTGGATAAAAATAAAAGACATTACTAAACTGGCATTCTGTTCTATCATAATATCTTTCTCAGGAGATAAATAGAATAATTAAAGCTAGTATTTATTTGTAGCTTTATTTTATAAGAAATCGTCTTCTCATATCTTTAAAGACATCCAAATTAACATCTTGTGGCATTTGTTGTATGAATGGAATGTGGGTAAAGCTGTCTATTCCATTCTAACTCTGCTAAAATCCAGGTTGCCAATTCCCCAAGGTCCTCTTTCCATGCAATATATATATATATATATATATATATATATATATATATATATATATATATATATATATATATATATATATATATATATATATATATATATATATGTTTTTCTTCTAGCCAGGTTTTCCCTACGTAGCCAAGGTTTTTTTGTAGCTCCAGCTCAGTAGAATCTCATCTACTCGGTTCTGGGCTTTTTTTCCTTTCTAACACCTAGCAAGCTCTAACTGCTAGGTGGGAGACCTAAATAGATCCATTTCTAGCTCGTTAGCTGTCATCAGTAGGCCACACCCATCTCAGAACCGAGTAGATGAGATTCTACTGAGCTGGAGCTACAAAAAAACCTTGGCTACGTAGGGAAAACCTGGCTAGAAGAAAAACACACATAAACCCTACAAAGAAGTAAGAAAATTGATACTATGCCTTTACAGGGAGGAGATGGGTGTGGCCTACTGATGACAGCTAACGAGCTAGAAATGGATCTATTTAGGTCTCCCACCTAGCAGTTAGAGCTTGCTAGGTGTTAGAAAGGAAAAAAAGCCCAGAACCGAGTAGATGAGATTCTACTGAGCTGGAGCTACAAAAAAACCTTGGCTACGTAGGGAAAACCTGGCTAGAAGAAAAACACACATAGACCCTACGAAGAAGTAAGAAAATTGATACTATGCCTTTACAGGGAGGAGATGGGTGTGGCCTACTGATGACAGCTAACGAGCTAGAAATGGATCTATTTAGGTCTCCCACCTAGCAGTTAGAGCTTGCTAGGTGTTAGAAAGGAAAAAAAGCCCAGAACCGAGTAGATGAGATTCTACTGAGCTGGAGCTACAAAAAAACCTTGGCTACGTAGGGAAAACCTGGCTAGAAGAAAAACACACATAAACCCTACAAAGAAGTAAGAAAATTGATACTATGCCTTTACAGGGAGGAGATGGGTGTGGCCTACTGATGACAGCTAACGAGCTAGAAATGGATCTATTTAGGTCTCCCACCTAGCAGTTAGAGCTTGCTAGGTGTTAGAAAGGAAAAAAAGCCCAGAACCGAGTAGATGAGATTCTACTGAGCTGGAGCTACAAAAAAACCTTGGCTACGTAGGGAAAACCTGGCTAGAAGAAAAACACACATAGACCCTACGAAGAAGTAAGAAAATTGATACTATGCCTTTACAGGGAGGAGATGGGTGTGGCCTACTGATGACAGCTAACGAGCTAGAAATGGATCTATTTAGGTCTCCCACCTAGCAGTTAGAGCTTGCTAGGTGTTAGAAAGGAAAAAAAGCCCAGAACCGAGTAGATGAGATTCTACTGAGCTGGAGCTACAAAAAAACCTTGGCTACGTAGGGAAAACCTGGCTAGAAGAAAAACACACATAAACCCTACAAAGAAGTAAGAAAATTGATACTATGCCTTTACAGGGAGGAGATGGGTGTGGCCTACTGATGACAGCTAACGAGCTAGAAATGGATCTATTTAGGTCTCCCACCTAGCAGTTAGAGCTTGCTAGGTGTTAGAAAGGAAAAAAAGCCCAGAACCGAGTAGATGAGATTCTACTGAGCTGGAGCTACAAAAAAACCTTGGCTACGTAGGGAAAACCTGGCTAGAAGAAAAACACACATAGACCCTACGAAGAAGTAAGAAAATTGATACTATGCCTTTACAGGGAGGAGATGGGTGTGGCCTACTGATGACAGCTAACGAGCTAGAAATGGATCTATTTAGGTCTCCCACCTAGCAGTTAGAGCTTGCTAGGTGTTAGAAAGGAAAAAAAGCCCAGAACCGAGTAGATGAGATTCTACTGAGCTGGAGCTACAAAAAAATCTTGGCTACGTAGGGAAAACCTGGCTAGAAGAAAAACACACATAGACCCTACGAAGAAGTAAGAAAATTGATACTATGCCTTTACAGGGAGGAGATGGGTGTGGCCTACTGATGACAGCTAACGAGCTAGAAATGGATCTATTTAGGTCTCCCACTTAGCAGTTAGAGCTTGCTAGGTGTTAGAAAGGAAAAAAAGCCCAGAACCGAGTAGATGAGATTCTACTGAGCTGGAGCTACAAAAAAACCTTGGCTACGTAGGGAAAACCTGGCTAGAAGAAAAATACACATAGACCCTACGAAGAAGTAAGAAAATTTATATATATATATATATATATATATATATATATATATATATATATATATATATATATATATATATATATATATATGTCTTTTTCTGTTTTTCGTAGGCTTTTATGTGCATATTCTTTCTAGCCAGGTTTTACCTACGTAAGCTAGGTTGTTCTGCAGCTCTGACTGTGTGAAATCTCATTCACCATCCTCAGAGCTCCTCCTCTGCTGACAAACTGCAACTCTACGTTGCTCTCTGGGAGACTCAGATAGCTATTTCTGCCTTATAAGGCTTCGTCAGTGAGCCACACCCACTTCTCAGATATTCCCCCTGTAAAGGTACAATGTGTCTTTTTCTGTTTTTCGTAGGCTTTTATGTGCATATTCTTTCTAGCCAGGTTTTACCTACGTAAGCTAGGTTGTTCTGCAGCTCTGACTGTGTGAAATCTCATTCACCATCCTCAGAGCTCCTCCTCTGCTGACAAACTGCAACTCTACGTTGCTCTCTGGGAGACTCAGATAGCTATTTCTGCCTTATAAGGCTTCGTCAGTGAGCCACACCCACTTCTCAGATATTCCCCCTGTAAAGGTACAATGTGTCTTTTTCTGTTTTTCGTAGGCTTTTATGTGCATATTCTTTCTAGCCAGGTTTTACCTACGTAAGCTAGGTTGTTCTGCAGCTCTGACTGTGTGAAATCTCATTCACCATCCTCAGAGCTCCTCCTCTGCTGAAAAACTGCAACTCTACGTTGCTCTCTGGGAGACTCAGATAGCTATTTCTGCCTTATAAGGCTTCGTCAGTGAGCAGTGAGTCAGCAGAGTCAGGAGCTCTGAGGATGGTGAATGAGATTTCACACAGTCAGAGCTGCAGAACAACCTAGCTTACGTAGGTAAAACTTGGCTAGAAAGAATATGCACATAAAAGCCTACGAAAAACAGAAAAAGACACATTGTACCTTTACAGGGGGAATATCTGAGAAGTGGGTGTGGCTCACTGACGAAGCCTTATAAGGCAGAAATAGCTATCTGAGTCTCCCAGAGAGCAACGTAGAGTTGCAGTTTGTCAGCAGAGGAGGAGCTCTGAGGATGGTGAATGAGATTTCACACAGTCAGAGCTGCAGAACAACCTAGCTTACGTAGGTAAAACCTGGCTAGAAAGAATATGCACATAAAAGCCTACGAAAAACAGAAAAAGACACATTGTACCTTTACAGGGGGAATATCTGAGAAGTGGGTGTGGCTCACTGACGAAGCCTTATAAGGCAGAAATAGCTATCTGAGTCTCCCAGAGAGCAACGTAGAGTTGCAGTTTGTCAGCAGAGGAGGAGCTCTGAGGATGGTGAATGAGATTTCACACAGTCAGAGCTGCAGAACAACCTAGCTTACGTAGGTAAAACCTGGCTAGAAAGAATATGCACATAAAAGCCTACGAAAAACAGAAAAAGACACATTGTACCTTTACAGGGGGAATATCTGAGAAGTGGGTGTGGCTCACTGACGAAGCCTTATAAGGCAGAAATAGCTATCTGAGTCTCCCAGAGAGCAACGTAGAGTTGCAGTTTGTCAGCAGAGGAGGAGCTCTGAGGATGGTGAATGAGATTTCACACAGTCAGAGCTGCAGAACAACCTAGCTTACGTAGGTAAAACCTGGCTAGAAAGAATATGCACATAAAAGCCTACGAAAAACAGAAAAAGACACATTGTACCTTTACAGGGGGAATATCTGAGAAGTGGGTGTGGCTCACTGACGAAGCCTTATAAGGCAGAAATAGCTATCTGAGTCTCCCAGAGAGCAACGTAGAGTTGCAGTTTGTCAGCAGAGGAGGAGCTCTGAGGATGGTGAATGAGATTTCACACAGTCAGAGCTGCAGAACAACCTAGCTTACGTAGGTAAAACCTGGCTAGAAAAAATATGCACATAAAAGCCTACGAAAAACAGAAAAAGACACATTGTACCTTTACAGGGGGAATATCTGAGAAGTGGGTGTGGCTCACTGACGAAGCCTTATAAGGCAGAAATAGCTATCTGAGTCTCCCAGAGAGCAACGTAGAGTTGCAGTTTGTCAGCAGAGGAGGAGCTCTGAGGATGGTGAATGAGATTTCACACAGTCAGAGCTGCAGAACAACCTAGCTTACGTAGGTAAAACCTGGCTAGAAAGAATATGCACATAAAAGCCTACGAAAAACAGAAAAAGACACATTGTACCTTTACAGGGGGAATATCTGAGAAGTGGGTGTGGCTCACTGACGAAGCCTTATAAGGCAGAAATAGCTATCTGAGTCTCCCAGAGAGCAACGTAGAGTTGCAGTTTGTCAGCAGAGGAGGAGCTCTGAGGATGGTGAATGAGATTTCACACAGTCAGAGCTGCAGAACAACCTAGCTTACGTAGGTAAAACCTGGCTAGAAAGAATATGCACATAAAAGCCTACGAAAAACAGAAAAAGACACATTGTACCTTTACAGGGGGAATATCTGAGAAGTGGGTGTGGCTCACTGACGAAGCCTTATAAGGAAGAAATAGCTATCTGAGTCTCCCAGAGAGCAACGTAGAGTTGCAGTTTGTCAGCAGAGGAGGAGCTCTGAGGATGGTGAATGAGATTTCACACAGTCAGAGCTGCAGAACAACCTAGCTTACGTAGGTAAAACCTGGCTAGAAAGAATATGCACATAAAAGCCTACGAAAAACAGAAAAAGACACATTGTACCTTTACAGGGGGAATATCTGAGAAGTGGGTGTGGCTCACTGACGAAGCCTTATAAGGCAGAAATAGCTATCTGAGTCTCCCAGAGAGCAACGTAGAGTTGCAGTTTGTCAGCAGAGGAGGAGCTCTGAGGATGGTGAATGAGATTTCACACAGTCAGAGCTGCAGAACAACCTAGCTTACGTAGGTAAAACCTGGCTAGAAAGAATATGCACATAAAAGCCTACGAAAAACAGAAAAAGACACATTGTACCTTTACAGGGGGAATATCTGAGAAGTGGGTGTGGCTCACTGACGAAGCCTTATAAGGCAGAAATAGCTATCTGAGTCTCCCAGAGAGCAACGTAGAGTTGCAGTTTGTCAGCAGAGGAGGAGCTCTGAGGATGGTGAATGAGATTTCACACAGTCAGAGCTGCAGAACAACCTAGCTTACGTAGGTAAAACCTGGCTAGAAAGAATATGCACATAAAAGCCTACGAAAAACAGAAAAAGACACATTGTACCTTTACAGGGG
The DNA here is from genome assembly GCA_022577455.1 of Arizona elegans. NCBI lineage: Eukaryota > Metazoa > Chordata > Lepidosauria > Squamata > Colubridae > Arizona > Arizona elegans. The sequence continues at coordinate 68,001,663 of JAKOOJ010000003.1, read as the reverse complement.
GAATATCTGAGAAGTGGGTGTGGCTCACTGACGAAGCCTTATAAGGCAGAAATAGCTATCTGAGTCTCCCAGAGAGCAACGTAGAGTTGCAGTTTGTCAGCAGAGGAGGAGCTCTGAGGATGGTGAATGAGATTTCACACAGTCAGAGCTGCAGAACAACCTAGCTTACGTAGGTAAAACCTGGCTAGAAAGAATATGCACATAAAAGCCTACGAAAAACAGAAAAAGACACATTGTACCTTTACAGGGGGAATATCTGAGAAGTGGGTGTGGCTCACTGACGAAGCCTTATAAGGCAGAAATAGCTATCTGAGTCTCCCAGAGAGCAACGTAGAGTTGCAGTTTGTCAGCAGAGGAGGAGCTCTGAGGATGGTGAATGAGATTTCACACAGTCAGAGCTGCAGAACAACCTAGCTTACGTAGGTAAAACCTGGCTAGAAAAAATATGCACATAAAAGCCTACGAAAAACAGAAAAAGACACATTGTACCTTTACAGGGGGAATATCTGAGAAGTGGGTGTGGCTCACTGACGAAGCCTTATAAGGCAGAAATAGCTATCTGAGTCTCCCAGAGAGCAACGTAGAGTTGCAGTTTGTCAGCAGAGGAGGAGCTCTGAGGATGGTGAATGAGATTTCACACAGTCAGAGCTGCAGAACAACCTAGCTTACGTAGGTAAAACCTGGCTAGAAAGAATATGCACATAAAAGCCTACGAAAAACAGAAAAAGACACATTGTACCTTTACAGGGGGAATATCTGAGAAGTGGGTGTGGCTCACTGACGAAGCCTTATAAGGCAGAAATAGCTATCTGAGTCTCCCAGAGAGCAACGTAGAGTTGCAGTTTGTCAGCAGAGGAGGAGCTCTGAGGATGGTGAATGAGATTTCACACAGTCAGAGCTGCAGAACAACCTAGCTTACGTAGGTAAAACCTGGCTAGAAAGAATATGCACATAAAAGCCTACGAAAAACAGAAAAAGACACATTGTACCTTTACAGGGGGAATATCTGAGAAGTGGGTGTGGCTCACTGACGAAGCCTTATAAGGAAGAAATAGCTATCTGAGTCTCCCAGAGAGCAACGTAGAGTTGCAGTTTGTCAGCAGAGGAGGAGCTCTGAGGATGGTGAATGAGATTTCACACAGTCAGAGCTGCAGAACAACCTAGCTTACGTAGGTAAAACCTGGCTAGAAAGAATATGCACATAAAAGCCTACGAAAAACAGAAAAAGACACATTGTACCTTTACAGGGGGAATATCTGAGAAGTGGGTGTGGCTCACTGACGAAGCCTTATAAGGCAGAAATAGCTATCTGAGTCTCCCAGAGAGCAACGTAGAGTTGCAGTTTGTCAGCAGAGGAGGAGCTCTGAGGATGGTGAATGAGATTTCACACAGTCAGAGCTGCAGAACAACCTAGCTTACGTAGGTAAAACCTGGCTAGAAAGAATATGCACATAAAAGCCTACGAAAAACAGAAAAAGACACATTGTACCTTTACAGGGGGAATATCTGAGAAGTGGGTGTGGCTCACTGACGAAGCCTTATAAGGCAGAAATAGCTATCTGAGTCTCCCAGAGAGCAACGTAGAGTTGCAGTTTGTCAGCAGAGGAGGAACTCTGAGGATGGTGAATGAGATTTCACACAGTCAGAGCTGCAGAACAACCTAGCTTACGTAGGTAAAACCTGGCTAGAAAGAATATGCACATAAAAGCCTACGAAAAACAGAAAAAGACACATTGTACCTTTACAGGGGGAATATCTGAGAAGTGGGTGTGGCTCACTGACGAAGCCTTATAAGGCAGAAATAGCTATCTGAGTCTCCCAGAGAGCAACGTAGAGTTGCAGTTTGTCAGCAGAGGAGGAGCTCTGAGGATGGTGAATGAGATTTCACACAGTCAGAGCTGCAGAACAACCTAGCTTACGTAGGTAAAACCTGGCTAGAAAGAATATGCACATAAAAGCCTACGAAAAACAGAAAAAGACACATTGTACCTTTACAGGGGGAATATCTGAGAAGTGGGTGTGGCTCACTGACGAAGCCTTATAAGGCAGAAATAGCTATCTGAGTCTCCCAGAGAGCAACGTAGAGTTGCAGTTTGTCAGCAGAGGAGGAGCTCTGAGGATGGTGAATGAGATTTCACACAGTCAGAGCTGCAGAACAACCTAGCTTACGTAGGTAAAACCTGGCTAGAAAGAATATGCACATAAAAGCCTACGAAAAACAGAAAAAGACACATTGTACCTTTACAGGGGGAATATCTGAGAAGTGGGTGTGGCTCACTGACGAAGCCTTATAAGGAAGAAATAGCTATCTGAGTCTCCCAGAGAGCAACGTAGAGTTGCAGTTTGTCAGCAGAGGAGGAGCTCTGAGGATGGTGAATGAGATTTCACACAGTCAGAGCTGCAGAACAACCTAGCTTACGTAGGTAAAACCTGGCTAGAAAGAATATGCACATAAAAGCCTACGAAAAACAGAAAAAGACACATTGTACCTTTACAGGGGGAATATCTGAGAAGTGGGTGTGGCTCACTGACGAAGCCTTATAAGGCAGAAATAGCTATCTGAGTCTCCCAGAGAGCAACGTAGAGTTGCAGTTTGTCAGCAGAGGAGGAGCTCTGAGGATGGTGAATGAGATTTCACACAGTCAGAGCTGCAGAACAACCTAGCTTACGTAGGTAAAACCTGGCTAGAAAGAATATGCACATAAAAGCCTACGAAAAACAGAAAAAGACACATTGTACCTTTACAGGGGGAATATCTGA